>JAWHQI010000522.1:0-600000 GCA_033032865.1 Dactylorhiza incarnata | reverse complement strand
ATATCGCCTTGCGGCTTAACCTATTTTCCAGCTTCTGGAGTTAGAATTTTGCTAGCCGCTCGGCTAGGCATATTCTAACCTCTTGGCTAGCACATCAAGCTGCCATTTTCACCTGTTTATACTCATATAAGCCAACCGACTCAAAATATCAAACCGCCTGGTCTTAACATTCTCAATTTTTAGGTGACCAAGTGGGGCAATATTTGTACCTGTTAGGTACTGTTTTCCTCGAATGGTTGAGGATCATAAGAGAGATAATTTCCTATAAAGAGGAAAAAGTAAGTACGGACTCGGATGACCAAGTGGGTATGTGCGCTTAGGTAGCGAGCATTGCTTTCCTCATGTGGTCATCAGAGCTGTAAATGACTCAACTGCTCTCTTGCCTAGGGTTACAAGCCGAGTTGATCAATTGGGCAGGTGGGCCTAGGCAGTGAACATTGCTTTCTTCAGAGAGATCAACTCAGTTGTGGGTCCCGATTAGGCATCGTTTGAGAGTACCTAGGAGTATTCGATGGTCACAGACTAAGATGATCAGTTGGGCAGGTGGGCATAGGCGGCGAACATTGCTTTCCTCAGAAAGATCATCAAATATGTAACTACATCCCCTTCGGGGCACAACAGAGCTAACAATCACCTAGACCTCCCATGATGCAGAGGTGTGTTAGATTCCGGCCGGGATCCAAAATTCTGAAGTCCACCACACAGTAATTGGCAAGCTTCCACTACACGTGTGTGACACTACACGTGTGTGAAATCTCACCGCTACACGTGGTCATCGTGGTATTATGCTAATGACTACAATCTATGGGGGCGCAAAAAGAACTTGGAGATGTCTCCGCAGTTCAGTAAGTAAGCTCCACTTTTTAGCACCTACTTGATAATAAATGGACCTGTCCAGTTAGGATTTAACTTCCCAACAAAACCTGATCTGGCTGCAGCATCCACTTTCATTAGTACGAGATCTCCAACTATGAATTGCTTGACTCTGACATGCTTATCAAAGTACCGAGCCATTCTTCTCTTCACTTCCTACAGCCTGATAGTAGCTTCATCTTGAAGCTCTTCAATTAATATTTAATTACTTCATCGTTCTAATTTATCCATGCTTCGCCCCTCGCTTTGCATACAAAACCCTGGGAGTGACCACTTCAAATTCTATCGGAACGACTGCCTACGAGCCATGAGACAATTTGAATGGCGTTTCCCCTCTGGCTGAAGTTGGTGTAGTCCGGAGAGTCCAGAGGATGGAAGGGAGTTGATCTGCCCAGTTCCCTTTAAGATCAAAAACACTCTTCATCAGAAGATACTAGATTTATTTATTTGCGGCTTCCACCTAGCCATTACTCCTGGGATGATGTACAGAAGAGAATCAAAGTTCAATTCCAACCTAGTCACAGAAATTGATCATTTCTTAGTTGTTGAACTGAGGACCATTGTCGGTAATGATTGCCAACGGAACTCCATGCCAGCAGATGATTTCTCCCCAAATGAAATTTCTGATAACCTGCATGGAAGTTTTGGGCAATGACGATTATGAAGCAACGTTGGTCACGGGCTATTGGAAAGGGTCTGATAAGACCCATTCCCCAAATTGCAAATGGCCAAGGTGTTGTTATTGATCTAAGTGTCTGAGCTAGTAGATGCTGAAGTGGAGAAAATTTCTGACACTGAACACATCGTTTGGCGAATGCTTCGGCATCCTTCCTCATTGTTGGCCAAAAGTACCCCTGCCTCTGGATTCTCTTCTCCAAAGTCTTTTCCCTAGAATGGCTCCCCCATTCTCCTGAATGTACCTCCTGGAGTATTACTGGAACATCTTCTTCCGAAACGCACCTTGCTAGAGGAGAAATGAGAGTCTTCCTATATAAGACTCCTCCCACCAAGCAATAATAAGCTGCTTTTCTCCTGAACCTTCTCCTATCTTTTACGGATGGATGGAATTCCCCTTTCGATAAGTACAGTTCGTAGGGATCCTTCCAAGAAGGATGTTGATCAATCTGCATTAGTTCTCCTTCTTCTGTTGCTGGATGGAAAAGTTCAGAGGTCACTCCCCATGATGGAAGATCGAACTTTGATAATTCATCTGCTTCCTCATTCCGTGTTCTCAGAATATGTTCGATGATGAACGATTTGAACTTCCCATTTCTCCTTTTGCTAACAGCAGATACTTTCTCAACATTGGCTCTCTTGTTTTGAAGTTCCCCAACACTTGTGAAGTCATTACCAGAGGGTCAGTTTTGACATGCACATGCTCTATTCCCAGCTCCCTTGCAAGTCTCAGACCGGCCAAGAGTGCTTCATACTCTGCCAGGTTGTTTGTGACCGGAAAGAAGAATTTGATAGCCTGTTCCAGCTAAATACCATTCGGGTTGATCAAGACAACTCCTCCTCCCACAAAGTTTCTACCTGAGTCCCCATCTACGTAAATAATCCAGGCCAAAGGAGATCCTTTCATCTGCCCGGGATTAATCTCTGTTGTATCAACCAGGAAATCTGCTAGTACTTATTCTTTGATCGCTGTCCTCAGAATGTAAGATATTTCAAACTCACTTAATTCAATTGCCCACTTAGCCAATCTTCCTGAATGATCTGGCTTCTCCAATATACTTCTCAAAGGATGGTCTATAACCAACTGAATAGTATGAACCTGAAAGTAAGGATGAAGATGGCGAGTTGACATAACCAAAGCTAGAGCTAGCTTTTCCAAGATGGAATATCTGGTTTCCATATCTTTTAGAATATGGCTGACATAGTAGATCGGAAACTACTTCTTCTTCTCCTCCCGAACAAGGACGGAGCTTATTGCATTCGGGCCAACTCCTAAATATATGAACAATGTTTCTCCCTCATGAGGGCTCTGAAGTAAAGGAGTTGATGATAACTGTTTCTTTAATTGCTCAAAAGCATTGTTGCACTCCTCATTCCGTTCGAACTTGGATCCTCCCCGAAGTGTTTTAAAGAATGGAGTGCTTTTATTTCCTGATTTAGAGATGAATCGGCTTAGGCATCCTAACCTTCCTCCAAGCTATTAAACTTCTTTCGAATTGCGAGGAGGGGTCATATCTAGGATAGCCTTCACCTTATCTAGATTTGGTGCAAGGCCATCAGGAGTGAGGAGATGCCCAAGGAACTTTTGTTTGTTTGCTCCGAATACACATTTCAATGGATTCATTTTAATTTGAACCTCCGTAGAATAGTGAACGTCTCTACGAGGTCTTTCAAATGTATTGAAAAGGTTTTGCTTTTTAGGAGGAGGTCATCGACATAGACATCGAGATTCCTCCCCTTTTGATGCTTGAAAACTGTATCCATCATTCTCTGATACGTTGCACCCACATTTTTAAGGCCGAAAGACATCACAATATAACAAAAACACTCATCATTTGTAATGAAAGACGTATACGGGATATCAGGATTATGCATTTTTTGGTGGCACCCAGAGAATGCATCTAAAAAGCTCATGAAACTATACCCAACCGTGGAATCTACTAAAAAATATATCTGAGGCAAAGGGTAGCAATGTTTGGGGCATGCTTTATTGAGCTTTGTAAAGTCTACACACATATGCCACCCCCCCCCCCCCTACCCGATTCTTTCACCATTACAACATTAGACATCCAGGTGGGGTACTGGATTTCAGAAATTAATTTTGCCTTAAGGAGCTTGGCAACTTCTTCTCTAATCGGCACTGCCAGCTTGGTCGCCACCTCCCTTTTCTTCTGTTAGATTGGCTTGAAATAAGAGGAGACATTGAGATGGTGGAAAGCGACATCCGGATCCACTCCAGGCATATCTTCCGCCGACCAGGCGAAGACGTCTAGATTCTCCAAGAGACAGGAGATCAGTTGAACTTTTTCCACTTCAGACAGCTCCACATTAACAATCAATTTATTCTCTTCCCCTTCATCAATGGGGACTTCTAGGTTGCTTGTGCAGGTTCCAAGTGAGCCCCTTCTTGTTCTTTGTTCTCATCAGCCGCTTTCGGAAGATTGGCCACTTCAAGGATTTCAACTGGTAGCTCAGGAAGTGGAATGTCAATGATTATGTTGACAGTCCTTACGTAGCATTCTTGAGCTACTTTTGGATTGCTCCGGATTCGATACTGTCTTCCTTCGGCAGCAAACTTGAGGGCTAAGTGTAAAGTGGATACCACTGCTCGATAGGCATTCAGAATAGGCCTTCCGAAGATGGCACAATAGCTACTCGGGGCTTCCACCACCATAAAGTTAATCAACTTTGTAATGCCTCCCAATGATACGAGAAGTTTTACGTAGCCCTCCACTTCCTTCTTCTCTCCTAAGAAGCCGTAGAGGGGCCCTTCAGTGGAAAGCAGAGGCTTTCTGGTCTTTAGGGCTTCACATGTTGGGCGAAAGAGAAGATTGACTGAACTATCTATATCGATCAGAATTTTATGCACCGCGTAATTTTCAATAATCTCTTTTATTACCATAGCATCATCGAAGGGATTTGTATTTGGAGAAAGGTCTTCTTGGCTGAAAGTAACTACCAAACTTTCTGGAGCAGAGGTAGAGGTGGCCACCACTTCCTGCTTAAGGACCCTTGCAAAACTTGATTTTCGGGAGGATTCGAGTCCAGCTCCCCCGTGAATGCAATAGATGTCACTTAAGGGGCCCACATCATTCACTTCTACGCATTCTATAGTAGGATGGATGTTCCCATAATAATCGACATCCTCTACATCAGCGCATTCCCAAGTGACTTCGATTGTTTCTTTCCCCTTGACGGTTGATGGTTCAACATGCACTTCTTTTCGAATCAGGCCTCAGAGCTTTCCCTCTCCCAAGAGCCTTTCTATCAACAAGCAGAGGGTCTGACAATTCTCAGTCAGATGCCCTCCCTCTTTTTGGTATTCACAGAATAGGTTCGTATTACCATTTCGAATATCCGATCTCAGGGGAGCAGGCCTCTTAAAATCTAGCCTCTTCTGAAGGATTTGGATGACTTCGTCCATAATGATGTTAAGGGGAGTAAATGATTCTTGTGAATCATCATATGGGATGGATGGAGCAACTAGAATTGGTTGCGCAGTGTATTTTGGCAGATACACTGGCATTATTTGCGAAATCATCGCGGATGGAGAGGGTAAGGTGGCCAACGACAATTTCTGTTGTTGAAACCATTGATGGCCAAAATATGGTTGTTTGTGCCTAAAATTTCTCCCCCTCTGAGCAAGGGGTTTGAAATCAGGGCGAGGTGGATGGTGGTATAGTTCTTGATGAGCGGAAGAAGAGTTGGACTGATCCTTGTCGTTGAGTAGCTTCGCGACATAACCTGGGTTACTTTTTTCATCCCATATAAACATATTTGCCAAACTTATCATCTCCTGGTAAGTTTTCGGCTCTCTGATGTTGGCTTCGAATTTCAATGGTCCTTCCCTCAGGCCATGAATCAGAGCAACCCGAAATAGTTCAGGATCCACATTTTGAATCTCCATGATCTCTTTTTGAAAACGTCCAATGAAACGAGTCCAAGTTTTCACGTTGCCTTATTTCGAAGAGGGCCGCCAGGCCACTTTTTCTTTTCTTAGAGGTAGAGAATCGAAGAAGAAATTCCCTACGTAGTTCTGCAAATCATCCAATGGATCGAGGGTGCAACCCATAGAACCACTCACTTACTTTTCCATCAAAGGACGTTACAAGGAGTTTTCACTTGGTGGCATCAGTGAGGGTTCTCAAGGCAATGGCTGACTCAAAGTCCTAAAGGTGAATAGCTGGATCAGCTTACCCATTGTACGCCGGCAAACACGGCTCTCTGAAGTTATTTGGAGCTGGCTCCCCTCGAACTTCATCCACAAACGGAGAAGTCTCCTCGACGTCTTTATAGAGAAGAGGGACAGAATAACAAGCCGCTGAAGTTGCGCCTAGTCTCGGACAGGCTGCCTGATAAGGAGGATAGGCTACGACTTCTGGAGGATAGGCCATTGGGTAAGAGAGGCAGGCTGCATGAGAAGTCACCCCCTGAAAATCTAGAACCTGGGCCGGCATGTTCTGAGCGGCTTCCTGATAGAAGGTTTGCCGAGCCATGAAACCTTCTTGTGGCGGTTGGAAGTTGGCGACTTGAGGTAGCAGGTACGGACGAGAAGGAGGGACCAGAGTCAACACCTGGCTAACTGTGGCTTGATGAGGAACTAACCGCTCAGTTAACATTGCAAGGTCCTGACTAATCGCCTCTAGTCGCTGATCAGTTGCCTTTTGAGCCCTCTCAGATTCCCGCCTAGACTGCTCCAAGGCCTCCCACAGAGAATCAACACTGTGGTCAGAGCGGTCTCTTTGAGGGAACTGGCGGTCTGTCATTCTATCAAGGAATTTATCGATAACTCGCAATCTGAAAGTCATGTGTATCTACTGAATCTGAATTTGCACCTCCGCGATCGACGCTAGGGAAGCGAAGAAAGAGAGGAGGCCACGATCTATTGGTTATTATTGACAAAGAAAAGTTAGTCCGCTAGCAGCGGTCAAGACCGGACTTCGCCCATCTCGGCGAATGCCACTCCTGTGATGGGCTTTCCTTTGATTTAAGTGAAGTGATTACATCGGGTAACATGGTTAAGCTAGAGAGAATCCAGCCGGTCAGACAAACCATAAGACAGTAAACTCGAGACCGCAACTCTAACAAGCAAGCTCCAGGATTCGAGGGTGCGTGTCTTGGGAACGCCGCCTGCTCCTATTTATATGCTCGGGGACCTGCCCGAATGGGCAGGTACTAAAATAACCGCCTGTCCGGGTAAAGGAGAATCAGGTAGGGGGTGATGAGATACAGAAGAAGAAATAAAGTGAAGTCGCGCGGCCTGTCGGCTTGAATGGCGATCTGTGCTGAGCTTGACTTGAGGTTCCTTGACTTCGATAAGGTCGACAAACCGTGCGGTCTATTAGTTGAGATTGCAGCTTGCCCTTTGGGATGAGCTTTGGTAGTCCTCAATCCTTGGTGGTGGCCTAGTCTCTAGAGACCGCCCGACTTGTTCTGACTGAGTCAAGCGGCTTGTGTTTTAAACATCAATTGCTGAATCAGGCGGTTAGACATATCAAACCGCCCGGTCTGCTAAAGACGTTGCCTAAGTAGCGGTCTTCTGGGTAAACATTCCTAAAACCAAATAACCACCTAATTAATTTAATTTGTGATGAATGAACATAGGCACATTGTGAAGGGATTACGAAAAATCCTTATCCAACAATTATAATATAATTTCCAAAGACTCATTGTATTATAAGAAAAGGTTCACTATCCAACATTCATAATTTTCCTAAATCATATGTCCATATATTTTGCAATTGAAATGAAAGTTCCCAATTTAAATATTAAATGTTCAGTGGTGATAATGTCTCTAAAAATTCCATCAAAATTATCCGTGTTGTATATTCATCTTATGAAACTATCTACAAAGTATCAAGTCCACCCATGGAGATGTGACCCCATTTCCTTCATTAACCCTACTATGTATCCCTTGGGTTTTAACTGGGTTTCTTAGATATACCAACCCTAAACCCTCTAAAATTTCCGGTGGGAGTGTTTCATATGATAACAAAGTGGTGACTTAAGTTTAATATCATTTGTTGGAGGGATGGTCACTCAAATCCACAAAGTTCACTTTTGGTGAACTAGGGCTAACCTTCCCTAGGTTACCAAGATTGGATACTAATTTACCATGTCTAATCAAACCCAAATGGGATGAGATTTTTATCATCGCCATATAATTACCCCATAATCCGTCCACCAGAGACTTGGGGGATTTGGAGGTCCATAGTCCCTATATTTAACCCATGTATGATTTATTAAATTATTACAAAATCTATAGAAAAATCATCTCCAAAAATTCTCATTTTCGGATATGATGTAAGTCATGGCTAGACTAGCTTATGGTTAAAGTTTCACGCAATTTGACTAAGTGGATCAATGGGGGAAACCAATTTAATATTTTTTTAACCTTAGGGACACCTTGCACCAAAAAGGGTGCTGAGGGAAATCTTATGGATCAAAATGCATGAAACAAATCTTAAAATTAATTTGGCCTCATGGGCCACCTTTTTCATGTTGACCACTTTTACAAAAGAAGTCTCTAAGTATTTGTAGTAATTAAATTTTTCTATAGCAGAATATATGACAAAGAGCGAATTAAAACAATATAATTTAAATTTGGTCGGCGCATAATAGATCACGCCAATCCGATGGCGCGAGGTCTTCATCCCAAAAGATTGGATGGACCATAAACTCCCATTCTGGGAGCGTTTGGTCATGATTTGCAAGTCACCCACGCACCTTCCCTACCGGTATTTGCCACCACCACCTTTCGTCGAGGTGGTGGCCGACGATTGGCGGTGAATTGAGGGTCGGAGGTGGTCGGAATAGGAATTTCTAGTAGGGAAAAGGATCTTGAAATTGATCCCCTTCAGGAACTTGATATGAGTCCAATTGCACTCGGATTAAGCCCCAAATTGATTCAAAACTATGCACCAAGGGAAGAGAAGGGGATCAGACCTGATTGGTGGCCGCTTACCTGGTCAATCGCCGGTTCACCATGGAAGCTTGGGAAGGTTTTAGGGCCATGTCAGTCTCCTACTTGGAGCGCAAGAATTCTTCTAAAATGTTGGGGGTTTTATTCCTCTCCAATCTCTGAAGGAGTTAAAGGCCTCAATTGAGAGAAAGGGAGGTTACAAAATTGAATGCCATTAATGGCTATGAAGGGGGAAGTTTTAGCCGATTTGAATTCTTTGAATTTTTTTCTCTATGAGGCCGGGAAGGCAATGAATCTCCTCCAATTTAATTAGGGGGAATGAATTTGAACCATTAGAGGAGGAATTGGATGACCTATGACATTCAAGGCCATGAATGCTCCTTTCTCTCTCTTCAATTTGGGGGAAACTCCAATTCTCTCTCTCCTAGTCACCCCTCCCAAAATTTGGTGGCAATTTGTGTAATTTTAGTCATGCCTAAATAAGTGGATCACCCTAATTGGGTCTAGCCCAATTGGATTGATCCTTGGGCTTGATTTTCCCAATTTGGGCTTAATCAACCCTAGGTCAATTTTGTTGGATCTGATGGAGCCCTTAGAGGGGGGGGGGGTGAATAAGGGGTTTACTGTTTTTGAGATAAACTGACAGATTTTAGAATAACAGGAAACTTTTTGGTTCTGTCGATAACTCCTGGTGTTAGATAGTTAACGTCGGGCGTTATCTTTCTAGAAAAGATTTTTACAGAAAAATTCAAAGTGATTTTACTTGCGAAATCTTAAATGAAATACACTTTAAGACAATCAGAGATGATAAAAATGAATATTACATATTTTAAAAAGATGATTACAAACATAAAATTTCAATAATGCTTGAAATTATGGCGACAAAATAAAATTCACTTTTTTGTTCCTTCACCGGACCTTCTCCCAAGGACCGGTTGGCTATAGCCAATCTATCCCCACATAAGGCCTCTAGCCTCCCCCTAGTTTTACCTTAGACCTAGTCGCCACGCACAAGGTGGCAAATTTCCCCCTAAACCAAACCCGGCCTAGTCACCACACGCAAGGTGGCGAATTCACTACCGTTATAAGAAAATATGAAAAGATAAAGTTAAAATCAGAACAAAAGAATCCCTGGATTGAAGAGCACTGAAGGAGATATTGAAGACACACAATGACAATCGTCGGAGTTGAAGCTAACGTCCTTCAAATTTGCCGTTGGAAATCTCCTTCTCACTCTTGTTCCTCAATGGTTGTGTTGGGAGTACTCTCTGAATTCGGGGATGAAGAACTCTCTCAGAATTTTTTTTTAATGTGTAATCTTGACCAAAATGAAATCAGCTCTTTAAATAGGCATGGGAGCTAATGTGTGGCGTTATGAAGTTAATGCCAGCATTAGTGATCGTGTATAACAACCTTTGAAATCGTGCAACTATCGAGAACATGGCATTTTGTGGACTCAACGTGTGCGTCAAGTGTCAACGTTGGCGTTGTCACTGAGTAACCAATTATTTTTCATCTCTACGTGAAGAACCGTTGAGAAGTCATCCCTTTTTGTTGAATGTTAATGCCGGGCGATAACCTCTAACGCGGGGCGCTAGCTCACTTTTCAGAGAATCTTTATCAATCATCATCCTGTTCATAGGGTTATTTAATTATAGTACATGCACACTATAAACAAAAGCAAGATCAAATACATAGTGTGATTTGTTATTCTCAAACTAAGAGATGTGGAACACAAGCTCCAACAAACTCCCCATTTTGATAATAAGAAATCCACTAATAAGAAATAAAACATAATTAGAGTAGTGTTTATAGTATATGTTAAGCGTGATAATCATGCATACTCCCCCTATGTGGATACTCCCCTTACCTGAATGCATTTCCTAATGTACTCCCCATAAATCATAGATTTCTCTAATTTATTTCATCAATTTATTCTCTCCCTTTTGTTATAATCAAAAGAAGGTGGGTTAGAGTAGTTGCACTATAAAATGTGATGCATTAAGTAGGAATAATAGCAACTTTTTTATAAAATAGTGAACACAGCGAAAGCAATTTGTAACATCTTTTAGAAATTGTAAGTACAAAATATAATAAGCGTTTAAATCAAATAAGTAGATGTTTTGAAATTTAGAAACAAAAGTTGCAAGTTCATTTGTAATTTGTAACAAAAGTAGCAAGCACGATTATAAAAATATCAAGTAAAGATATGTTTACAATGTAAATAAAATTTGCATTTCAAGTATACATAAACATTGTAAAGATCATGCATTGTTATCTAGTGCATTTACTCATGATTGTAGAGAATAGTATTGATGAGCTTTAAGTTTAATTCTCATGAGTGGAAGTATTATAAATGATAATGATGTGTTCAATATAGGTGTTTCGTCAAAGTATACAAGTGTATAAATCAAACCACATGATATTATGCAATTTTAAGAACATAACTTGAATTGAACATAAATAACTTTACTTCCACAAATTTCAATGCACATAAAGATTTTCATCTTTTTAAGGGAAGTGGTCAAAATTTTGTTTGCAAAAGACACTTTACAATTTTTGGCGCAGTTTTCCTTGTCATATTTTTTTATACTTGACGTTGATTTTTGTGACAAAGGACTCCAAATTCACTTGTTTTTGCAAAATTATAAATTTATATTCTAAATACCACATTTATCTAATCACAAGTGCATGAAGAACAAAGAATTCATGAAAGAATTCAATGTAGTGTAGGTAAACTATTTATACGATTCAAAATAAGTTCTTATACTACACAATCATGCAATAAGAATTAAAACACATGTAGATTAAAAAAAGGTGTAAGTGAGAAAATCATTATCAGAGATAAAAACTTTACTCATACTTAGAGGCATGTAAAAACATTTCTACACATGTAATCTACAACCAAATTCTTTGCACATTTTAAGATATTATTCAAGGCATGATAAATGCAAAACAATGTTTTTAAGGAACATGAAGGTTTAAATTAAACATTGTAAATAATCTTTAAGCAATATATATAATCATCCTTGAAATAAGCATTTAAGCATATATTAATTTTTTTGTTTTTAATTTTTGGAAGTAAATAACAACAAAAAATAGAAAACAAAATACTGAACAAAATAATACCAATAATTTTTTAACAGAACAAAAAAAATTTTGGAGCATAGAGGCTAACGCCAGGCGTTAGGTTCTTAACGCCGAGATAGTACACTAAATTTTGACCTTTTGAAAAGAGACCTTATGGAGTTGATTTGAAGGCTCTTTTAGTATGTTTTTGTTTTTTTTATATTTTGATTTATTTTAAAAAAAGCAAACAAATATAACAAAGTATATAAGATAATTTTGATACCTTTTTATAAGGGTTAAAGTGACATTTCTAAGACACCTAATTCTAACCTAAGCATGTGAAAACGTGCGCCGGGTAGAGGTTTTGTAAAAATGTCGGCAAGTTGTGATTCCATCCTTATAAAGCTAATTTTAACATGTTCCTTCTTGATATGATCTCTAATAAAATGATGTCGGACATCTATATGTTTATATCTAGAATGATGTACGGGATTGTTTTTGAGATCTATAGCGCTCTTGTTGTCACACGTTAATTCTATGTTCTTTAGAAAAACACCAAAGTCTTCTAACGTTTGGGTCATCCATAAAGCTTGTGCACAACAACTACCTAGTGCGATATATTCAGACTCGATGGTGGAGAGGACAACACAATTCAATTTCCTACTCGACCATGATATGAGTGAGGGGCCTATAAAATGACACATGCCACTAGTGCTCCTACGATCTAATGAACATCACGCATAGTCTGAATCAGAAAAACTGTGTAAAATAAAATAATCATTATGAGGATACCATACACATAATCTAGATATTTTGATTAGATATCTAAAAATACATTTAACCCCTTTTAAATGTGATTCTTTTGGATTAGCTTGAAATCTAGCACATACACAAACGGAAAACATAATATCGGGTATAGGTGCACTCAAATATAGCAATGAGCCTATCATTCCTCTATATAATGTTTGATCAATTGAAATACTGGCTTCAGCTTTTCCTAGCTTTAGTGATGCATGATGCGCAAATCTTAGCACACCGCTATAGGCGGTAGCAAGACTGCGGCATGAAATGGCAGTGTACCGATCGTTCAAGTAATATAAAATGTGGGAGAGAATCCCCAAGTATCGATCTCGAAGGAACACAGTAAGTTGGAGCTAACTATCGAGAAAGGACTTGAGATTGAAGTCCTTTTATCGGATGGGATGCGGAAACGGGGGATTTGGTTTATGGAAAATAAAGAGAAAAATATTACAACTACTCCTATGCAATGCCGCTATGCAAAGCTTCGCTAGGCGGGATGGAGACTACGTAGGCCTTGAGCGCGCTACTTCGAAAGGGCGGATGGATGAGTAGGCAAATGTAATGAGGGTCGCAAGCACCTCTTCAACAAGCGCGCCACTAGCAATTGCTAGTGTGGCACACGAAGGTGACGGCGGGATGGAGGATGGAATGGGGCGCACCTCAAGCAACTCAAACAATAAAGCATTTCACATAGACATGAAATATATAGAAATACAAACTAGTTTAAGTGCTACTTCACAAAAGTATACTAACAAATTTACAAAAGTATAAATGCGTAAATAGAGATTTATTTGTACTCAGATGGTGATTCGTGAGGAATTTATGCGGTCGTGCCCGGTGTGAAAGTAAACAAGCCACTCAGGAGGGTGTTGCGAAAGACCAGAATTAGGGAATAACTCTGCTGAAATCCATCAACGACGAGAACCATTAGCTTGCCCGGCTACACTCTCTCCACGGCGCTAACAAACTCACAAGTTAAATCAATAGGGCTTTACGGTTATAATGAGCCTTAGGTTACGGTATGATATTCAATGATAAAAGAGACGGCTGCGCAACCCAATTGAGTCTAAAGATAACGCTAAACCCAAAACAAGACCACAAGCGATGCTAGTGTGACACACCCCCAGACTTAGCTTGAAAACTGGGTGTGCACACAGCCTACTATAGCAAATACCAACTGAATTTTCTATTACGCTCAAGGGGATTTCTTTTCATTCTAAATCTTTTTTGATATTTTTTTTCTTTTAACTTCATTATTTTCTTTTTCTTTTTCTTTTTTCTTTTATCCCCGGTTGGTTTACAAAAAGGAGTTCAGCAAATAAAATTGATCTTTCTTTCACATCGCAAAGGTTCCAAGCATCACATCCAAATATGAAATATAATTTCAGTTAACACATTTTTGGTTGCGATAATAGGATAAGCTTCAGGCTTTGGTGATTGAAAGAGGAGCTGAAACAAAGGAGGGGTAGGCACATACTTGGCTTGCAAACGTAAGCGCATAGGTCATGGAAAACAAGGCTCAAACTATCCAAAACAAAGGCCTACATCATATTTAAAAAACAATGAGTTGCTCTCACTCATGCTTCAAGAGTCGCTTGGTGCAAGTTCTTAGCCCACGAGAAAGGTAAACCTTCCTTCCGACTCGAGCAACACACAACTAGCGCTCGCTTACACACAACACCGTGCTACCGTAAATTTCAGTCACATTCACCAAATGAGTAAAGTAAATCAAAGATTACGCAAGAGTACTAATTGTAAATTAAAAGCATAGAGATAATCTAATTTTACTCAAATTTCTATGGAAGCATGCGGATGCGACTAGAGCACTACAAGAGTCAACATTATACTCCGAATTACAATTCCTAAGCTAACATCCTATTTCACATTCCAACCAAAATAAGTATGAACGAAAATACACGTACAAGTTAGTTCGCTCTCAAGTGGGTGCTTTGTGTGCAGACAAAATGAACAAAAATATTTGAAATAAGACTTCTAGCATACTAAATAAATGTGCACGTGAGTAGGTACACAAAAATATCTCCCCCAGACTTAAACCATGCATTAAGATATTCTAAAACAAAGTTAGGGGAAGAGGGTACCCAATGCTTAGCAAGTAAGCATGCCGGAAGCCTGAAGTGAAGCTCTACGAAGAATCACAACCACCGCCTTCACAAATAGAAAATACCTGCAAGTGGTTGTCTCCGCAAAAGCAAACCAAAATAACATCTAACTAACTCGTTAGAGTAGGCGATAAAATAAAAGACAAGAAAAAGTAAGATAACTACTGTGGTTACTATCATCCCAACACGACTTATTTAAAAACATAACAGTTCTAGCTAATAGGCGTATGAAAGAGAAAATGAACAGGTAACTGTTCTAATATGCGTGTTGGTAGCGGGTACCGATATGGCGACAGAACAGTCACGCCTCTACCCAAATATAAATAATACCTGCTCATCACAGGTAGCGGGAATAAAAAGTAAGAAGAGGAGGAATCCTCACTCAACTCACCAAAACTATCCTTGCCCAGCAAGGTATCATCTCTAGGGAGGCAGCAGGAGGAGAAGGCAATGAGTGGAGCTTCCTCTATGGAGGGGGGATCAACCTCCTCACATAAGAGGATGCTCTCATCATTGACTTGAGCATCATGCTCCAAGTCCTCCTGGGGTACCTGTGAAGACTCCACCTGCATAGGCTCAAATGAAGAAGGGGGATCAAGAAATAAACAAGAAGAATGACATAAATAAAAATCAAGCGGGGGAGTGATCCCGGTCTCACTCCCATCAGGTTGGGGAAGTAAAATAATGTTTGCATTGTCATCAATGCTACAAGGTTCGGTGGGATCAACTACTCCTATGCAATGCTGCTATGCAAAGCTTCGCTAGGCGGGATGGAGACTACGTAGGCCTTGAGTGCGCTACTTCGAAAGGGCGGATGGATGAGTAGGCAAATGTAATGAGGGTCGCAAGCACCTCTTCAACAAGCGCGCCACTAGCAATTGCTAGTGTGGCACACAAACGTGAGGGCGGGATGGAGGATGGAATGGGGCGCACCTCAAGCAACTCAAACAATAAAGCATTTCACATAGACATGAAATATATAGAAATACAAACTAGTTTAAGTGCTACTTCATCATAATAATAAAGATCTACAACATATACACATCAATAAGAGAAGAACAAGGCAAGAAATCGACCGAATCCGAAGGCTCATCGAGGAGTCACGGTTGGAATCGCTAGGTTGTCAATCCGCGTCCAAGCTCGATCCTCAACTACGTCCGGGGTAGAGAGAACTGTCACGACTCTCCAATGAGCCCGTCTTCTTCGTCTCACGATCCGGTAAAGGTTGCAAACTTCCCCTTGCTTGATGGTAATGGCAGCTAGATCTCCTTTGAAGCTCTAGGATGAAGGGGGAGGCCTAGGGACAAGCCCTGATGGAGTGGTGGAAGGGGTACGGAGCTGGGATGTCCTTTGCGGCGGAAAAGGCGGAACAAGTACGATCCCCCTCGCTAGGGTAGAGAACTGCGCTTTTATAGAAAACAGTCAAAAAATTGGTCACGCACGGTCGAACGCACGACCGTGCGTAGACCGTGCGATATTAAGTATGAAGACTTGCGCAGGAAGACGACCTAGAGCGCCCGTGCGATTTACTCACGCACAGGCAAATCCGCCCGTGCGTTAAAACGCACGGGTAAATTCAGAAAAGCTGAGATTAAGGCTAAACAGGCTGATCGTGCGATTGCTTCACGCATGGGCAACTGCCCGTGCGCAGAGATGCACGACAAATGACCGATCATCAGTTTCCTCCTCAGCAAAGGGCGCACGACCGAAACCGACCGTGCGCTAACAAAACTCACGACCGTGCGATATGCACAGATCAGAACTCAGGCTGAAACTGATGAAATGTCCACTTGCATAGCAATAACAGGGTTGGGAATACACTTCCATCACAGGAAATAAAGCACAAAAAGGCTAAGGAGCACGCTGTGCTTACCCTCAACACTAAAATAAGAAGACACACACCACTATGGGCCTATATGTGCACTTAGCAAGGAATAACAATTATGAACTAAAATAAGCCTAAAGTGTAGTGCAAAGATTAGAAATACGGCCCAGATGAGCCCATAAATGTATATATAAATGGGACTCATCAATGCACTCATTGGTGTATTAGCTTGTTTTAGGTTTTCAAATCCAAATCTTTTTAGAATATCTTGAACATAATTAGTTTGACAAATAAATATACCATCTGGTTTTTGAGAAATTTGAAATCCTAGAAAATAAGTGAGTTCTCCTACCAAGCTCATTTCAAATTCATTTTTCATCACTAAAATTACTTCATTACATAACTCTTCATTAGTTGCTCCAAAAATAATATCATCCACATAAATTTGCAATATAATCAAATCATTATTTACATGCTTAATGAAGAGTGTATTATCCGCACTTCCCATTTTATAATCATGCTTTATTAAAAATAATGTTATTCTATCATACCAAGCACGCGGCGCTTGCTTAAATCCATAAAGCGCTTTTTCTAACTTATACACATGATTAGGAAATTTTTCACTCACAAAACTGGGGGGGGGGGGGGGGGTGGGGTTATTTTACATAAACTTCTTCTTTTTATAATCTCGTTCAAAAAAGCACTTTTAACATCCATTTGAAATAATTTAAATCTTTTAAAACTCGCAAATGCAAGAAATATTCTAATTGATTCAAGGCGAGTAACGGGTGCACAAGTTCCATCAAAATCTACCCCTTCGATTTGTGAATATCCTTGTGCAACTAGTCTAGCTTTATTCCTTATTATCCTAGAGTCACCATCTAGCTTATTTTTGAAAATCCATTAGACTCCTATAACCGGATGATTAGATGGCCTCTCTACTAAATTCCAAACATTATTACGTTCAAATTGATTTAATTCATCATTCCTAGCTAACAACCAAAATTCATCATTTAGAGCTGTTGAAACATTTTTTGGTTCTATTTCGGACACAAGACAAAGGTTTGAAAAAGACTCATTTAAAGAAGAACGAGTACGTACCCCTTTTGATAGTTTTCCTATCACAAGCTCCCTTGGATGATCCTTTGAAAATTGTAGCACACTTGGAGGAACATATTCCACTTGTTCTTCTTCTTTCTCCTCTTCTTTTTCTCCAAGCGATTCATCATCCTCATGCTCCAAAGGGGAAAGCGGTTCGTCTTCGTTTCCTGTACGATTAGTTTTTACACAAGAAACAAACTCATCAAATCTTACATGAATAGACTTTTCAACTACTTTAGTGCTTTTATTATATATTCTATATGCCTTACTAGTTGAAGAGTGCCCAATGAAAATTCCCTCATCACATTTTTCATCAAATTTTCCTAGTGCATCTCTAGTGTTTAAAATAAAGCACCTACAGCCAAACACATGAAAATAAGACACATTAGGTTTTCTTTTAAAATATAGCTCAAAAGGTGTTAATTTTAAAATAGGACGAAGCATGGCACGATTAATAATATAACATGAAGTATAAACCGCTTCGGCCAAAAATGATTTAGGCAAACCATATTCACAAAGCATAGTGCATGCTAGCTCTTGAAGGGTTCTATTTTTCCTTTCCACTACACCATTTTGTTGTGGGGTGCGAGGAGCAGAAAATTTATATTTAATTCCAAAATCATCACAAAAAGAAAAATATTTATCATTTTCAAATTCTCCTCCATGATCCAAACGTATGCATTTAATTTTTAAATCAATTTCGTTTTAAATACGAATGCATAGTTTAGTAAATTCAATAAATGCATCAAATTTGGAAGATAGAAATAAAGTCCAACAAAATCTAGAATAATAATCAAGTATTACAAAATTATATTTTCTACCTCCTATACTAGAAGTGCTAACTGGTCCAAATAAATCCATATGAATTAATTGAAGTGGTCTAGAAGTAGAAATTACATTTTTGCTTTTAAAAGAATTTTTTGAAAACATTCCTTTTTGGCAAGGCGTACAAAGAGAAGATAAATTACCATTAAGCATAGGTAAACCTTTAAGTAATTTATCTTTTGATAATTTCAAAATTAGCTTGGTGCTAGAGTTACCAAGGCGCCAATGCCAAAGTTCTAATTGTTCATTTTTAGAGATAAAACATTTTAAAGAGGAATTTGAAAGATCATTAAAAGTAATCATATAAACATTATGCATCCTAGGTGCGGTGAGTACGACATCATTTGTCTTAGAATTTATGATTTTGAAAAGATTTGTAGATGATTCAAATAATACATTTAAACCTATATCACATAATTGACTAATTGAAATTAAATTATGTTTTAAACCATCTACAAATAAAACATTTGAGATTGAGAAAGAATCGTTACCCATTGTGCCGATGCCCATGATCATTCCTTTTCCGTTATCACCAAATGTCACCATCCCTCTTTTCTTCATCTTAAGGCTAAGGAACTTTGCTTTGTTGCCTGTCATGTGTTTGGAACATCCCAAGTCCAAATACCATACGTCCTTTTTGTACTTAGCTTGCCAACATACCTAAAAAGGAGATGAGAGTAAAGATCCGGATACCCAAGAGGTTCCTCCCATAGAATAAGTGGAAACCTTAGGCACCCATATTTGTTTTATAGCACTACGACTCTTTTTCCTACAAGAGTTTAAGGTGTGTCCAAATAAATGACATTTGGCACACGATATAAAAGGGGATGAAACCATTTTTGGAGTTTTGGATAAACTCTTGCTGGAATATGGGGTAACATTTGAATTTTTTAATTTATTATTGATAGAATTTCTGTTTCTGGAATTATTGCTAACGCCGGTGTTAGGAGTTAACGCCTGGCGATAGCTTCCAGTAACATATCCAAGGCCATATTTGGGACTTCCATGGCATTGGTTAGCCAAGAACATGTCCAGAGATATTTGCCCAACTCCAAACTTCTTAATAGACAAATTTAAATCATGAATACAAGCTTTGAGAGCGGTGTTTTCCGTTACTAACATAACGCACTGATTCGCAAAACATTTCTTTCCTTCCTCTATTTGAGAAAGGGAGGTTTTTAAAGTTCTTTCTAAATGCCCCTTCTCCTTAGTAAGAATTTCAATATTGGAGTGGGACTTAAAAAGATCTTCTTCAAGTTCTCTCACTCTTGCCAAGGAGTGATTGCACTCTTGGCAAGATACCTATTCTTTCCCTAATTGCTTAGATAATTTTTTGTTTTCTTTTAACAAAAGATTATTTTTAGAATTTAGAAGATCAATATCTTGTAAACTTTTATCAAAAAATTTGCATGTTTGTAAATACTCAATATATAAATCATCATAAGTAGTAGGGAGAGTTACCTCAGTGTCGCTTTGGACACTTCTTTCATCCTCAGATGTCTTGTTACTTTTTCCCATAAGGCACATATTTGCCTCTTCTTCATTGCTAGTGGATGAGCCTCTTGAATCTTCGGAGGAGGAGTCATCCCATGTAGCCGCTTTTAGGACCTTCTTCTCTTTTCCCATTTGCCATTTTTCTTTACGCTCTTTTAGATATTTCAGGCACTGGCTTCGGATGTGTCCGGTCTTTCTACAAGGATAGCACTCTAGTGGTGGTCGCTCATCATCATCCTCGACGTTACCTCTTCCATTCTTCTATGAAGATCCATTCTTGATGAAATATTTTCGAAAGGTGTTTCTCCTTTTCAGATTCTTCATGAACCTATTGAACTTCTTATCAAAAAGGGTCTCCTCATCCTCTTCATCATCATCTCCATCAAACTCCTTCGACTTCAATGCTAAGGCCTTCTTCTTTGGCAACATGTTGTACTCTTATTATTGAATCTTGAGTTCAACCTCATGGGACTTAAGGTTCCCAATGAGGCTCTCAATTTGGAGCTTCTTTAGATCGTGTGACTCCGAGATAGCCGTCACCTTTGGATTGAACTTTGGAGGGAGAGATCTTAGGATTTTTCTCACCAAGTCGCCGTTGGAGAACACTTTTCCAAGCACTTTTGAGTCGTTGACGATCTTGGTAAACCTTGTGTACATCGAATCAATGTCTTCATCCGCCTCCATCCAGAATTTCTCGTATTCAGATTCAATTTGGAAAAGCTTTGAATCCTTGACCTGCGAAGTACCTTCATGAGTGATTTCTAATAATTTCCATATATTATATGCAGTTTTGCAAGCACAAGTTCTATTAAATTCCGTTCTATCAAAAGCACAAAATAAAGCATTCATAGCTTTAGCGTTGTTCTTGCATCTTAACTTGTCGTTATCATCCCATTTGTCTCTTGGTTTTTTCCATAGTGACTTCTCAAACAGCAATTGTTGGTGGAGAGTAGCATTGTTCCAACATACCCCACACATCATTATCTAAAGCATTTAGAAAACAACGCATTCTTGTTTTCAATAATTATAATCAGTATCGGTAAATAGTGGGGGTCTACTAATCCCTTGACCCTCAGCGAAAGCATGATCATAACACGCCATTATTCCTGGTTGTGAAACTATTTTGGAATAACCTAGCTTTGATACCAAGTGTTGGATCTGATGGTGCCCTTAGAGGAGGGGGGGGGGTGAATAAGGGGTTTACTATTTTTGAGATAAACTGACAGATTTTTGAATAACAGGTAACTTTTTGGTTCTGTCGATAACGCCTGGCGTTAGGTAGTTAACGTCGGGCATTATCTTTCTAGAAAATATTTTTACAGAAAAATTCAATGTGATTTTACTTGCAAAATCTTAAATGAAATACACTTTCAGACAATCAGAGATAATAAAAATGAATATTATATATTTTAAAAAGATGATTACAAACATATAATTTCAATAACGTTTGAAATTAAAGCGACAAAATAAAATTCAGTTTTTTGTTCCTTCACCGATCCTTCTCCCAAGGACCGTTTGGATATAGCCTATCTATCCCCAGATAAGGCCTCTAGCCACCCCCTAGATCTACCCTAGACCTAGTCGCCATGCACAAGGCAGTGAATTTCCCATAAACCAAACCCAGCCTATTCGCCACACGCAAGGCGGCGAATTCACTATTGTTACAAGAAAATATGAAAAGATAAAGTTAAAATCAGAACAAAAGACTCCCTAGATTGAAGAGCGCTGAAGGAGATGTTGAAGAAACGCAATGGCCATCATCGGAGTTGAAGCGAGCATCCTTCTTCAAATTTTCCATTAGAAATCTCCTTCTCACTCTTGTTCCTCAATGGTGATGTTGGGAGTACTCTCTGAATTCGGGGATGAAGGACTCTCTTAGAAGTTTTTTTTAATGTGTAATCTTGACCAAAATGAAATCAACTCTTTAAATAGGCATGGGAACTAACGTGTGGCGTTAAGAAGTTAATGCCAGTGTTAGTGATCGTGTATAGCAATTGTTGAAGTCGTGCAACTGTAGAGAATGTGGAAGTTTACCGACTGAACACGTGCGTTAAGTGTCAACACTGGCGTTGTCACTTAGTAACCAACTATTTTTCATCTCGACGTGAAGATCCATTGAGAAGTCATCCCTTTTCGACGAATGTTAACGCCGAGCATTAACCTCTAACGCGAGGAGTTAGCTCACTTTTCAGAGAATTTTCATCAATCAGTATCCTGTTCATATGGTTATTTAACTATAGTACCCGCACACTATAAACACAAGCAAGATCAAATATATAGTGTGATTTGTTATTCTCAAACTAAGAGATGTGGAACACAAGCTCCAACAAATTTAGGTGGTATGACTGACCCAAATGGGTTTTCATGGGTCCCTTGACACCACCCAAGGTCAATTGTGACTTGGTGTGATCAATTTGGGTCAAATTGAGCCACTTTGACCTGACTAGGTCAAATTGGGCCTTTAGGGTCCAAATGTTGGTTTTGGCCAGTTCATGGAATTGATTGGAGACAATGGGTTGTTGGTGACTCATTGACCTCCCTTAAGTGTTAGGAAGGTTTGGGTGAGGTCAATTTGACCAATTGGATTTTAATTGGTCCTTAATAGGCTATTTTGACCTATCTAGGGTTAGGTTGACTTTGGTCAACTTGACCACTTTGGTTGACCCTAATGGGACCTAAGTGACCCAAGGGACTCCCGATGGGGTTAGGGGTGTCATGGTGGGGTTAGATATTCAACTTGAGCCCAAAAGTCAATCCCTAGACTAGGTAACAAGAAATTGTTATTTGCAGACCAAAGTTATTTCACCTACTTACCTAGGTTCTTAAGGTTCTTTTGGCCATCCTAGAGCTTTATCATGACCTTGTCATGACAAAACCCTCCTAAGGGTCTATTTGTTTGTTGGAAGTTACACCATAGGCTAAGATGTGGTGTGCCCTGAAGGTATATCTGAATCCTCTTTGCAGCGAGTAATGAGATTCCTTAGGGCAAGCCTGGTACCTAGCACATATACATGTTGCATACATAATATCAGGTCTACTGATAGTTAAATAGAGGAGGGAGCCAATTATGCACCTGTACAAGGTCTCATCAAAAGGTTTCCCTTTCTCATCCTTGTCATGGGATATATTTGACCCCATATGAGTTTTCATGATGGAGGCACTCTCCATTAAGAATTTGTTAACTAACTCCTTAGTGAACTTAGTTTAGGAGATGAATATTTCCTCTTCAGATTATTTTACCTGGAGGCCTAAGAAATAATTAAGCTCTCCCATACTGCTCATTTCAAATTCCCCTTGCACCAGGTTAGCAAACCTACTGCAAATGTTATCATCTATAGACTCAAATATAATGTCATCAACGTGTATTTGGACTAAGAGACTCTTGCCCTTCACTTCTGCTAGGAACTATTGGAACTAGAAAAATCCTAGCTCCAATATTCGGATCAATACAACAGGAGGCTACTCGCCCAACAGTCTAACTAGACGGCTTGATTGACAATGATGAAGAGACTGGAACAGCAACAATAGGACCCCAGGTGTTGTGACAGGGAGGTCCCACCACGTGCCCGGAAGCTCATAAGAGACTTCCATGTTGGATCTTCAGGCGCCCTTAGAGGGGGGGGGGGTGAATAAGGGTTTTACAAACTTTAAAGTTTAATAGAAAACTTTTGATATTTTATTTGAATAAAAGTGAATATAAAGCAAAGAGTAGTAAATCAATTTTATTAAATAGAAAAAGACATGATTATCATTAATAAACTTGATTACAAAATTTGATTTCTATGACGCTAGAAATCAAAGCGAATAATATGAAAACTCTTTTTGTTTTCTATACCGACTCGTATCCCCACGAACTGGTTGGCTTTAGCCTATCCTACCCCGGATGAGGCCTCAAGCCGCTCTAGCCTTTCTATACCCAGAAAAGGCCTCGAGCAACCCCTAGATCTACTCCCTAGAACTAGTCGCCAACACGAGGTGAATTCCTCCCTAAGTCCTACCTAGAACTAGTCGCCAACATGAGGCGAATTTATAAACCGATTACAATAAAAAGTGGTTACAAACAAATATTAAATTCAAGTAAAAACTCCCTAGAAGAATTCTGGAGATGGCGAAGGAACGCTGAATATTCTTGAAGTCGAAGCGTGCGTTCTTCGCGTTGTGTAAGCGTTGATCTGGTCCTCCTTGAATGAGTTTCTGAAGTGCTAGACAAGGGCTCTTGTTGATCAGTAGTAAGAGACGTCGAAATCATCCAATTTATAGACTTTGAGCTAACGCCCGCGTTAAGAGATAATGTCGGACGTTCACCATGTATAACAACAAATTGATGGCTCGGATCTTCAGAAGAGGAAGGAGATTCTGCACTTTAGGAATTGTTTTATTTTAGGCAATATCAACGCCGGCGTTAAGGCTAACGCGCGCGTTGGGCAAATCATTCCTAAAGTTTCTCCTGTAATCAAAGCTGCTTTCTCCTTGCCAAATTTGTCAACCGGATAGCGCCTAGTGTTAAGACTAGCGCCTGGCATTTAGTTTCTTTCTTTAATCAGCTGGTACGCCATTTCGTCGAACAGCAAATTTCATCGAACACATTTCATCGAACGAGCTTCTTCTTTCGTCGAACAAAGTAAGGTCGTGATGCAGATGATTATACCTGGCCCCTGCGAGATAATATAGTTGAATCGAGTGAGCAGGCGACAAAGTAAGGTCGTCGACAATGTCTGGCGAGTTATTGTTGATAGTCGCCCATATGCAAGTAGGTCTGAGGGCTGACTGATAGTCGCCACTTTGGGGCGAGTAACCTTGATAATCGCACCTGCCAATTCATACCTCTAGTAAGCTTCTTGTTGTCTTTGATTTGACCATTGACATTGACTTCTGCCCACGTGGCCTATATGAGCCCCACCCTCGAAGAATACAGGTTGTACAGGAATAATATTTTATCTATCCTCTCCCTTGAGAATTTATTCTTAATAAAGAAGCTAGATAAAGTATCATACCAAGCTCTTGGAGATTGTTTTAAGCCATATAGAGCTTTTTTTATGATAATATATATAATCAAGATAGGTTGGATTGACAAAACCTGATGGTTGTTCTACATGTACTTCTTCCTTTAGGCCATCATTCTGGAAGGCTGACTGATAGGCTAAAATTATGTTGTGTAAAATTAGAGTATTATCCACATATAATTCGAGAAGGAAAATGTACCTATCGCTTTATAGTATAGGATTTAGAAAATCAAGTGTCGTATTTTTTCGGGCTTGTTGAGCAATTCTACTCACAAAGAAGAGCTATTATTTTATCGATCGAAAGTAGGGTTTGTTTTGGAAAACGATTTTCAAAAATTCAACTATGAAGAAAGATTGTGATTAAAAGATTAGCACTTGATCTAGAATCCCTTTGTAATAAAATAGAATTTTACCAAAGAATAATCTGCCAACTCTTGTTGAAATAACTTCGACCGTAGAGTTTCCCAAAACATGATAGCACCTCTCTCGAGGAATACTACCAACTAACCTTAGGTTGATCGATTAAGACCCCTCGGCCAGTCAAAACCCCTAAGCTTGCTTTAAGCGGTGAACCCCACTATTGGATTTGACTCCAATCTAGAAGATATATGACGTCATCTCTCGAGGAGTGCATGCAACTCCTTTTATCTCTGAGTGATCTCCTCCTACACACGGATCTCTAGATCAACTAGAATACAGATCTTAGATTGAAAATCATATTCTAGACATATGAAATCAAAACGAAGTAATTCAAAGATAAATCCAAGATAATCAAAATGAGACATTGCGAATTTGAAAAAAATTCAAAACATATTTTATTTCATTCCAAAGTTCATCATGACCAAGTGCTAAAGGAAATTTTGCTACTCATCATAATGATGGGAATACAAGTAGAAGAGGAAAAAGACCTGATAAAAAAAACTACAATACATGAATTGAAATTCCAATAATAGAAAAATTACAACTTGTAGAAAAACTAGCTAGAACAACAAAGACGGTAAACTAAAGCTGAAAATAAACTCCCAAAATCAAACTCCTTGACTTCTGGAGATTGCTGCCTTTTATAGTTGAAAAATTGAGTAGTCACGCCCATGACCAAGGGCGTGTAAGCTACGTAATTGATATCTTGAAAGCTCGGGAATGTTGGGGGAGAGAAACTATCAAAAATAAATTGCATGGCCCGTGACCTAGGGTGTGTCTTAACTGAGTCTAAAAATGGTGAGAAACATCGCGATCAGGAGTTAATCTGCCGGCTGTTGGAAGGGTTACGGCCTCGGTCATGCCAGTGATAGAGGGCGTGTAAGCTGGAAATGGCACGAGTTAAGAACTGCATGCATTGAATGCTTTGACGGGCGAGTCACACCCATGGCCTTGAGATCACGCCCATTGTTATGCCCGTGACAAAAGGCGTGTAATTTTAATCTGACATGGCAGCATGTTCTATCATCTGGAAGGCGAATGGGCAGGTCATGACCGTGAGTTGGAGTCACGCCCTTGGTTACGCCTGTGACCTTGGGCATGTACTTTACGATTTCGGCAGAAATGCTCTGGAATTTCCACTGAACATGGTTATGGGCTTGGAATTGCTATCAGCAGCCCAACTTACCTGAAAATACAAAAATAAGGTAAATTCGTGATAAATTAAATTAAAACTAAATAAAAATAAATTAATTATTAATAAAATATTATATAAATATAACTATAAATAATGCATTATCAAATACCCCCATACTTAAGCTTTTGCTATTCCAGAGCAAAACCATCGTAAGTATCAGAAATATTTGTATGATATTTCAAAAAGAAAATTAATTTACTCTTAATTATGTATTTCAAAATTATACATGACTCATACACAAATAAGTTTTGAATTAAAATTTAGATTCATAAGAAATAAGTCATGATTCATAAATTGATATGCGTAGAATAAAAATTAGTTTCCAAAATTCTCTAATCAAATTTTATGTATAAGATTGTATTGAATTAAGCAAAATAATCTAAAATTAGAATTATATAAGCTTTTGATATCATTCAAAACTTTTTAGAAAACCTAAGATAATAACTAAGCTCTCTCATAAATATCTTGAATATGAAATGATATTGGCTAAATATGGGTAAAAATTGGCATAGAAGAGATTTTTAATTGGGAAATGATGAATTTTATCCTCTCATTTCCATCTTTTTTTGAATACTCTTCTTTTTTTATATCCCAAATGTATATGCTTAGGAGTGATGAATTTTTCCTCTCAGCTTCATGACATATAATCTTTTACAAATTTGGGAGCATATGTTTAGGAATGATGAATTTTATCCTCTCATTCCATGACATATGTTCTTTTATACTTTTTTTAATTGCCAATCAAAAGCGTAAAGTAAAAGGAGGGGCTAATGTTTAAAGGCTAAATTTTTTTTCAAGATAACTATTTTGAGAGTATAGAACATAAATTAAGAAATCTTAAGAATTATGAGTTAAAGTAAATATAAGTAAAATATAAAGATCTTTTAGCACAATTGCTACAAAATTAATTCATGATATTTTAAGGAGAGAAAGCAAAATTAAGAAATATTCTAAATACACCAAAATGATGAAAAATTTATTAATTCAAATTTATCTAAAAATTAAATCTAACAAATTATTATGAGACATAAAATTTAAAAAAACATAAAAAGAAAACTTTTTGTTTTTAAAAGTCTTATAAACAAAGGCTCATAATTAAAATTATTGAACTCAAATAAAAGTAAGGTAGCATCTAACATTAAAAAAATTTACAAAAACATTATTTTGTTTATTTTCAAAGGTTTTTAATATTTTTATATTTTTAATATTTGCTTGAAAAAGAAAATAAAAACAGAAATAAAAGAAAATTTGGTTCTTGGACTTCCCAAGGAATACCCAATGACTGACACTCAAGGTACTATGTGGTTTTGTGGGATGAAAGCCAAACACGATGCTTTTGCAAGAAATTTTCTTAATTTTTTTTTAATTTTTTTATATTTTTCATTTGGGAAATAAAAATAAGATAAAGAAAAACTGAAAGGAAAAACATTTTTTTTATATTTGTGATTAACTTGTGATTGATTGGCAAAAATAAGAGAAGACACAACCATACTTACAATAAACATTGTCCCCAATGTTTTATAACAAATAAAAGTGCGAGTAAAGGAGAGAAAGCTTCTCTTATGAAGAACAAATCATCACCGAGACAAACTGAAGAAAAACATAATGTGAAAGCACAACATTTTTTTTCCATTAATAAAAGGGAAATAAAAATAAATACAAAAGATGTGATACATAAAAGAAAAGATACAAACGACCAAAAATAAAAACTCTAAGCATCATCGTCGTCGTCCTCCCACTGATAGCAAGCATGCAGATCAGCAAATTCCCGTTGTAGATGCTCCATACAGGAAGCTGTTAAAAATCTTGAGGACTGGAGTTGAAGTAAAAATGTGGAACACTTCACAAACTTTCCACAAGTATAGCAACACAATGACAATGGGAAGACCGAATAGTGTTATGGTATTAACTATCTCTTTACAGTTCGAGGTATACATGGCGAGACATGATTCATAAGAATCACGGAGGAGAGAAGCACAAAACACAAAAGACTATAAGCTGCTGGCGACTTGACAACTTGAGATCGGCAGACCATGCGAACAGACAAGCCTGACGGTTAGCCCCTGAGACCGCGTGAACAGAGCACAAGATGCACCTGTCAGACCACAATCACAGACCGCCCGACCTGCTGCTTCATTCAACTGCTAAAAAACAACCTGTTCACACTCCTTGATCACCCATAAGTCCTCACCAAGCAGATAGCTCTCCATGAAAGACTTCCACTTCTTGAAGATAGTCTGCGTAAGGAGCTCAATACCAAGACCTCTAGCATATCCTCCTCCCATTGATATCCCACTGATTGCTAACCAACTTGAGGAACCCGAGTGAAGTATCAGCAACTACTGCTCAACAACTACTGCGAAGCAAGACAAGGTGTTATTCCTGCTGAAGGGAATGCTGAGTTCGTGAAAGCTTGGAAGAGAACGAATGCAAAGGATGAGTTCACTCTTAAGCGAGCTATCATTCCAGAGCTGTTTGATCATATCATCGGATGTAGATCAGCTGCAGAAATTTGGACAGCCTTGGATGGCTTGTTCAATAAGAAGAATGTATCTAGGCTACAGTTCTTTGAGAATGAGTTGGCGAAAGCAACTCAGGGAGATTTGTCTATCTCAACGTTCTTCTTGAAGATGAACAACCTTTGCGCAGAGATATCATCTTTGGACCCCGATGAGCCTATCTCAGAAGCTAAGCTGAAGAGGCACATAATCCGCGACTTGTGGAGGGAGTATGTGGTCTTTGTTACTTTTGTTCAAGGCTGGGCCAATCAGCCATCATTGCTAGAGCTGGAGAACTTAATTGCTTCACAAGAGAGTTTGGCTAAGCAAATGGAAGGGATGCCAGTCTCTGGGGGAGAAGGTGAGGTTCTTTTCTCTGGCAAGAAGAAGAGATGGGACAAGAAGAAGAAGACATCTGGAGATGATGGTCTGTCTACTTCATATCAGCAGGAGAGGAGCTATGCTCCTAAGCGTTATGGGAAGAAGAAGGAAGGACCTAGATGCTTCTGGTGAAACAAGCTTGGTCACTTCAAGAGAGACTGCCAAGTTAATCTTCAGCCAGGGCATGCTGCTGGAAAGGAGGAGGCTGGTTCCAATTCTGAAGGTAGTTGGGGTGGTGGAGGTGCATTCATGACAGGCACGTGTGTTCAGGCTATGACTTCTATCAACTATCGGGACGATTGGATAGTGGACTATAGGTGTGGTCATCACCTCACCGGGGATGAGTCGAAGTTTTCCTCATTGCAAGCATATACAGGTAATGACTCTATCATTACGACTGATGATACTATACATGCAGTAGAGAAGGAGGGTGTGGTTTCTTTGAATGATGATAGAGGTAATCTTACATTGAAGAGTGTCTATCGTGTTCCGGGGATGAAGAAGAACCTCTTCTCACTGACCAATGTTGTGGATGCTGGCTATCACGTTCTGTTCGGTCCAACAGAAGTGAAATTTCTCTGAAATGTTTCAGCCATGAAAGATGAGGTCACTCATGTAGGGAGACGGGTGAAGGACTTATTTGTTCTTTCAACAAGTTCTTATGTTGATAAGATGAGGGCTAACTATATAGCCGCTATCTGGCACGAAAGACTTGGGCATGTTTGGATGGATAAGTTGAAGGCTATGGAAGATAGAGGCCTTGTGAAAGGTCTGCCTAGTTTGTCATCTTTCAAAGATGATCACGTTTGTGCAGGTTGTCAGTTTGGTAAGGCTCAACCTTTTCTATTTGACAAATTACAAAGCAGATGTAAAAGACCATTGGAATGTATACATGGTGATCAGTTTGGACCTACCAACACTACCAGTCTTGGAGGTAGCAGGTATATGCTAATTTTGGTTGATGACTTCACCAGATATACTTGGGTATATTTTCTGAAGGAGAAGTCGGAGGCGTTCGAGAGGTTTGTGGAGTTTAAGGAGCTGGTGGAAGGTCGGCTCAACCTGCAGGTCAAGAGGTTCATAATAGACAATGGAGGGGAGTTTACCTCCAAGGCGTTCTTTAAGTTGTGCAGGTTGCATGGCATCCAAAGAGAGCTTTCTTCTGCTCACACTCCACAATATAACGGAGTTGCAGAGCGGAAGATCCATCATCTGACGGAGACCTGCAAATGTTGGTTTCATGCCAAGAGTATCCCAAAGTCCTTCTAGGCAAAGGGAATGTCATGTGCGGCCTATGTCATCAACCAGATGCCTCTCAGTCCCATCAACATGAAGACCCCTCATGAGTTGATGTTCAAGGAGAAGCCAAGCATGGGAAACTTTTGAGTGTTTGGTTCTACCTGCTACGTGCATGTTCCGGATGCCCTTCGAACAAAGCTAGATGCAAAGGCAAGGAAACTAGTCTTCCTCGGTTATGATGACCGGAAGTAAGGGTGGAGATGCATGGATCCCGAGACATAGAGATATGTGGTCTCTAGGGATGTCGTATTTGAAGAGCTGACGATATACCAAGGTAGTTATTCTGTAGAGTTACAAGGAAGCAGGGTAGATGGTGGACCAGAGGAAGCTGCAAAGGAAGTTCTGGTGGAGTTGCCTATTTCTGTAGGTGCTCCAGAAATCACTAGCTCTGGGTCAGGTGTGTTGGAACAACCCTATTACTAATTTGGGCTAGGATCACTATCTGTGGTTAGGACTCAAGTTGACCCCAATGTATAGTCTTAGGGTCAAGGTCTAAGCCTGTCTAAGTTAGCTGAAACTTAGGAAAATTCTAAGTTTTCTGTGTTTGACGAGCGTCTTCCTGAGTTCGATGAACGTCGTATATCAGTTCGACGAACTTGGATCTCCAGCTCGACGAACTCAGTCTTCCAAGCCAGTTTAACCGATTCTATATTTTAGTTCGACGAACTCCTAATTTAGATCGACGAACTCAGTGTTTTGTTCGACGAATGAGTAACTTTCTGTTCAACGAATTTCCCATCTCAGTTCGACAAATTTCCTCTTGAGCTTGACGAATCCAGAAGATCAGTTATTTTTTTCTCTGAACTCAGATCGACTATTCAGCAACGGATCTATTCAAATATTTAGATTTATTCATGTTCAGATAAGTCAAGATTTCAACTTTCCATTATATATATATATATATATATATATATATATATCCGTCCTATTCTCTTCTTCCGAGAATCTAGCCATTGACATATATTGGAAAAGGAAACTTTCACAGAAAAGGAATTAAAGTATTTTGCAGAATCAGAAAGTTGCTATTGCAGTCCCAAGAATGATTTATTCCAGTTTATTTTATTCCTTAACAGAAGATTTGAATTTTAAAATCAGATTATTTTATCTAAGGAAAAAGGATGAAGCAGTATATAAGAGATACAAGAAGAAGTATACATAAGATACATACAGGAGGATACATGAGATAGAATATGCATGTGAAATACACAGACAGAAAGGAGATATACAGAAATCTTCATCTACAGAAGCAACTTCATTCTCTGAGAATATTTGAAATCTTCTCTCAGAAGCTTCTGTTGGTTCTTAGTCTTCAAGAGCAACAATAATCTGAGAAACATTTTCTCTCAGATTCATCTGCAATCAAAGAAGATCTTCTACACCCAAGAGGAAGCATCGCCAACTGTCAACAAATTCTATCAGATAGGGGGAGCTTTACAACAACAACAATCCTCTAGTCTTCTCTCAGATCTTATTGAGAGAGAAGAACTTCATAACCCCTTTTTTTGGTTCATTCTTTTTACCCCACCTTGTACAGGGTTTTAACTCCCTTCAAAAGTTAACCTTTGGTGGCATGGCACCTGATCAAAAACCTATGGTTTGGATTGAGCACCTGATCAAAAGCTTAGTAGTTTTTGGGCACCTGATCAAAATTCTCATTGGTGAAGAGCACCTGATCCAAAACCTTAGTGGATTCCTACCTAGGGTGGTAGAATAGTGGATGTACCCAGGTTGATTAGGGAACCACTATATTGTTAAATTTTTGAAGTTGAAGTGGATTTGAGTTGGGTAGTCTGAAGATTGGAGAACCAGAGACCGCGCGGTCTGCGCTGGTTTTCTGGCCGGTTGTGTCTCAGGAGGGTTGTTCTGAGCGGTCTGATCTAGGAGACCGCCTCTTCTGTCTGGGCGGCTTGCGCGGATTGGTCTAGAGACTTGTCCTAAGTCAGCTAGATATTCTTGGTCTGCCTTCTTGCAGTGACCAGGCGGTCTGACGACTATTCTAGTCGGTCTGGTTACTGAAGGAATTTCTTGCTTTGCAATAAGACCGGGTGGTCTTGTTTTCGGAGACCGTAGTGACCGGGCGGTTTGGTTCTAACCTCAAGGTTTAATAAAGGAGTTGTGAACTATGCTGAGCTCGGGCGGTCTGCTTTGCGAGACAGCTCACGATCTGATGGGCGGTTATTGTATCCCGGTTGTGCGGTGATGACATCCGTCTTCCCGCCTATAAATAGGGGTGCAGGGCCCGTCATTATTAAAAAGAACTGTAAGAACTCAAAGTTGGCTTGATTGTGCCGGTCTCATTTTGAGGCTGCGCGGCCTGAGATATTTGTCTGACCAGTTTCTGTGTTTGCAGGTTAGCGGCTTGCAGCTCGCGGTCAGCTTGTCTCCTTCTTCCAGCTTTGAATAGACCAGTCCAGGCGGACTGTGTTTAGGTGTTCGCGGTTTGTGCAGCGGACTCAGTTGATCAGGCGGTTTTAAGTGGCCAGGCGGTCTTGAGTTGCGGTCTGTCACAGGAAGCAGTTCTTGTTAAGTGTTCGCGAGTTCTTCTTTTATCAAGACTGTGCAGTCTGGGTGATCAAGAAGTGCGAACTGTCTATTTTCAGCAGAGGAATAAGCAGCAAGTTGGCGGTCTGTGGTTGCGGTCTGGAAGTTGCAGTCTGTACTCTATTCGTGCGGTCTCAGTGACTTTCGTCCGGCTTGTTCTGTTCGCGCGGTTTGGCGGTCTCAAGTGCCAGGTCACTCCAGCTTGTTTTACACTTGTGTTTTATGCTTCTCTTCTCCGTGATTCTTATGAATCATGTCTCGCCATGTATACCTCGCATTGTAAAGAGTTAGTTAATGCCATAGTACTATTCGTTCTTCTCATTGTCACTGTTGTGCTACACTTTTGAAAGGTTTTATGAAGTGTGTGTTCCGCATATTTCTCACTTCATCTTCGGACCTCAAGTTTTTCAACATGGTATCAGAGGGAGGTTGCTGAGGTTGTGAAGCTGAAAGTGCTGATACTTCTCTCGGGTTTCTCAAGTTGTTAGCAATCAGTGGGATAGCAATGGAAGGAGGATATGCTAGAGGTCTCGGAATTGAGCTCCTTACGCAGACTAACTTTAAGAAGTGGAAGTCTTGCATGGAGAGCTATCTTCTTGGCGAGGACTTATGGGAGGTAGTTGGAGGAGAAGCAAGACAAGCTGTGGTTCCTGCTAATGGGAATGTTGAGCTCGTGAAGGCTTGGAGATGAACGAATGCTAAGGCAGAGTTCACTCTCAAGAGAGCTATCATTCCGGAATTGTTTGATCACATCATTGGGTGTGGATCAACTGCTGAGATTTGGACAGCCTTGGATGGCTTGTTCAATAAGAAGAATGTAGCAAACCTACAGTTCTTGGAAAATGAGTTCGCGAAAGCAACTCAAGGAGATTTGTCCATTTCAACGTTCTTCTTGAAGATGAAGAACCTCTGCGCTGAGATATCTCAGAAGCTAAGCTGAAGAGGCACATAATCCACGGCTTGCGGATGGAGTATGTGGCCTTTGTTACTTCTGTTCAAGGCTGGGCCAATCAGCCTTCGTTGCTGGAGCTGGAGAACTTACTTGCTTCGCAGGAAAGTTTGGCTAAGCAAATGGCTGGGATGTCAGTCTCTGGGGGAGAAGGCGAGGTTCTCTTCTCTAGCAAGAAGAAGAGATGGGACAAGAAGAAGAGAGGTCATCTGGAGATGATGGTCCATCTACTTCATATCAGTAAGAGAGGAGCTATGCTCCTAAGCGTGATAGGAAGAAGCAGGAAGGACATAGATGCTTCATGTGCAATAAGCTTGGTCATTTCAAAAGGGACTGCAAGGTCAATCTTCAGCCGGGGCATGTTGCAGGGAAGGAGGAGGCTGGTTCCAATCCTGAAGGTAGTTGGGGTGGTGGAGGGGCATTTAAGATGGGCACTTGTATTCGGGCCATGACTTCCATCAACTATCAAGACGATTGGATTGTGGACTCTGGGTGTGGTCATCACCTCACTGGGGATGAGTCAAAGTTCTCCTCGTTGCAGACATACACAGGTAATGACGCTATCATTATGGCTGACGATACTATTCATGCAGTTGAGATGGAGGGTGTGGTTTTATTGAATGATAGAGGTACTCTTACGTTGAAGAGTGTCTATCATATTCCGGGGATGAAAAAGAGCCTCTTCTCAGTGACCAATGAGGTGGATGCTGGCTATCACGTTCTGTTTGGTCCAATAGAAGTGAAATTTCTCCGTAATGTTTCAGCAGTGAAAGCTGAAGTCACTCATGTTGGGAGACAGGTGAAAGACTTGTTTGTTCTTTCATCAAGTTCTTATGTTGATAAGATGAGGGCTAACGATAGCGCTGCTATCTGGCATGAAAGGCTTGGGCATGTTAGAATGGATAAGCTGAAAGCTATGGCGGAAAGAGGCCTAGTGAAAGGTCTGCCTAGCTTGTCATCTTTTGGGGATGGTCATGTTTGTACAGGTTGTTAGTTTGGAAAAGCTCAGCGCTTTCCATTTGACAAATCACAAAGCAGATGTAAATGACCATTGGAGTGCATCCATGGTGATCTGTTTTGACCTACCAACACTGCTAGTCTTGGAGGTAGCAGGTATATGCTAATCCTGGTTGATGACTTCACCAGATGTACTTGGGTGTATTTTCTGAAGGAGAAGTCGGAGGCGTTCGAGAAGTTTGTGGAGTTCAAGGAGCTGGTGGAAGGTCAGCTAAACCTGCGGGTGAAGAAGTTCAGAATAGAAAATGTAGGGGAATGATGAGTCCCATTTATATACACATATTTGGACTCATCTGGGCTTATTTTCATGCATATGCACTTCACTTTTAGTCCTTTATTGCTTATATTTCACTTGAACATGTTTCTTCACAAAGTGCACTCTTTGGTCCCGTTTTGGTGTGCAATTGCACGCTATGTTTGTTGGGGGTAAGCACATGGTGCTCCCCAACCCCTTTTTCTGTATTTGGATTGAGCTGGAAGGGTATTCCCAGCTTGATAGCTGTTTGGTACTGTGTAGGTGGGTAGAACATCCATTTTGCCCAGATTTCATGTCTACATGAATCACACGGTCGTGCGTTTCCTTGACGCACGGACAGTTGCGGTTGTGCGTTCTCATCTGGGCAGAAAATGGGAGATCTGAGTTTGGTCATGCAATTTGACGCACGGGCGGAATTGCCCATGCGTGAGTAAAACGCACGGTCGCCTATTTCTTCCCGTTTTTTAGCTTTTCTGAATTTACACGTGCGTTTTAACGCATGGGCGGATTTGCCCGTGCATGAGTAAAACGCATGGGCGCGCCAGCTTCATCTTCCTGGCCTGTCTGTTTGTTAAATATCGCAAGGTCCACGTACGGTCGTGCGTTCGACCATGCGTGACCAATTTCTGACTATTTTTCTATATAAGCTGCAAATTCCGCCCTAGAATGACTGAACTTCTTTCCCGCGTCCAAGAGCTCAAGTTTCTACCATTTCTCCGCTCCATCACCGCCCACCATCTGGAGGTGCTCCGGACATATTCTTCACGCCAATCTCGAGTCGGAGTATCCTCTCGGCCTCCTCCATCATTCAGAAGCTTCCAAGCTCCATTTCAACGGATTTTGCACTATATCCTTGGAGTTCTCCGGCAAGATTGTGGCTAAGGGCTATTGACGAAGAAGACAGGTCGATTGGGAGGTAGTGATAGCCCTCTTCTACCTCGGACGACAGTTGAAGACCGAGCACGGATGAGGATTGACAACCCTAGATTCCGGTCATGAATCTCCGACGAGTCTTCGTGCTTCGGTTGTAATCTTACGTCCTCCTTGTTATTTTTGCTGATTCTATTTGATGTGTGTGGTTGTATGTTTCTATATGGATGATGTCCATAAACCCTAAATATTATTAGTGTAATTTTCCATGGTTTTGTGGTTATATTTGTGGTTTATGTGATTTGAGGAGCGCCCCCATTCCACCATCCATTCCTCCTTACTACTCGCCCATTCCGTGTGCCTACTCTTCCATCCGCCAAGCTAAGCGGTGCTAACGGCCCGTGTAATCCACCTCGACTCCACCGGTGCGAACCATTCCATCCGCTTGCCTTCTCGTCCATCCGCCTAGCGAAGCATGGCATAGTTTCCTGTGTAATCCATTCGCCTAACGAGGCAGTGCGCTCAAGGCCTGTACAGTTCGATTCCGCTTGCCTACTCGTCCATCCTCCCTTGCGACGCAGTGCGCTCAAGGCCTGCCTAGTCTCCATCCCGCCAAGCGAAGCATTGCATAGCGGCATTGCATAAGAGTAGTTGTGTCTCTTTTACTTTATTTTCCACAAACCAAATCACCCCCTTTCGCACCCATCCAACCTAAAGGACTTCAATCTCAAGTCCTTCCTCGATAGTTAACTCCACCTTACTGTGTTCCTTTGAGATCGATACTTGGGTATTCACTCCCACATTTTATATTACTTGATCGATCGGTACACTACCGTTTCGTGTCGCAGTCTAGCTACTGCCTATAGCGGTGTGCGAGATTTGCGCATCAAGTTTTTGGCGCCGTTGCCGGGGAACAAAGGCGTGTGAGTTTTCCTGAGAGGGAGAGCCGAGAGATAGTAGTTCTTCCAGTGTGTATAGCCGCTTTGTTATTTTTGTTTGCTTTTTAATTATATATTGTTTGTTATTATTTCTTCCTCTTCTGTTTTTAAGTTTTAGGCAAGTTTAATCCAAGTAGTTTTATCAGTCTGTGTAAATTTCCTTGCAAAGAATTTCAGTTTCGTTTTATCTGCTTTAATTTTTGAAAATGTCTTCATGGGATATTTCTCCTAGCACTTACGACAAGATGGTTGATTATATAGACCAAATGAAGGAGTTAAATGCTAGGCAGTGTATGAACGTTGTTTGCTTGTTGTGTCGAGGAGAGGGTCATTAATTGAGGGACTGTCCTAGTCTCTTCAATCCTGACCGTTGCTCCTTCACTCATAACAACATTGTCCCTATCACTCATTCTTTACCCATGGAGGCAATCGTTCCCTCTATCCCCGAGTTTATCTCGTGCATGGACTCCTCACTCCCTGTGTATGGCTTCACTCCTAGTGATGATGATCACTCATCTGTTGGCCAACAAGGAGAAGAATGTGAGCTTCTAGATGCTCCTGAGTGGGATATGGAAAGTATTCTTTCCATCGGGGAGGCATTAGCAGATCTTTTTGCAGAGGAACCAAATCTTTTTGTTCCTCCAGTTTCTTTGCAAGATTTTTCTACACACATTCTTTATGATCCTATCGAAGTGAAGGAGTGGGGTGATGCTTCTGACTCGGAGGATGCTCCAAAGTGGGATGAGGAGTTTGTTTTCCCCGAAGGGAAGAATGAATACTGTGAACTCGATGGTGCACCTTGGTGGGATGAGGAGGATACTCTCTCTGATGAGGAGGTTTGCACTTCCTCATGGGACGAGGAGGTCCAACTCACCACCGAGGCGCTTGAGTTGTTGGGTTCCCCTCGCTATGATACTTACGATGATGATAGCAATCTATCCTTGGATCTTGCTGGGAGTGAGACCGGGACCACTCCCCCGATTTTTGATTATTTAAGTCATTCCTCTCTTTTATTTCTTGAACCCCCTTCTTCATCTGAGCCTGTGCAGGTTGAATCTTCACAGGTACTTCAGGAGAACTTGGAGCATTTTGCTCAAGTCAATGAGGAGCGTAACCTCATATGTGAGGATGTTGACCCCCTCCTCCATAGTGGAAACCCCACTCATTACCTTTTCCTCCTGCCACCTCCATGAAGACGACACCTTGCTGGGCAAGGATAGTTTTGGTGAGTTGAGTGAGGATTCCACCTCATCTTACTTTTTATTCCCTCTACCAGTGACGAGCAAGTATTATTTATATTCGGGTAGAGGCATGACTATTTTATCACCGTATTGGTACCCGCTACCGACACGCATATTAGAACAGTTACCTGTGCACTTTTCTTTTCATAGACCCATTAGCTAGAACTCTTAAAGTTCTGAATAAGTCATGATGGGAAGACAATAACCCCAGTAGTTATCTTACCTTTCTTGCAATGTTAGTTTATCTAGTTTGTTTAGTTAGTTTTACTTTATTTTAGTTTGTATATTTTCTTTTGTTTTTACAGAGCTCACCCATGCAGGTTCTTTTTCTGGTTGGGGATGTTGCAGCTTTGTCTTGGATTTCACGCGTCTTCTGGTATGCTCATTTGTTGAGCATTGGGTACTCTCTTCCCCTAGATCTTTTCTGAATTTCATAGCTATATATTGTGTGTATTGCCTAGTTTAAGTCCGGGGGAGAGCAGTTTTGTGTGCCCACTCACGTGCACTTTTGCATAGCATGCTAGAAGTATTTTATTTTCAGTTTTATTATATGTTCATTTTCATCGCATGCCACAACACCCATATGAGCGTGTACTTAGCCGTAGGCGCATTACGAGTTCTACTCGTTTCTTTTGTGTGATTGTGAAAATATCTATGCTGGCTTAGGATTGTGAGACAGAGTAAAATGTTGACTCCCATAGTGCTCCTAGTCGAGTGCTTGCGTCTCGCGTAGAAATTCGTGTAGAATTAATTTTTCCTTATGCTTATAGTTTTATTGTGTAAATATTGTTTATTCTACTCAGAAGTGGTGAATCTGGTGTGAATGAAACGGTAGCATAGGGATGTGTGTAGACGTTGGCTAGATTCGAATTGCTCGAGTTGGGAGGAAGGATTGTCTTTCTCGGTGACTAAGAACTTGCCCCAAGCGACTCTTGAAGCATTGGCATATGTTAGTTCATTGTGTGAGCATGACGTAGGCCATCATTTTGGCCAGGTTGAGCGTTGTGTACCATTCCTATCATTTATTCCTTGCTAGCCCATTTTGTGCCCACCCCGTCCTTTGATTCAGCTCCACCGCTTTCTTACCAAAGCCAAAAAGCCAATCCTAGTCGCATGCCCAAAGCTGATCTTTAGCTGTTTTCACATTTATTTTGGGGGGTTGTTGACGTGGTAATGTTAATTTGGAAATGTGGATGTACTTCTTTTGAATTTGTGCTGAAAATAGTTTAAAAAAATGAAAATAAAAAAATGAAAAGAAGAGAAAAAGAAAAGAAAAATGAAAAAAGAAATGAGCCTAATTTAAAATCCTTGTGAGATATATTTTGGGAGTAGGGGGTGCACACACCCATGTTTTCAAGTTCAAGTCTGGGGGTGTGGTGCACCTGCGCGTATTGTGGCAGCTTGGTTAGCTTTGTTGTAGTAACTCAATTAGGTTTCGTGCGTAAGCCTTCATGTTTATCATTGTATATCCTACCGAAACCCAAGCCCTGTCTTATACCTAAAGTCCTACTGATTCGTGCATTGAATCAAACTAGTGTCGTTGAGAGAGTGCGAACAGGCAAGCTTATGGTCACCGACATTGATGGATTTCTTTGGAGGTTGTCCCGAGCCCCGATCTTTAGCAATGCTCACCTTAGTGATCAGTTTACTTTCTTCCTATGCGTGACCGGATGATTCACCACCATTCAGATTCTGAGTAATAATAATATATAGATACGCTCTTAGAAAAATGTAAACTTGTATGCATAATTAAATATTTATTCTACTAAATTTTTATGAGTGTGAGCTTGCGACTTCGCATGGTACTCCGCCCTTGCAATTTATATGTCAGCTTTGTATTTTCTCATCCGCTTGAGGGATTTGTTTACTCGGGACGCGCAAACAGGTAAGTCTGGGGGTGTGATGAGTCCCATTTATATACACATATTTGGACTCATCTGGGCTTATTTTCATGCATATGAACTTCACTTTTAGTCGTTTATTGCTTATATTTCACTTGAACACATTTCTTCACAAAGTGCACTCTTTGGTCCCGTATTGGTGTGCAATTGCGCACTATGTTTGTTGGGGGTAAGCACATGGTGCTCCCCAACCCCTTTTTCTGTATTTGGATTGAGCTGGAAGGGTATTCCCAGCTGTGTGATAGCTGTTTGGTGCTGTGCATGTGGGTAGAACATCCATTTTGCCCAGATTTCATGTCTACATGAATCGCACGGTCGTGCGTTTCCTTGACGCACAGACGGTTGCGGTCGTGCATTCTCATCTGGGAAGAAAACGGGAGATCTGAGTTTGGGCGTGCGTTTAGATTCACGGGCGGAATTGCCCGTGCGGGAGTAAAACGCACGCTCGCCTGTTTCTTCCTGTTTTTTAGCTTTTCTGAATTTACCCATTTTGACGCACGGGCAGATTTGCCCGTGCATGAGTAAAACGCACGGGCGCGCCAGCTTCATCTTCCTGGCCTGTCTGTTTGTTAAATATCGCACGGTCCATGCACGGTCGTGCGTTCGACCGTGCGTGACTAATTTCTGACTGTTTTTCTATATAAGCTGCAGATTCCGCCCTAGAATGACCGACCTTCTTTCCCGCGTCCAAGAGCTCCAGTTTCGCCCATTTCTCCGCTCCATCATCGCCCACCATCTGGAGGTGCCTCAGACATATTCTTCATGCCAATCTCGAGCCGGAGTATCCTCTCGGCCTCCTCCATCATTCAGAAGCTTCCAAGCTCCATTTCAAAGGATTTTGCACTATATCCTTGGAGTTCTCCGGCAAGATCATGGCTGAAGGCTATTGACGAAGAAGACGGGTCCATTGGGAGGTAGTGACAGCCCTCTTCTACCCCGGACGATAGTTGAAGACCGAGCCCGGACGAGGATTGACAACCCTAGATTCTGGCCGTGAATCTCCGACGAGTCTTCGTGCTTCGGTTGTAATCTTACCTCCTCCTTGTTATTTTTGCTGATTCTATTTGATGTGTGTGGTTGTATGTTTCTATATGAATGATGTCCATAAACCCTAAATATTATTAGTGTAATTTTCCATGGTTTTGTGGTTATGTTTGTGGTTTATGTGATTTGAGGAGCGCCCCCATTCCACCATCCATTCCGCCTGACTACTCGCCCATTCCGTGTGCCTACTCTTCCATCCGCCAAGCAAAGCCGTGCTAACGACACGTGTAATCCACCTCGACTCCGCCGGTGCGAACCATTCCATCCGCTTGCCTTCTCGTCCATCTGCCTAGCGAAGCGTGGCATAGCGGCCCGTGTAATCCATTCGCCTAACATAGCAGTGCGCTCAAGGCCTGTACAGTTCGATTCCGCTTGCCTACTCATCCATCCGCCCTTGCGACGCAGTGCGCTCAAGGCCTGCCTAGTCTCCATCCCGCCAAGCGAAGCATTGCATAACGGCATTGCATAGGAGTAGTTGTAGCTCTTTTACTTTATTTTCCACAAACCAAATCACCCCCTTTCGCACCCATCCGACCTAAAGGACATCAATCTCAAGTCCTTCCTCGATATTTAACTCCACCTTACTGTGTTCCTTCAAGATCGATACTTGGGGATTCACTCCCACATTTTATATTACTTGAACGGTCGGTACACTGCCATTTCGTGCCGCAGTCTAGCTACCGCCTATAGCGGTGTGTGAGATTTGCGCATCAGGGAGTTCACCTCCAAGGAGTTCTTTAACTTCTGCAGGAAGCATGGCATCCAAAGGGAGTTTTCTTGTGCTCACACTCCACAATAGAATGGAGTTGCAGAGTGGAAGATCCGTCACCTTACGGAGACTTATAAATGCTGGCTTCATGCCAAGAGTATCCAAAATTCCTTCTGGGCAGAGGGAATGTCTTGTGCTACCTATGTTATCATCCGGATGCCTCTCAGCCCCATCAACATGAAGACCCCTCATGAGTTGATGTTTAAGGAGAAGCCAAACGTGGAACACTTTCAATTGTTCGGTTTTACCTGCTATGTGCATGTTTCGGATGCCCTTCGAACGAAGCTAGATGCTAAGGCAAGGAAGCTAGTCTTCGTCGGTTATGATGACCGGAAGAAAGGGTGGAGATGCATGGATCCTGAGACATGGAGATATATGGTCTCAAGGGATGTGGTATTCGATGAGCTGGCGTCATACCATTGTAAATGTTTTGTTGAGTTGCAAGGAAGCAGGGGTGGACCAGTGGAAGCTGCAAGGGAAGCTCTGGTGGAGTTGCCTGTTTCTCCAGGTGTTCCAGGTATTTCTAGCTCGGGATCAGGTTCTTCGGGTTCTAGAAGCAGGGGGAGCGAGGCTCCATGTCTACCTGAAAGGAGAGCTAGTCCAGAAACTGTAGTGGAAGAGGTGGTTCAGAGTCAAGCTCTGAGGAGGTCCAAGAGGACCATTATTCCACCTGATTGGTATACGGGAGGGAACTTGGTGAGATTTGTCTTATGTTTCTTCGCAGGTCCCCTGGATGAGAGAGAGCCATCTTTTTATGAAAATGCCGTTGAAGTCAAGGAGTGGGAAGGAGCCATGGATGAAGAGATGGATTCCCTCAGGAAGAATGAGACTTGGGACTTGGTGCCTAAGTTTGAGGGAATTACTCTGGTGACTTGCAAGTGGATTTTCAAGCTGAAGAAGATGGGTGACGGAAGTATTGAGCGGTACAAGGCTCGCCTTGTAGCTGGAGGTTTCTCTCAGAAGTATGGTGAGGATTATGAAGAAACATTTAGCCCCGTTGCCAAGATGAGTTCGGTCCGGGTGGTGATCGCATTGGCAGCTTGCAAAGGGTGGATGATTTGGCAACTCGACGTGAAGAACACTTTCTTATATTGCGAGATTGACAAGGATATCTTCATGGATCAGCCACCTGGTTATGTATCCGAAGAGAACCCAAGATATGTTTGCAAGCTCAAGAAGGCTCTTTATGGCTTGAAGCAAGCGCCTCGGGCGTGGTACGGGAAGATCGCAGAATACCTCCAGTTCTGCAGATACTTTGCTTCTGATTCTGATTCGAGCTTATTTGTTAAGAAGACGGGGGAGCTTCAGGTCTTGGTGCTGCTGTACGTTGACGATATGATCATCACGGGTAATTCTGAGATGGAAGTGTTAGAACATGGTCTTCCGCATCTCCTAGGTTTGAGAATAACAAATCCTATGTGTATTTGATCTTGTGTGTTTAAGTGTGCAGGATAATAAAGTCCACATGGCTCAAGGATTACATGAGAAGGTTGCCTCCAATGTTGAGCAAACAAATCCAATACATCTACTAGCGCTAGCGGTAGTACTAGCGTAGGCGCTAGCTGCCGTTCGATGCATTCCTGTTCGATGAAACATTGGCTCGAAGAAAAATTGCCAGGAGAACTTATAGAAGGAGATAGCGCTAGGCGGTAGCCGATAGCGCAGGTGGTAGCGACGCACACAAAAGGAAAGGGAGAATTGTTTCCTCGGGTTGAAGATTCTACCGCGTAAAACATGTCCTAATTTGGGTTAGCGCCAGCGGTAGCGCTAGCGCAGGCGTTAGCACTAAGGCTATAAAAAGGACTCCTCTCCTCTCGTTTCAGACAAACATCAGAGAGATATTAGAGAGAGGTAGAGTGCTAGAATTCCAGAGGCTATCTTGGCCGAAAGTTGATGTCCTACCAAAGTTCTGCAAACTTCTGAATGAGAATCTCATCATGCCGGATCCAAACGAAGTCCGGCTCTACAATGCATATTCTACAGCGGATCTTTGCCTCCGACTTCAGAAGGGAGTTTTTATTTATTTTCATTTCATATTTTTCTTGTAAACGGTTAGTGAAATCGCCTCGTGTTGGCGACTAGGTCTGGGTAGGACTTAGGGGGAAACTCGCCTCGTGTTGGCGACTAGATCTAGGCTAGGTCTAGGGGCTGCTCGAGGCCACATCCGGGGAAGGGTTGGCTAGAGCGGCTTGAGGCCGAATCCGGGGAGGATAGGCTAGGGCCACCGGTTCGTGGGGAAGCGAGTCGGGATAGAAAACAAAAAGGAGTCTTTTTCTATTAGCTTTGATTTATAGCTTCGATAAGAGATCAAGTTTTGTAATCATGCTTCTCAAGTTAATAAAATCATGTCTTTACTTTTACTTCACTTGATATGTCTTGATCTTCTTTAGTTTAATAATCAAAGCTTTTTTATTCAAAATATACAAAAGTATTTAAAACCCTTATTCACCCCCCCCCCCCCCTCTAAGGGAGCCTACCGATCCAACAAGTGGTATCAGAGCCAGGTTTTATTCCAATCGGCTTAACAACCGGGAATAATGGCGTCTCATGATCTCGCTTATACTAGTGGGGCAAATTTCTGTGAAGAAGAAATATCTCTTAAACCACCTTTATTCGAAGGAACAAATTACAAAGGATGGAAAATTTTAATTGAAAAATTTATTAAAACTTTAGATATCGAAGTATGGAATTTAGCCATAGCTAGACCTGCAAATGAATCATATAAAAAAGAACTTCAGTTAAATGCAAAAGCTAAACACTATTTATTTTGTGCTCTATCAAATGAAGTTTCAAATTAATATATTGTTTTTCTAGTGCATACAAAGTATGGAAATTTCTTGAAGAAATGTATGATCTTCCTCTCGCAGGTATGGAACAAACACAGGAGGAGAAGGACATACAAGCATCCACTACTCTTCAAGAAGATCTCTCTCGTAGCAAAGCCATGGAAAACATGGAATTTAACATAGAAAAAGAGAACGATACATCAAGAGAAAAAGAAGATATAGATCCATCTATAATGGAGGAAGGACTAAAAGATGACGAAGGAACTTCATGTTCACAATCTGGCTCCTCCAATAGCGCTGTAAGAAAGACTAAATCTTCTTCTTGTGTGATAACTTCTATCTCTAGTTTCGACATATTAAAAACGGCTAAACGTAAGATCAAAAAATTGAAAATTACTAATAAAAATTTACGTTTAGAAAATAAGAGGCTAAAAGCTAATGTTAACTCAGAATCAAATTGTGATGTGCCTACGCCATCTTGTCTTTCACTTGAAAATATAAAACCTTGTTTTGATTGTAATGATATTAAGGAAAAATTCAAAAAACTTGAAAAAGAATTTATTTGTATAAAAGAACATAATGAAAAATTATGCTTAGGAAATTCATCTTTAAAGAATGATTTTGCTAAGTGTAAGAACTACGAAATTGAAATTAACGAGATGGACGAAATATTTGATGAATATAGGGATAAATATGAAAAACATATTGAATCAATTGTTACCACTCTTAAAAATAGCACAATCGCTTATAATAAAGCTAGACATAATTTAAAAACTAAGAATGATGAATTAAATGCCAAAATCAACCTGCTTAAGGAAATCATAAAGAAAAATTCACAAAACATACATTCACAATATCAAGATATATCTAAAAGCAAGATGAATATAATCTCTCAAAATGTTAATAAATCAAACAATGGAAATAAAAGATATCAACAAACTATAAACGAAATTCCAAAACACTATCATCATCATCATTTACAATATCAACATTTCCCCAACATAAAAGTAAATGTTCACAAATTTCCTATGAAAAATATTTTCAACAATCACAATGAAAATTTGACTCATAAAAATAATATTAAACAAAAGTTTGAATGGAGACCCAAAATTAAAAACAAAACACTAACTCCACTCAAAATGACCCATTCAATTCTATCTACCCAAAAGCAAACACGTAGTATTTGGGTACCCAAAGGAACCGTCACTCCCGGTCCTCTTTGGATACCTAAAATTCTCATTCAATAATACCCTATCATTCGCATGAAGTAGAAATCAAAAATTATCAAATATTCTACTTCATGATATGCTCTAGTTTTTTTGTTCTCTTATTTCTCTTAAAGGCTATCATGCTATGATCATCGTATATTATAGGAAACATGATATTATCTCTTAAAGTTTAATATGCCTATAAAATTAATCAAAATTCAAAATCATATCCTATTTTGGTGACCTAGTTATTATTTATATATTATTCAAAATCTTCTATGAGGTATTAAATTATCTAATCTTAGGATTCAAAAATATGCTAAACATCTCCACTTCATGGCTTCAAAAATTATAAATAAAACATAAAGCAAAACTACCAAAGAAGGATCAAATAAAATAATCAAACATCCAAAGATAACAAAATCAAACAACATCCAAAAACATAGGTTCAAACTCCTGTATTATTACAAAACTAAAATGTGTTCCCCTCGGACCTTCCTACCTACTCATCCTCATCTATCTCCTCCACACTAGGACTTGGGGAGTGTCTTCTGCGAGACTTCCGAGTCGAATGATGGGGCGGCTCCTGATCTAGACTGTCCCACTCCCTCCGCTCCGGTGTTGATGGTTTTAGCTTTAAGGCCTTGATCATAAACTTCACCATCTTCTTTATCCCTAAAAATCCTTCTCCACTTTTGCCATCCGCTCTCCCATCTCCTCTTGAAATGACCCAAATGAATCATCTCGAGCCCCTCGAGATGACGCTCCTTGCCGGAGTGGTGGTCGAGTAGATGTCGATGGCTCATCCGGGATGAATGATGCTCGCAAGTGAGAAGTACTATAGATAGGAGGGTAGCAATCTATCAAGTAGAAACCCATTTCAATAGAAGGATACATCATCTGAATCACCCGCTGTATGATGCCGCCCAGGGGAAAGTTGTTGTATCTCTGACAGGAAGGTTACCGCAACTTGTAGGAATAGCGAATCAGGGAAAGTAATAAGTCTGCCACGTCGAACTTCTCCTCCTCCAAAATAAAATAAGTGACAAAATTAAGCTGGGCTGTGACCTTTGCTGTGTCACCCAACTTCAGCATAATTGTGTGGCATAATACATCCTGAACAACTAGGGCATCCACGGTGAGTGTCGACACAGACGAGATCAGACTTCTGCATTCCTTATTATGTAGCACCATGTTCACCTGAGTCCAATCTCTGTCCACCCTGAACTTCTCCACAATCTCCAACCGATTAGGATGCTAGGACAATCCAAACATGAGCCTCAGTTGTTCATGGGTAATGGTCACCATTTGTCCTTGCACCTTTGACTGCACTCGTCCATCCAGCCTGGTCTGTGATGGGTCTTCCAAGTGTGTATAAAAATCCCGCACTAACTTCAAAGAAAACCCATCAGAACTAATTAAATTCGACACCTCGGAAGTAGCAAATAACTGCATGACATGATAGTGGCGTGGCAAGTCGAACTCCACGACATATGGAACACCTACTACAGCTGCTTCCACGGCCAGCTCTGCTGTTTTCTTACCTTTAGATCCAGGTGCCATCTGCACATACAAGAAAAAATAAAAAAATTAAGCAACCGTTACTAGCGCCAGCGCTATCAATAGCGCCCAGCGTTATCAATAACGCCTACTGTAGCGCAGGCACTACTCCTCTCATCTGAAATAGTAAAAATCTCCTTAAAAATTAAAACACTTTCAGATCCTAGATTACTAGATGCAAGAAATCCACATAAAAATCAAGATCAAAACCAAAATCCTCATAAAAAACACTAATCTTGAAGAAAATCAACCATTGTAGATCTAGTTTCTTAATCCACCTAAAAACCTCAAATATCTTCATCTCTAACATTAAAATCAAGTTTTAAAACAAAAAACATAAAAAAAGGATGAAGATTTACCTCAGATCTACGCGTGGGCTGGGTCGTCTTCTAGGGTATCGCACCCTTCTGATTTTTAATAAAAATAAAATTCTATAAAATACCTAAAATTATTCCCCACTATATGCACTACTTAGTGATGCAAGATTTCGTTTATTACGACTTGAGTTAGGTGTCCTAGATCTTTCGAGTTAAAATACATTCACAAAACACAATTTTGTAATTTTTAACCATCGAAAACATCTCCTAAAAATCTGAGATTTCAGCATGGAACTACTATTGGGACACTTAATCAAGATCAACAATTAAAAAATTCAAAATCATAAAAAATTGTGTACTATTTCTCGCGCTAGCGCTAACGCCGGCGCTAGTGTACTTGTTCATTTTTCTGTATTTTTAAAATTTTGAAAAATTCGTAAAAATATATTATTCTATATGTCCTATCTATTTTTGCACTTCTGATTCTATTTAATTTTTGAAAAATCAAATACAAAAATACAAAAGACAAATTACAAAAAATATGTTTTGTTTTTTCTTTGGTTTATGCAAAAATAAAATACAAAAATACAAAAGCTAAAATTACAAAAAAATTTATGTTTTTGTAAGTCTCTTTTGTCTTATGCAAAAATCAAATACAAAATTACAAAAGCCAAATTACAAAAAATATGTCTTTTTTTGTTTAAAGGTTATGTCTCTTTGCAAAATAAAATCCAATACAAAAATATAAAACACTAAAACTATTAAAAAACTGTATGGATTTTCCCAAGCTTTTGAAAACCGGACCGGACCGGCCGGTAGGACCGCGGACCGGTGACCCAGCCAGTCCGGTCCAGGTATGCGGGTCGTTCCATCCGCAGACCGCCCAGGAACCGGCGAACCGGGCGGGCTAACCGCGGAGCGCCGAACCGGAGCGAGTTTTGGAAGCCCGCCCGGTTCGAATTATAATTTAAAAATTATTTTTTTAATATAAAATTCGGAATGTTGGGGGCAGGTTTTGATCCCACGACCTCCAGCACAAGTAGAAAGTCTCTAACCAGCCAACCAAGAAGACAACAATGAAATATTTTGAACTATCATTTACTAATACATATTAAATATGATATTTTATATATACTTATAAAACAAATACTATAAATATATGTATATTATATATATAGCATATCATATTTATTATATTTTGTTGTGGGTATATTATACTTATATATATATTTATAATTTTAACTTTAAATTTTAATATTTATCAAATCATATTTATAAATTAATATATAGAATACTCATGTATAAATATGTACAAGTATAAACTTATAAAAATATGTGAAAATAGGATGTATAATTAATAAAATAATGCACATTATAATATTTAACAAAATATAATATATTATTTTACATATAAGTATTTTTATTTTTATAAAAACATAATAAATTTATATAGTTATAAATGTTTTTATATGTTTCTATTATTTATTATGCCATTACGGTTCAACCCCGGTCAAACCGGTCGGACCGGTCGGACCTTGAACCTTTGGTCCCGGCGGTTCGTAGTCCGGTCCGGTTCTTAAAACCTCTTGGATTTTCCTATGAAAATCAACCATGATTTAATTTATTCTTTAGAACTTCTATAATGTTGCAATTTATCTTTTCAAACTCTTTGAACATTGTTTTCATCATGCTTTGATATATCTGTTAATATGTGCATCACGTATCTTTTAAAATTTGTGTAGAACCAAGCTTAGCATGCCTCTAAGCATGAGTAAATGTTTTATGTTTGATAATGATCATTATCCACTCACTTATTTTGGCATTGTCTACATTTGTGTTTAATCTAAGAATGCTTGTGTATGTTTTGTATTAGTACATTGAATTAAAATTGCACAAGTATCCTACCTACACTCCTTTATTTGCACATTTAAAATTAAGAAAAGTGGTTATTTTTTTCATAAATTTTCTTGGTTTGCAAAAAACAAGTGTATTCGGAGAACTTTGTACAAAATAAAAATCATAAAAAAAAGTGACAAAGATAACTCCACCAAGCACTACTTGAACCTCCTGATAAGTCTTAATAAGCGTTGTGAGGTTGAGCACCTTGGAAAGAATAATAAAGTATCTTGTGCAAACCAAATCTGTCTTTCAAAATAAAAACCACTTCCTCTTAAGTACACCAGATCACTAGTCTCAACATTAAAAATAAAATAGGTTATCCCCCAAGCACTACTTTGCACCCTGATCAGTCTTAATGAGCATTGTGTGTGCAAAGCACCTTGGTAGTTGTACATTTTTTTTGTGCATTGAAGTTTGTGGAAGTAAAATTATTTGTGTTTTATTGTGCTCTTACTTTACATATTACTTGTATTTTTTATTAAAACATGTGTTTACTCTACTCAAAAATACACTTTTGTGCACATCATTATCTTCCATAACACTTCTTCTCATGAGTATTGGATCCTAATGCTAATTCTATTCTACTCTCTATTTATGAAATGCACTAAGATAACCTAGCATGCTTTCTACAATGTTCAGTTTTGTTTTGAAATTGTGAATTAACATAACATTATAGTACTCTCTTTTTGATAACATTCATTCATGCTTGGTTAATTTATTATTGATTCTAAAATGTTTACAAAACATCCTCTTTATAAAATTAAACTCCAATATTTTTTTTTAATCATCATGACTTACAAACGATGTTTGCTTGTATTTTTCTAAGTCTTCCGCAACTTTACATTTATGCTACAAACTCTGATTTATGAAAATATTTTGATACTCAAACTCTGATCTATTTCAATGAAAAGAATTCTACAACTCCTTCTCATTTCATTCTCTACAAGCTCGATCATGCTGTTATCTTATTATCAACTTTTTAGTGGTGTCTCCTTACCCGCTTTTATTAAGAACAAAAGGGGGAGAACTAACATGATAAATATTAATCTGCTATCAAACTATAATGCTTAATTAAGATGATTGATTACATATTAGGAGAACATTCACTTAGGGGGAGCATGTATTTAGGGGGAGCAATTCTAAATGCTAAAATCAATAATTATCCTAAGTCATCACTCTCACACACACACAAATATAGTTTCATCATGCTTATTTATTAATGCTCTAATTTATCATTAATGGATTTGTTATTATCAAAAGGGGGAGTTTGTTGGAACATGGTCTTCCGCATCTCCTAGGTTTGAGAATAACAAATCCTATGTGTATTTGATCTTGTGTGTTTAAGTGTGCAGGATAACAAAGTCCACATGACTCAAGGATTACATAAGAAGGTTGCCTCCAATGTTGAGCAAACAAATCCAATACATCTACTAGCGCTGGCGGTAGTACTAGCGCTGGCGCTAGCTGCCGTTCGACGAATTCCTGTTCAACGAAACATTGGCTCAAAGCGAAATTGCCGGGAGAACTTATAGAAGGAGATAGCGCCAGGCGGTAGCCGATAGCGCAGGCGGTAGCGATGCACACAGAAGGCAAGGGAGAATTGTTTCCTCAGGTTGAAGATTATGCCGTGCAAAACATGTCCTAAATTGGGATAGCGCCAGCGGTAGCGCTAGTGCAAGCGCTAGCGCTAAGGCTATAAAAAGGACTCCTCTCCTCTCGTTTCAGACAGACATCAGAGAGATATTAGAGAGAGGTAGAGTGCCATAATTCCAGAGGCTATCTTGGCCGAAAGTTGATGTCCTACCAAAGTTCTGCAAACTTCTGAAGGAGAATCTCATCACACCGGATCCAAACGAAGTCCGCCTCTACAACGCTTATTCTACAGCGGATCTTCGCCTCCGACTTCAGAAGGGAGTTTTTATTTATTTTCATTTCATATTTTTCTTGTAAACGGTTAGTGAAATCGCCTCGTGTTGGCGACTAGGTCTGGGTAGGACTTAGGGGGAACTCGCCTTGTGTTGGCGACTAGATCTAGGCTAGGTCTAGGGGGTGCTCGAGGCCACATCCGGGGAAGGGTTGGCTAGAGCGGCTTGAGGCCGAATCCGGGGAGGATAGGCTAGGGCCACCGGTTCGTGGGGAAACGAGTCGGGATAGAAAACAAAAAGGAGTCTTTTTCTATTAGCTTTGATTTCTAGCTTAGATAAGAGATCAAGTTTTGTAATCATGCTTCTCAAGTTAATAAAATCATGTCTTTACTTTTACTTCACTTGATATGTCTTGATCTTCTTTAGTTTAATAATCAAAGCTTTTTTATTCAAAATATATCAAAAGTTTTTAAAACCCTTATTCACCCCCCCCCCCCTCTAAGGGCGCCTACCGATCCAACAGGAAGTAGATAGGCTTTGTGCTGAGCTAGCTATCGGATTTGGGATGAAGGATTTGGGTGAGCTCCACCATTTCCTTGTGCTCAAAGTGGAGAGGAAAGAGAGCGGTATGCTCATTTCCCAGAAGGGCTATGCAGATCGAATCGTGAAGATATTCGTCATGGAAGCGGGGAAGAGCAGCTCTACTCCACTGGAGGTTGGAGTTCATCTTCGGCGAGATGAAGGAAAGGTTCTTACCGATCCTTTGGTGTTCCGGGCTTTGGTCAGAAGCTCGATATACTTGACGATCACGAGGCCAGATATTTCTTATGTAGTTGGCAGGGTGAGTCGGTTTATGGAAGAGCCTTGGAAGCCTCATCTTGTGGCGGCTAGGAGTATGTTGAAATATGTCAAGTCCACCTCGGATTTGGGTCTCTTCTACGGGAGAGATTCAGGCTTTTGCTTGCACGGGTACTAATGCGCAAAACTATATCCGCAAACGATAACGGCAAGTGTACCGTATCGAATGTAGCATAGGTTATAAAAACCAAGGTCGTATTAGACTCGGGGCGGTTGATTACTCCTACTTCGGAAAATCTCTATTATCTTATCGAATAAAACTTGTGGTTGGTTGGTTGCAAAAAAGGAGAAATAGCTTATTTTAAATTAATGAGTTTAAAGACTAGTACTCAACCTTGAATCACCTGGGAAAATAAAATACAACAAGAACAACTTCTAATTCTCTTAAGAGATCACTTGACCGTGGAGGTTCCCGATTTATGAACACACCTCTCTCGAGGATACGCACAACTGAGTTTAGGTTGATCAATCGAACTTTCGTTCTAGAATCAAAATCTCTAAAACTAGCTTTATCGTAGTGAACCCCTCTATTGGATTTGACTCCAATCCGGGAGAATTATGTCATCCTCACTTAAGGAGTGCATTCAACTCTCTTTATCCTTGAAATGATCGATTAGAATTCAAAACCTCTCGGTTATTAGATCACGAAATCAAGAATGAGAAATATATATCGATAATATAATCTCAATCCAAGTAAGTTCAAGGATAAATCAAAGTATTCTAAGGAAGAGAAAGAGAAGCTAGAAATTAAATCATGAATTATATTTCCCTTGGATCATCTCGGTCGAGTACTAATGAAATTTAGCTACTCATAGAGATGGAGGAAACAGCGAAATAAAAGAAGTGCATGATGAAAAGGGAGAGTAGAATAAGAGAAAAGTAATGATTTTAATAAATTGCAAATGAAATTACAACTAGAAATTGGAAGTACAAGCTTGGGAAATAAAAATGCAAGAAGGAAAAGACATACAAGAGTAAGAAAACAGTGCAGGAAAATAAGCTAGAACTCCAAAACTTCGTCCCTCAACATCTGGAAAAGCTCCCTTAGAATAGGCAGAATTTTGTTGTTACACGCCCTCGGTCACGCCCGTGACCAAGGGCGTGTAAGGCGCGCGATCTTCTCGGTGCGGAAAGGACGCCGACTATCTTTAATGTAGGAGAAATTTGCATGTCATGCCCTAGGTCATGCCCGTGACCTAGGGCGTGTAACCTTCAAATCGTGCTGCTGGCGGGAATCTTCGGCGGGAAGAAGCGGGAAGTGGCGCGGGATGAGTCATGGCCGTGACTGGATGTCACGCCCCCTGGTCACGCCCGTGACTTGGGGCGTGTAACTTTAAAGGATGTGGCAGGCATGCTGGCAGCTGATGGCGGGGTTCCGGCCGTGACTATGATGTCACGCCCGTGACCTGGGGCGTGTACTTGACAATTTGAACATTCGTCGAACTCTCGCCTGTTCGTCGATCTCCTGAATTTTCATCGAACACAGCAGCCAGGGTCACGCCCTTGGTCACGCCCGTGACCTGGAGCGTGTACTTGGCAAATTCTTCACGGAATGACTCTGGGGTGACAGAAGCAGGTCTGGAACACATCTTTGGCTGTCACACCCTTGGCCACGCCCGTGACCTTGGGCGTGTACTTGACAATTTGCTCAAAATGCCTAGAAATCCTGAAAAACACAGAAAAGACTTAAATTACTTTATAATATTGAAAAGATAATAAATTAAAAAAGAAAAGCATAAAAACTATTTAATATCATATTAAAAGATATATTAAACTTATACTAAAAAATGAGTACAAAAAGTACTCATCGGGTACATGGACGATGATTATGGAGGAGATTCGGATGATCGGAGATCGACGTCTGGATATGTCTTTATGACGGGCTCTACAACTATATCATGGTGCAGCAAGAAGCAGGATTCTGTGTCTGTCTCCACCACGGAAGCGGAGTACAAAGCTTCGGCTTTGGCGGCTCAGAAAGCCATCTGGCTTAGGAGATTGGTGGAGGACATTCATAGGGAGGTGGGAGGTCTTACTCTACTACGTGGTGACAACGAGAGTGCTCTCAAACTGGTGAACAATCTAGTTTGTCATGCGCGTATGAAGCACATAGAGATTCATCACCATTTCATTCATGAGAAGGTGTTGGAAGGATCTCTGATTGTGGAGCATATGTAGAGCAAGGAGAACGTTGCTCACATATTCACTAAGCCACTGGCGAAGGGACCTTTTGGTCGGTTGCGGAGTTTGCTTGGGCTGACTTCCACTTCCCACTTCAAGTGGGAGTGTCAAATTTTTGAAGTGGAAGTGGATTTGAGCTGGGCGGTCTGAAGATTGGAGACGGCAGAGACCGCGCGTAGCTGCACTGGTTTTCTGGCCGGTTGTGTCTCAGGCGGGTTATTCTGAGTGGTCTAATCTGGGAGACAGCCTCTTCTGTCTGGGCGGCTTGCCCGGCTTGGTCTGGTGACTTGTCCTAAGTCGGCCAGATGTTCTTGGTCTACCTTCTTACAGTGACCGGGCGGTCTGTCGACTATTCTAGTCTGTCTGGTTACTGAAGGAGTTTCTTGCTTTGCAATAAGACCGGGCGGTCTAGTTTTCGGAGACCGCAGTGGACGGGCGGTTTGGTTCTAACCACAAGGTTTAATAAAGGAGCAGTGAACAATGCTGAGCTCGGGCGGTCTGCTTTGCGAGACCGCTCACGATCTTATGGGTAGTTATTGTATCCCGATTGGCGGTGACGACATCTGTCTACCCGCCTATAAATAGGGGTGCAGGGCCTGTCATTATTAACGAGAACTGTAAGAACTCAAAGTTGGCTTGATTGTGCAGGTCTCACTTTGAGGTCGCACAGTCTGAGATATTTGTCTGACCGGTTTCTATGTTCGCAGGTTAGCGACTTGCAGCTCGTGGTTCGCTTGTCTCCTTCTTCCAGCTTTGAATAAACCAGTCCGGGAGGACTGAGTTTAGGTGATCACAGTCTGTGCAGTGGACACAGTTGATCAAGAGGTTTTAAGTGGCCAGGCGGTCTTGAGTTGCGGTCTATCACAGGAAGCAGTTCCTGTTCAGTGTTCGCGAGTTCTTCTTTGATCAAGACCGTGCGGTCTGAGCGATCAAGAAGTGCGAACTGTCTGTTTTCAGCAGAGGAATAAGCAACAAGTTGGCGGTCTATGGTTGCGGTCTGGCAGGTGCAGTTTGTACTCTGTTCGCACGGTCTCAGCGACTTCCGTTCAGCTTGTTCTGTTCGCGCGGTCTGGCGGTCTCAAGTTCCAGGTCACTACAGCTTGTTTTACACTTATGTTTTGTGCTTCTCTTCTCCATGATTATTATGAATCATCTCTCGCCATGTATACCTCATATTGTAAAGAGATAGTTAATGCCATAGTACTATTCGTTCTTCTCATTGTCACTGTTGTGCTACAGTTTTGAAAGGTTTTGTGAAGTGTGTGTTCCGCATATTTCTCACTTCATCTCCGGACCTCATGTTTTTCAACATATAGATCCTTTTGTCTTTGCTGTGTTTGTGTTATTTTTTGTACTGTGATGTGTTTGTTGTTTTGTTTTTCTACATATATATATATATATATCATTATTTTAATTCTGCTATAAAATAAGTTAAAACTTATAATACTCTATTCACCCCTCTCTAGAGTAAATCTAAGATCTAATACCTCACTTTCAATTGGTATCAGAGGTTGGTTGATTGGTTGCACAGGCTAACACCTGAAACCAAAGACGAATTAGATCTTAACTTCTTCAAGAGTTTTCTTTTTCTAAAAAAAACTCATGGCACAGAACAAAGATTACTCAAGCACAAGACCTCCTATGTGCAATCTTAACAAGTTTGCATTTTGGAAGGCAAGGATCAAACTATATATGAACTATATTGATGAAGATATTTTTAACTCTATTTTGACAGGACCTCCTACCCCATCAGCAGCAACAAGCAATGAAACAACAACCAATACTCATACTGTTCCACCTCCTGAGTGGACAGATTCTCAAAAGAAACTGAGGAATGCTGATGCCAATGCTATGAACATCTTGACACAGACCATGTCTGATGACATATTCCAGAAGGTTGTGGATTGCACCTCAGACAGGGACATCTGGAACTCTCTCAACAACATGGTTGATGGATCTGTAGATGAGAGAAAGGATAGGAGATCCCACCTCATCCACCAATATGAGAACTTCAAGAAGGGAGATAATGAAATTGTTGTAGATATATATAACAAACTCAGTCTCATCATCAATGAGCTGAAGACTTTGGATAAGTGATCACAATCACTAACATAAATGATAAGATCCTAATGTGCTTCCCCAGCACATGGGACTCAAGGATCTGGCCAATCAAGGAAGCTAAAACCCTAAATGAGATCTCCACTGAGACCTTATTAGGCAAACTGAAATCCTATGAGCAGCTTATCAAATCAAGAGAAGCTGAATAGTCTACCTCCTCACCAACCACCAAAAAGGAAAGAAGCATTGCTTTTCAGGAAATAGAAGAGGAAGCCATAGCTCCAATAGAAATGGAGCTCATGAGCCTCCTAGCCAAAAGATTCTACAAATGGCTAAAAAGGACCTCAAAAAGAAGGAGTTCAGATCCAAGGAGAAACCAAGGTATGACAAAACACATTCTAAAAAAATTATTTGTTATGGTTGCAGGAAGTCTGGACACATCCTACCTGAGTGTCCAGAAAATCAAAAGAAGGACAGAAGAAAAGAAAAGGAAGAAAAGAAACACTCCAACAATCCATCCTCCCACAAACATAAACACAAGGGAAAGGGCTTTGTGGCTGAGAAATGGAGTGAGACTGAATCAGAGTCATCATCCATCTCCTCTGAAGATGAAGATGTTTAAAATGAAAAGGATCTATGCATGATGGCTATCTATGACTCAAGCAGTGATTCAGAACATGCATTATCATCCAGCTCAAGTGATGATGAAGATGAAAGAAGTTTTTGCATGATGGCTATCAATGCCTCAGCAAATAATTCTGATGAATCAGAATTTGACACTGATCGTGATCAGGTAATTTCTACTTTTGATTTTACCTCAGATGATTTTAAAAATGAATTTAAGACTCTTTGTTTAGATTTGATTAAATCTGAGAAGGAGAGAATTTCCCTCAGAAGTAAGTTGGTTGAAATGAAACAACTGACTATAGATAATGCCAATCTTAAGGAAGAACTGGCTGCCTCCAAAGAACATATTGTTTCATTGAGAACAAATTATCTGAGGCCAAAAAGTATGAAGAATCACTCAATGGGAGAAGCATCAAAATGATGGACATCAAAAGCACAGTAAATGCCAGACTCAATTGCAAACTGGGCTTGGGTGCATCATCAAGTCAGCCATACCTTCTTAAGAAAGACATTCTATCTACTCCAGTGAAATTCAATTCTGCCAAAGGAAAAGAGGCAGTAGATTGTAAGAACATCTCAAGCAAGGCTGTTATGATCAAAGGAATTCAAAGCATTCGTCGAATGGCGTTCGATGAAATCACATGAATTCGTTGAACGGTGATCGACGAATGCTAAATAAAGATTTTCAGTATAGCTATCCTTCGAGCGACGCTTGACGAAATAACTTAAATTTGTTAACGGCGATTGACGAACTCAGCCAAGTTCGTCGAACGAAAAATGTACTGCATTTCTAAAAAATTCTCATTCTCAACATATTAAGAATCCCTTTACTGAGTGGACTATTCCTCCTAGGAGATATCATCCACAAGGCTATAAGGATCAGCCTGAGATCTCTTACATTTCAAAATTTTGTGGTAAGACAAAAGGACCTAAGATAATCTGGGTCAAGAACAACTAGTTTGTTTTCTATTTTGCAGGTACAAAGCTATCCAAACATAGAGGAACATTGGTATTTGGATAGTGGATGCTCTAAGCACATGACAGGAAACAAGGCCAATCTAAGTAATTACAAGGCAAATCTTGGACCCAAAGTAATTTTTGGAGACTCTAACTGTGGACAGACCAAAGGATATGGAAAAGTCAGAGTTGGAGCAGTTACCTTCAAAGAGGTAGCATATGTCAAGGGTCTCAAGCATAACCTCATCAGCATAAGCCAGCTATGTGATGAAGGTTATCAGGTAACTTTTTATCATTCCATATGTCTTATTACCAATAATAAGAACATCAATGTGTTATCTGGTATTAGACAACGAAATATATATTTAGTCAATTTTAATTCTGCCAATTCAGACATTTGTTTATTTAATTCAATAAGTAAAACAAATGAGTTATGGCATAAAAGGCTAGGACATATTAACCTTAGAACTATCTCTAATCTCTCCAAGGACAATCTGGTAAGAGGACTGCCTTCTGGTTCATATAAGAAGGAAGGACTCTGCAGGGCTTGTCATTTAGAAAAGCAGACCAAGAGTAGTTTCAAATCTTTATCCAAGAGTGATTCACCCAGGATTCTGTACTTGATGCATTTGGATCTCTTTGGACCCATTGCAATACAGAGTTTAGGAGGGAAACATTACACTTTAGTTATTGTAGATGGCTTCTCTAGATTCATTTGGGTGTTCTTTCTCAGGAATAAGTCTGACACCTTCAGTGTTCTGACAGACTTTCTCAGGTCCATCAAGATTGAGTACTCAACTCTAGTTGCATTGATCAGAAGTGATCATGGCACTGAGTTTGAATCTCTTCTGATGAGAGAATTCTATGGAAAATAAGGGATCAGACAATGTTTCTCTGCTCCTAGAACTCCTCAACAAGATGGGGTAGCTGAAAGGGAAAATAGAACATTACTTGAATCAGCAATTACATTGCTTGCTGATGCTCACTTGCCACTCTCTTTTTGGGTAGAGGCAGTGAACACAGCAAATTATGTGTTAAACAGGAGTCTGATACACAAACTTAAGGGTAAAACACTCTATGAATTGCTTAAGAATAAAAAACCTAAGGTTAACTACTATAAGATTTTTGGTTGTAAATGTTATGTGCATAACAATGATAAGAAATATCTAAGGAAATTTGAAGCAAAGGCAGCTAAAGGTATATTCCTTGGATACTCTCTTTCTAGTAAAGCATATAGATAGAAGAGTCCATGCTTGTTTCTTTTGATGAAACTAACATGTTGAATGAGGAGAGGAGTACCACCTCTACCAAAGATATTTTGCAGGCACCAGCTCTATTTGAAGAGCTTAATGGATTGGATCTACAGAATAAAGACTCTCTACTCCCATCAACTCAAATTGTTGAAGACAGTGAAGAAGAAGATAATCCAGAAGTTCTTGCTGATAGTGCTAATCAAATGACAACTGATCAAATCCCTCCAGAGGATACTCTTGCTGAACCCATTCCAACTGTTGATCACATCACAGTTAGAGATCATCCAATATCCCAAGTTATTGGAGACATCTCAGCAAGTTTTCAAACAAGGCATCAACTCAACCAAAATCAGATGCATACTTGTTTCCTATCACAAATTGAACCTCAATTCATAAAAGATGCAGAACAAGATCCAAACTGGATTCGTGCAATGCAAATGGAACTTAATCAATTTGAAAGGAACAAAGTATGGGATTTGGTTCGAAGACCAACGGGCCATCCAGTCATTGACACCAAATGGGTCTTTAGGAATAAGCTAGATGATCAAGGCTTGATAATCAGAAATAAATCCAGATTGGTAGCTCAAGGATACTCTCAAGAAGAAGGGATTGATTATGATCAAACCTTTGCTCTTGTTGCAAGACTTAAAGCTATTAGGATATTTCTTGCATTTGCTGCTTTCAAGAAGTTTAAAGTCTATCAGATGGATGTGAAGAGTGCATTTCTAAATGGAGATATCAAAGAAGAAGTATATGTGAACAACCACCAGGTTTTATCTCTCCAACTCACTCTTCCTATGTTTTTAAGCAAAATAAAGCTCTCTATGGTCTTAAGCAAGCTCCCAGAGCATGGTATGAGACCCTAGCTAATTTTCTTTTAGAGAACAAATTCTGTAGGGGCAATATAGATAAAACTTTATTTTTCAGAATACATAAAAATCAAACTTTACTAGTTCAAATTTATGTAGATGATATTATATTTGGCTCTACTGATTAAATTTTATGCAAAAGGTTTTCTAACCTAATGCAATCCAAATTTGAAATGAGTAGTATGGGTGAGTTATCTTACTTCCTTGGCCTTCAAGTGAAGCAAAATCCTAATGGCATATTCATATCACAATCCAAGTATGCTAAAGAATTAGTGAAAAGATTTGGTATGTCTGATGCCTCTTCAATGAAAACACCCATGCCCTCCAATGTTGTTGTAGACAATGATGAATCAGGGAAACCTGTTGTTCAAAAAGTGTATAGAGCAATTATTGTCTCTTTACTTTACTTTACACCTAGTAGACCAGACATAATGTTTGCTACATGCATTTGTGCTAGGTTCCAAGTTAACCCCAAAGAATCTCACCTTATTTTATTAAAAAGAATTTTGAGATATATAAAGGGTTGTCCAAATATAGGACTTTAGTATCCAACTGCATCAGAATTTGAATTAACTGGATTCTCAGATTCTGATTATGCTGGATGCAGAGTAGACAGGAAAAGCACATCAGGAACTTGCCATTTCCTTGGTGATAAGCCTGTGTCTTGGTTTTGTAAGAAATAGACATCTATGTCTACATCAACAGCTGAAGCAGAATATATTGTTGCTGGCAATTGCTGCTTACAGATTCTGTGGATACAAAATCATCTCTTAGATTTTGGTATCAACTTAAATAAATCAATTATATTTTGTGACAATACTAGTGCAATATCTATAACACAAAATCCAGTACTCCATAGTAGGACTAAACACATTGAAATTAGGCACCACTTTATCAGAGATAATGTGGATAAAAACAAAATTTGACTACAATTTATTCCTACTGACTTACAAAGGGCTGATATTTTCACCTAACCTTTGAATGAAAAGAAGCACGTCTTCTTTATAAATCAGCTAGTAATGATAGATGGAGATTCAATAAATTAAATTTTTTTTTACTTATCCCATCATTTCGTCGAACGGAGATCAACGAAAATTAGTCGTTCATCGAATGGTGATCGATGAAACCAATTAGATCCAGAGATCGACGAAGCTAGCTCGTTAGTCGAACAGAGATCGACAAAAAATTATCTTTCGTCGAATGCAGTTTGACGAAGCCCCAGACTCTTTAACTTATGTTTTTATTAGGTTTAGCCGAACCCCGTTCAACAAAAGTTTGCGCCTTCTCCGAACCCTTTCCTTATAATCAAAATTTTGATTCCATTTCGTTTTTGCGCCTACAGAAGTTGCTCTTGCCTCCCTCCAGTTCCTTTGCACTTGATCATTTTTCTTTTGCAGGTTCTCATGGCAATTTCTCAGTCAGTGCTTTCCTGAATGAAGTTCGATGCCGGATTTGACATAGACGGAATCCTTTGCTCAATCAGATCAGATTTTCAAGAATATTCTTCAACTCTTCGAAGAACCACAGTTAAAAATGTTAATGACAATAAGGATTAAGATTCTAGTTGTTGAGATTAAAGAATGGGTACACATTCTTCAGACACAGAATGCAACATCTGTCTCAGGAACAATTTCAGGCAATCAGGTTCCTTTTCCCCCTGAAATTCTAAAAGAGATTTTTGGCTTGATAAATGGTGAAGATGATCTGGACATCACCTCTGCTGAATTTAATATTCAATTGGGTAAGATGGGTCACTCTAGTGGAAACCCTAACTATCTTCTCAAGAAGAATTTGTTTGTTGAATAAAATTCTTAGTTGATGTTGTTGGCAAGGTTATGCTGGGGAAAACCTCTGCACATGATTACATTACAAGGCACCAATTTCTGTTGATGGTGGCCTTAGTGGAAAAGAAACAGGTTAACTGGGGAATGATTATTTTTGAATCTATCAAGAAAAAACAAAGCAAGATGAGTGTTTGCTATGGCAGGATTTTAGGAATTGTACTTCAAGAAAAATGCCCAGAGTTGCTGGTGTCACCAACAGTTTTCATAAATGCAAGCAATAGGTTAACTTCAGCACTCTTTTGAAAATGGGACAGAGTAATACCAAAAAGGACTCCAAGGGCAGAAACATCCTAGAAGGCTTCTGAGAGCAGAAGGACAGACTCAGTCACTCCCTTAACCCTACAGGAAGTTCCTCCCATTTTATCTTCAACTCTTATCCCTTCTCAACCTCTTCAGACCATTACTACTGAAGAAGTTCATCCTTCCAACACTCCCTTAGACACATCTTCCTCAATGCTTTCTTCTCCTCCTCTACAGGCTAATCAGTCTGCAGAGTTTCTATCCTCATCTATTCCAGATGATGATTCTCTTCCCCCATTCATTCGACCTCCTTCATTTGAACTTTTGTCTCCTCAACAAAATAGTCCACCTCAATCACCCATCCATGAGGATAATCATCAAACCATTCTCTCAAACACTTCCATTCTACCCATCTCAAATGCTACAAACATCTTCCTACCCACATCTGTTTGTACCAACAAGGCTCACACCTCAACTCCCTCTTCTTCCATTCCAGCATCCACATCCTCTCAGCATACATCTTAATATGTGTATGTTGATTTCTCCTCCATTGCTGAGCAAATCTTCAAACATATCTCTCCAAAACTGACAGCTCTTCTGGACGAGAAGCTAGCTCCAGTTATTAAAGACATCTCAGAATTAACTTCCAAACTTGCCTCCATTCCTACCTCCTCATCACTTGTCCCTTCTTCTAGGGGCCTAGATTCAGGTCTCCCTGAACCTAGGCAGGGGGAGATGTTCAATAAAGAGGCTCCAATTGTAAATACAAACTCAGATATGGTTATTGATACAATTGATACAGCTTTAGTTGCAGTTTCAGAAATTGTTATTCCAGTTATAGATTCAGTAAATGATATCTCTATTAATCCTTCAATAGACATTCTCTCTGTATTACCAAATTCAGTTTGGTTTTCAGTTGTCTGCCTAAGCCTCAAGATTTTTCAAAGGCTATAGTTCCTTATTCAGCTCCTATAGATTCAGTTTTGCAAGAACAAATCATCTAATGTATTTCAGTTCCAGTTGTAGAGGAAGTAGGCTTGGTGAATTCACCTCCAACATTTATTTATGATGATTCCCCTCTATCAAAGCATAATGAGCAAGATAGTGATAATGCTCTTAAAGAACTTGATGACTTGTATGATAATCATGCACAACCTTCAGATGATGATGATGATTCTGATGATTCAGATATAAAATCTTCAAAGAAAAGGAAATCAAGAAGCAAAGCTAAGGCTGCTCCCAAACATCCTTCTTCTACCCATGACATTCCCTACTACATATTGAAAAACATCACTCTCACCAAAGTCTCTCCAGCCTGGATGAGATTCTCAAGGAATGAGAATAATAGGAGAAAGAAAATGAAGAAAACATGATTTTATACTGACTAGCCAGTCAAATTTAATCCTCCTCCTCCTCCAGTAGCTGGATCTCCATGCATGTCCTCCTTATCTCAGAAACCTTCCCTTCAGTAATCAAGAAGAATAGGGGAGAGACATGAAAGTTACAGTGGCTCTTACAGATCAGGACCAGCTAGAGCTCCACCCTCAGGATCAGCTAGAGCTCCATCTTCAGCATACAAATATCATATCTTTGATGGATCTATGCAAAGGAAAAGAAATTCTCAAGATCAACAATCATCCTATCAGCTAGTGAACATGAAGAAAGACCTTCCTCTCCCATTAATCCAGACTTAGAAAAGAATGCACACATGGCCATATATAGAGAAACAATTGCTACTGCTCAAATTAACAAACCCAAAGCTGAAGGAAAGGATAATTCATAGTTTATAACTATGTCAGGATACAAAAGACAAGAGTTTGAAAGATATAGTTCAAGGCATCTCTTCAGTGCTGAAGACTATCTAAAGTTGCACCCACCTGCAGTTGTTCCTCATACTTCATCTCAAATCCTGCTGGGAGCAAATGACCAATATATGACCAAGAGATAATCTGAAAATCCCAACAGAGAAATTATATTCAAACCTTCTTCAAAGAAATGGAAAGACTCCTGGTTTTTGGTTTTACTAATTTCTGCTTACAGTGTAAAACATTCTAAACTCAAAGTATTATTTTTTTATCTGCTGAAATGAATTTTAAATTCTGTCAGATATATATGCTCTGTGTTTATTGTTTTTATTTTTATTTTTGTCAAATAGTATCCTAACCCAAATAGGGGGAGATTATTGGAACAACCCTATTACTAATTTGGGCTAGGATCACTATCTGTGGTTAGGACTCAAGTTTACCCCAATGTATAGTCCTAGGGTCAAGGTCTAAGCCTGTCTAAGTTAGCTGAAACTTAAGAAAATTCCAAGTTTTCTGTGTTCGACGAACGCCTTCCTGAGTTCGACGAACGTCGTATATCAGTTCGACAACCTTGAATCTCCAGCTCGATGTACTCAGTCTTCCAAGCCAGTTCAATAGATTCTATATTTCAGTTCGACGAACTCCTGATTTAGATCGACGAACTCAGTGTTCTGTTCGATGCATGAGTAACTTTCTATTCAATGAATTTCCCATCTCAGTTCGACAAATTTCCTCTTGAGCTTGACGAATCCTGAAGATCAGTTATTTCTTTCTCTGAACTCACATCAACTATTCAACAACGGATCTATTCAAATATTTGGATTTATTCATATTTAGATAAGTCAAGATTTCAACTTTCCTTATATATATATATCCGTCCTATTCTCTTCTTCTGAGAATCTAACCGTTGACATATATTGGAAAAGGAAACTTTCACAGAAAAGGAATTAAAGTATTTTGCAGAATCAGAAAGTTGTTATTGCTGTCCCAAGAATGATTTATTTCAGTTTATTTTATTCCTTAACAGAAGAATTGAATTTTAAAATCAGATTATTTTATCTAAGGAAAAAGGATGAAGCAGTATATAAGAGATACAAGAAGAAGTATACATAAGATATATACAGGAGGATACATGAGATATAATATACATGTGAAATGCACAGACAGAAAGTAGATATACAGAAATCTTCATCTACAACAGCAACTTCATTTTCTAAGAATAACTGAAATCTTCTCTCAGAAGCATCTGCTGGTTCTTAGTCTCCAAGAGCAACTATAATCTAAGAAACATTTTCTCTCAGATTCATCTGCAATCAAAGAAGATCTTCTACACCCAAGAGGAAACTTCACCAACTGACAACAAACTCTATCAGACAGGGGGAGCTTTACAATAACAGCAATCCTCTAGTCTTCTCTCAGATCTTATTGAGAGAGAAGAACTTCATAACCCCTTTGTTTGGTTCATTCTTTTTACCCCACCGTGTACAGGGTTTTAACTCCTTTCAAAAGTTAACTTTTTGTGGCAGGGCACCTGATCAAAAACCTGTGGTTTGGTTTGAGCACCTGATCAAAAGCTCAGTGGTGGTTGGGCACCTGATCAAAAATCCCATTGGTGAAGGGCACCTGATCAATAACCATAGTGGATTCCTACCAAGGGTGGTAGAAGAGTGGATGTACCCAGGTTGATTGGGGAACCACTATAGATCCTTGTGTCTTTGATGTGTTTGTGTTATTCTCTAAACTGTGTTGTGTTTGTTGTTTTGTTTTTCTACTCACTCAATTACATATATATATATATCATTATTTTAATTATGCAATAAAATAAGTTAAAACTTTAAATACTCTATTCCCCCCCCCCCCCTCTAGAGTAAATCTAAGATCTAATACCTCACTTTCAAGGTGCTTTAGGTTTTGGAAGCAGGGGGGCGATGCTCCACATCTACCTGAAAGAAGAGCTAGTCCAGAAGCTGCAGTGGAAGAGGTGGTTCAGTGTCAATCTCTAAGGAGGTCCAAGAGGACCATTATTCCACCTGATCGGTATATGGGCGGAAACTTGGTAAGCTTTGTCTCATGTTTCTTAGCAGGTCCCCTGGATGAGAGAGAGCCATCTTGTTATGAAAATGTCGTTGGAGTCAAGGAGTTGGAAAGAGCCATGGATGAAGAGATGGCTACCCTCAGGAAGAATGAGACTTGGGAGTTGGTGCCTAAGGTTGAGGGAGTTACTCCAGTGACTTACAAGTGGGTTTTCAAACTGAAGAAGAAGGCTGATGGAAGTATTGAGCGGTAAAAGGCATGCCTTCTAGCTCGATGTTTCTCTTGGAAGTATGGGGAGGATTATGAAGAGACGTTTAGCCCCGTTGCCAAGATGACTTCGGTCCGGGTGGTGATCGCATTGGCAGCTTACCAAGGGTGGAAGATTTGGTAACTCGACGTGAAGAACACTTTCTTATATGGCGAGATTGACAAGGATATCTTCATGGATTAGCCACCTGGTTATGTATCCGAAGAGCACCCAAGATATGTTTGCAAGCTCAAGAAGGCTCTTTACGGCTTGAAGCAAGCGCCTCGGGCATGGTACGGGAAGATCGCAGAATACCTTCAGTTCTGCGGATACTTTGCTTCTGATTCAGATTTAAGCTTATTCGTAAAGAAGACGGGGGAGCTTCAGGTCTTGGTGCTGTTGTACGTTGATGATATGATCGTCACGGGAAATTCTGAAATGGAGGTAGCTAGACTTCATGCTGAGCTAACTATCAGATTTGAGATGAAGGGTTTGGGTGAGCTCCACCATTTCTTTGGGCTCGAAGTGCAGAGGAAAGAGAGAGGTATGCTTGTTTCCCAAAAAGGCTATGCAGATCGAATCGTGACGAGATTCGGCATGGAAGGGGGGAAGAGCAGCTCTACTCCACTAGAGGTTGGTGTTCATCTTCGACGAGATGAAGGGAAGGTTCTTACCGATCCTTTGGAGTTCCAGGCTTTGGTTGGAAGTCTGATATACTTGATGATCACGAGGCCAGATATTGCTTATGTAGTTGGCAGGGTGTGTCGGTTTATGGAAGAGCCTCAAAAACTTCATCTTGTGGCGGCTAGGAGTATCTTGAAGTATGTCAAATCCACCTTGGATTTGGGTCTCTTCTACGGGAGAGATTCAGGATTTTGCTTGCACGGGTACAAGGATACTGATTATGGAGGAGATTCTGATGATCGGAGATCAACGTCTGGATATGTCTTTATGACAGGCTCTACATCTATATCATGGTGCAGCAAGAAGCAGGATTCTGTGTCTGTCTCTACCACGGAAGCGGAGTAAAAAGCTTTGGCTTTGGCGGCTCAGGAAGCCATCTGGCTTAGGAGGCTTGTGGAGGACATTCATAGGGAGGTGCGAGGTCCTACTCTGCTACGTGGTGATAAAGAGAGTGCTCTCAAATTGGTGAACAATCTAGTGTGTCACGCAGGTATGAAGCACATAGAGATTCATCACCTTTTTGTTGGGTTTTCTATACCCCTCGAAAGGGATGACATATCAAATATGCGCAACGGAAATAACAAGAACAACCCAAAAGAAGCTAACGGATCTTGCGGTTTTCATGATTCAAGAGAATAATCAAATCGAAATACAAAGTACCTTTGCGGGATTGAGTCAACACTCAACCAAGGTGCTCCAAAGAGAAATCTGAAATCTGAGTTCTAAGAACCGAAATGTATCGGCTCCTCTACAGCGATCCACACAAACGATGGAGAACCCTAGCTTCTTGTCGTACAAGAACTAGGTCGGAGAAGGAAGCTCTCAACATCCCCACGGACTGCTAGATCCGATCTAGGGGAGGCGGCGACTGACGGCGGCGACTAGCGGCGGCAGAAAATGATCGGCGGACGGGAAGAACGAGATGTCCTCGTGCGGAACTGTTCCGGTCGGCCGTTCTCGTCTAAATCGCAAAAATAGATTAAGTCTTGGTAACCCTAGAATCGCAAGCCCTTTTATACTTAAACGCACAAATTAGGCTATCCGCAGACCAGAACATTTCTGTCCAGATTTACATTCGCCGAATTCAACTAATCAGTATAACCGAATTCGACTCAGATTCGGCGAAACCATTTCGTCGAACTGACATGATTCGGCTATACCCTATAGTTGAATCTGTAATAAATTCGGTTAATCATATTAGCCGAATTTCATTAGTCGAATCAACATAATTCGGTTAATCACATTAGCCGAATTTGACACAATTCGGTTAAACCCTTTAGCCGAATTTGTCATGTATAAACCCATTCGTTTAAACCCTTTAAATGATTTCCCGTTGAGACATTCTCAACTTAATTCCAAGCAGTCACAGGATTGGTCCTCCACTCATATCCAATATGAGTAAGGCCAACACAATCCTTTCTCCAATTTCTCCAAACACTTTTATGTGCGACCCTATAGGCTCATATTGCATTGGCAGCAAGACTAACTATTGATTGCTTTGAGATCACCTCAGAAACTCAAACAGTCTCCCACTTGATCACAAAGTATCAACAAAAGTCTCACAAACAATGAGCGGCATCTAGCAATACATCATTGCTACCCAAGCAATAAGAGTTCATAACTCAACAAGCCTGTCATGACCAATGTACCAGTGTTGTCATGTCCCTTTGTCCTTTACATCCGGATAGAACTAGAGGCATGGACCGTGTTACCCTCATAATTGTTCAATCCCAATTTCCTGATCTAGAATAGACTATCTGAAATTGGTGAGCTCAATATCATATATTGACTCAATCAAGCATGGCCATGCATTTCTCAGTCTCATTCCATCAAGGGCCCATGGATGTAACTCCTGTCACACAGGAGGACAAATCACATTTCTTCTCACACACAAACATCCAAATGATTTGTAACATACCCAACAACCACCCTTATCGTCAACCTTTATCAAGAGAAGACTTTAGATGGCATCAAAGTACGCTCTTCCTCACCTGATGAATGCTATGACTTCAGGTCAAAGGACCACAAACACCATTGTCACTTGAGACCTACTTGTGACACGTTCATATGACAATCCACAAAGTAGTCTCACGGGGGGACTGTCCAGTACAACTTGTTCTTAATAAGTACCCATGTGATGACTTGATATCACAATATCATGACCTTTGAGAACCGGTCATCAGTCAACGCACATGCTGGTCTTATGGTCTTATCCTCGCCCTAAATTTCTAGGATGATGCCCCGACCAGGGACCATTTAAGAATGAAGGTCCTTATAAACATAGGCTCTCACATTCAAGTCACGTACTTGAATTCCTATGGAAGCAAACCCTCTAAGGGCATTTATTATGCTAATTAATCTTATCAGACAGATATAAATGACATAATAAAAGAACTTGTCATAGATATAAAATGAAATACATAGTATATTTTACAATTCATCCAATGAACAAACAACCAACAAATATGCAATCCATAAGGCTCCCACTAAATATAATCATTCAGGTTTCTAATACCCATTGATCTAACATGACCATCATGCTTCTTTTGCGCAAGAGGCTTTGTCAGTGGATCCGCTATATTTTCTTCAGTCGGTACTCTGCATATGCTCACATCTCCTCGATCGACAATCTCTCGAATAAGATGGAAGCGCCAAAGTATGTTCTTGGAGCGCTGATGAGATCTAGGTTCCTTAGCTTGTGCAATTGCACCGTTGTTGTCACATTAGAGAACTACGGGATCAATAATGCTAGGAACTACATCAAGCTCGCTGATGAATTTCCTAATCCACACAGCCTCCTTCGCCGCATTCGCTGCAGCGATATACTCGGCCTTAGTCGTAGAATCAGCAACTGTCTCTTGCTTGAAACTCTTCCAGCTTATAGTTCCTCCATTAAGGCAAAACACAAAACCTGACTGTGACTTTGAGTCATCTCTGTCAGTCTGGAAGCTTGCATCCGTGTAACCCTTTACAATGAGCTCTTCCTCTCCACCAAACACCAAGAATGAATCCTTAGTCCTTCTCAAGTACTTTAGGATATTCTTGATTGTTATCCAGTGACCATCACCTGGATCAGACTGATACCTGCTAGTCATGCTTAAAGCATATGAGACATCGGGTCGAGTACATAACATTGCGTACATGATTGATCCAATTGCCGAAGCATATGGAATCATCTTCATGCGGTCCTTATCTTCCAAAGATTTAGGACACTGGTCCTTAGAGAGACTCACACCATGAGACATGGGTAAGAATCCCTTCTTGGACCCAAGCATGTTGAACCGTTTCAACACCTTCTCAATGTATGTACTTTGGGTCAAACCCAGCAACTTCTTTGATCTATCTCTATAGATGTTAATACCAAGTATATAAGTCGCTTCGCCTAAGTCTTTCATAGAAAAGCACTTCCCTAGGTTGTTCTTAACAACTTGCAGGGTCGAAATGTCATTCCCGATCAACAGTATGTCATCTACATACAATATCAGGAAGACAACAATGCTCCCACTAATCTTCTCTTAAACACAAGGCTCATCTTCGTTCTTGATGAAACCAAACTCTTTGATTTTCTCATCAAAACGCAGATTCCAACTTCGAGAAGCTTATTTCAATCCATAAATGGATCGATTTAACTTGCATATTTTAGTGGCTTCATCTGGAGATACAAAACCCTCGGGTTGTGTCATGTACACTTCCTCAAGGAGGTTTTCATTAAGGAAAGCCGTTTTGACGTCCATTTGCCAAATTTCGTAGTCATAATACGCAGCAACAACAAGTAGAATTCTGATGTACTTGACCATAGCTACAGGGGAAAAGGTTTCATCATAGTCAACACCATGAATTTGCCTGAAACCTTTAGCCACCAGCCGACCTTTGAATTTCTGTACATTCCCATCCATGTCAGTCTTCTTCTTGAAGACCCACTTGCACCCTATGGGTCGTACCACTTCAGGTGGTTCCACCAAGGTTCAAACTTGGTTTGTGTACATGGAGTCCATTTCAGATTTCATGGCCTCAAGCCACTTCTCGGAGTCAGGTCCATTCATAGCCTCTTGGCAGGTTGCAGGCTCATCATCATGATCCATAAGCAACACATTACCTATTTGAGTCATGAGAAATCCATATCTCTCAGGCTCAAATCTTGGTCTACCAGATCTACGTAGGACATGTGTTTCTTGAGCAGGCTCTCCAGCTACAACTTCTTGTAGTCCTTGCTCAGGTTCCAGTTCTGGTTCGTTCATTGTTTGTGACTCTTGAACTTCTTCAAGTTCTACCTTTGCAGTCTTTCTGGATAAGAACTCTTTCTCCAAAAAGACGCCAGTCCTTGCGACAAACACTTTGCCCTCAGACGGCAAGTAGAAGTAGTATCCTTTGGTTTCCCTAGGATACCCCACTAGATAACATATATCCGATTTGGGTTCCAGCTTTTCAGGCATTTGACATCGCACGTATGCCTCACAGCCCCAAATCTTGATGAACGACATATTAGGACACTTCCCAGTCCATATCTCATATGGTGTCTTTAGAACAGTTTTCTTTGGAACTCAATTTAGTGTGAAAGCAGCAGTCTCTAAAGCAAAACACCAAAAGGAAACGGGCAAATCTGCATGACTCATCATCGATCGCACCATGTCTAACAAGGTATGATTCCTCCTCTTAGAAACACCATTATGCTGAGGTGTTCCGGGCGGAGTGAGCTGTGATACAATACCACACTCTTTCAGATGATCACGAAACTCATGACTCAGATATTCGCCACCTCGATCAGATCGGAGTGCTTTTATCCTTTTTCCCAGTTGGTTCTCCACTTCATTTTTAAACACTTTGAACTTTTCAAAGGTCTCGGATTTGTTCTTCATAAGAAACACGTATCCGTATCTACTGAAATCATCAGTAAATGTAACGAAGTAGTATAACCCACCTCTAGCCATAGAACTCATGGGTCCGCATACATCACTATGTATTATACCCAAGAGATCATTATCCCTCTCATTACAACTAGTGAAAGGAGCTTTCGTCATCTTACCTAATAAACATGACTCGTATCTCTCAAATGATTCATAATCCAATGAGTCCAGTAGTCCATCTTTATGGAGCTTGGATATGTGTTTCTCGTTTATATGGCCTAAACGACAATGCCAAAGGTACGTAGGATTCGAATCATTTGTTTTTAGTCTTTTAGTATTTTCTATGTTATAGATCGGATGGTATAAGTTCAAAACATATAAACCATTAAACATTTGGGCAACGCCATAACAAACATCATTCTTATAAATAGAATAACAATTGTTCTTAATTACGAAAGAAAAACCAATCATGTCCAAACATGAAATAGAAATAATGTTTCTAGTTATGGCTGGAACATAATAACAATTATCATGTTCTATTACAAGCCCTGTGGGCAAAGAAAGACGATACAATCCTATGGCAACGACAATAACCCTTGCTCCATTTCCAACGCGCATGTCTACCTCTCCTTTGCCCAGCATTCTTCTCCTTGTCAGTTCCTACACATTTATACAAATGTGAGAACCACATCCGGTATCCAATACCCAGGATGAAGGAGCAGAAAGGTTTATTTCTATAACGAAAATACCTGAAGTGGAAGTCATACTTCCCTTCTTCTTCTGCAGATCTTCTAGATACTGAGGACAGTTCCTCCTCCAGTGCCCTGCCTTACCACAATGGTGGCACTTCCCTTCCTTAGCCAGACCTTTCCTTTTCAGTGTAGAAGACTTGGGATCAACAGGAGACTTAGATCCAATCTTTGTCTTCTTGGATCCCTTGGCCTTGCCCTTGCTCTTATCCACCATCAATATGGGGCTGGCAGGCTTAACCTTCTTCATGTTATTCTTGGCAGTTCTCAATATGCCAAGGAGCTCGGGCAGTGTCTTTTCTATTTCATTCATGTTATAGTTTAAGACGAACTACTCATAACTGTCCGGCAAAGATTGCAAGATCAGATCCGTGGCCAACTCTTGGCCCATGGGAAAACCCAGTTTTTCAAGGTTCTCTATATACCCAATCATCTTGAGTACGTGAGTCCCTACTGAGTCTCGAGCTCCCATTCTGCACTGGAATAATGCCTTGGATATGTCAAACCTCTCTTTCTGGGCATGCCCCTCGAAAATTTTCTTGAGGTGCCCGATTATCTCATAACCACACATGCTCTTGTGTTGCTTCTAAAGCTCAGAGGACATGGTAGCAAGCATGAGGCATTCCATATCCAAGGTATCATCCTGATAATTCTTGTAAGCATCTCCATCTGCTCTCGAAGCATTTCTGGTCGGCTCTGTGGGGGCTTCACCTTCCAAGACATAGAGCTTGCGCTCTTGCCTGAGAACAATTCTCAGGTTTCTGTACGAGTCGAGGAAGTTCGTCCCGTTGAGCTTGTCCTTCTCAAGAATAGGTCTCAGGGACAGGGTGGAGTGAGATCCACTTGCCATGGAAATTCTACAATGAATTTTGCAAAGTGAAATTTTAGTACTATATTTCAAAATACATTTTATATATGTTTAATAAGGACTTTTATTAAAGAGCTCCCACTATTTTAATCAAATCAATAACCCTTGATATCGATTCGGAGAGTTTATGCGAGCTACTCTCTTAGTGGACAAGATCCGTATTTCACCAACACCACGAGTCCGCTTTGGCGTTCCTCTCATAATGCGGTTATTTAGGTAGACAACATTTGTCAATTGGATCACTATGCAACTCTTGTATGGTTGGTGAATAACTCTTTATTCGCATCCATCATATGGAGCATGCAAACCCTATGCCTCTAGGCACTCAACCTTTGCGGTCACCTAGTTAAGTTTGACCCGATGTCGACAGTGGGATATCATAATTATCCGCTTGCACCCTTACCAAGATAGATTAATGCACCTTTCTTTGGCAAGCCCACACTTCATCGATCGAGGCAGGAAGAGTGTCATCCATCGGAAGGCATCTATTTACTTAATATTGAATAAGGGATTTTATTTTTTTCAAGTGATGAACATTTCATCGTGATTAACATTTAATCACAGTGCACATACAGAAAATAAAAATACAACATTCACATTCCAGATACATCCCAGATGTGCACAAAAACAGTCTATCAACACTTTGACAAAACAGGGCTAAATCTGAGCATTTAGAACAATTGTAAATCTCCAGATTTACATGCATTGGACATATGAACAACAACTCCACTTGTGCAGTAGAAAAGCTCGTCTCTCATGTCAGATTCAATAATCTAAACATTTGGTTTCACAAACCATTTTGAGGGACGGTTACTGCAGAGGAGAAACAACCTCTGAAACATGAAAATCGCAACGCAATCACATGCATTCCTGGCAGGGTTCCAAGGGGCCGCGTGTAACATCCCCAATCCTTCTAGACCCCTAGTTGGTATTAGGGCATGGGTGGTGTGCTGAGTGGCCACTAAGGCCCTTGGACCAAGTGGAGTGTGCTAAGTGCACACCAAGGGAACAAAATCAACATAGGCCAATACCACTCCCTTAGGCCAACTGATCCTCAATTCACCAAATTGACCTCCCCCATACCACCCTAACCACTAAGGAAGACCATTACCTTGAGAATTGAACTTGGGTGGGACCCAATTGCATGAAATTGACCAAAGTCAACAATAGGTCAACATTAACCAAACTAAGTCAATTAGGGTTCAATTGACTCTACATGCTCAAATTGACCATACCACCACACTCTAAATACTTTAAGGAACTCATTGGACCTAAAAGCCCCATCACTTGGTCAACCAATTGACCAATTTGACCAAAGTCAACTCTAGCTTAATTTAGGTCAAAATCACACCTTAAGGCTAAATTAGCTCAATTGGGGCCCCACCATGGACCAACCAATATTGGGTGGTTACAAGGGACCCAAGACCATCAAGTGGGTCCATCCCACTCACCAAGTTGACCAAGTCAAATCAAGAGTCAACCATGGTCAATAAATGCCAAAATAGGTAACTTAGCTTAATTCCCTTTGACCAAAATTCAAGCCAAGTGGGCTAGCTCATTTTCAAGACTCATTAGACCCTAACCAGCTGAATAAGCTAACCCAAGCCATGACTCATTTCATCAAAAAGGAGGAGAGAGAAGAAAGGGGACAAAAAGAGACTTGATAAAGCAATGTCCTCCTCCACACTCAAGCCAATCACCCTTGGGGCTTGGGGAAGACTTGGAGGATTGCTTGGTGAACACGTTAGGGAGGGGCAGACCATCAGGTGGTGGCAGCAAAGGGGAGGTTAAGCCAAAACCGTGGCTCACTTGGTTGAAACTCACCTATACAAGCCTCCTCACCTCCAACCAGCCCTCTGATTAGCTTCAGAAGGTGGAAAGCAGTCGGGATCGACCCTTGGATCAAAGCTTTTGGTGGAGAATGGAGGATATGGACAAGGTCGCCGGAGAGGAGCATTTCCATGGCCAACCGCCGCCGCCGCCACCGCCAAGCTCCTTATTAGGTTCGTTTCTCCTCCTCTCCCTCTATGCTAGCTTCCTATCTATTTAATTTGAAGGATAGGTCTCAATTGAGCCGAATCCAAAACCTCAAATCCATGGAAAATGGCAATTTTCGACCATGCTAGGCTCGCCGGAAAACACCACCTCCGGGCGCCATGTCGCCGGGAATCCATAGCCCCGACCACCACGAAGGTGTTGGTGGTGGTGGTTGGCCGGGGAGGGGCATGGATGGACCGGAATTAGGTGAGCAATGTTGCCCAGCTCTGGCTGATCTCAGTCGTTGGCTGGAGGAGAAAGATGAAGGGGGATGGTCGGATATGCTTTAAGATTCGTGCGCACCCCATTTTATTTAATGAAATTAATTCAATAGCTTGGTTTTTCTGTCTCTATACATCAGTCCACTTCAAATATTAATTAAGGCCTTTTAATGGCTGAATTAGAAAAAGTGTCCAACATGAAAGTTGTAGGCCTTGGTCTTGACTTTCATTAGGGCTTGAGTTCAAGTCATTTGGTGACCCACAGCTCCCTAGGGTGCTGTTTTACCAGGACTGGTCCTACACTAAGTCAGTCCACTAAAATAATTACCTAGCCCAAACACCTCAAGATTTGGAGCTGAGCTTTTAACCATGGGTTGGTATTCCCTAGGGGCACCTACTGCCCAAAGGCCAGCCCTTGGTGGACAATTTGACCTAGGTTTTTTGTGGTAATTATGTTTCTTAAATTATGTTGATTTTTGGAGCATATGATGTCCAAATGACACCAAATTTTGGTTGCATTCTCTTTCGTACATGTGTAGTGCCTGCCTAAATTTTCACTCCAATTGGAGTTGTTTTGATATGGGAAATGGGAAACCCTAATGAGGGCCTTAAGGGGGTCAAATTAGGGTTTAGGCCATTTGAGGAGTTGAGTGAGTTAGCCTCCTCCCATCATGATGATTATGTAGGTATGTATATTCAAATGCATGTGGCACACCCCAATGGTCCATTTGGATCCATTAGGGTGGTGTGACCTAAAACCCTAAGGGTAAACCCTTAAGGTTGCAAAGTTGGGATTTCTGAAGGACATAGGACCAAATGTCCTTGCCTTGACTCAGAACTTTGTAGATATGTTTTTAAGAGCATAAAATGTCTTAGGTCTTTTAATGGGAATTTTTAGTGTCATTTAAGTATTTTTCTCCTAATAAATGAGATTGCCACTTTTTCCTTAATTAAATAGAATGCATGGTCATAAGACCTTGTATGGCTTTCAAACTATATCAGTGGCTGAATAGGGATAAAAATGGACTATAGTAATTTTGTTCTGATTTATGGAAGTATTATACCTTGTGTAGGAATTCTTAAGTGCTTACTAGCTTAGAAGAATTTAATTATGAAAAATGTCAAATCATTAGGTAAAATTATGATACTTTGTTATCTGCCATTATATGTTAGTATATGCCCATGAAAATTGTTTGGAAGCTTGTAGATTTGTATTTCATGTACCTCATGTAGAAATTGGAATTTACAACACTTGGGTATTAAATCATTTTAAAATGTCAAATCATGGGGCAAGATTATGAGACTTTGTTATCTGCCATTTTATGTTAATATATGCCCATGATAATTGTTTGGAAGCTTGTAGATTTGTATTTCATGTACATCATGTAGAAATTGGAATTTACAACACTTGGGTATTAAATCATTTTAAAATGTCAAATCATGGTGAAAGATTATGAGACTATGTTATATGCCATTTTATGTTAATATATGCTCATGATAATTGTTTGGAAGCTTGTAGATTTGTATTTCATGTACCTCATGTAGAAATTGGAATTTACAACACTTGGGTATTAAATCATTTTAAAATGTCAAATCATGGGGGCAAGATTATGAGACTTTGTTATCTGCCATTTTATGTTAATATATGCCCATGACAATTGTTTGGAAGCCTGTGGATTTGTATTTCATGTATATCATGTAGAAATTGGTAATCACCACTCTTGGAGGTTAAATCATTTTAAAATGTCAAATCATACGGTAATGACACAATACTTTGGCAGAGGACTCTAAATCCCCATTTGGACACTTGGTCATTTCTGTAGAGTTTTCAGATGTGAAATACTATTTTTCCTAATTATAGTGGCATTTTGGCAATAATACAACTATGATGATTTAGAAGGCCAAATGACATCTTAGGGTCATGAAACTCATTGAACCCACTTGATATAGATCATTACCCTACTGATAATTTTCATGTAGCATGTAGAAGCATTTTGAGGGTAGTTCTTGTGTAATTTGACTTAAGGCCTGAACTACTTTAAATTATAATAAATACCAAATTAATATGGAAAATTATGGAAATTGGAACATACATTATTAAGGTCAGTGGGAGCCTAGGTTAATTATACCAGACCTTAGTGATGAGTTTTTAGAAGGATTCCCTTATGAGGTTTGAGGTTAGTTCAACTTAGTGGTCTGCGTTTAGTAAAAACAGAATTTTGAATTTTAGGCAATTCAGACCCCTAGGTAGTGTTTAGTACTTATATCCATTCAGTATTTGAGTGATAAATCACAATGATTCAAGGAGGGTCAAACCTAGGGTTAGCTGTGAGGTTGCGTCAGGGTTATTGTATGAGTTGTGGAGGTACGTCCAACCCAATTGGGTGGGACTGGTGTTGAGCTAAGTCATTTAAGTATATGAAATAATGAAGGGTGAACCAAATGTTAATCACCAACTAAATTAATTGTCTTGAGTAGGATGGTGGGGTTGAGCCCATTGAATCCGTAGTACCGTTGGGAACCCCTTTAAGGGGTACACCGCGGGAAGTCCAAGATTCACCCTAAATATAACGCTAACTATATTGTAGGCAAGAGTAGCCTAATTAGGTCAGTAAACTGTTATGGATCTCCTTTGGGAAGGATATTAGGGCATGGGTGGTGTGCTGAGTGGCCACTAAGGCCCTTGGACCAAGTGGAGTGTGCTAAGTGCACACCAAGGGCACAAAATCAACATAGGCCAATACCACTCCCTTAGGCCAACTGATCCTCAATTCACCAAATTGACATACCCATACCACCCTAACCACTAAGGAAGACCACTACCTTGAGAATTGCACTTGGGTGGGACCCAATTGCATGATATTGACCAAAGTCAACAATAGGTCAACATTAACCAAACTAAGTCAATTAGGGTTCAATTGACTCTACATGCTCAAATTGACGTTACCACCACACTCTAAACACTGTAAGGAACTCATTGGACCTAAAAGACCCATCACTTGGTCAACCAATTGACCAATTTGACCAAAGTCAACTCTAGCTTAATTTAGGTCAAAATCACACCTTAAGGCTAAATTAGCCCAATTGGGGCCCACCATGGACCAACCAATATTGGGTGGTGACAAGGGACCCAAGACCATCAAGTGGGTCCATCCCACTCACCAAGTTGACCAAGTCAAATCAAGAGTCAACCATGGTCAATAAATGCCAAATTAGGTAACTTAGCTTAATTCCCTATGACCAAAATTCAAGCCAAGTGGGCTAGCTCATTTTCAAGACTCATTAGACCCTAACTAGCTGAATAAGCTAACCCAAGCCATGACTCATTTCATAAAAAAGGAGGAGAGAGAAGAAACGGGACAAAAAGAGACTTGATAAAGCAATGTCCTCCTCCACACTCAAGCCAATGACCCTTGGGGCTTGCGGAAGACTTGGAGGATTGCTTGGGTGATTTCTGAACACGTCAGGGAGGGGCAGAGCATCAGGTGGTGGCAGCAAGGGGGAGATTAAGCCAAAACCGTGGGTCACTTGGTTGAAACTCACCTATACAAGCCTCCTCACCTCCACCCAGCCCTCCCATTAGCTTCAGAAGGTGGGAAGCAGTCGGGATCGACCCTTGGATCAAAGCTTTTGGTGGAGAATGGAGGAAATGGCCAAGGTCGCCGGAGAGGAGCATTTCCATGTCCAACCGCCGCCGCCACCACCAAGCTCCTTATTAGGTTCGTTTCTCCTCCTCTCCCTCTATGCTAGCTTCCTATCTATTTAATTTGAAGGATAGGTCTCAATTGAGCCGAATCCAAAACCTCAAATCCATGGAAAATGGCGATTTTCGGCCATGCTAGGATCGCCGGAAAACACCACCTCCGGCCGCCATGTCGCCGGGAATCCATAGCCCCGACCACCACGAAGGTGTTGGTGGTGGTGGTTGGCCGGGGAGGGGCATGGATGGACGGGAATTAGGAGAGCAATGTTGCCCAGCTCTGGCTGATCTCAGCCGGAGGAGGAAGATGAAGGGGGAGGGTCTGTAAGACCCCTCCCCGCTCCGGGAGTTCCCGGGTCTTATGCCCAGAACCGCCGCCTTACGGTGACACAAACACTCGGGTTAGTCGTCACCGCAAGATGTTGATTCTGTCGGCTAACACTATCATTACAAAGTAGGCCAATAAGAGCAGTTTTAAAAATAAACAAAGTCCACAATCACAGCACCATATATATATCAATATGAAAAGAAATGCATAGTCCAATTTGAGTACGAAAAGAGAGTACATTAGATTAAATGAAAATAGGGCTTATGCCCAGTACATGTCCATCAAATACAACAAAACTCTCTCAACTCTCTCAACAAATCTAAACGGAAGACTATAACTACAACATCGTCGTCACCTGAGTCGTGGTAGTAGTGGTACTCTGCAACTGCATCTCACGCTCCGGATCCTCGTCCTGTTGGTGCGTCTCCTCGAACTCCTAGATAGTTGTTCGGCCCCAATGCAAACCATTAGTAAAAAAGACTAAGTGGCTTCTCATTCTCTCCCCCGGCGACTCCTAGGTACCGGGCGGGAGGATGAGAACAAAGGAAGGAAAAATAAGGCCAAAGCAGGTGACATGAAACTAATCTAGCAGTTGTATATGTACAAGAGGTGAATGATTACAACTAACAATTCTATATAAGCAGTATGTACAGTAAGTATGGTGCAATGCAGTAAGTAAAAAGGAAAGTATGACTAAGCTACCATCACAGAAACATGCCCTAACTTATATGAGTGCCCATACAAACATATAAGTTAGAGTTCAAAGGTAACTCGTCATATAAAAGAGCTCATACTAATTTATATGATGAGGGTCTGCAATTATATGTAAATCTACGTTATTATGCGTATGATGAATGTTATGCAATGCAATGATTTCTATGCAACACACCCACCCGACTCTGTGTACACAGACCTTTTGAGTTCTCAATTTGTTTGAAAGGAAGCCAACCTTCTGGGCACTACCGTCGTGGCTCACGGTAGTAGTGGATCGAGCTTCTCCACCTCCAGGCGGGTATTCACACTACCAGGCCTAGGCCGCACGTACGCCTCAACGCTAAGAACATAACAGCGGAGCCCCTGCGTACTCTTGCCGGCGACAACCGGTCTTTCATGCTAAGTGTAGGGTCCCTGGGAAACGTCTCTAAGACACCAGACAACGCTGATCCACCAGACCACATACACTTGCCAAGTCTTCGTAGTACTCCGTCGGTGTGACGACTAGATAGTACCGAAGACGTACCACAGAAGTGAAACAAGGTACAACAATACCTATCCGAGCTTTCAGCTCATGGGACTATCCATCCCTGATATGATGAGGGTCTGCAATTATATGTAAATCTACGTTATTATGCGTATGATGAATGTTATGCAATGCAATGATTTCTATGCAACACACCCACCCGACTCTGTGTGCACAGACCTTTTGAGTTATCAATTTGTTTGAAAGGAAGCCAACCTTTCGGGCACTACTGTCGTGGCTCACGGTAGTTGTGGATCGAGCTTCTCCACCTCCAGGCGGGTATTCACACTACCAGGCCTAGGCCGCACGTACGCCTCAATGCTAAGAACACAACAACGGAGCCCTTGCGTACTCTTGCCGGCGACAACCGGTCTTTCATGCTAAGTGTAGGGTCCCTGGGAAAGGTCTCTAAGACACCAGACTATGCTGATCCACTGGACCACATACACTTGCCAAGTCTTCGTAGTACTCCGTCGGTGTGATGACTAGACAGTACCGAAGACGTACCACAGAAGTGAAACAAGGTACAACAATACCTATCCGAGCCTTCAGCTCATGGGACTATCCATCCCTGATATAAAACCTTTCGAGCATCCACTCGTAGGACTACCTGTCCTGATAAAGAACCTTCTGAGCCTTCAGCTCGCAGGACTAATCTGTCCTGAAATGTTCTCCCATCCCAAAACCTGGGATAGCAATCTTTATTAGCCTAATGCCCTATTTAGACTAATCTTATCTATAAGTTAAACATTGCCTAGTGGATTCAGGTTAATCATGGACTTCCCGAGGCATACCCGGTGAAGGGCTCTCAGCGGTACTAGGAACTATAATTGGATGAAAGCCCAAAGTTCCCTCTTATTTTAGTTGTAGACTATCCATATCCACACTCTCATGGTTAACCAATTTACTTCTAGGGTGACCCTTTCATGACCTGGTCCCAAGGTTCCTTAAGGCTCAACTGACACTAGGTCGCACACACACAGGTACTTCTAATTAATGAGTCCTCAATTATTGTCTCACAAGGATAATTACTCACATGACCTACAAAAATGGTTTTCATGCAGAATCATTCTCTGATTAACTCATCATGTTGTTTAAATTGACTTTACCCATTTTTACAATAGGTTTTACAGTCTATAAAAATTGTTTTGTATTTTATTACAAAAATACCATATATTTAAATCCTAGGATTTAGATCCCAAAAATCCTAATTTTTCTAGGTAAGGTCCCTCTGATCATAATACACCCTCCATCAAAATTTTATGGGGATATCAAATGTCCTTGGGGGAAGATTATCAATTTCTCCCAAATTGATAAAGGCAAGCCAAAATTCCTAAGTCCTTACACTTGCACGTGTGATTCACTAGCATGCAGTGGTCCAAAAGGACTCAAATTTTTTACAGGTGACTAGTATCACCCTAAGGGGCCTACCACCCAAATTTGGGCTCAATTGGAGTTGCCTAACTTCATAAATTGACTTAATTTAATATTTCATATTTTGAACAAAACTATAGGAAATTATTTTCCAAAAATTCCCAAATTTGGGCAGGTACTACATCTAGGTACCATGCATGCATGGTTAAATTTTCAGATCATTTGGAGTTATATTCTACAAGATATGAGCATTTCAATTTCTGGCTTACACTAGGACCAGTCCTAGGAAAAAGGGTGTTGTAGGTGCTACATTGCTCCAAATGACTTGATTTAAGTTTCTGTTGAAAGGGAACATCAAGGGAAACAAAAGTTGTCTCAGATAACTTTTCATGAAAATGCCTCTAAGTGGCCTAATTTTTACATGCAAAGTCTGTTAAAAACTTAAGGAATTGGGGGTGGTCTGCCTATAGCCGATCCTTGATCAAATCAATGGCCATGATTATCTCTTCTTCCTAGAGCCAAAGGCCACGGTTTGCCCAACCTGGAGCAGGTGTTTTGGCCTCACTACAACAATCTAAGCCCTCCCATTGCGTGCCAACCACACCAACTCCTTCCTCTCGGTAATAGCCATCGATGGGTGGTGGTCCAGCGACTTGGGGTGGCCGGAGTAGTGTTTTCCGGCGAGATCTAAAATCAGCCATTTCTTCATGGTTGTCCATGGCATCAAGCTCCAATGAGCTTGGATTCATTCCTACTTGATCTATGAAGCTAGCACCGAGGGAGAGGGGAGGAAACGCACCTGAATTGGGGCTTGGCGGCGGTGAGAGCGGCGGTTGGCCATGGTGGTGGCGGTTTTCGGCAAGCTTGCTCAAAAGCTTGATTCTCCACCAAAAGGCTTGATCCAATAGTCGATTTTGACTCCTCTCTGAGCTCTGAAGCTAATGGGATGGTTGATTTGGGGTGAGGAATGCTGGTTGTGGAGTTGTCATTAAGCGGAGCTCGGACAAGCATAGGTTGCTCCTCCTAAAGGCCATGTGGCAGCTCCAACACTGCAATTCCTGCTTGGAATTACTCCTTGAGCTCAGAACGGAGCATGGGAGAAGGATTGGAGGGCCATGTGGCTTCCATTCCCTCAAATCCCTCTTCTCTCTCCTCCAATTTGGGTGAATTTCCCTTTTTGCCCCCATGCATGGCTCCACCTTTGAATTTCAGAGGGCAAGGAGTGTCATTAAGCTTGTGGGCCTCAGGTTGGGCTTGGGTTTGGGTCTTGGCTCAAGAGGATTGAGCTAGCCCACTTGATTTGGTGATTTTGGCCTATTTAAGCCAAATTGGGTTTTGGCCAAAATTGACCAATGGGTCAACCCACTCATGGGGCTTTTGGGTCAATTGACTCCCCCTTAGGGTTAGGAACCTATTAGTTGGTTCAATTTGAGTGAGTGAGTCCAATTTGAGGAGAATTGGATAATGTTGACATGTGCACCTATGGGGTGCCAATAGCAATTTCCTAGGTTCAACCTAGGTTAAAGGGGAAACCTTGACCCAAGCTCACCACTCAAGTCCTAACCCTATCTCTAAGGGGTCTAGAAGTAAAAGGGATGTTACAGGGTCGGATATGCTTCAAGATTCGTGCGCACCACATTTTATTTAATGAAATTAATTCAATAGCTTGGTTTTTCTGTCTCTATACATCAGTCCACTTCAAATATTAATTAAGGCCTCTTAATGGCTGAATTAGAAAAAGTGCCCAACATGAAAGTTGTAGGCCTTGGTCTTGACTTTCATTAGGGTTTAAGTTCAAGTCATTTGGAGACCCACAGCTCCCTAGGCTGCTGTTTTACCAGGACTGGTCCTACACTAGGTCAGTCCACTAAAATAATTACCTAGCCCAAACACCTCAAGATTTGGAGCTGAGCTTTTAACCATAGGTTGGTATAGCCTAGGGTCACCCCATTCCCAAAGGCCAGCCCTTGTTTGACACTTTTACCTAGGGTGTTTGTGGTAATTATGTTTTAAAAATTATGTTGATTTTTGGAGCATATGATGTCCAAATGACACCAAATTTTGGTGGCATGCTCCTTTGTACATGTGTAGTACCTGCCTAAATTTTCACTCCATTTGGAGTTGTTTTGATATGGGAAATGGGAAACCCTAATGAGGGCCTTAAGGGGGTCAAATTAGGGTTTAGGCCATTTGAGGAGTTGAGTGAGTTAGTCTCCTCCCATCATGATGATTATGTAGGTATGTATATTCAAATGCATGTGGCACACCCCAATGGTCCATTTGGATCCATTAGGGTGGTGTGACCTAAAACCCTAAGGGTAAACCCTTAAGGTTGCAAAGTTGGGATTTCTGAAGGACATAGGACCAAATGTCCTTGCCTTGACTCATAACTTTGTAGATATGTTTTTAAGAGCATAAAATGTCTTAGGTCATTTAATGGGAATTTTTAGTGTCATTTAAGTATTTTTCTCCTAATAAATGAGATTGCCACTTTTTCCTTAATTAAATAGAATGCATGGTCATAAGACCTTGTATGGCTTTGAAACTTTATCAGTGGCTGAATAGGGATGAAAATGGACTATAGTAATTTTGTTGTGATTTATTGAAGTATTATGCCGTGTGTAGGAATTCTTAAGTGCTTACTAGCTTAGAAGAATTTAATTATGAAAAATGTCAAATCATTGGGTAAAATTATGATACTTTGTTATCTGCCATTTTATGTTAATATGTGCCCATGATAATTGTTTGGAAGCTTGTAGATTTGTATCTCATGTACCTCATGTAGAAATTGGAATTTACAACACTCGGGTATTAAATCTTTTAAAATGTCAAATCATGGGGCAAGATTATGAGACTTTGTTATCTGCCATTTTATGTTAATATATGCTCATGATAATTGTTTGGAAGCTTGTAGATTTGTATTTCATGTACATCATGTAGAAATTGGAATTTACAACACTTGGGTATTAAATCATTTTAAAATGTCAAATCATGGGGCAAGATTATGAGACTTTGTTATCTGCCAATTTATGTTAATATATGCTCATGATAATTGTTTGGAAGTTTGTAGATTTGTATTTCATGTACCTCATGTAGAAATTGGAATTTACAACACTTGGGTATTAAATCATTTTAAAATGTCAAATCATGGGGAAAGATTATGAGACTTTGTTATCTGCCATTTTATGTTAATATATGCCCATGACAATTGTTTGGAAGCCTGTGGATTTGTATTTCATGTATATCATGTAGAAATTGGTAATCACCACTCTTGGAGGTTAAATCATTTTAAAATGTCAAATCATATGGTAATGACACAATCCTTTGGCAGAGGACTCTAGATCCCCATTTGGACACTTGGTAATTTCTGTAGAGTTTTCAGATGTGAAATACTATTTTTCCTAATTATAGTGGTATTTTGGTAATTACACAACTATGATGATTTAGAAGGCCAAATGACATCTTAGGGTCATGAAACTCAGTGAACCCCCTTGATATAGATCATTACCCTACTGATAATTTTCATGTAGCATGTAGAAGCATTTTGAGGGTAGTTCTTGTGTAATTTGACTTAAGGCCTGAACTACTTTAAATTATAATAAATACCAAATTAATATGGAAAATTATGGAAATTGGAACATACATTATTAAGGTCAGTGGGAGCCTAGGTTAATTATACCAGACCTTGGTGATGTGTTTTTAGAAGGATTCCCTTATGAGGTTTGCGGTTAGTCCAACTTAGTGGTCTGCGTTTAGTAAAAACAGAATTTTGAATTTTAGGCAATTCAGACCCCTAGGTAGTGTTTAGTACTTATATCCATTCAGTATTTGAGTGATAACTCACAATGATTTAAGGAGGGTCAAACCTAGGGTTAGCTGTGAGGTTGCGTCAGGGTTAGTGTATGAGTTGTGGAGGTACGTCCAACCCAATTGGGTGGGACGGGTGTTGAGCTAAGTCATTTAAGTATATGAAATAATGAATGGTGAACCAAATGTTAATCAGCAACTAAAGTAATTGTCTTGAGGAGGATGGTGGGGTTGAGCCCATTGAATCCGTAGTACCGTTGGGAACCCCTTTACGGGGTACACCGCGGGAAGTCCAAGATTCACCCTAAATATAACGCTAACTATATTGTAGGCAAGAGTAGCCTAATTAGGTCAGTAAACTGTTATGGATCTCCTTTGGGAAGGATATGGGTTGGATCAGCTTGTGGGTTAGACCCTGAGCCGGAAGCTCGGGTGGACCTGTTAACACATGTTACTTATTCAAATAGTGGCGAGTCTTCGGTACTAGGCTAGTCGTGTCACCGACGGTAGTACGTTGACTCAGTTGAGGGTGAGGTTTAAAGGGCCGGTAAGTTTGAGTACCGCGGTCTGGAGGACAATCCCTAATAACCCACCCCGACTTTAAAGTCGGGTGGATTCCAGCGAGAGTACGCAGGAGCTGCGCTGTTGTGTTCTTAGCATTGAGGCGTACATGAGGTCTAGGCTTGGTAGTGACCATACCCACCTAGGATGTGGAGTGCCCGATCCACTGCCACTGTGAGCCACGACGGTCGATACCCGAAAGGTTGGCTTCCTTTCAAACAAATTGGGAACTATAAAGGTCTGTGCGCATAGAGTCGTGTGGGTGAGTCACATTGCATAAACACATTAAACCATCATAAGCATAGCATAGCATAACATACACAATAGCATTCCCCTATCATATAAATTAGTATGGGCTCTTTTATATGATGGGTTACCTGGACATCTTAACTTATATGTCGTATGGGCGTTCATATAAGTTAAGGTACGAATTTGTGATGGTAGATTAGTTTTACTTACTGCACCGCATTTTCTTTCTATTACTGCTTTACTTCATGCTCTACTTTACTATCATTTATATGCACTATACTGCTAGCTAGTTTTACTGCTTTACATATACCTTCTAGATTAGTGCCATGTCACCTCTTCTTTGTTTACCTCATGTTGTCCTCCGCTTCTTCCTCCCGCTCGGTTCCTAGGAGTCGTGGAGGGAGGCGAGGACAAAACGACTTAGTCTTTATGACTAACGGTCGGTGTGACCGCAGGAGTCTGAGGAGATAGAGTTGTCCCGCACGCAGCTGGACGAGATGGCAGGACCTGAGCAGTGGATGCAGCGTACTACCACGACGCCACAGGTTGATGACTAGATAGTTAGATTTCCGCATTTGAGAGTTTTGTTGTAGTTTCCACATGTTGTAGAGAGAGAGAGAGAGTACTTGGTTTGGATATTATCGGGCTTAAGCCCTTTTTGCTCGTACAATCTCTTTTTGGACTTTCTGTTTCATTATATGTATATATGATGTTGGGACTTGTGGACATGCCTTTATTTCTGTACTTCACTTCGACATATTTTACTTATGATCGTATAGCCAGCAGAGTTGGTGCTGAGCGGTGTTAGCCAACCCAAGTGTTGGTGACACCGCAAGGCAGCGATTATGGGCGAAGATGCACCTCAACCGTGCGATGTGGGAGAGGTTCGAGTTTTCAAGTAACCGAACGGGTTTTGAGAAAAGAGATCTTATACCGTGCCCCTGGCGGGGTCTTAGGGGCAGAGCCCCTAACGGGGTCCAAGGGGCAGCGCCCCTGGCGGTGGTCAAGGGGCAGAGCCCTTGCGGGGTGCGGGGTAGAGTCCCGACCAAATTTTTGAAATCTCACCACCAGAAACCACACAAAATCACATCAAATGTGATATTCCAAGAAGAAATTAGGGAATTTAGAACGCTTCTAAATGTCCCAATTTACCCGCACTTGACCGCAACCTAGCTCTGATAACACTGTTGGGTTTTCTATACCCCTCGAAAGGGATGACATATCAAATATGCGCAGCGGAAATAACAAGAACAATCCAAAAGAAGCTAACGGATCTTGCGATTTTCATGATTCAAGAGAATAAGCAAATCGAAATATAAAGTACCTTTGCGGGATTGAGTCAACACTCAACCAAGGTGCTCCAAAGAGAAATCCGAAATCTGTGTTCTAAGAACCGAAATGTATCGGCTCCTCTACAGCGATCCACACGAACGTTGAAGAACCCTAGCTTCTTGTCGTACAAGAACTAGGTTGGAGAAGGAAGCTCTCAACGTCCCCACGGACTGCTAGATCCGATCCAGGGGAGGCGGCGACTGACGCCGGCGACTAGCGGTGGAAGAAAATGATCGGCGGATGGGAAGAACGAGATGACCTCGCTTGGAACTGTTCCGGTCGGCCGTTCTCATCTAAATCGCGAAAATAGATTAAGTCTTGGTAAACCTAGAATCGCAAGCCCTTTTATACTTAAACGCACAAATCAGGCTATCCGCAGACCAGAACATTTCTGTCTAGAATTACATTCTCCGAATTCGACTAATCAGTATAACCGAATTCGACACAGATTCGGCGAAACCATTTCGATGAATTCGTCTATATAAATTCGGCTATATAAATTCGGCGAAACCCTTTCGTCGAACTGACATGATTCGGCTAAACCCTTTAGTCGAATCTGTAATAAATTCGGTTAATCATATTAGCCGAATTTCATTAGTCGAATCAACATAATTCGGTTAAACACATTAGCCGAATTTGACACAATTCGGTTAAACCCTTTAGCCAAATTTGTCATGTATAAACCCATTCGTTTAAACCCTTTAAACGATTTCCCATTGAGACATTCTCAACTTAATTCCAAGCAGTCACAGGATTGGTCCTCCACTCATATCAAATACGAGTAAGGCCAACACAATCCTTTCTCCAATTTCTCCAAACGCTTTTATGTGCGACCCTATAGACTCATATTGCGTTGGCAGCAAGACTAACTATTGATTGCTTTGAGATCACCTCAGAAACTCCAACACTTTTCATTCGTGAGAAGGTGTTGGAGGGATCTCTTACTGTGGAGCATGTGCAGAGCAAGGAGAATGTTGCTGATATATTTACTAAGCCGCTGTCGAAGAGACCATTTGGTCGGTTGCGGAGTTTGCTTGGGATGACTTCCACTTCCCACTTCAAGGGGGAGTGTTAAATTTTTGAAGTGGAAGTGGAATGGTGCTGGGCGGTCTGCAGATTGGAGACCGCAGAGACCGCACGGTCTGCGTTGGTGCTCTAGCCAGTTTTGTCTCAGGCGATCTATTCTGGGCGGTTTGATCTAGGAGACCGTTAAGTGTCAGGGCGGCTTGTGCGGGATGTTCTTGCGAATTGCTCAAGCCAGCCATATGTTCATGTAGGTTTGCCTTCTTGCAGTCACCGGGCAGTCTGATTTTTTGTTCTAGTCGGTTTGGGTTATTGAAGAAGTTCTTTGCTTGTGCAATAAAGACCGGGCGGTGTGTTTATAACCGGTTGTCTAATAAGGGAGATGTTAGCCTTGTCGTGCTCGAGCGGTCTGTCTTGTGAGACCGCTTGTGATCTGATGGGCGGTTATTGTATCCCGGTTTGTGCGGTGACGACATCCGTCTACTCGCCTATAAATAGGGGTGCAGAGCCCATCATCTACAATATAAAGAACTATAAGAACCAAAGTTGGCTTGATTGTACCGGTCTCAATTTGAGGTCACGCGGTCTGAGATTTTGTCTGACCGGTTTGTTTGTTCGCAGGTTAGCGACTAGCAGTTTGCATTAAGCATTCTCCCTATGGTGTTAAGCGTTCAGGCGATCTTGAGTTGCGTTCTGCAGAAGGAAGCAGTTTCTTTGTCAAGTGTTTGCGGGTTCTTCTGTGATCTTAAGACCATGCAGTCTGGGTTGTGGTCTGACAGGTGCGGCTTGTGCTCTATCGCGCAGTCTCTGGGGATAACCGTCTGGCTTGTCTGTTCGCGCGGTCTGGCGATCTCAAGTTGTCAAGTCGCCAGCAGCTTGTAGTCTTTTGTGTTTTGTACTTCTCTCCTCCGTTATTATTATGAATCATGTATCGCCATGTATACCTCGAATTGTAAAGAGATAGTTAATACCATAGCACTATTTTCTATTCCCATTGTCATTGTGTTGCTATACTTGTGGAAAGTTTGTGAAGTATTCCGCATTTTTACTTCAACTCCGGACCTCAAGTTTTTTAACAGAAGCATGGCGTTCCTAGAGTGTATCCAAATGAGTGTCGAAGTGAGCGCACATGGACAGCTACTCTGTCTGAATCTGATCCAGATGAGTGTGGAGCTGCCCAAACTGCTGATCGAAATAAGCATATGAGTCGGGCGCAGAAGGAAAATGGTGCTGCGGCTGCTCCAAAAACTACGGAGCTGGAGGAACTCCTTCGGAATCTTCCTCGAAATCGACATCGATAGTGTACAACCCTCATTCTCCGAGGGTAGGACCCACCCAAGGCCACATAGACAGAGGTCAAAGTCAAAAAGTCAATACGACAGTCAACAGTTCGAGATACCAAGATAAAGTCGGCCAGCAGGCATAATGGGAGAGTTCGTCAAGCATAGGAGCAGAAGACAGCCTAGGCGAGTAGGGGTGCACTAGTGCGAGTAGCCCGGATACTCGCCAAAAGGTGGCGACCATAGGTGATACTCGCCCATTTGCCCGGAGAGATCGCCTCAATATCACTAGTCGTCGGGCAGGGGTTGGGCTATAAAACCCCCCTACCCCTTGGTTTTCCTATAAATAGGACCCCAGGGGTACTTGGATAGGCACCTGGACTAGAGCTTTCGAAACCCTGTTCTTGCATTCTGGAACCTGTCACACTTGGCCGCTACTCCCGGTACTAGCCAGGTCGGTGCCTTCCTTGTACCCTGCTAGGCCATTTTTGGTCTTGGAGGGGAAGTCTCTTCGGAGCTTCTGGGTACGTGGTGGGACCTCCCTGCCGCAGTGACTGGGGTCTTATTTGTTGCTCTTCTAGCTCCGTAGTAGTCGCCAGCCAGGTCATCTCGTTGGACTGCTGGGCGAGTAACCTTCGGCTGCATCGGTCCGAATCTTGAGGTCAGGATTTTCCTGGCGTCAACACTTTGGTGCGGTGAGCATGGACCGTAGTAGTTGGAAGAAAGTTTAGTAAGAAGGCGAGATGGTCGCAGTTGGCGACCATGAGGAGATAGTCGGCAACTCGTCCGCAAGTGGCGAGTTCGTTACGTTGGCAGTTTTCGAAGCCTTCGCGCAGTGCATAGAGGGAACCATGCGAGCAGCGCTTCAGCCGCGCGCTGAGGTCACGGCGACCTCGCCGCATCGCCCAGTTCCATCCGAGGGAGGGAGTCCCCCCCCCCCCCGACGAGCAGGAAAGGAGCACGTGGAGGATGAGACCGAGCGACCAAGGAGGTCGCAGTTCTACCAGCCAACCTCGCAAGGGATTCGCTTCCGGGAGCCGGGCGAGCAGGCGAGGTACCAGGATACTCGCCCATATGGCGAGTATGGCGGTGATACTCGCCAGGTGGAGGATCGTCGCCGGGTAGGAGGGAGGAGCCCCTTCTGCGAGGAGACCCTTGCCGCGCCAGTGCCAGAAGGGTTCAGGGAGCCCGTCTTGAATTACTATTCAGGGACGGAGGATCCTGTCCGGCACATCCAGTGGTTTGAGGATATAGTCTCTATCCGAACCATGTCGGATGCCTTTAAATGCCGGTTGTTCGCCATCACCTTCCGTGCGAAGGCCTGGGACTGGTTCCACCAGTTGCCTGCCGGCTCGATCTACTGCTTCGAAGACCTATGCCGTGGAGTGACGACCCGGTTCGACAGGGCCCGGAAGCTGAAGAAGGAGGCAACGACCCTGTTCTATCTAGTGCAAAGGCCGGACGAGGCATTGGGACCCTACATCGAGCGCTTTCAGGAGGAGGTTCTGCAGATCCAGGAGGTGGATAGCAACATCCTGTTGCTGGCCTTGACGTTCGGCATAAGTCAAGGCCTCTTCAAGTTGGAGCTCAGTGAGAATCCTCCCTACTCCTATGACAACCTCATTCAGAGGGCCAACAAGTTTGTCCGAGGAGAGGCTTCCAACCCTGACTTCTTGGCAAGGCTTGCTAAGGTGACCGGAGGCGAGGGAGAAGAGAGGGATAGGATCCCTGAGAAGAGGAAGAGAGAAGAGCCCCGGAGGGAGGAGAAGAAGAGGCCGGAGCGGCGCGAAGAAAGGAGGAGAGAAGAGAAGAAGAGGGAGGAGCCCAAGAGGAAAGAAGCCAAGAGAAGCATTGAGAGGAGACCCGTCGAGTCCCCGGAGCGTCAGGAGGAGGAAAGGCGCTACCAGGTCCCCGTCAACCGGCCACCTTGGAGGCTGGCTGGACGGCACCAGCGTCGGGATCAAAGGGGGAGATCCCCGGAGAGAAGGCCTTTTCGCCAGCCGGAGAGGTGTCAGGAGAGGAGGAGAGACGAAGTGATGGCGGTAGCCGGGCGTGGCCGCCGTCAAGGAAGGAAGAAGCAGAAGCCTAGGAGGCAGCAAGCAGAAGAGGTTCCCCTCTACTGTGACTTCCACCAGATGGGGGGCATGCCATGGCTGCCTGCCCAGACTTTTGGGAAGCCCGGAGAAGGCTAGCAGCAGGAGAAGGTGGAGGGGAGCAGCGGAGGATAGAGGCCCCTGTCAAGCCGCAGGTAGGGCAGGCTGCCGTCGTTCGAAGGAGGAACGAGGACCGGGTCGACCAGGGAGGTCGGGGAGACCTGGTTCAGGGAGGCAGAATCGGAGTAATCCATGGGGAAGCGGGGCTGGAAGCTTCCCGCAAGGGGAGCCTCCATCAGATCTACCGCAGGAGTGTCGCCTCGACCTCGCAAGCACCGCCCCCGATGGAGGAGATCACCTTTTCTGAGGAGGACATGCTAGGGAATGAGAATCCCTTCCATGATGCCCTCGTGATTCAAGCCGAGTGGAGGACTTCACCGTTGATCGAATCCTGATCAATAAAGGTAGCTCCGTAAACGTCATCTTTAAGGGGACGTTTGACGGACTGGGAGTCGGAGCAACAAGGGTTCGGGCAGCTGATGGTCCCCTCTTTGGCTTCTCCGGAGAGAAGAAGGAAGTGGAAGGAGGAGCAGATCTCCTTGTAACGCTCGGTGGCACCTCCATCAACTGTCGATTTGTTATCGTCGACGCCCCGAGCTGTTACAGGGCTATCTTTGGGAGGCCGCTTCTCAACGCCTTCAAGGCCGTCCCATCTTCCTACCATCAGTGCTTGAAGTACTGCAAGGGGGATGTCCAAGTGAGGATCAGGAGCGATCCAAGAGCCGCTCGGGAGTGTTATCTCAGCGCCGTCAGCACCATCAGCTGGATGGCTGAGGCAGAAGAGTTTGGAAGGGTGCTGGAGAGCCCGGCCAGGATGGAGGTGGCCGAAGAAGTTGAAGAAATCGAGGTACTCTCCACAGAGGGAGTACCTGGGTTGCTGAAGATCGGTGGGTCGCTGAAGACGGAGGAGAAGATCAAGATGGCGGCGTGTCTGCAAAAGAACGTCGACATCTTTGCTTGGAGTGCCGCCGAGATGCCAGGAGTTGACCCTGAGGTTGCATTCCATCGCCTCAACCTGGATCCCGCGGTCCAGCCCATCCGCCAGAAGAAGAGGAGGACCGCCACCATCCTTGCCAAGCCGATCCAGGAGGAGGTGAAAAAACTGCTCGATGCGGGCTTTGTATCGGAGATCCAGTACCCAGGCAGGGTCTCCAATGTTGTAATGGTGAAGAAAACGGGGGTAGCTGGAGAATGTGTGTTGACTTTTCTTTGATGAATAAAAGCTGCCCGAAGGATTGTTATCCCCTGCATCGAATCGACGCGCTGGTTGATTCAGCCGTCGATTTTCTGTGATGAGTTTCCTTGATGCATTTTCAGGATATCACCTGATCCGGATGCATCCCCCCGATTGCCGCGATGTCTCCTTCATCACCGATGATGGATGTTACAGCTACAAGATGATGCCCTTATGTTTGAAGAATGCGGGATCCACCTACCAGCGGATGATGGACCACATATTCAATGGGCAAAAGGGGAGGAATCTGGAAGTGTATGTGGACGACCTCTTAATCAAAAGCAAGAGTGTCCAGGAACACAAGGCCGATCTGGTGGAGACCTTCGCGACGCTGAGGAAATTCAAGATGCGACTCAATCCAACGAAGTGCGTCTTCGGAGCAGGAAGAGGAAAGTTCCTGGGGCATCTCCTTATCCAGAGGGAGTAGAGCCTAACCCCGACAAGGTTAGGGCGATCCTGGAGAGGTCGTCCCCGAAGACGATGAAGGAGGTCCAAAGGTTGACAGGAAGGCTGGCGGGTCTTAGCCGCTTCCTCTCAAAGGCCATAGAGAAGTGCTCTCCAATCTTCAAGACACTCCGCAAAACCGAAAGCTTCGAGTGGTCCGAAGGATGTGAGACGGTGTCCGAAAGATTGAAGGAGCAGTTGACTCAGACACCTCTCCTTCAGAGCCCAAAGGAAGGCGAAGACCTGCTCATCTACCTGGGAGTAGGAGTAGAAGCAGTGAGTTCTGTATTGGTCCGAGAGGAAGGAAGGAAGCAACTACCCATCTACTATGTCAGTCGGGTGTTGAAGAAGGCGGAGTTGAAATATCCGATCCTGGAGAAGCTTGCTTTCGCCCTGGTGGTGTCGGCGCGGAAGCTCCGGCCTTACTTTCAAGCTCACTACATTCGGGTTGTGACTGATCATCCTCTCCGAAATGTCCTAGAGGGAGTGGAACATTCTGGGAGGTTAGCGAAATGGTCGGTAGAACTCAGCGAGTTTGACATTTACTTCTCACCCCGGGTAGCGATCAAGGCCCAGGTAGTGGCAGACTTCCTGGCTGATTTCTCAGTTGAATCGGAGCCAGGAGAAGAAGCTCTCAATCCGATTCCATGGAAGATGTTTGTAGACAGAGCTTCGGGCAAAAGTTCTGTGGGGGTGGGCATCGTGCTCGTCAGCCCACAGGGAACAAGGATCGAGCAAGCCGTCGAGATCCTCTTCCTCGTCACAAACAACCAAGCAGAGTACGAGGCCATAGTGGCAGGTTTGCGCCTTGCCAAGGAGTTGGGAATCCGTGATGTTCGGGCTTTCACAGATTCGATGGTGGTCGCATCACAGATTCGAGGCGAGTTTGAGGTGCGCGACACCATCCTGCAGAAGTACCTAGTAAAGGTGAAAGGGCTGATTGGATGCTTCCAGTCCTTCTTCGTCGAGCATGTGCCGAGAGAGGAGAACTCGGCAGCATATCGCTTAGCCAAGTATGGGCCGAGGGATGGAGGAACTATTACCGAACTCTTCCGTCCATCCATTGAAGAGGGAGAGGTGATGGAGATCGAGCAACGCCCTTCATGGATGGATCCCTTTGTGGCCTTCCTGGTCAGCGGCCAGCTCCCGGCGGGCGAAGGAGATCAAAGAAGATTTCGGTACAAGGCGACGTACTATTTACTACAAAACGGAGAGCTGTACCGCAAAACCATCTCAGGCCCCCTGGCCAGATGTGTCGCTGAAGATGAAGTACCTCGAGTGTTGGAAGAGATCCACTCGGGAGAGTGTGGAAGCCATTCTGGGACTCGCGCTTTGGAACAAAGGATCCTAAGTCAAGGTTACTTCTGGCCTACTATCCGGAAGGATGTCGAGACCTTCTCGAAGAAGTGTCAGAAATGCCAGCTCTTCGCCCCTCTTCAGTTGTAGCCAGCCCAGCAACTCCGATCAATCACCGCCCCATGGCCGTTTGCCATCTGGGGGATGGACTTGATCGACCCTTTCCCTCAAGCAAGTGGCCAGAGGAATTTCGTTCTTGTCATGATCGACTATATCTCCAAGTGGATCGAGGCCAAAGCTTTGGCCAAGACCACCTCTCAAGTCTTGAAGAACTTCATCTGGGGAGAGATCGTCTGCAGATTTGGAATCCCTCTTGCCATCGTCACCGACAACGGTCCCCAGTTTACCAGCTTGGAATTGGAGGACCTCTGCAGACAACTGGGAACTGATCTTCGATTCGCCTCCGTACACCACCCTAGGAGCAATCGCCAAGTGGAGGCCGCCAACAAGCTGATCATCAACCTGCTGAAGAAGAAGGTGGAGAACCTAAGAGGTAATTGGGCGTACCAGCTCCCCTCAATCCTTTGGGCTCTGAGGACCACTCCTAGCTCAGCCACCGGGGAAACACCGTTCAAGCTCTCTCACGGGTCGGAAGCTCTCATTCCAGTAGAGTTTGAAGTCAGAAGCCCAAGGGTGGTAGCCGCGGAATACAGAAACGAAGAATGGCGATTGGAAAATGAGGAAGCCCAGAAGCTGTCCCTCGACTACATCGAAGAGCTCCGCGACCTGGCCTCAGCTAGGCAAGAAGAGATCAAGCGCCGAATGGCAAGACATTTTGACAAGAATGTCTGCCTCAAGCACTTCCAAGCAGGTGACCTGGTCCAGAAGAAAGTGGACGCGGCAGGAAGTTCAGCAGCCGTCGGGAAGCTTAACCCGAACTGGGAAGGACCCTTCATCATCCAAGAAGCTCTCCTGACCGGAGGGTACCGTTTGCAAAACCAGGAAGGCGAGCTGCTAGGGAACACCTGGAGCGGCGATGACCTAAAAAGGTTTTATCCCTAAGGGGAATGTGCATGCCCCCCTTCTTTTGTAAATTCATTTGTAAATAAAAAATTTACGTCTCCCTGAAATATGGGATGAGGCAGTCCTTCCTATCTCAGAAAAGTCTTTTAAGGAAGAAGGCCAGTATAGTCGATCTCCACGCTAGGTTGGGAAACGAGCCTCCGACTTAATCCTCGTAAAAACTCAGAACGGATGATGGGACAGTGCCTCGGGTGTGCGTTCCCTTAAGTCCAAGCCTCTGCAATGACGGCCGAGATCAGCTCCCCCATTGCACGTTGGCCGCGGTTCCCACCGACCGCATTTCTCGTCCGACTGAAGAGATTACCAGAAGAAAAGTCTGGACGCCGACCTCCCGATTCGGCGAAGAGATGATCGATTTAACTATCTCAGGGGACCCTTGAATAAAGGTGTCGTGCACACTCGAGGGCTAAAAGCCCATAACAAAGCGATGCGTTTCCGATTATTTCCTCCAATTGTGTGAGTTAATGTGCTTAAGTGTGCTTAAACTCCCTGTTTAATTGTTGAGCAACAAGAAACAGGTTCGGTCGGCATTCAGCATCCAGGTAGGATGGAGGCCTCGGGATGGTGCGTTCCTTTGGAACCTCCCCGACTGTCAGTCCCTACTTGACGTCATCCATCGCGGACGTCCAGCATCCAAGTAGGATGGAGGCCTCGGGATGGTGTGTCCCCTTGGACCTCCCCGACTGCCATTCCCTGCTTGACGTCGTCCTGCATCAACATTCATCGCCGCAAGTTGAAATACGAGCCTCCGACTACACCCTCGTAAAAACTCAGAACGGATGATGGGACTGTGCCTCGGTAGTGCGTTCTCCTAATACCAAGCCTCTGCACTGACGGTCGAGATAAGCTCCCCCTTGCATGTTGGTCGAGTTACCCTCCGACCGCATTTCTCGTATGACTGAAGAGATTTCCAGGGGAGAGTCTGGAAGCCGACATTCCAACTTGGGAAAGGGTAGGACCAATTCGACCGACCGAAGGATGGAAACATTCAGCGCCCAAGTAGGATGGAGACCTCGGGATGTTGTGATCCCTTGGAAGGTGTTCCATCGGAACCTCCCCGATAGTCATTCCCTACTGTGTCGACCTCTTCGGCGACATCAACCTGAAGGTATAAAATGAGGTTCTAGAAAAGCATATCTCAAGGATCCTTCTTCATGTGCAGGTGCGAGTAGGAAGATGCGAGTATGAGGGCGCGAGCATGTATGGCCGAGCATCTACCCAGCGAGTAAGGTATGATCGTCGTCCGCAGCATCCTATCTCGCCTATGCTTAGTCGCCTAGCAAGCACTCAACCTCGTCTCGAGCCTAAGAGCCTACTCGGCATGATCACGAAAAGAAGAAAAGAAAAAGGCGACTACAAAAGGCGAGCAAAACAATTGTATTCATTTACTTTCATAAGTACATATACAAAAATGATTGTACAGATTTGCAAAAAGAAGACAGGCGACTATGCATCATCGCCACCATCCTCGCCATCAGGATCGACATCTTCGCCATCATCACCCTCGTCCTCAGAATCGTCATCTTCGGAATCGGTGGATGAGGATGGAAGATCTCGCATGGGGGAATTGGACTCTTCGGCGAGTAGTGCCGGGATGATGTCCATGACAGTCAGGTTCATTGCCTCCGGCTTCAAAAGTCCATCGGCCTTCAGACTGCTTAGGACCACCTTCCCGGTTGCTCGCACTATCTCCCGACGAATATGCGCCATATCGTCGCCGACTATCCAGATCTGCTTGCCAACCCTGGAGGGGCCCGCCGACGAAGGCTGTTGCTCGGCAGGCCGAGTTTCCAACTCGGCGATTCGCACTTGGGCGGCCTCCAAGGTTTGCCGAGTATCCTTCAGCTCCTTCTCCAGCTGGGACACTTTCTTCGCCATTTCCAGCTCGGCGGCCTGTACAGATGAAGACAGCGGTTAGCAAACATCCATCGGCACAAAAGGCGACTATCTCAGAGACCAGAAAGGCGATGAGCGAGTACCTCCTGGTCTTTCCACTTGGCGGCATCCAGCCCCATGGTGATGAGCTTCTTGCTCTGCACCTTGATCACCTGCTCATATGCAAGCAGTTTCCTCGCCGTCGCATGCCCAAGCTCTGCAGCTCGCAGGTTGGCTCGCGAGCTCTGATGGGCGAGATACTCTGCCGAGACGTCTTGCAAGGATTCGGCATCCGCGCGACCATAAAGGGCGAACGTCACGTCGAACGCCTCTCCCACATCCTCCCAATCCTCCGACCAGGCGGGGAGGTTGTTGCTCAACGTCACTTCATGGGCTCGCTCAGCCCAGGACACCAGAGGGCGGCCATAGGCATCCTCGCTGCCCACACCTTCGCCGAAGAGCGGATGGCCGCTGGGCTCGCCAGCCTTCGAAGGATGTGCCCTTGCTTTCAGGTCCCTCTTGGCAACCTCCTTCTTCCTCACAGTCTCGGCGGACTTCCCCTTGACCTTCCTCTTCTTCGAGGGCCCAGCATCATCGCCAGCGACCTCCTGATCATCGCCGCCGGGCAACAAATCAACCAAAGCAGGAGCCCCCGCCTTTGGCACCAAGGGAAGAAGCTCGCTCGGTAAGGAGCGAACAGCTACACCCAGACAAAGAAAAGAGCGTTAGGCGCCGACTGAAGACAAGTGGCGAGCATGACCAAGTACTCGCTTAGACGACTACCTTCACCAGGGAACACCTCGGCGAGCTCATCTACTCGCTTCCTCTAGAGGACGACATCTAGACGGCGACCTCGAAAGCTGTCGAGTAGCTTCTCCCGGCTCTCCTCCAGATAAGGGGCAGCGAAGGCACTCTCTGCCGGCTGGAAGGATGAAGTCGGCACGACGCCAAAGTCGCCCTTGATGATGACTATTCGCTCTGTCCAGCGATGGTTCTTGTTCGCCGTGCCGACCAGCGTGCAGACATGACTGCACAAGAAGACGACGCCTTCGCTAGTGGCGCCGATGTGGAATACTCGCCGGAAGACGGAGAGATCAAAGGTGATCCCTTGATCGCGCAGGTAGCAGAGGAACCCCACGATCATCGCCACTCCGTTTGGGTTGATTTGCGCCGGGACTATCCTGTGGTAGCGGAGTATCTGGAAAACCTCCGACCACAAGGGTAGTCGCAGGCCGACTTCAAAATGGTGGATGGGGAAGACCAGCTCGGTCGCCGAGAAGGAGTTCAGGCGTTCATCCTCGCGAGGAAGCCTGGCGACATACCCCGACGACAAATATTTTGTAGAGAACTCCTTCAGAACGCTCGGCCGAGTAATCGACTTCTTGAAAGAAGTCGCCTCGAAGTTCTTCGCATGACTTGCACGGCGAATAGCTGCCTCGTCAGCCATTCAGGAAGGGAAGGATTGAAGAAGCGAGTATCGAAGATGCGAGGAGAGGAGCAATCGGGAGATAGTCGCTGGAAAGAAAGGGAAGATCGCCAAAAGCGTAATAAATACGTACCCACCCACCCCCCCTATTTATAGTACTCGACGAAGCTTGGCTTGCCGCGTACACCACCGCGAGCACGAGTCGGGGGTGGCGAGTATAGAGGAAAGTCGCCAAAACCCAGGGTGCACGTCAAATCACCGGTGTCGAACGAGCGAGTACCTGCATCAAATTACTAGGGTACTCGCCACACCAACACAACATTCAACAACTACTCGCAGGAAAGAAAACAAAAAAGAACATCAAGATATCGCAGAAAACAAGAAAGGCAATAAGGGCGATATTCATACTCGCCAAATAGCAAATTACTTAAAGAAATCACTATTTCAGATTTACAAGCATTTGCCAAAAGGTTACAAGCAACTATAAAAAGAAAGAGGGGCAGGATCCTAGGGGTTTGGCTGAGCGTCAGGAAGCTGCGGTTGTCGCCCAACCCAGCCCATACTGCGAGCTCGCTTGAAATGCTCAAAGGCCACGGACATCGCATCCTCGCCTTGTCGCAGCTGCTCCTCCATTCTCACCAGGCGACCAACAGAGCCCGTGCTCGCACGCATCCCCACCAGCTCGTCGTGATGCAACTGCTGGCGATGCTCCATCCTGCCAACCCGGAGCTCTAGATCGCCGACACCCTGAAGGCGAGATTCTACACTAGCCAGGCGAGTATCGAACTCCTCCAGCCGTGATGCTCGCACCTCCAGCTCGGTCAGACGACGCTGAGAGTCGGAAGCCACCAAGAGCTCCACTCGCGCTTCCACCGCGGTCAGACGCCGATGGGACTCGCTGATCGCCAAACGTTCCAACTTCGCCTCCAAATCTAGGATGGCACGAGTAGACCTCTCCTGATACTCACGGGAGGGAAGCCCAACCCCGTCAATCAGAGCCCCGATAGGGGTGTGAGCGCGAGCTGCAGAAGAAGACATAAAAACAAAGCCTTAGTGACGAGTAGCGGGAAGACCCTTCTTTGAAGATATTCGGAAAGACAACGACTCCATTTACCAGGCCGATGAGCATCATTCCGCAAGTCGCGGCGAGGACATCGAGATGGTCGACGAGGAGAGCTCCTTCCTCGATGCGGGGACAGACTGCGACGAGCACCATCTCGCCGGTTCGAGTGCGATCCGCAGATGTGCTCCCTGCTGGAAGGCGCGTCACCCCGACCGCGACCATCCACTGGTCGCCCACCCCCTCTGGGAGCGAAGAAGCCAGAAGACCCCGCCACCCCCGCCTCGGCGCGAGGATTCAGCCGGATGAGCGGTGGGAACCGAGGAAGACAGAAGGCGGCGATCATCCTGCATATCGGCAGGAGGAGGGAACGGAGGAGGTGGAGGAAGTTGGTCCGCGGGCAGTTGCGGGCTACTCGCTACCTCTGGTTGCTGCAAAGGCGGTGGCGGCGGAGGAGGATTACTCACTGAAGGAGCCCTCTGCTCGCTCATCGGCCTCTTATCCACCGCGGAGCTATGAAGGATCCGCACCGATCCGCCCCGGCGAGTTCCTCCCCCAGTCCTGGGCGAGATCATAGGCGATGATCGCAGAGGAATAACGCTCAAAGGCTCCTCCCGAGCATCGACGAGAAGCGGATCTGCGAGATAGTATAGAAAACGTCAGACAGACGGGCGACTAAAACTTAAAAAGTGGCGAGTAGGTAGCCCTCACTTCGCGCAGGAAGAACTTCAGTTTGATCTTCAGCCGAGATTCCTACAGTACTCGCCTCAGGAGCTACATTCGGCAAAGGAGGATCAGGAACAGTCGAGCCGCCCGACTGACCGAGACCCAAGTCGGCGAGTACCTGCTGGGTAGTGCCAACCTGAGAGTCAGCGACATTCTCGGAGGCGTCTGCATTCTTCTTCTTCTTGTTCTTCTTCTCCTTCTTCTTCTCCAGACGCTTCCTCTTCCTGGAAGCGAGAAAGTCTTCAAGCTCGGCGTCGCGAGCAGGCTTCCGCAAAGGCGGTATCAGACTAGCAAACTCGGCCATGTCCGCAGCAACTTCCTCTGCAATACTACGCGAGATCTTGAAAGCGAGATCAAAAAAGCCTTGCCATCAGAGACCACTCCCCCTCTATATATAGGGCCAGAGCGTCAAACCAGTGGGATGCCGACTATCAACCAATACTCGCCAGAAAGACAGCTCGTCGAATCAGGGTTGGATGATTCTTTCCAAGCAACTACGTTACTCGCAAAGGTCGGGGATTGTGTACAACCCTCATTCTCCGAGGGTAGGCCCCACCCAAGGCCACGTAGACAGAGGTCAAAGTCAAAAAGTCAATACGACAGTCAACAGTTCGAGATACCAAGATAAAGTCGGCCAGCAGGCATAATGGGAGAGTTCGTCAAACATAGGAGCAGAAGACAGCCTAGGCGAGTAGGGGTGCACTCGTGCGAGTAGCCCGGATACTCGCCAAAAGGTGGCGACCATAGGTGATACTCGCCCATTTGCCCGGGGAGATCGCCTCAATATCGCTAGTCGTCGGGCACGGGCTGGGCTATAAAAACCCCCCCTACCCCTTGGTTTCCTATAAATAGGACCCCAGGGGTACTTGGATTGGCACCTGAACTGGAGCTTTCGAAACCCTGTTCTTGCATTCTGGAACCTATCACACTTGGCCGCTACTCCCGGTACTAGCCAAGTCGGTGCCTTCCTTGTACCCTGCTCGGCCATTTTTGGTCTTGGAGGGGAAGTCTCTTCGGAGCTTCTGGGTACGTGGTGGGACCTCCCTGCCACAGCGCCTGGGGTCCTGTTTGTTGCTCTTCTAGCTCCGTAGTAGTCGCCAGCCAGGTCATCTCGTTGGATTGCTGGGCGAGTAACCTCCAAATGCATCGGTCCGAATCTTGAGGTCAGGATTTTCCTGGCGTCAACAGATAGGGTCGCCAACAACCTCGCTGGGCACCGCCTCAAATTCTTGTCCACGCCGATGCATTAAGCTAAGGACCCAAAGGTTTTGGAAAGTGATAGGTGCGGGCACTTAGAGTAGAATCATGGAAGGAAGTGCATCCCAAAACCCCATACGCTTGGCAAGAAATGTAACAAACGGGCCGCCATGTAGCGCACTAAGACTCCAAATTTTGGCCTGATGCCGAAAAAATATCGTAAGCTCCGATCCAAGATTGAGTGGGACCCATTCGTGCATACTATATAAATATAGTAGGTTCGCGTGGGTCACCACTCGATGGCTATCGCCGCGAGCGGAAAGTGTGAAAGTTAGGAGGTAGTGGAGATAACATAAGGCGGGGGAGAGGAGATGACTGTCCTCGGATTTTTTTGGCGAATATGGATTGGGGTCATTACTGATTTCTGATCAAAATCTATGAAGGTTGTAATCACAGGGGAAATCGAGGGCGAGGGAAAGGGCGGTGTAGGCCTCCGTAAGGGTGAAAGCCTCGTCGTAGAAGCCCATGAGAATGTTAAACTGGCGCAAAGTAAGGATTTGCGAAAGTCCGCCCATCCTGAATTCGAGCACATTGTCGGCCCCGACCCAACGAAAGTTGAACGATGAGAAAAACTCCACCATAAGCTCGTAATATGTTGGCTCCGAATTGGAGAACAAGGGAGCCCATCCTGGAGTAGCAATAAAATTCTGCACCGCTTCGGCTTGCCCGAAGGTGGCGAGGATGCTCCAATCGATGACACAGAAAACTCTAAATTCCTTTCCACGGAGGTGTTCACTCCGTTCTTGGTGAGCGCGGGAAGGGAAATTGAGTTTGGCGTCCACAGTGAGGGAGTCATCGGGGAGTGAGGAGGAGGACTCGGCAATGGCGTGGTTGCGGCGGGGGGGGGGGGCATGAGAAATTTGGCTAAGAGAAGATAGAAAAGAAGAGAGAGATGTAGGGGAAGGGGTGGAGAAAAGAGAGGAGGAAGGGTTGCTTAAATAGGTAAAATTTTAGGTGCCACGCCCTCGGTCACGCCCGTGACCGAGGGCGTGTAACGGGCGACACATGAATTCTAGCGTGTGGGAAGAATCACAGGGAGGACCGGTCAATTTGTTTAAATTTGGCGAGTCACTCCCTCTGCCACGCCCGTGACCGAGGGCATGTAACTGGAAAAATCAAACCAGCCCGGGAATCCAATGCTTGCCAGTCAAAAAAATGAGTCCCGAGAGGTCACGCCTCAGGGTCAAGCCCTTGACCATGGGAGTGACTTTACTGTCATGGGCATGACAGCCAAACAAGAATCTTTGACTGGTTTGCGCGGATTAATAGTGCCAGGGGCCATGTCACGGCCGTGACATTCCAGTCTTATGGGCATGACAACTCAAATTGAAGCTTGGGCATGGTCGGTCCGGGAGATATTGTGACGTGAATGCCACGCCCATGACCATGGAAGGTCACGCCCATGACTTTCACGAAAGACGGAATGGTACTCGTGCTCGAATGCAGCACGAAAGAAAGTAGAAAGAGCATGTCACGCCTAGGTCACGGTCGTGACCTAGGCCGTGCAACACATAAATTTTCAAAAAAAAAATTTGGTTTTGTTGTTTTATAGTTTTTTTCTTTTTTTTATAAAATAAAACATGAATAAAAATATGACAAAACATAAAATACCGACTTGGAGAACGGAGTTTCATGCATACGTGCGAGCGCCGTTATCTCGCAAATTTCCTCCAAACCTGCAAAATCTTTAGTAACAAAATAGTTTAACAATAATAAAAACAATAACATTATTATATTTTATTTGATTTTTTTTCATTTTTATATGGTTTTTTTTCGAATGACAAAAATAAAATATTTAAATATAATCTTCTTTTTTAGTAAAAAATTTTTTATGCTAAAGAAAAATGAAAAATAACGAAAAATAAAAGCATGGGTTGCCTCCCAAGAGCGCTTTGGTTATGGTCGTTGAGCTCGACCAAACTGGCTTGCCAGATTACAGATGAGGAAGAAGAAATTCCTCCTTGTGGTCGTTTAAATCATCCCCGGAAAAATAAATGTTTAATTGGTGACCATTCACCTGGAAAGTACCTATTTCCGGATGCGAAATAAGCACGGTCCCATAGAGTCAAACCTCCTTGACAACAAAGGGATTAGACCAACAAGACTTAAGCTTGCCCGAAAAAAGTCGCAAACGAGAATTATAGAGGAGAACTTGGTCTCCCAGTTTAAATAATTTTGGTTGCTTAATTATCTTAACATGATAGAGTTTAGCGCATTCTTTATAGAATTTGTTACTTTCATATGTGTTGGAACGCCATTCATCGAGCTCGCCTATTTGGATTTTACGATGCTCAGCCGCTAAACTAGAATCAAGATTATGAAGTTTGAGTGCCCAAAAAGCACGATGCTCAAATTCAACTGGTAAATGACATGCTTTTCCATACACCAATCAATGCGGCGTACAACAGATAGCGGTCTTGTATGTCGTCCGATAGGCCCATAGCGCATCATCTAATTTATTTGACCAATCTTTTTGGTGGGTAAAAATAGTTTTTTCCAAAATTCTTTTTAATTTCCTATTTACTACTTAAACTTGGCCATTTGTTTGAGGGTGGCAGGGGGTAGATAATTTGTGTGTAACGCCGTATTTAGAAAGAATTTTTGAAAATTACGTGTTACAAAAATGCGTACCCCTATCACTAATGATTGCCCGCGGTGTTCCGAAATGCGAAAATAAATTTTTCATAAATAGGGTGACGACCCAGGCATCATTGGTGGGAAGTGCTTGCGCTTCTGCCCACCGAGACACATAGTCGACCACTACCAAAATATAATGATTTCCAAAAGAAGGAAGTTGTGGGCGGACAAAGTCGATTCCCCAAATATCAAAGATTTCACATTCAAGGAAAGAATTTAGGGGCATTTTATCCCTGCGAGAAATATTACATGAGCATTGGCATTGATCACAACGACTTACATGAAAATGAGCATCCTTAAATATGCTCGGCCAATAGAATCCTGCTTCAAGAACCTTCTGCGCAATCCGATTTGCCTTGTAATGCCCATCAGGGGGCCCCTCATGGCAATGTTTTAGTATATGCGCGCCTTCCTCATGAGAGACGAATCTCCTTACCACTTGGTCCGCACAAACACAAAAGAGGAAGGGATCCTCCCAAAAATTATTTTTCAAATCAGAAAAGAATTTCTTCTTTTCTTGATAAAAAAAATCCTTCGGGTGAACCCTTGCAACAAGATAATCTGTGAAATCAGCGAACCAAGAAGTAGGGAAAGTGATTACATTATAAAGGGCGAGAAGACATTTTTCAGGGAATGTGTCATCAATTTCTTCCTCCAAAAGTGCTTCACAATTGGGATTCTCTAACCGAGAGAGGTGATCTGCCGCTAGATTTTCCTCTCCCTTTATATCCTGGATCTCCAAATCAAATTCTTGAAGAAGCAAGATCCACCTGATCAACCTAGGCTTGGCATTAGTTTTAGTTAGTAGAGCCGAGTGATAGGTAAAAACAATTACCTTTGATAATGTAATATAGGAATGAAATTTATCAAAAGCAACAATAACGACTAAGAGTTCCTTCTCGGTGGTGGTGTAATTCTCATGTGGGGTAGTGAGAGTTTTGCTTGCGTAATAGATAGGATGATTTTTTTATTAAGGCATTGTCCTATGACCGCACCCACGGCAAAACTACTCGTGTCACACATAATATCAAAAGGGAGATCCCAATTAGGCGCTATCATAATGGGCACATTAATATGTTTTCCTTTAATTACTGAAAAAGATTGTAGACAATTATCATCAAAAATAAACGGCGCATCTTTTTCTAGCAAGTGAGTGATGGGCTTAGTGATTTTGGAAAAATATTTAATAAATTGGCGATAGAATCCAGCATGCCCCAGAAAGCTTCTTACGACCTTAACATTTAAGGTGGAGGTAGTTTTTCTATCGTTTCAATTATAGCTTTATCTACCTCTATTCCTTTATTCGAAATTTTATGGCCTAGAATTAAACCTTCCCGTACCATAAAGTGGCACTTTTCCCAATTTAAAACTAAATGAGTGTCCTCACATCTTTGAAGAACACATGAAAGGTTGTCCAAACATAAATCAAACGAATCTCCAAAAATGGAGAAATCGTCCATAAATACCTCCATAATATCCTCCAGGAGTTCATCAAAAATTGCTAGCATACATCTTTGGAATGTAGTTGGCGCACTGCATAAACCCAATGACATTCTCCAACTGGCGAAGGTGCCAAAAGGACAAGTGAAGGTGGCTTTCTCCTGGTCCTCGGGAGCGATTGGGATTTGGAAGTATCCCGAGAAACCATCAAAAAAATAATAAAAAGAGTGTCCGGATAACCGTTCAAGGATTTGATCCATGAATGGTAAAGGAAAGTGATCCTTGCGAGTAACATCATTTAATTTGTGATAGTCGATGCATACTCGCCATCCTGTAATGGTTCGAGTATGGATTAATTCATTTTTTTAATTTGGAACTACTGTAATTCCTCCTTTCTTAGGCACCACTTGGACCGGACTAACCCAAGTGCTATCCAAAATTGAATTGATAATCCTCACATCCAATAATTTAAGTACCTCCACCTTGACTACTTTCTTCATGTTAGGATTTAGTCGGCGTTGAGGTTTAATGGTTTTGCGGGAATTTTCTTCCAAAAGAATTATATGCGTACAAAAGGAAGGATTAATCCCTTTGATATCAGAAATTTTCCACGCAATTGCGCAGCGATGAGTTTTTAAAACAATTAATAATTTAGATTTTTCAGAATCTGAAAGAAATGCCGAAACAATTACGGGGATTTTAGAACCTTCCTCCAAAAATAGATATTCAAGATGATCGGGTAATTGCTTTAAATCTAACAGAGGAGGTTCATCATAAGAAGTTTTTAAACGATCACTCCCTAATTCTAAAATTTCAAAAAACGGAATGCGAGTGATCGTGTCGTCATTGTGTTCATGAGATAAAACATTAATTGATTAAAAATCTGCATCATGAAGACAAGATGGTGAAATAAAATCTGAAAATAAAATTGAGTCTTCATCATGTGAAGCCTCCAAAAAAAACATGGGTCGTTATTAGATAAATTATTTTTCATTGAAGAATTTATAGTAAAGGTAACTTCATCATCTCCGACTCTGAGGAGAAGTTTACCATTACTAACGTCAATAATAGCACGAGAGGTGGAAAGGAAGGGGCGGACGAGAATTAGTGAAACATTGGCATCCTCTTCTATGTCAAGGATGAAAAAAACTACAGGAAAGATAAATTTGTCAATTTTGACAAGCACATCCTCAATAACACCCATTGGGTATTTGATGGACCGATCCGCTAATTGAATGCTCATTCTATTAGGATTAGGTTCCCCTAATCCTAATATCTTACACAAAGAATGAGGCATCAAATTAATACTAGCGTAGAGATCGGCCAACACAAGTTTGACTAATAAATCGCCAAAAAGACAAAGGATAGAGAAACTACCCGGATCGATTAATTTCTTTGGCAATTTATTTTGTAAAACTGCCGAACATTCCGCATTCAATTGAACGGTGGAGATATTCTCAAGTTTTCTTTTATTGGATAAAAGATCATTGAGGTACTTTGCGTATTTCGGCATTTGCGTGATGGCTTCGCAAAATAGAAAATTGATATGAATTTGTTTAAATATTTCCAAGAATTTACCATAGTGCACGTCCATTCGTCCCGCTTTTAATTTGGAGGGGTAAGGAAGAGAAGGTTGAAATTCTTTAATTTTATTTTGCGGCGAAGGTTGATTACCTCAGAATCAACCAGTGTGGTAGGAATAGTTACCTCCGCATCAACCTTTTCGGTAGGAGTAGTTACCTCCTTCCCGCTCCGTAGCGTGATTGCTTTTGTTTGCTCCTTTGGGTTGGGCTCCATATTGCCCGGTAATGCTCCTTGTTGGCGATCAGAGAGCATTGTTGCGAGTTGCCTAATTTGGTTCTCCTAATTGGGGACGGGTTCGGTGAGATTCTGGATGCTTGTGTCATTGCTAGCAACATATTTAGAAAATACCTCCTCGATAAAAGAAGGTTTTGGCTCTTGTGGTGTTGGAAATCTGGGTATATTTGTGTTTGGGGGATGTGTCGCATTCCCTGGATTACTCCATGAGAAGTTGGGGTGATTCTGCCAACCCGGATTATAAGTGTTGTTGTAAGGGTTGTTGTTCGGGTTGAAAGGTGGCCGGTTTGAATTACCCATGTAATCCACTTGTTCCGTCGTGACTGGAGTAGGCTCCCAGGTAGGTGTAGAAGAGGAAACATCCATCTCTTCTATTTTTCTAAAAGCTCAACCTGTAAAGACAAATTAGGAATTGAATAAATTTCATACATATTGGCCGATTTATTTGGGCGAGACCGGGGTGTACTGCATTGATTGGTGTTCATATCCATCCCCTCTAAAATCTCTTGCACTCCCACTGGTATTTTATTATTTAAGGTACAACCGGCGGCGGCGTCAATCATTTGACGCGTTTGGAGATTTAGGCCATTATAAAAAGTTTGAATTTCAACCAATCGGGGATTGCATGATGGGGGTATCGACGCAAATATTCCTTAAAGCGCTCCCATGTATAATAAAGCATTTTTGATTCAATTTAGGAGAAGGAAATGATATCCTTATGCAATTGGGCCGATTTAGCGGGTGGAAAATATTTTGTAAGAAATTGTTCCGTCATTTGAGCCCATGTGGGGATGGATCCTCTTGGAAGAGAATTTAGCCACTGCTTAGCCATACTGCGCAAGGTGAAAGGAAAAAAGTCGAAGCCTTATTGCGCGATCAGATACCCCCATTAATTTTGATAGTATCATATATTTCTAGAAAACTAAAAATATGCGTGTTGGGATCCTCGTCTTGTAACCCATCAAATTGTACATATTATTGTACCATCTGAATGATGCTTGGCTTCAACTCAAAGTTATTGTTCGCAACAGCAAGTCGAACAATACTAGAGGGGGCATCATCCAGGTTAAGCCAGGAATAATAGGACATAGTCCGTTGTGCGACCGGTTCCTGATTTGGATCACCCATATTACAAGAAGAAGAAGAGGAGGAGGGAGGAGAAGAATAAGAAGAAGAAGAAGAAAAGGTATTCAGGAAAGAAGTGTCGCATACAGATTCCTCAACCAGATCTTGAGAATTTCGTCTTTGGAATCTTAAGCATCACTGAATGGTTTGCTCGATTTCCAGATCCAATTCAAGAAGATCTGACGAATTCCTTCGGGTCATTGATGCGTGTCGGCAAGTGCACCGGTCGCTGTCAAGTAATAATTGTGGAGAATAAATTCCCCGGATGTCGGTCTCTTGAGGAATGCAGGATGGGTGAACGAATCGCGCAGTGATGATTGTTACACAAGCGTTCAACAAACACAAAGAGGGGTTTTTGGTTGGTTTTCCTAATCTTAGCAATAACAAAAGAAATGCGGGTCGAAAACACCGCTTCGCAAAGTGAAGTGGATGCAACGGCCGCGATGCCGTGCTTCGTGAGGCGGATGAAGTGAACTCAAGTGCGAGAGGGTGAGGGTCGCAAACACCTCTTCACAACCGCCGTTAGCTCTTGCTAACGCGGGTCAAACACCTTGCGTGCGGGCGCGAGTGAGTGAATGAGAACGGAGTGAATCACAACCAAACCATGAAGAATAACAAAGAGACATTCATTTAAACAAATAACATCTCAATATTCGAGTTTTTACACGGTTCAAAGAGTACAACGAGTCAAGAGGAAAGAAATAACCAATGTTGAAGACTAGCGGCCGTTCACGGCCGGAATGGTAGGTTGTCGGGCTACCTCCGGACTCGGACGGACAATGCTTCCGGCGTAGAGAGCTGTCACGATCTCCCTACGTGCTCCGTCGTCTTCGACTTTAGGTTTCTTCTTCTTCTCACCGAGCGGAATGAAAGAATGCTTGCTTGGAGGCTTGCGGACGATGGAGAACACTCACGGACAATGGAGGAAGTCTTAGAATGGATGGAGGAGGCTTCCCTTTGCGTAGGAGATGAAGGGGAGGCGTCCCAAGGTGGTGGTCGGCGGCATACGGAACAGGAACCCCGCTCCCGGAATGAACGATCCGCCCTAAAATCGCAACAGGCGTTTAAATAGGCGCTGGATTAAATACTGCGCACGATCATTGGCGCACGACCAGTGGTCGTGCGCACTGGAATTCTGCGATCGTGCGCACTGCCTGGGTGGAACCTGCAAGATACGAAATTATAAAATAAAATGTTCGCACGACCAGTGGCGCACGACCGGTGGTCGTGCGCACTGGAGTTGATGGTCGTGCGCACTACAGCAAACAGAACTCGGAAATTAAATGGTAAGTGCGCACGAGCAGTGGCGCACGACCGGTGGTCGTGCGCACTGCACCAAACAGAACTCGTGAAAAAGGGTTAAGTGCACACGATCAGTGGCGCACGACCAGTGGTCGTGCGCAATAGAACCGGTGATCGTGCGCAGTGTTCCTGTGCAGAATTGCACCGGGAACACTTGCACGACTCCTATTCCAGCATAACCACAGATCTAGCCACTGAAAGTGGCACCTAACAGCACAAGAATACTACTAAAGACAAAAAGCACGAAAATCACACCAAAGTGGGCCAAGATGTGCACCTAGCATGGATTATCAAATATAAACTAAAACAAGGCTAAAGTGCGGAGAAATGACTAAATAATGGCCCGGATGAGTCCATAAATGTGTATATGATCAGGACTCATCAGTCATACACCAAAAAAAAAACGTAGGAATTAAGGAGAAAGTAGGAAAAAATAAACATAAAACAAATATAAATATAAATATAAATAATTTTTAGTTTTTTTAATAATTAAAGATTTAATTAGTCTTAGATTTCCCGAGGTCTACCCGGTGAAGGGTTCTCAGCGGTACTAGGAGATAAGATGGGATGATCGCCCAAATCTCCCTTTCTAAGAATTTAATTTCACCTTAAAAAGAAAAAGAAATGATAAAATTAATAAAACAAAGCTTTCAAAATATCAACAACTATTCCCCAGCAACGGCGCCAAAAACATGATAGGCTAAAATCGTGCTGTGTGAAATTTGTGAAATTTTCCGAAGATCTAGGAGTGAGCAGGAATTGTACAACTCAAAGCTATAGCCAACAACCAGAAGCACATGAAGCAACACAATCTTTATTGATAATAGCAGAAATCTTCATTACAGTGTGAGGTATACATGGCGAGACATGATTTTTCCAGTACACAAAACCAAGAAGAAAAAAATAGAACTGAAGAAAAAATAACCAGCGGTCTGAAACTCGAGACCGCCTGACCGTACGACCTGGGAGTTCGCGCGACTAGAAAATAAGACCGCCCGAACAGCATGCCTGCGACTTGAACAACACCAACCGAGAACTCCGCAACCTCACGAACTCCACTGATTATCCCGAACTCCATCAACCCGCACTGCAAGTCGCGAGACCGCCCGAATACCTTAAAAGAAGAGGTGACCACAGCTGCCCTCACAATCCGTAGAAGCTGCGCAAGGAAATTTCAATCAGCTAACCGGCCGTACACAAAAAGAGGCTGCAAGAAATAGGCGCGAGCTCAACTTACACTTGGTGCGATGATTTTGGCTGCTACAGTGGCTCCTATTTATAGGCGTGTTACCAGATCCAGTCACCACCCTATGAGATAGAGTCACCGCCCTAACCGCGTGACCAAGACCGGTCAACCCACGCAGTCAGCAAGATCGTTCTACGCTTTGTGAGCTCGACGGCTTCAACCCAGACAAGGAGAGAACGCCACTCCTCCAAGAAGCTGCGCGATCATGACAACCCGAATGGTCATGATGCTCACCACCTGTGTTCTCCTACGAGTCCTCCTCCAGAGACCGCGAACACAACCAGGTTGACTAGAGCAAGAGCCCACCAAGCCGACCAACACCAGTGTCCGCATATACCAGCAGATCTCCAAGAGACCGTCTTATGCGAACACAAAAGAGGAGACCGTGCGACTAAGAACACCTTAACCAGCGCAAACCACAAGAACCCGAACAGTCACCATACCGGACTGCCCCTTCCAGAAAACAACCCTGTGTGGTCAACATCTTAACCCGCACAGAACAAAAACAGCTCGCCAAACGGTCTCACGAACTAGACCCCATGGCCTCACATCGACACCTCTTGGACAGAGAACGGCGGTCAGGATGAATGACCTGCGGCTAGACCGAATATCTCAGACCGTAGAGGGAGACCGCAAGACCGCACGGTTAGCCAGACCGCGCGACCTCCTCCCAAACCGCCAACTTCCACTTCAACATTTTCAACACTCCCCCTTGAAGTGGGAAGTTGAAAACAACCCAAGTAAACTCCTTAGCAGAGTGAACGGCCCCTTTGCCAGTGCCTTTGTGAATATGTCAGCAATGTTGTCTAGACTTCGAACATGCTCGACCGAAAGAGACCCCTCCAGCACCTTCTCATGAATGAAATGATGCTCGATCTCGATATGCTTGGTCCTCGCTTGACAAACTAGATTAGTAACTAATTTGAGTGCACTCTCATTGTCGCCGCGGAGCAATGTCGGACCCCGAACCTCCTTATAGACGTCTCCCACCAACCTCCTAAGCCAGATGGCTTCTTGAGCTGCCAAGGCCGAAGCCTTGTATTCCGCTTCTGTGGTAGAGACAGACACGGAATCCTACTTCTTGCTGCACCATGATATAGCCGTAGGGCCCGCCATGAAGACGAATCCAAACGTCGACTTCCGATCATCCGAATCTCCCCCGTAATCAACATCCATGTATCCATGCACCTTGAAGCCCGCATCCCTCCTGTATAGGAGACCCATATCTGAAGTCGCATTGACATACTTCAAAATATTCCTGGCCGCTAGTAGATGAGGCATTCGTGGTTCCGCCATATAACGGCTCACCCTGCCAACGGCATATGCAATATCCGGCCTAGTGATCGTCAGATAAATCAAGCTTCCAACCAGAGCTCGGAACACAATCAGATATTCCAGAATCCTCCCCTCATCCTTCCGAAGTTTCATGGCCTTCTCCAGAGGTGTAGAAATGCATTTCCCTTCCTTCATGCTGAATCACTCCACAATTCGCTTCGCATATCCAGCCTGGGACACCAGCACTCCACTTTCCTTCCTCTGCACTTCGAGTCCAAGGAAATCGTGAATTTCACCCAAGTCCTTCATCTCAAATCTGATAGATAGCTCAACACAAAGCTTTGCTACGTCCACCTTCAAATTCCCCGTCACGATCATATCGTCGACGTAAAGCAGCACAATGACTTGAATCTCCCCGTTCTTCTTGACGAACAAGCTTGAATCAGAGTCTGAAGCACCGAATCCGCAGAATAAGAGATATTCAGCAATCTTCCCATACCACACCCTCGACGCTTGCTTCAACTCATACTGGGCCTTCTTCAGCTTACAGACATAGTCTGGAAAATCTTCAGATACGAAGCCTGGCGGCTGGACCTTGATGATGTCCTTTTCAATCACGCCGTACAAGAAAGCATTCTTTACGTCGAGGTGCCAAATCTCCCACCTCCAAAATGTCGCCAAGGCAATCACAAACCAAACTGAAGTCATCTTTGCCACCGGAGTGAAAGTCTCTTCATAGTCTTAACCGTATTGCTGCGATAATCCGCGAGCCACAAGGCGAGACTTGTATAGCTCGATACTGCCGTCTGCATTCTTCTTGAGCTTATAGACCCACTTTCATGTCACAGGGGTGATACACTTGGGCCTGGGCACCAGAGACCAGGTCTCATTCTTCTCAAGAGCTGTCAACTCTTCCTTCATAGCCGAACCCCACTGTTCCACGCCTTTGGCCTTTTCAAAGCTCACTGGTGTTGAAATTATTGAAGTGGAGTGGAAGGTGACCGGCGGTCTATTTTTTGGTGACCGCAGAGACCGCACAGTCTCTGCTCTGGTGCTCTGCTGGTCTGGCTCTGGCGGTCTGCTATGTTGCCCGATTTGTTCTAGTAGTGTTCCGGTCTCTTCTCGGTCTGCTCTGCTTGGTTGGTCTATCTGCTTTATAGAAGACCGGGCGGTCTGTTCTTGTGTGACTGCTATGACCGGGCGGCTTATGTTGAGTGATCTGGCGACTTGTCTGAAGTTGGCTAGATGTTCTTGGTTTGGTCTAGGCGATCTAAGGAAGGAGTAATCTGTGTCCGCGGGGCTTGTGCGCGGTCTGCTGCTGTTTTGCGGTCTTAGACAGGCTGTTGTCCAAGTGGTCTGATCGCGCAGTCTGCTTTGTGAGACCGCTTGCGATCAGAGGGGTGGTGATTGTACCTCTCTTGTGGTGGTGACAACATTCGTCCTCCCACCTATAAATAGGGGTGCAGGGCCCGTCATTCATAATGAGAATTATAAGAACTAGAGCCTGGGTTGTTTTGTGCGGTCTCAATTTTGAGATCGGGCGGTCTCGGAAGCGAGTTTACTGTTTGTTGTGTTTGCAGGTTTGCGATCAGCAGGTTGCGGTCTCCTTCCTTGGTGATTTCCTAGTGGCTTGAATAATTAGTGTTGAAATTGTTGAAGTGGAAGTTTGGAGGGCTTTTGGACGTGGGCGGTCTAGGAGGAGGTCGGGCGGTCTGGCGTGACCGCACGATTTGGCGGTCTGCTTCTGCGGTCTGGCTTGTCTTAGCCTAGCTACGGTCTCCTGGCTTGATCGCTGGTATCTGGTCCAAGGCGGCTGAAGGTGGAGGCCGCGCGGTCTGTCTCTGACCGCGTGGCGGGCTATTCGTCTTCAGGTGTGCGCGGTCTATGCGTGACCGCGTGGAGGGCTGTCTTCTTCAAGGCTGTGGCGGTCTGGTGTGACTGCACAGCTTGTTCCAGGTTTTCCTCAGAATGCGGTCTGGTGGTTGACCGGGCTTTCTGGTGGTGTTCGCGGACTAAGGGTCTTAGTCGCGCGGTCTCAGGTTGCGGTCTCAGGAAGAGACTGGTATGCAAGCTGGACGCTGTTCGCGGTCTCAGATGGAGATCGACATGCGGATAGGAGTTCTCGGTCTATTGGCGAACTGGGTGTGTTCACGGTCTCTGGCAAACACAGGAGGTGAACAGCTTCAGGCGGTCTGGCGATCCCCTTTGGAGTCGCGATCTGCTATGAGAGTGGCAGTCTCTCATGGTTGATGTTGAAGCTGGGGAGTTCACCAAAATGAAGCAGGAGTAATATTGCTGATCGCGCAGTGTGACCGGTCAGGTCGCGCGGTCTAGAGGGTGGTGACTGGATCAGGTCTCACGCCTATAAATAGGACCCATCGGCAGCAATAATCAGGACACACCAAGTGTAAGCCGAGTTCTATTCTTTCTTGCAGTCTCTATTTGTCTGACCGGGCGGTCTGCTGATTGAACTCTTCTTGTGCAGCTTCTGCGGATAGTGTGGGCAGCAACGATCACCTCTTCCTCTGAAAGTGTTCGGGCGGTCTACGGCTTGGAGTTGTGGTGCTGGAGTTCGGGAGAATCAGGAGTTCGGAAGAAGGAGTGCGGTTTGGTGGTGTCCTGTGATCGGCAGGTCGCTGCGGTCTGGCAGCTTGCTCAAGTCACAGGGAGGTCGCGCGGTCTGAGCGGTCTCAAGTTATCTTCAACTTTGTAATTTTCTCTTTGGTGTTTGTGCTGGCGAAATCATGTCTCGCCAAGCATGTCTTGCCTTGTAATTGAAGTACTGCTATCAATAAAGATTTCTTGTTTGCCTCCATTTGCTTTTGGTTATTTTGGCTGGTATCTCTAAGTTGACTAGCTCCTGCTCGCTCCATAAAGATTCAAAATATTTCACATGGTATCAGAGCGAGGTTGGAGTGATTGAGCAGTGAGTGACTTAGAGTAGCCATCGCCTTTGTGAAGAAGGAACCACTGGTAGAGCAATGGAAGCGAGGGGTCTTGGAATTGAGATGCTTACATCGACTAACTTCAAGAAGTGGAAGTCGTGTATGCAAAGCTATCTTCTAGGTGAGGACCTCTGGGAGGTAGTTGGAGGAGATCACACGCATGAAGTTGTCCCGGAGGGGGATAATGGGTCAGAGGTGAGAACTTGGAGGAGGACGAATGCGAAGGCAGAGTTCACTCTGAAGAGAGCAATTTCACCTGATCTGTTTGATCACATTTTGGGGTGTGGATCAGCTGCGGAGATCTGGAGAGCCCTAGATGGGCTGTTTAACAAGAAGAATGTAGCAAGGCTACAGTTCTTGGAGAATGAGGTGGCAAGGTCGGCTCATGGTGATCTTTCTATTTCCACTTTCTTTCTGAAGATGAAGAACTTGTGCGCTGAAATCTCAGCATTGGATCCTGATGAGCCTATCTCTGAGGCGAAGCTGAAGAGGCACATCATCCGCGGCTTGCGGAGGGAATATGTTGCCTTTGTGACGTCGGTGCAGGGATGGGCAAATCAGCTGTCTCTATTGGAGCTGGAGAACTTGCTTGCATAGCAAGAAAGTTTGGCAAGGCAGATGGCGGGGATGTCAGTGGCTGGGGGAGATGGCGAAGTGCTCTTCTCAGGCAAGAAGAAGAAGTGGGATAAGAAGAAGAAGACCGCTGGAGGAGGCTATGGGCCTTCAACTTCTGGGCAGCAGGAAAGGGGGTATGCTCCCAAGGCTGACGGGAAGAAGAAGGGGGAAGGTCCGAAGTGCTTCAAGAGTGGCAAGTATGGCCACATCAGGAAGGATTGCAAGGTGGTCACCCAAGCTGGTCATGCTGCGGAGAAGGAGGAAGCTGAGGCCAGGCACTTTGAAGGAGGTTGGGGAGGAGCCTTCTCGGCTTCTGTTGGAGCTTCTGCTCCTATCAACGATCTGGAGGACTGGATTGTGGACTCGGGATGTGGTCATCACCTCACCAGAGACGAGACCAAGCTTTCTTCTGCACATCCCTATACAGGTAACAATGCAATCATTACTGCTGATAATATTGTGCATCCAGTAGAGAAGGTGGGGGTTGTTTCCTTGGTCAGTGATAGAGGGCCACTTACTTTGAAGAGTGTCTATCACATGCCTGGTATGAGGAAAAACCTCTTCTCCGTGACCAACGCTGTAGACGCTGGGTATCACGTTCTGTTCGGCCCAACAGAAGTGAAGTTTCTACGCAATTTTGAGGCTGTAAAGGCCGAGGTCGTCCATGTCGGGAGATGGGCAAAGGACTTGTTTGTTCTATCGATAAGTTCCTACGTCGACAAGATGAAGATGAATGATGGTGCCGTTATATGGCATGAGAGGTTGGGGCACGTAGGGATGGACAAGCTGAAAGCTATGGCGGTTAGAGGTCTGGTCAAGGGCCTGCATCCACAGTGACTTGATGGGACCAACTGCTACCCCAAGCCTCGGAGGCAGCAGATATATGCTGGTGTTGATCGATGATTACACCAGATATGTCTGGGTATATTTCCTGAAGGAGAAGGCGGAGGCGTTTGCCAAGTTTGTGGAGTTCACGGAGCTCGTGGAGGGTCGGCTAGGACAGATGGTGAAGAAGCAGAGAACTGACAACGGAGGGGAGTTCACCTCCAGTGAGTTCTCTACTTTTTGCAGGAAGGCAGGCATCCAGAGAGAGCTCACTTGTGCACATACTCCACAGCAGAACATAGTTGCAGAACGGAAGATCCGTCATCTGACGGAGACCTGCAATTGTTGGCTGCATGCCAAGAGTATCCCAAAGTCCTTCTGGGCGGAGGGAATGTCTTGTGCTGCCTACGTCATCAACAAGATCCCTTCAAGTCCCATCAACATGTTGACTCCACATGAGATGATGTTCAAGGAGAAGCCAAGCATGGCACACCTTAGGGTGTTTGGATCCACCTGCTACGTGCATGTTCCAGATTCTCTTTGGACAAAGCTAGATGCGAAAGCAAGGAAGCTAGTCTTCGTGGGATACGATGAGCGGAAGAAAGGATAGAAGTGCATGGACCCGGAGACGCGGAGGTTTGTGGTATCTCGCTACGTCGTGTTCGATGAGGTGACATCTTACAAGGGGTCTTCTGATGTGGAGCTACCAGAGAGCAGGGTGGAGGTGCCAGAAAAAGCTGTGGAGGATCTTCAGATGGAGCTACCTGTGTCACCAGGTGGTCCATCTCCTTCTAGTTCCGAGAAGAGGGCTTCTGGTTCAGGGAGCAGGGGGAGCGATGCTCCTAGCACGTCTGGAAGGCGAGCTAGGGAAGAAGCAGATGAAGATAATGTGGTTCAGGGGAAGGAGCTGAGGAGGTTGAAGCGAGCGATCGTCGCACCTGATCATTATACAGGAGGAAACGCAGTGAGCTTCATCTCATGTTTCTTCGCTGGTCCCTTGGATGAGAGGGAGCCGTCGAGCTTTGAGAAGGCAAGAGGCGTGAAGGAGTGGGACGTTGCAATGCAAGAAGAGATGGCAGCTCTCGAGAAGAATGAGACCTGGTCTCTTGTGCCCAAGCACAAGGGCACCACTCCTGTGACATGCAAGTGGGTCTACAAGCTTAAGAAGAAGGCTGACGGTAGCATCGAGCGGTACAAGGCTCGCCTTGTAGCTCGGGGGTTCTCGCAGCAATACGGTGAAGACTACGAGGAGACTTTCAGTCCGGTGGCAAAAATGACTTCAGTTTGGTTCATCATTGCCTTGGCGGCATTCAGTGGATGGGAGATTTGGCAGCTCGACGTCAAGAATACTTTCTTGTACGGAGAGATTGACAAGGATATCTTCATGGTCCAGCCACCAGGCTTTGTGTCTGAAGATTTTCCGGAGCATGTCTGCAAGTTGAAGAAGGCCCTATTTGGGTTGAAGCAAGCACTGAGGGTGTGGTACGGGAAGATCGCAAAATATCTCCTATTCTGTGGATTTGATGCTTCAGACTCAGACTCAAGCTTGTTCGTCAAGAAGAGCGGGGAGCTTCAGGTCATCGTGCTGTTATACATCGATGATATGATTGTGACGGGAAACTCGAAGAAGGAAGTAGCACAGCTTCAGGCAGAGCTATCTATCAGGTTTGAGATGAAGGACTTAGGTGAGCTTCACCACTTCCTTGGACTCGAGGTGCAGAGGAAGGAAGATGGAGTGATGGTGACCCAGACCGGTTATGCGGAGCGGATCGTGGAGCGATTCGGCATGAAGGAAGGGAAGTGCACTTCCACACCTCTGGAGAAGGCTATGAAGCTTCGGAAGGATGAGGGGAGGATTATGCAAGATCCGTTGGTGTTCCGAGCTCTGGTTGGGAGCTTGATCTATCTGACGATCACGAGGCCGGATATTGCATATGCAGTTGGCAGAGTGAGTCGATATATGGCGGAGCCATGGGTACCTCATCTGCTAGCGGCCAGGAACATTCTGAAGTATGTCAAGGCGACCTCTGACATGGGTCTCCTGTACAGGAGGGATGCGGGCTTCGAGGTGCACGGGTTCATGGATGCTGATTACGGGGGAGATTCGGATGATCGGAAGTCGACGTCTGGATTCGTCTTCATGGCGGGCCCTATAGCTATATCATGGTGCAGCAAGAAGCAGGATTCCGTGTCGGTCTCCACCACGGAAGCGGAATACAAGGCCTCGGCCTTGGCAGCTCAGGAAACCATCTGGCTTAGGAGGTTGGTGGGAGACGTCCACAAGGAGGTTCGGGAGCCTACTGGGGCTAGTTTCAACTTCCCACTTCAAGGGGGAGTGTTGAAATTGTTTAAATGGAAGTTTGGAGGGCTTTTGGACCTGGGCGGTCTGGGAGGAGGTAGGGCGGCCTGGCGTGACCGCATGACTTGACGGTCTGCTTCCGCGGTCTGGCTTGTCTTAGCCTAGCTGCGGTCTCCTGGCTTGATCGCTGGTATCTGGTCCAAGGCGGCTGAAGGTGGAGGCCGCGTGGTCTGTCTCTGACCGCGTGGCAGGCTATTCGTCTTTAGGTGTGCGCGGTCTATGCGTGACTGAGTGGCGGGCTGTCTTCTTCAAGGCTGTGGCGGTCTGGTGTGACCGCACAGCCCGTTCCAGGTTTTCTTCGAAATGCGGTCTGGTGGTTGACCGGTCTTTCTGGTGGTGTTCGCGGACTAAGGGTCTTAGTCGCGCGGTCTCAGGTTGCGGTCTCAGGTTGCGGTCTCAAGAGGAGACTGGTATGCAAGCTGGACGCTGTTCGCGGTCTCAGGTGGAGACCGGCAAGCGGACAGGAGTTCGCGGTCTGTTGGCGAACTGGCTGTGTTCGCGGTCTCTGGCGAACACAGGAGGTGAACAGCTTCGGGCGGTCTGGCGATATACTTTGGATTCGCGATCTGCTGTGAGAGTGGCGGTCTCTCATTGTTGATGTTGAAGTTGGGGAGTTCACCAAAATGAAGCAGGAGTACTATTGCTGATCGCGCGGTGTGATCGGTCAGGTCGCGCGGTCTGGAGCGTGGTGATCCTATCTCATAGGGTGGTGACTGGATCAGGTCTCACGCCTATAAATAGGACCCATCGGTAGCAATAATAAGGACACACCAAGTGTAAGCCGAGTTCTCTTCTTTCCTGCGGTCTCTATTTGTCTGACCGGGCGGTCTGCTAATTGAACTCTTCTTGTGCAGCTTCTGCGGATAGTGTGGGCAGCAGTGATCACCTCTTCCTCTGAAAGTGTTCGGGCGGTCTGCGGCTTAGAGTTGTGGTGCTGGAGTTCGGGAGAATCAGGAGTTCGGAAGAAGGAGTGCGGTTTGGTGGTGTTCTGTGATCGGCAGGTCGCTGCGGTCTGGCAGCTTGCTCAAGTCACAGGGAGGTCGCGCGGTCTGAGCGGTCTCAAGTTATCTTCAACTTTGTAATTTTCTCTTTGGTGTTTGTGCTGGCGAAATCATGTCTCGCCAAGCATGCCTTGCCTTGTAATTGAAGTACTGCTATCAATAAAGATTTCTTGTTTGCCTCCATTTGCTTCTGGTTATTTTGGCTGGTATCTCTAAGTTGACTAGCTCCTGCTCGCTCCATAAAGATTCAAAAAATTTAACAATTAGTTCGACAGTGGATTGTCTGCAAACTGGTTTATGTTGTTCTTGTGCTGTTCGCAGCGAACTCGGCGATCAGGCGACCTTATGTGGTTCGGCGATCTGAGTTGCGGTCTGGCGACGGTTTTTGTTCTCTGTTCAGTTCAATAAGCTCCACTTCGTGCGGTCTGAGGTGGCGGTCTTGCAGTACAAGTATCTTTCCTATATTCTGTTCGTGTGGTCTCAGGTCAAGCCGGGCGGTCTCTGGAGTTCAGCGGTCGGTGCGGTCTCTGCTTTGTCAGGTCGCCAGATTTGTGTTTTTGGTGTGTTTTGTTCTTCTCTCCTTCGTGATTCTTATGAATCATGTCTCGCTATGTATGTCTCGAAATGTAATAAAGTTTTGTGATTCATTAAAGACTATTGTGTTGCTGTGTGGCATTGTGGTTGTTTGGCTATAACTCAGTTGATGCAACTCCTGCTTACTCCTAAAAGATTCAAATTAAAATTTTAACATGGTATCAGAGCCAGGTTGTTGGAGTGGATAAGCAGTGATGAACTTGAGTTTCCATCGTCTTTGTGAAGAAGAAACCACATTGTTTGCCATGGAAGCTGGATACGCAAGAGGGCTTGGTATTGAACTCCTCACATCAACTAACTACAAAAAGTGGAAGTCATGTATGGAGAGTTATTTGCTTGGCGAGGATCTATGGGATATAGTTGGAGGAGAAGACACACAAGAACTTCATCTAGCAGGAGATAATATGGCAGAGGTGAGACTCTGGAGGAGGACTAATGCTAAGGCAGAATTCACACTCAAGAGGGCTATCTTACCAGAGCTATTCGATCACATCATTGGATGTACTTCGGCTGCTGAGATTTGGACGTATTTGGATGGGCTGTTCAATAAGAAGAATGTAGCTCAGCTACAGTTTCTTTAAAATGAGTTGGCGAAGGCCTCTCAAGGTGATCTTTCCATCTCTACTTTCTTTCTCAAGATGAAGTACCTCACAACAGAGATTTCTGCATTGGACCCTGATGAGCCCATCTCGGAGGCAAAACTGAAGAGGCATATCATCCGCGGTTTGCGGAAGGAGTATCTTGCCTTTGTGACATCAGTTCAGTGTTGGGCAAATGAACCATCTCTGTTGGAGCTGGAAAACTTACTTGCCACGCAAGAAAGTTTGGCAAGACAGATGGCGGGGCTTCTATCTCTGGGGGAGATAGTGATGTGTTGTTCTCTGGGAAGAAGAAGAAGTGGGAGAAGAAGAAGCCGGGTCATGATGGACCCTCTACTTCAGGTCAGCCGGATAGGGGATATGCTCCTAAATCTGATGGTAAGAAGAAGGGAGAGGGACCAAGGTGCTTCAGGTGCAATAAGACCGGGCACTTCAAGAAAGATTGTCGGGTTAATCTTCAGCCGGGACATGCAGCGAAGAAGGAAAAGCCAAAGTCTGATGAAGCTGGATGGGGAGGAGCCTTTGCGGCTAATATGACGGCAATGCCCGTTAAGGCCTTGGTTGCCATCTACTTCTAAGAGGATTGGATCGTGGATTCAGGGTGTGGGCATCACCTCATCGGGGATGAATCAAAGTTCTCTTCTTTGGCACCTTACTCAGGTAACGATGCAATCATTACGGCTGATAATTCTGTTCATGCAGTAGAACAAGAAGGTGTTGTTTCTCTGAGCAGTGATAAGGGTCCACTCACATTGAGGAGTGTTTATCACATGCCGGGTATGAAGAAGAATCTCTTCTCTGTGACCAATGCGGTCGATGCCGGTTATCACATTCTGTTTGTCCCAACAGAAGTGAAGTTTCTTAAAACTCAACCGGAGATAAAGGGAGATGTAATTCATGTTGGAAAGCGGGTAAAGGACTTGTTCGTTTTATCGACAAGTACCTATGTTGATAAGATGAGGACTAATGATAGCGCGGCTATCTGGCATGAAAGGTTGGGGCATGTAGGGATGGACAAATTGAAGGCTATGGCGGTAAGGGGCCTTGTCAAGGGCTTGCCTAGCTTGTCCTCCTATGGAGATGGTCATGTTTGTGCGGGATGTTAGTTTGGTAAGTCTCATCGAATTCCATTTGATAAATCGCAAACAAGATGCAAAGCACCGTTGGAGTGCATTCATGGTAATTTGATGGGACCGACTGCCACCCCAAGCCTTGGAGGCAACAGATATATGTTGGTGTTGATCGACGACTATACCAGATATGTCTGGGTATATTTTATAAAAGAGAAGTTAGAAGCTTTTGCAAAGTTCGTGGAGTTCAAGGAGCTGGTGGAAGGTCGGTAAGCCTGCGGGTGAAAAAATTGAGAACTGACAATGGTGGGGAGTTCACCTCTGGTGAGTTCTCAAGGTTTTATTGGAAACACGGTGTCCGGAGAGAGCTCACTTGTGCCCATACTCCACAGCAAAACGATGTTGCAGAGCGGAAGATCCATCATCTGACGGAAACCTGCAAATGTTGGCTTCATGCCAAGAGTATCCCGAAGTCCTTCTGGGCGGAGGGAATGTCTTGTGAGGCATACATCAACAACAGGATGCCTCTAAATCCTATCAACATGAAGACCCCTCACAAACTGATGTTCAAGGAGAAGCCAAGTGTTGCAAACCTTCGAGTGTTCGGGTCAACCTGTTATGTGCATATTCATGATGCTCTTCGGACAAAGCTAGATGCGAAAGCAAGGAAGCTAGTCTTTGTTGGATATGATGAGCGAAAGAGGGGATGAAGATGCATGGATCCTAAGACACGGAGATCAATTGTATCTCAGGATGTGGTGTTTGATGAGGTGGCTTCCTACAAGGGGAGTTCAGGAGTTGAACTGCCGGAGAACAGGGTTGATAAGAAAGGTAATGCTGTAGAGAATCTTCAAGTGGAGTTGCCTATTTCGCCAGGAGCTCCAGCTATGTCTAGCTCAGAGGTGGAGGCTTCAGGTTCTGCAAGCAGGGGGAGCGATGCTCCAAGTTTGCCTGGAAGAGGAGTTAGTATAGAAGAAGCAGCTGAGGAGGTGGTTAGTCAGGTGCAACCTCTTTGGAGGTCGAAGAGGACTATCAAGCCACCAGATCGATATACATGAGGAAACATGCTGAGCTTTGTCTCATGTTTCTTTGCTTGCCCTCTGGATGAGCGGGAACCGTCAAGCTTTGAGAAGGCCAAAGGCGTGGAGCAGTGGGACATTACTATACAGGAGGAGATAGATGCTCTCAAGAAGAATGAGACTTGGTCTCTAGTGCCCAGGCCCAAGGGCATTACCCCTGTGACATGCAAGTGGGTCTATAAGCTCAAGAAGTAGGCTGACGGTACGATTGAGCGATACAACGCTCGCCTTGTAGCTCGCAGGTTCTCGCAGCAGTACGGAGAGGATTATGATGAGACGTTTAGTCTAGTGGCAAAGATGACTTCAGTTCGATTTGTTGTTGCTTTGGCGGCAACTTGTGATTGGGAGATTTGGCAGCTCGATGTTAAGAATGCTTTCTTATACGGCAAAATTGACAAGGATATCTTTATGATCCAACTGCCAGGCTTCATCTCGAAGGATTGTCCGGACTATGTCTGCAAGATGAAGAAAGCCTTGTATGGGTTGAAGCAAGCGCTGTAACACCCCAAATCTGGTAGTTCCGCGAAGTAGGCGGAGTGGTAGTGCGGCACGTGAAGCAGGCTAGAATTTTCCCTGTCTGCTCTTAGCGCACGATCAGTGGCCTCATCGCGCACGACCAGTGATCGTGTGCCAGCGATCGTGCGTTAATTCAGAAGAGAATCGAGTTCTGTCTCGGACAGTGCGCACGACCATTTCCCTCTTCGCGCACGACCAGTGATCGTGCGCCAGCGATCGTGCGCTTATTCGCAAGAATTCAGAGTTCTGTCCCGGATAGTGCGCACGACCATTGCCCTCGTCGCGCACGACCACTGACCGTGCGCCTGTGATCGTGCGCCCTGTTTATTCTGTTCCGCGATTTTGAGCGAAGAAGAAGATCCGACCGATCAAACTTCTTGGAAATAGATCCAATGGCTGGGATTTGTTGCTGGGGGGTCTTAGGGCTTTGGAGAGGGATTAAACCCTCATTATTCCATAGTGTTTCTCTCTCCTAGGCTAGAGGAAGAAGAAGGGGGCAAGGAAGAAGAAGAGGAGATTTCGCCATTGACGGAGCTCCGGAGCTCCGTTTCGCGAGCCGTTTCCAGATCCGGAGAGTGCAGCCCGGTGCGGTTCTTTCCCTCCGCGTAGAATCTCGGATCCATGGCGAAGAAGAACACGTCTAGGGTAACGATTCTTCCTCCCGAACTTTGGACTTGTATTTGTCCATTTATTCCTCTTTCTTTGCTTGCATGAGGTATCTCTTTCACCAAATGGGTGAAGTGTAGGATTTCCTCAAGTCCTTCGGGACTCCGGGTAGATTGTGTCCGTCCCCGGCATATTGCATGTAGAAAATCCGGTAGTCGTGCGGATTTAGGCATTGTGTGTGAAACCTATTCGTGGCCGTGAGCCCGAATCGGTGATGCTTGATTTGCGACGTTGCATTTAGGTTAGGCCTAGGATGCGTGCCGGAGAATGACTCCGTGAACTCACCTATAGTATTGCGGGAGTTAAGTGTAGGCGTCTTGTGAAGATCCTAACGAAAGCCCCATGCTTTGAGGTTTGGATGAAGGCAAACCTTCACCACGAAATTGATACGGAGCGTATGTAGCTCCCTTGTTGAGAATTCGCGAAGCCTAGATCCTTGTGAAGGGGTTAGGTGCGTAGCGTATATTTTTAGTGTAGCACTTGAAAGTGCTAAACCCTTACGGGCCGAGGTGAAGCCGTACCCGCGTCGTGCGATAGATCGCGACGATTAGAGCACGGGAAAAGCTGAACCGAACCCGTTTCCATGCAGATCGGCGAGAGGTCCCTTCCTCATGAAAGCCGTGTGATCATGGGAGAGGTCGTGGAAGGTGTCATGCCTAGACCGACCAAAAGCTCTTGTTTCCCACCTAAGGTTGTGACCCTTAGGGTGGAGTGTTGTGAATTTGATGTTATGTTTAGCCTCATGCGATTGCTTAGGCGGTTGTGGGAAACCTTCGGGTGAACCCAACCAACATCATGTGCATACCTAGGTCCCCTTCTTTTTGATGCTCAACCTAGAAGATTGATTGTGCTTGAAACCTCACCTTGTGTAGTTGCACCTTCTGTATACTAGTATTTGTGCTAGTATAGCTTGCTTGCAGGGTAGAAGCTCCGCCACCCCGGGAAAGGGGTGGGGTCGTTATAATTTGGTCAGCTGTGCTGACCGTTACTTTGTTTGCCACCGCTTGGTGGAATGTTCTTATGCAGGTGCAGGTGAGCCTAGCGGGAAGTAGCGGGCGTTGACCCTTTTGCTGTGTTGGCCCTCGAAGGCCAGCCTTTTTCCTGTTTTCTCACGTATTGCCGGCCTGCGTGCCGATGTATGCCTTTTTGGAGTTTTGTACATTGATTTGATGTAAGGCCCTAAGGCCGTAACTCTTACTTCTGGACTCATTCCTATGATAGTGGACATGTTCTTTTGAATGGTTTAATTAATGCTTCCGCTTACGTTTTTGTACTCTCGTTTTGTAGTTACTTTTCTGGTTATCACCTTTTAACTCCTAGCTAGTGTGGTTTGTATGGCGTGGGGTCCCGGCCGGACCTGCTGTTATACTTTTCGTACTGGCAGGGTGTTACAATTTGGTATCGGACTTAAGGCGTCGATCCGTAGTTTAGCGAATTCGGGACGAATTCCTTTTAAGGGGTGGTGCGCACGGGCTGTGCATTCACCTAGAACGACAAAAACTAATAAGAATGTCCACTTAGGAATGAAAAAACATACTTGTTTGCGGAACCTGAGCGTTCCATGATTGATGTTTGATACGTTTAGGGTCACTAAATTGTGCCTTGCATGATTATAGGTAACTAGAAGTGCTGCGGGGCGGTCTCAACCCCGTAACACCGCTGAAAGTAGTGGGTCGGCTGAGGTGCCAGCGACCACTCCTTCAGCTGAGATGATCAGAATGGTCGCAGAAGCAGTCTTCGCGATGATCAATGCTCAACCGCAAAGGCTTGCACAGCCTGCTACGCCTACTACAGATGCGGCCCCGGTAATTGAACCTGCAGTGGAACCTGCGGTAGCACCGAGGGTTGATGCCCCTGTGCCAGTAGCTGCAGTGGAACCGGCGTTAGCACCGAGGGTGGAGCGTCAAGTTGCGCAAGTAGTTGCGGGGCGAGCGCGTGACCAACAATTAAAGCACTTCTTGAGCTTTAATCCTCCTACCTTCTCGGGATCTGAGTCCCCAACGGAGGCAGAAGACTGGTTGTCAAGAGTTAGAAGAACTCTGAGGGCGACGACGACGGACGAAGCCATGATGGTCACCTTAGCCACTTTCCTTCTTGACGGAGAGGCTGTGCTGTGGTGGGAAGAGCAGGAACTGCACAAGTTCGGCGATAGAGACATTACTGAAATAACAATGGCTGAGTTTTCAAAGTCGTTCCTCCAGCGGTTTATCCCCTCTGCCCAACGCATTGCGTTACAAAACCAGTTCCTGAGGTTAACTCAAGGTGATCGCTCCGTTGACGATTACTTACATGAGTTTACCAGACTGAGTCGCTATGCGGGGGCATTGGTGGAGGATGAGGAGACTAAGACGAATAAATTCTATGAAGGGCTTCGGGACGAGTTGAGGCTGCTCCTTGTAGGCCCTATGACGTTTGGCTTCCAAGTGATGGTGCAAACCGCCAGATCTTTGGAGTTGGACATGAAGAGGGTACAAGCAAAGAGTGTTGTAAAGAAACCCGAGTTTCATGCGCCGGCCTCTCAGTCCAAGCCGGACTTCAGAAGGAACAAGCGGAAGTTCAAGCAGGCGGAACCAGCTTCTTCGAATGTTTCGGGAGCCACGACCGCGCGGACTCCTATTACGTGTTTCACCTGCGGGAAGGTGGGACACAAAGCTGCGGTGTGTCGAAGTGGTCCCCCAAAGGCGGCAAATCGAGCGGTGGATTATGCTCGGGCTGCGGAAAAGGGCAAAGCGGCAGAGTCTTCGGCCTCCCAACACATTCCGACTCAGCCGAGAGTCTATTCGCTTGGCCAACAAGAAGCTATACGACAAACCGATGTCGTCACAGGTACGAATTAGAAGTTAGCTTTTACAGCTATGTATATGATTCTTACTGTTGTGCGACTATATGTGTTATTTGTGTACAATTAGGTTTCGTCCTAATTTTCAACTATCCGGCGAGAGCTCTATTCGATACGGGTGCATCGCACTCTTTTCTGTCTGAGGACTTCGTGGTGCGAATCGGAGTGCCGTCTACCTTTGTAGAGGATAGATTGGAAGTAGTGCTACCCAATGGATCTCGAATGAGTGCGGATAGGAAGAGCCGTGTGAAGGTGCGGATCGGAAGTCAAGATTTCGACTTGGAAGCGTCGTTACTACCGTTAGCTGAATTCGATGTGATCTTCGGCATGGACTGGCTCTCGGAGCAGCGAGCATGCATAGATTGCAATACAAAGGAGATCACTCTGGGAACGAACACCGACGATGAAACCACATTCGCCGGTATGCGAGGAGCGAGCAAGACGCTGATGTCTGCTCTCCAAGTGGTTAAGGCGGTGAGAAAAGGCGCCGAGTTGTTCTTCACCTTGTTGGAGGCTTCGGAGCCAAAGCCCAGGTTGTGTGATGTCCCAGTTGTAGCGGAATACGCCGACGTGTTTCCTAACGAACTCCCTGGGGCTCCGCCTCATCGGGAGATTGATTTCTGTATCGAGTTGGTGCCAGGTGCCAAACCTGTGGCCCGCTCACCATACCGAATAGCGCCAAAGGAATTGGCAGAGTTGAAGGTCCAATTGCAAGAGCTGCTAGAGCAAGGCTACGTACGTCCAAGTTCTTCGCCTTGGAGTGCACCGGTCCTCTTTGTGAAAAAGAAGGATGGGAGCTTGCGTCTATGTATTGATTATAGAGAGCTAAACAAGTTGACCGAGAAAAACCGATATCCGATTCCTAGAATCGATGATCTATTCGACCAACTGATGGGGTCGACGGTTTACTCCAAGCTAGACCTAAGGTCCGGCTACTATCAACTGCGAATAAGGGAATGTGACATTCCAAAGACAGCGTTCAGTACCCGCTTTGGGCACTTTGAGTTCACGGTAATGCCGTTCGGTCTATCCAACGCACCGTCGGTATTCATGGACTTGATGAATAGGACATTCCGAGAGTATTTAGATCAATTTGTGATCGTCTTCATCGACGACATTTTGGTATACTCTCAGTCGGAAGAGGAGCATGTAGGGCATCTGCACGCAGTCCTGAGCACCTTGAGGAGGAGTCAGCTATATGCCAAGTTCTCCAAGTGCGAGTTTTGGCTACCGTCAGTGGCATTCCTTGGTCATGTTGTTAGTGGCGAAGGAATTGCAGTTGATCCGTCGAAGATAGAAGCGATCCAAGCGTGGCCTTTGTTGAAAAACGTAGCGGAAGTCCGAAGTTTCTTAGGACTTGCCGGCTATTATAGGCGCTTTGTGGAAAACTTCTCGAGGATCGCACTTCCTCTCACAAAACTGACTAGGAAGGATCATAAGTTCGTTTGGTCGCCCGAGTGCGCACGAGCTTTTGAAGAGCTAAAGAGCCGTCTGACCACGGCGCCCATTCTATGCTCGCCACAAGGTACGGAAGGCTACGAAATATATAGCGACGCCTCAGGAAGTGGTTTGGGTTGTGTCCTGGTGCAGTTCGGGAAGGTAATTGCCTACGGCTCCCGGCAACTGAAGGTTCACGAGAGGAATTACCCGGTCCATGATTTGGAGCTAGCGGCCGTGGTTTTTGCCCTCAAACTTTGGAGGCACTATCTATATGGTGTGAAGATCTATATCTTTACCGACCATAAGAGCCTCAAGTACTTACTAGATCAAAGGGAGTTGAACATGCGCCAAAGGAGGTGGATGGAGTTCCTTGGGGACTACACCTTCGATATCAAATATACTCCCGGTAAAGGAAACGTAGTTGCAGACGCGTTGAGTCGTCGGGCTCCCGCACAAGCAAATTGGATTTTGATGCACGATGAGCGTCTAATCCGTGAGCTAGAAGAAATGGAGATCATATGCATTGATAGGAGAACGTCTACTTCAGCATGCTTGAACTGGACGGAAGTTCACTACGACCTTGCCGACCGAGTTCGACAAGCATTGGAGTTGGACGAGAGCTTGAAACGATACAAAGCGGAAACCGTTGAAGGGTTAAACGCTGATTTCTCCTTCGAAGACGACCTTATGTGGAAGCAGGAAAGATTATGCATCCCAAACGTTGGTACTCTACGGGCGGAATTGATGTACGAGGCTCATCATACCAAGTACTCGATCCACCCGGGGAGCACTAAAATGTTTATGGATATGAAGAAACTGTTCTGGTGGCCGGGCATGAAGAAAGACATTGCCCTTTACGTAGCCAAGTGTCATACTTGCGCGTTGGTGAAAGCGGAATGTCAACGTCCCGGTGGGTTTCTGAAGTCCTTGCCGATTCCGGAATGGAAGTTTGATGATATTTCGATGGATTTCGTGCACGGATTGCCGAAATCGCAACATGGAAACGACGCCATCTGGGTGATCGTGGACCGTTTGACAAAGGTATCACACTTCATTCCGAACCGGAAGGATGATTCCGTAGAGAAGCTAGCAAAGCTCTATGTGGATAGTATCGTGAGACTGCACGGTCTCCCTCGTAGCATCGTCAGCGATCGTGACGGGCGTTTCACATCGAAAGATTGGAGGCTTATCCATGAACTGTTGGGCACAAAACTGAAGTTCAGCACGACCTTCCACCCGCAAACGGATGGACAGACCGAGAGAACCAACAGGACTATGGAGGATATGCTCCGAATGTGCGCTCTAGACTTTGGAAAGAAGTGGGAGTATCACCTCTTTATGATCGAATTCGCCTACAATAATAGCTACCAAGCCAGCATAAAGATGGCTCCTTTCGAGGCCCTCTATGGTAAGAAGTGTCGTACGCCGTTGTCTTGGGCGGAAACGGGCGATACTAAGCTATTGAAGCGAAAGGATGTTGAAGAAGCAACTTCGACGATCCGGTCTATACGCGAAAGGCTATTGGTTGCCCAGGATAGGCAAGCAAAGTATTTCAACGCCAAGCATAGGAACTTAGAGTTTGCCGTCGGTGACCGGGTTTACTTGAAGATCAAACCGTTCAAAGGGGTATCAAGGATTCGACGCTTGAAAAAGCTCAGTCCGAGGTACTTAGGACCGTTCGAGATCGTGGAGCGTGTTGGTGATGCGGCTTATCGGCTTGCACTATCTGCAGAGCTGAGCGGTCTGCACGACGTGTTCCATATTTCAGTGTTGAGGAAAGCAGTGCAAGAGCCTACTCATATCATTGCGGTCGGCAAAGTTCCGGTTGATAGTGGGTTTTCGACGAAAGTCAAGCCTTTACGCATCGAAGATACCGAAGTAAAGCAGCTGCGGAACAAGTCCATTCGGATGGTAAAAGTCCGGTGGGATAACTGCGGCCGAGAGGAGCTCTCTTGGGAGAGAGAGCAAACGATGCTTGCGGAGTATCCCGAGCTATTTCCCTCAGGTAAAGTATAACTGCAATTTATGCTATTACTGTTTCCTGGATTTCGGGACGAAATTCTTTTAAGGAGGGTGGAGTTGTAACACCCCAAATCTGGTAGTTCCGCGAAGTAGGCGGAGTGGTAGTGCGGCACGTGAAGCAGGCTAGAATTTTCCCTGTCTGCTCTTAGCGCACGATCAGTGGCCTCATCGCGCATGACCAGTGATCGTGTGCCAGCGATCGTGCGTTAATTCAGAAGAGAATCGAGTTCTGTCTCGGACAGTGCGCACGACCATTTCCCTCTTCGCGCACGACTAGTGATCGTGCGCCAGCGATCGTGCACTTATTCGCAAGAATTCAGAGTTCTGTCCCGGATAGTGCGCACGACCATTGCCCTCGTCGCGCACGACCACTGACCGTGCGCCTGTGATCGTGCGCCCTGTTTATTCTGTTCCGCGATTTTGAGCGAAGAAGAAGATCCGACCGATCAAACTTCTTGGAAATAGATCCAATGGCTGGGATTTGTTGCTGGGGGGTCTTAGGGCTTTGGAGAGGGATTAAACCCTCATTATTCCATAGTGTTTCTCTCTCCTAGGCTAGAGGAAGAAGAAGGGGGCAAGGAAGAAGAAGAGGAGATTTCGCCATTGACGGAGCTCCGGAGCTCCGTTTCGCGAGCCGTTTCCAGATCCGGAGAGTGCAGCCCGGTGCGGTTCTTTCCCTCCGTGTAGAATCTCGGATCCATGGCGAAGAAGAACACGTCTAGGGTAACGATTCTTCCTCCCGAACTTTGGACTTGTATTTGTCCATTTATTCCTCTTTCTTTGCTTGCATGAGGTATCTCTTTCACCAAATGGGTGAAGTGTAGGATTTCCTCAAGTCCTTCGGGACTCCGGGTAGATTGTGTCCGTCCCCGGCATATTGCATGTAGAAAATCCGGTAGTCGTGCGGATTTAGGCATTGTGTGTGAAACCTATTCGTGGCCGTGAGCCCGAATCGGTGATGCTTGATTTGCGACGTTGCATTTAGGTTAGGCCTAGGATGCGTGCCGGAGAATGACTCCGTGAACTCACCTATAGTATTGCGGGAGTTAAGTGTAGGCGTCTTGTGAAGATCCTAACGAAAGCCCCATGCTTTGAGGTTTGGATGAAGGCAAACCTTCACCACGAAATTGATGCGGAGCGTATGTAGCTCCCTTGTTGAGAATTCGCGAAGCCTAGATCCTTGTGAAGGGGTTAGGTGCGTAGCGTATATTTTTAGTGTAGCACTTGAAAGTGCTAAACCCTTACGGGCCGAGGTGAAGCCGTACCCGCGTCGTGCGATAGATCGCGACGATTAGAGCACGGGCAAAGCTGAACCGAACCCGTTTCCATGCAGATCGGCGAGAGGTCCCTTCCTCATGAAAGCCGTGTGATCATGGGAGAGGTCGTGGAAGGTGTCATGCCTAGACCGACCAAAAGCTCTTGTTTCCCACCTAAGGTTGTGACCCTTAGGGTGGAGTGTTGTGAATTTGATGTTATGTTTAGCCTCATGCGATTGCTTAGGCGGTTGTGGGAAATCTTCGGGTGAACCCAACCAACATCATGTGCATACCTAGGTCCCCTTCTTTTTGATGCTCAACCTAGAAGATTGATTGTGCTTGAAACCTCACCTTGTGTAGTTGCACCTTCTGTATACTAGTATTTGTGCTAGTATAGCTTGCTTGCAGGGTAGAAGCTCCGCCACCCCGGGAAAGGGGTGGGGTCGTTATAATTTGGTCAGCTGTGCTGACCGTTACTTTGTTTGCCACCGCTTGGTGGAATGTTCTTATGCAGGTGCAGGTGAGCCTAGCGGGAAGTAGCGGGCGTTGACCCTTTTGCTGTGTTGGCCCTCGAAGGCCAGCCTTTTTCCTGTTTTCTCACGTATTGCCGGCCTGCGTGCCGATGTATGCCTTTTTGGAGTTTTGTACATTGATTTGATGTAAGGCCCTAAGGCCGTAACTCTTACTTCTGGACTCATTCCTATGATAGTGGACATGTTCTTTTGAATGGTTTAATTAATGCTTCCGCTTACGTTTTTGTACTCTCGTTTTGTAGTTACTTTTCTGGTTATCACCTTTTAACTCCTAGCTAGTGTGGTTTGTATGGCGTGGGGTCCCGGCCGGACCTGCTGTTATACTTTTCGTACTGGCAGGGTGTTACAAGCGCCTCGGGAGTGGTATGGGAAGATCGCAGAGTATCTTCTATTATGCAGATTCTTTGCTTCAGACTCTGACTCCAGTTTGTTCGTCAAGAAGGAGGGGGTGCTTCGTGTGATTGTTCTGCTGCATGTGGATGACATGATTGTCACCGGGAACTCGAAGGATGCAGTTGCAAGGTTGAGAGCCGAGCTTGCAGATTTGAGATGAAGGATCTGGGTGAGCTTCACCATTTCCTTGGACTCGAGGTGCAGAGGCAGGAGAGCGGAGTGCTCATTTCTCAGGCTGGATATGCGGAGCGAATCGTTCAACGATTCGGCATGGAGGAAGGGAAGAGCAGCTCTATACCTCAGGAACAACATCATAAACTTCGGAAGGATGAGGGGAGAGTTCTATTTGAACCGTTGTTGTTCTGAGCTCTGGTTGGGAGCTTGATCTACTTGACGATAACAAGGCCTAATATTGCTTATGCAGTTGGCAAGGTGAGTCGGTACATGGCGGAACCACAGAAGCCTCATCTTCTGGTGGCAAAAGGAATTTTGAAGTATGTGAAGTTGACCTCTGATCTGGGTCACCTATATAGGAGAGGGTCAAGCTTGGAGTTGCATGGGTACATGGATGCTGATTACGGGGGAGACGTGGATGATTGGAGATCAATGTCTGGTTATGTCTTTATGGCGGGACCCACTGCTATTTCTTGGTGCAGCAAAAAGCAGGACTCAGTGTCTGTATCTACCACAGAAGCGGAATACAAGGCTTCGACCTTGGCAGCTCAGGAAGCCGTTTGGCTCAGGAGATTAGTAGAGGACGTTCATAAGGAGGTTTGAGGTCCCACTATGCTACGCGGGGACAACGAGAGTGCTCTCAAGCTGATTAATAATCAAGTCTGTCACGCGAGGACCAAGCACATTGAGATTGAGCACCATTTCATTCGTGAGAAGGTGTTGGGAGGATCTCTTATGGTCGAGCATGTTCGGAGTGTGGACAATGTTGCCAACATCTTCACAAAGCCACTGGCGAAGGGACCGTTTACTCGGTTGTGGAGTTTACTCGGGCTAGTTTCTACTTCCCACTTCAAGGGCGAGTGTTGAAATTATTGAAGTGGAGTGGAAGGTGACCGGCGGTCTGTTTTTTGGTGACCGCAGAGACCGTACCACCTCTGCTCTGGTGCTCTGATGGTCTGGCTCTGGCGGTCTGCTGTGTTGGCCGGTTTGTTCTAGTAGTGTTCCGGTCTCTTCTCGGTCTGCTCTGCTTGGTTGGTCTATCCGCTTTATAGAAGACCGGGCGGTCTGTTCTTGTGTGACCGCTGTGACCGGGCGGCTTATGCTGAGTGATCTGGCGACTTGTCTGAAGTTGGCAGATGTTCTTGGTTTGCTCTAGGCGATCTTAGGAAGGAGTGATCTGTGTCCGTGCGGCTTGTGCGCGGTCTGCTGCTGATTTGCTGTCTTGGACAGGCTGTTGTCCAAGTGGTCTGATCGCGCGGTATGCTTTGTGAGACCGCTCGCGATCTGACGGGTGGTGATTATACCTCTCTTTGGCGGTGACGACATCCGTCCTCCCGCCTATAAATAGGGTTGCAGGGCCCGTCATTCATAACGAGAATTGTAAGAACTAGAGCCTGGGTTGTTTTGTGCGGTCTCAATTTTGAGATCGGGCGGTCTCGGAAGCGAGTTGACTGTTTGTTGTGTTTGCAGGTTTGCGATCAGCAGGTTGCGGTCTTCTTCCTTGGTGATTTCCCAGTGGCTTGAATAAACAGTTCGGCAGCGGCTTATCTGCGAACTGGTTTATGTTGTTCTTGTGCTATTCGCAGCGAACTCGGCGATCAGGCGACCTTATGCGGTTAGGCGATCTGAGTTGCGGTCTGGCGACAGCTTCTGTTCTCTGTTCAGTTCAATAAGCTCCAGTTCGTGCGGTCTGAGGTGGCGGTCTTGCAGTACAGGTATCTTGCCTATATTCTGTTCGTGCGGTCTCAGGTCAAGCCGGGCGGTCTCTGGAGTTCAGCGGTCTGTGCGGTCTCTGCTTTGTCAGGTCGCCAAATTTGTGTTTTTGGTGTGTTTTGTTCTTCTCTCCTTCGTGATTCTTATGAATCATGTCTCGCCATGTATGTCTTTAAATGTAATGAAGTTTTGTGATTCAATAAAGACTATTATGTTGTTGTGTGGCATTGTGGTTGTTTGGCTATAACTTAGTTGATGCAACTCCTGCTTACTCCTAAACGATTCAAATGAAAAATTTTAACAACTGGTTCCCGCTCATCTAGGGGACCAGCGAAGAAACACGAGACAAAGCTCACCATGTTTCCTCCTGTATACCAATCAGGGGCAATGATCGCTCGCTTTTATCTCCTCAATGCCTTTCCCTGACTCGCACTGTCCTCAGCTGCTTCTTCCCTAGCTCCCCTTCTAGACGTACTCGGAGCATCGCTCCCCCTGCTTCCTGATCCAGAAGCCTCCATCTCAGAATTAGAAGTAGATGGACCACCTGGTGACAAAGGCAGCTCTCACCGGCTCCTCCACCCTGTTTTCTGGTAACTCAACACCAGAACTTCCCTTATAAGACGTCACCTCGTCAAACACGACGTCCCGAGATACAACAAATCTCTGTGTCTTCGGGTCCATGCACTTTCATCCCTTCTTCCGATCACCATATCCCACGAAGACTAGCTTCCTTACATTTGCATCTAGCTTCGTCCGAAGCGCATCTAGAACGTGCACATAGCAGGTGGAACCAAACACCTGAAGGTGTGCCATGCTTGGCTTTTCCTTGAACATCATCTCATGTGGGGTCAACATGTTGATGGGACTGAGAGGCATCCTGTTGATGACGTAGGCGGCACAAGACATTCCCTCCGCCCAAAAGGACCTTGGGATACTCTTGGCATGCAGCCAACACTTGCAGTTCTCCGTCAGAAGACGGATCTTCCGCTGTGCAACTCCGTTTTGTTGTGGAGTATGCGCACAAGTAAGCTCCCTCTGGCTGCACGCCTTCCTGCAAAAACTAGAGAACTCACCAGAGGTGAACTCCCCCCCATTATCAGTTCTCAACTTCTTAACCTGCAGGCCTAGCCGACCCACCACTAGCTCCTTGAACTCCTTAAACTTGGCAAATGCCTCCGCCTTCTCCTTCAGGAAATAAACCCAGACATATATGTTGTAATCGTTGATCAACACCAGCATATACCTGCTGCCTCCGAGGCTTGCGGTAGCAGTTGGTCCCATCAAGTCACCGTGGATGCACTCCAACGGCACACTACTCCTTGTCTGCGACTTATCAAATAGTAGATGATGAGACTTGCCGAACTGACATCCCGCGCAAACATGACCGTCACCGTAGGAAGATAAACTAGGCAGACCCTTGACTAGACCTTTTACCGCCATAGCCTTCAGCTTATCCATCCCTACATGCCCCAATCTCTCGTGCCATATAACGGCACTATCATTCATCCTCATCTTGTCAACATAAGAACTTGTCGATAAAACGAACATGTATTTTGCCCTTCTCCCGACATGAATGACATCAGCCTTTACCGCCTCAACATTTCTTAGAAACCTCACTTATGTTGGGCCAAACAGAATGTGATACCCAGCGTCAATAGCATTGGTCACGGAGAAAAAGTTTTTCCTCATCCCAGGCACACGATAGACACTCTTCAACGTTAGTGGCCCCCTATCACTGCCCAAGGAAACAACCCTCACCTTCTCGACAGAATGCACAGTATTATCAGCAGTTATGATGGCATCATTACCTGAGTAAGGCTGCGCTGAAGAAAGCTTCGACTCATTTCCGGTGAGGTTATGACCACACCCTGAGCCCACGATCCAGTCCTCCTGATAGTTGATAGGAGCCGAAGCTCCAACAGAAGCTGAGAAGGCTCCTCCCCATCCTCCATCATTCTGCCTGGCCTCAGCTTCCTCCTTCCCTGCAGCAGCATGCCCTGGCTGAAGATTCACCCGGCAATCCTTCCTGATGTTACCAAGCTTTCCTCATCTAAAGCATTTGGGTCCTTCCCCCTTCTTATTCCCTTCAGCCTTGGAAGCATAACCCCTCTCCTACTGTCCAGAAGTTGAAGGCCCATTGCCTCTAGCGGTGTTCTTCTTCTTATCCCATTTCTTCTTCTTTCCTGTGAAGAGCACTTCGCCTTCTCTTCCAGACACTGACACCCCCGCCATCTGCCTTGCCAGATTCTCCTGCGAAGTAAGCAGATTCTCCAGCTCCAGCAGAGATGGCTGATTTGCCTAACCCTGCACCGACATCACAAAGGACACATACTCCTTCTGCAAGCCACGGATGATGTGCTTCTTCAGCTTTGTCTCAGAAATGGGTTCATCAGGATCCAGCGCTGAAATCTCGGCGCACAGGTTCTTCATTTTCAGGAAGAATGTAGAGATAGACAGATCACCCTGAGCCGACCTAACCAGCTCATTTTTCAGGAATTGAAGTCTTGCCACATTCTTTTTGTTAAACAGCCCGTCCAGGGGTCTCTAGATCTCCGCAGCTGATCCACACCCTAAGATGTGATCGAATAGGTCAGGTGATATTGCCCTCTTTAGAGTGAACTCTGCTTTCGCATTAATCCTCATCCAATTTCTCACCTCATAACCATTATCCCCAACTAGGACAACTTCCTCCGTGCTATCTCCTCCAACAACCTCCCAGAGGTCCTCACCCAAAAGATAACTCTGCATACACGACTTCAACTTCTTGAAATTAGTCGAAGTAAGCATCTCAATTCCAAGACCTCTTGCTTTCATGGCTCTACCACTGGTTCCTTCTTCACAAAGGCAATGACAACTTTGAGTTATTCACTGCTCTATCCACTCTAACCTCCCTCTGATACCATGTGAAATTTTCCGAAGATCTAGGAGTGAGCAGGAATTATACAACTCAAAGTTATAGCCAACAACCAGAAGCACGTGAAGCAACACAATCTTTATTGATAATAACATAAATCTTCATTACAGTGCGAGGTATACATGGTGAGACATGATTTCGCCAGTACACAAAACCAAAAAGAAAAAATAGAGCAAAAGAAAAAATTACCAGCGGTCTGAAACTCGAGACCGCCTGACCGCACGACCTGGGAGTTCGCGCGACTAGAAAATAAGATCGCCCGAACAGCCTGCCTGCGACTTGAACAACACCAACCGAGAACTCCGCAACCTCCCAAACTCCACTGATTCTACCGAACTCAAGCAACCCACACTGCAAGCCGCGAGACCTCCCGAATACCTTAGAAGAAGAGGTGACCACAGCTGCCCGCACAATCTGTAGAAGCTGCACAAGGAAAGTTCAATCAGCTAACCGGTCGGTCACAAAAAGTGGCCGCAAGAAATAGGCGCGAGCTCAGCTTACACTTGGTGCGATGATTTTGGCTACTACAGTGGCTCCTATTTATAGGCGTGGGACCAGATCCAGTCACCACCCTATGAGATAGAGTCATCTCCCTGACCGCGTGACAAAGACCGGTCAACCCGCGCGGTCAGCAAAATCGCTCTGCGCTTTGTGAGCTCGCCGGCTTCAACCCAGAAAAGGAGAACGCCACTCCTCCAAGAAGCCACGCGATCATGACAACCCGAATGGTCATGACGATCACCACCTGTGTTAGCCTACGAGTCCTCCTCCAGAGACCGCGAACACAACCAGGTTGACTAGGGCAAGAGCCCACCAAGCCGACCAACACCAGTGTCCGCATATACCAACACATCGCCAAGAGACCGGCTTATGCGAACACAAAAGAGGAGACCGTGCGACTAAGAACACCTTAACCGGTGCAACCACAAGAACCCGGACAGTCACCAGATCGGACTGCCCCTTCCAGAAAACAACCCTGTACGGTCAACATCTTAACCCGCACAGAATAGAAGCAGCTCGCCATGCGGTCTCACGAACCAGACCGCATGGCCTCACCTCAACACCTCTTGGATAGAGAATGGCGGTCAGGCCGAATGACCTGCGGCTAGACCGAATAGGTCAGACCGCAGAGGGAGACCGCAAGACCGCACGGTTAGCCAGACCGCGCGACCTCCACCCAGACAAATGGCGCTCTGCGGTCGATGAACAAATCCCGCTTCAGCGGTCGACGAACAGATTATCTCAGCAGTTGACAAACAGACCCCGTCTCAGCGGTCGACGAAATCCTGCGTTCGACGAACTCAAGTCTGCGTTCGACGAACAGCTCAATATTCACCGGTCAACGATCCAGACCGTCTCTGCGTTCGACGAAAAGTTGCGTTCGACGATCTCCAGACTGCGTTCGATGAATATTCAGCAGATGTTCAGAACAACGAATCAAATGTTCAGGTCGACGAATCAAATGATGAGGTCGACGAACTTGAAGCTTAGCTCGACGAAATATCTTCAGCATTATTTTATATCATTCTCAGTTCGACTAAAATATTATATATATGCTGTCAGATTTATTAAAGCAATATTTTATTATTTCAATTTATATATTGTTATATATATTGCTGCCTTAACAATACAGCTGTTGCAAGCATTAAATGCTATAGCCGTTGGCAGAAGCATTAAATGCTATAGTCATTTCAGCAAGCTAAAGAAGAAAATTTGTCTGCTCGAGAATCTGTGAAATAAAAGAGACATTATCTCTTTCCTCTTCAGTTGGCAAGAATTCAAATCAGCCGAAAGCTCTCCAGAATAAATATACATAGAGAAGAACAGGAGATAGAATTAGAAGCGGCTAAATAGAAAGCTACAGGAAAAGAGAAAAGCAGAGGAGCAAAAAGAAGAACAGATCTAATATATATTATCTTCTTTTTGCTAACTCTTTCTTTACAGATCATCTTCATCCTGAGACACCACTCTATATCAATTGCTCATGGATCTAAACTGCAAGAAGAAAAGATGAGCATCACATTCTAGAGAAGAAGCTCCATCCACAAGTTGTCATCAATCTAAATCAGACAGGGGGGGCTCTCTTCAACATCATCATCAAGATCTAACTCAACAACCCATCAGGATCTTCAAGAGTCTTCTCAGCAAAGAGAAGAAAACCTTCAACCTTTTTGTTTTCTTTATTTCCCCTCATGTACAAAGGGTTATAACTCCCTTCAAAAGTTAACTCCCGGTGACAGGCCACCTTAGCAAAAACCTGCATCTTGGTTAGAGCACCTGATAAAAAGCTCCCTTGGTTTTTGGGCACCTTATCAAAAGCTCATTAGTGTTAGGGCACCTGATCAAAAATCCTAGTGGATTCCTACCAGTGGGTAGACGAGTAGATGTACCCAAGTTGATTGGGGAACTACTATATATCTTGTGTCATCTGGATGTTTGCTTTGTTTATGCTTTTATTTCTATTTTGCTGTGCTGTGATTACTTTGCCAACTTACTGTTTGTTGTTATTACTCACTCAATACACTTATATATATATAACATTATTTTGAAATAAACTTAAACAAGAGCTTTTAATATTTAAGAACCAAAATCTCCTTTCAATTGGTATCAAAGGGTAGTTGATTTTATACACAGGCTAACACCCGAAATCACAAAGATCACTTAGTTCTTAAATTTTTCTTAAAAGGTTTTTTTTTAAAATTAATGGCACAAGCATCAATTTCATATCCACCTATCTGTAATTTGGATAGATTCTCTTTATGGCAAGCTAGAATTAAACTATATATGAATGCCATAGATGAAGATATTTACAATTCCATTTTGACAGGACCTCCATCCTCAACCTCTTCAACAAAAGATCAAGAGAAGTTGATAAGTGCTGATGCAAAGGCCATGAAAATATTGGCTAAATCAATGTCAAAAGAGATTCTCCAAAGAGTGGCTGATTACACTTCAGCAAAGGCCATTTAGAACTCCCTCTCAAGGATGGTAAATGAATCCACCTCTACTTCTTTCACTAATTATACCTTTGATGCAGAACCATCATTTACTCTAAGTGAAGAAGAAGAAAAAGAAGAACAAAAAGCCAAAGCTTTCTGCATGATGGCCATATATGGCTCATATCACAAATCAGATGCTGAATCTGAACCAGAAAAGGTAACTGAGGTAACTACAATTCCTATTTTTACCCCTGATCCAGTTAAATCTGTTTTCAAATCACCATGTACAGATTTAGTAAAATCTGAAAATTACAAATCTGAAATGGAAAATATAAAAGAGTTAATAGAAATAAATATTTTAACTCCTGAATATAATAAACTTAAAGAAGTTTTAAAATTATCAGAAGAACAAAATATTTCGTTAAAAAATAAATTTGAACAAAATTTTAAGGAAAAAGAAATAAAAACTCTGTAGAAATTACTGAATTTCTTTATGTTAAAACAAAATCTAGAAATCAGTTTAACTTATACTTTAATGAAATAAAAAGGCCAACATATCTATCTATAAGGCAATTTTTTAAACTGATTAATATTTTTACTCAAATTATAATTGAACAGCAGTTTTAAGATTCTTTTGAATTTTCTATCTAAAAAACAAAGTCAGATAAACTTCACATTCTTACAGACTTTCTCCAAAATCAGTGTGATCATTCTACTCAAATTGCATAGATCAGAAATGATCAGAGCACTGAGGGTGAGTCTCTTATGATAAGGGTATTCTATAGAAAGAAGGTATCAGGCAATGTCTTAAAATTTAGGAAATCAGAATTGCTTAAATATTTTTTATAACCTATGATTAAAATGTTTTCAAATAGAACAATAAATTTTAAAATGATCTCTGACCCTTAAGCCTTAAGTTATTCAACACTTTTTTATGCTTAGGTATCCTAAACCAAATAGGAGGAGATTGTTAGAACCTAGTCTTAATTTCGATTAGGATCCCAACTCAAATAGGGCTAGATTGTTGGAACCTTAGTTTTGATTTGAGTTAGGATCCACCTTGATTGTCTAAGTTTCTATCATAACACATTGTATTACTTAGATCAAATCCTATTAAGGTAGAAGACTTAAAAGAATATATATTTATAAATAATATACTAAGAAATATATATATATATAATAGGCTGAGAAAATAAGAAAAGAATAAAAATAACATAAGTTCTCTACGTTCGACGAACGGCCATCTGCGTTCGACGAACGGCGCCCTGCGCTCGACGAAAGGTGTGTTAGAACATGGTCTTCCGCATCTCCTAGGTTTGAGAATAACAAATCCTATGTGTATTTGATCTTGTGTGTTCATGTGTGCAGGTTTACTAGGTCCACATGACTCAAGGAGTACACATGATGACTGCCCCCAAAATTGAGGCCAAAATTCGAAGAGGCTCACTAGCGCCGGCGGTAGCAACTAGCGCCAGGCGCTAGCGATGATGAGCGCGTTTCCGGGAGCTGTTATGGTAGGCGGTAACGCCTGGCGGTAGCGGATAACGCCGGCGGTATCGGTGAACACAGAAGGAATGAAAGCCTCGTTGCTGCGGATTGAAGATCCTGCCGCGCAAGAAGTTTCTTAATCGGGGATAGCGCCGGCGGTAGCGTGACGCATATAAGGCATAGTGCAGCATATTGACACGGATGGGAGATTCTGCCGCGCAAATTATTTCTTAATCCGGGCTAGCGCCGGCGGTAGCGCTAAGGGTATAAATTGGATGCTTTGGCTACAAATTCTTCATCCTCCTCCAATCCCAAACTCCAGAGCTTCGTGCCACAGCAGAGAGAGGAAGATTCAGAGCGATACTCCCACAAGTCCATAAAGCCTTAAGGAGATCCGTGGAGAAGATTTCAACACGCGTCATCATCATGACGAAAGGTCGCATCGACTACGATCATACTCTGCGGGCCTTCGTCCACTTCTCCAAGAGATCCATATAGAGGGAGTTTTTATATTATTGTCTTTTCATTTCATATCTTTTCTGTAAACGGTAGTGAAATCGCCTCGTGTTGGCGACTAGGTCTGGGGTAGGACTTAGGGCTGAAATTCGCCTCGTGATTGGAGACTAGATCTAGGCTAGGTCTAGGGGGTGCTCGAGGCCTTTCTGGGGATAGATTGGCTAGAGCGGCTTGAGGCTGTATCTGGGGAGAGATTGGCTAAAGCCAACCGGTTCGTGGGGATACGAGTCGGTATAGAAAATGAAAAAGAATTTTTATTAGTCGCCCCCGATTTCTAGCGTCATAAAATTCAAGTTTTGTAAAACATTATTTGATATTAATAAAGCATATCTCTTTATTATTGTTTTACTTGATGTCTCTTTATTAATCTTGCAATATTCCAAAGTTTTTATAAATATAATCTAAAGTTTTTGAAAACCCTTATTCACCCCCCCCCCCTCTAAGGGCGCCGACCGTTCCAACAAGTGGTATCAGAGCGGTTTTATTCCAATCGGCTTAACAACCGAGAATAATGGCGTCTCATGATCTCGCTTCAACTAGTGGGGAAAATTTTTGTGAAGAGGAAAAATCACTTGCACCACCTTTATTTGAAGGGACAAATTATAAAGGATGGAAAATCTTAATTGAAAAATTTATTAAAACTTTAGACATCGAAGTTTGGATTTAGCAATAGCAAGACCCGCAAATGAATCAAATAAAAAAGAACTTCAATTAAATGCAAAAGATAAACACTATTTATTTTGCGGTCTATCAAATGAAAATTTCAAATTAATATATTGTTTTTCAAGTGCATATAAAGTATGGCATTTTCTTGAAGAAATTTATGATTCTACAGGTATGGAACAATCGCAAGAACCGGAGAATACCCAAGCATGCACAACTCTTCAAGAATGCCCTCCTCATGACGGATCAATGGAGCCACACATCTAATAGAAGAGAAGAAGTATTGTGTTCGGAAGAGGAGTGCCAAAAAGATGTCAAAGAAACGATATGTTCAAATTGTGCCTCTCCCGAAAGCAATGTAAGGAAATCAAATTCCATCTTTTGTACTTCCATCTCTTCATTACAATTGCTTCAAACTACAAAGCGCAAAATTAAGAAATTAAAAAATGCTAATAAACATTTGCGCTTAGAAAATAAAAATTTAAAGGCAAAAATTAATGAAAAATCAAATTTATCTAGTTCTACACATTGCTCCTTAGTAGAAAACACCACAACTTGTGTAGAATATAATGAATTAAAAGAAAAGCACAAGAAACTTGAAAAGGATTTTATTTTAGTAAAAGAACAAAATGAAAAATTATGTTTAGAAAATTCATCTTTGATAAATGATTGTGCTAAGTGTAAAGAATATAAAATTGAAATTAAAGAGATGGATGAAACATTTGATGAATATAGAAACAACTATCAAGATCATATTGATTCAATTGTTTCCATTCTTAAAAATAGCACAATCGCTTATAATAAAGCTAGACATAATATAATGATTAAAAATAATGAATTAAAAACTAAAATCAACTTGCTTAAGGAAATCATAAAGAAAAACTCTCAAAACATACAATCTCAAAATAATGCAAAATCCAAAAGCAAGTTGAATATGATTTCTTATAAGTTGAACAAGCCAAGCAATAGAAATAACAAACCTCAAAAGATTGAAAATGAAATTCCAAAATACAATCATTACTATCATTTACAACATCAACCTTCTCCCAACATAAAATTAAATGCTCACAAATTTCCTATGAACAACACTTTTAATAATCATTACAATCATAATCATCAATATAAAGATAATCTCAATGGAAATTTGATGAATAAGAATAACATTAAACCAAGGTTTGAATGGAGGCCTAAAATTAAAAATGAAACATTCACTTCACATGAAAGGACTCATTCATCTTTGTCTTCACAAAAATTATCACGATGCATTTGGGTACCCAAAGGAACCATCACTCATGGTCCTCTTTGGATACCTAAATCTCTTATCCATTAGGCATCATCAATTGCATGAAGTAGAATCCTTTCAAAATGAAATATACAAAGTTCTACTTCATGATATGCTTTCATGTCTTTTAATTTTTCTTATTTTTCTTATTTCTTTTGAACTATCATGTCATGGTCATCCTATACAATTTTGAAAATATGATCTTATCTCTTACAAGATTAATATGGTTTTATAAAACAAATTGATCAAAATTCAAAATCATATTTTGATGATCTATCTTTTATTATTATATTCATTGCTTCTAAATATCTTATATTATCCATATGAATCAAACTCTAAATTTGCTATAAGATATTTCAAATTAAATCCCGTTACTAGATTTTTTAGCCTTCACCAACAAGTGGATAAAATTCTGAATTTGCTATGAGATATTTATCTAAATTAAAAAGAAAAACACATAAGACATATTGAAAGATTAATTGTCATAAATATTGATGCCATACGCACCACCATGATCTATTGATATCTTTTGCTAAAACTTTCTAAAATCATAATTCATATCAAGAATCATCTATCACATTTTATATAATGACAATTGGTATTATAATTGCTTACTGTGGTAGGTATATTATGTGTGTATTGTGATTTATTTCTAGTTTAGACATTTGAATCATTTTTGATATCAAATTAAATAGAATTGTCACTCCATTATAGGTCTCTAAGTTGAAACACAATCAAAACTTGGTATAACATTAATCTCAAATTTATCATTCTAACATTGCCACCTAAAGAATATTTGTGTCTATGTTAGGCTTTATTTGTTTACTAAGATATACAGGCTGGGTATTCTCATCTATGGCTTATCCATAGTATGATTGTGCATGAACATTATTGTTAATCTCTAAAATCATGCATATTTGATTTGTTCAAACATGATATCTTGGGTTTTCATTTCCTATTTTTTTTAAGTTATAAGCACAAGTCTTTAGAAAAGTCAAAATGAAAACATAAGTAAATATATCTCATGCAATGATTATTTTGAAATCGCTAACGTTTCATGCAATTTGGACCATCCAAAACATCTCCTAAAAATCTGCAACTTCAGCATGGAACTACTATTGGGACACCTAATCAAGTTCAAGTATCAAAATTTTCAAAACCCTAAAAAATCACTTACTGTTTCCCGCGCTAGCGCTAGCGCCGGCGCTAGCGTCGAGTTTCGAATTTCTGTGGTTTTAAAATTTCTAAAAATTCCTAAAAATATTTTGATCTATATTTTCTACTTAGTTTTTGCACTTCTGTGTTTCTTTATTTTTTGAAAAATCAAATACAAAACTACAACAACCAAATTACAAAAAATATGTTTTGTTTTTTCGCTTGTGTTATTTCCTTTGTTTAAAGTTCAACTTTATGCAAAAATCAAATACAAAAATTGCAAAAGAAAAAATTACAAAAATAAGTTTTTATTTGTAAAAATCAACTACAAAAATATAAAACAAAACAAATACAAGTATCAAAATTATTCTTCTTAACTTTTCTATGTATCTTGCGAAAGGGTGATTTGGGCTATCATCCCATCATATCACCTAGTACCGGGCGAACCTCTCACAAGGTAGCCCTCGGGAAGTCCAAGATCAATTTTATGAGTTCAAACTTTAAATAAAAATTACTCTTTAAAAATATCAAAAATATTGTATGAACTTCATTGAAAATCAAGCATGATTTAATCTATTATTTAGAACTTCTATAATGTTGCAATTTATCTTTTCAAACTACTTTGAGCATTGCCTTCATCATGCTTTGATACATCTATTAATATGTGCATAAATTATAATGAAAAAGTTGTGTAGAACTATGCGTAGCATGCCTCTAAGTATGAGTAATGTTTTATGTTTGATAATGATCGCAATTCACTCACTTATTTTGGCATTGTCTACTTATGTGTTTAATCTAAGAATATTTGTGTATGTTTTGTACTAGTACAATGAATTAAAATTGCACAAGTATCTTACCTACACAACCTTTATTTGCACTATTAAAAGTTAAGAAAAGTGGTTATCTTTTTCATAAACTATATTGGTTTGCAAAACAAGTGTATTCAGAGAACTTTGTACAAAACAAAATCATAAAATAAAGTGACAAAGATAACTCCACCAAGCACTACTTGAACCTCCTGATAAGTCTTAATAAGCGTTGTGAGGTTGAGCACCTTGGAAAGAATAATAAAGTATCTTGTGCAAACCATAACTTTCTTTCAAAATAAAAACCACTTATTCTTAAGTACACCAGATCACAATAAAAATCAATCTTGAAGAATAAAACTATGTGATCCCCCAAGCACTACTTTGCACCCTGATAAGTCTTGATTAGCATTGTGTGTGCAAAGCACCTTGGCAGTTGTACATTTTTTTTGTGCAATGAAGTGAGTGGAAGTAAAATTATTTGTGTTTTATTGTGCTCTTTACTTTACATATTACTTGTATTTTTGATTAAAACATTTGTTTACTCTATTCAAAATACACTTTTATGCACATCATTATCTTCCATAACACTTCTTCTCATGAGTATTGGATCCTAATGCTAATTATATACTACTCTTTATTTATGAAATGCACTAGATAACCTAGCATGCTTTCTACAATGTTTGGTATGTTTTGAAATTGTGAATTAAAGTAACATTGTAGTAATTGTTTGCCCAGAAAGCCCGCGACCTCCTCTCATGGCGCTTTTTCCCGATCTCAGCGGTCTCCTTTTGTGCGACCGCCCGGATCGCCAGCTGCTTTCTCAATTAAGAGTTTCTAAGAGTCAAGCGGTCAGAGCAGTGCGAGACCGCTAGTTTGAGCGGTCTACTTGTTTTTCTTATTTTTTGTTATCTGCACCCCTTCTCCCTGCCCTGGCTCTCCTGTATCCCGGGCAGCCCGTAGTTTTTAGTTCTGCCCGTTTGGGCAGCCCCCTCGTCTATAAATAGAGGGGTAGGGGTACCAGGAAAAAGGACTTTTTGGCTCCGGGGCTTCAGCTTACAACCTGTGTAAGCGGTCTCATTTCTTCGTGATCGCCTTTTTGTGATCGTTTTCCTTTTGCCTCAGCATCTTCTGTCTCAGTAACCTACACTTCGCAGTTTTCTCCCACCCTCTTTAGTGTGAATTTTGGAGGTACCATTTTTGGCACCAACAGAACGAACACGCGACCTTCAGATTCGAAGTGTTAGGTGAAATTCAGACTTTCAAGATGGCTGATCGCCGTAGGGGTCGTCCTTTGCGGTCTCCCAGTGTTCACCCTTCCGATCACAATCCGTTAGAAGCGATGGAGCGCCGTTTTGAGCTTCGCGTTGAGCAGGCTCTCCGCGAGGCCGCCCGAGCCAGGCAGGACGCTGCCGCTGTGCAGCAAGAGATCGCGCGGTCTCAGCAGGAGGCCGCTCGAGATCGAGAGGAAGTTGTCCGGACCCAGCAGGAGTCCGCGAAGCAGATCGAGGCCATGAACCAGGTTCTGGCCGCGATCTCCCAGAAGATCCTTCCTCAGACCCCCCAGCTCGCGACCCCTGACCGCATGGCAAGCGGTCACCCTAGCAATCATCCCGTTTTTCAGCCCGCAGCTCCTCAGCGATCTCAGCATGAGGAGTTCGCCGCCCGTCGTAATTCTTTCCGAGCCGCAGCCCAGGGGCCTCCGGCTCAGACTTTGAATTTCGAAGAAGGGTTTGCTTACCCTCAAGATCCTCCAGCTCCTTTTCTTCCTCCAGGGCCTTCTGTTTTTGGGGAGCCTTCCCCCTTTACTGATGAGATTCGTCGGGATCCAATTCCTCATGGATTCAGAGAGCCCCGTCTTCCTGTGTATACAGGAGAGACCGACCCGATGTGTCATCTCCAAGCTTTCGAATTGGCCGTTGCCCTCAGGACCATTTCAGATGGAGTGAGGTGCAAGCTGATGGTTACCTCCTTCGATGGGTCAGCCATGGAATGGTTCTACAAGCTGCCAAGTCAATCTATCCCAAGCTTTGCCGCCTTGAGGCAAGAGCTCCTCCTGAGGTTCGCCACCGCAAAGAAAAGGAAGAGTGGTCCTGCGACCCTCTTCAAAATTAAGCAAGGAGACAACGAGACTGCAGCGCATTTCGTTGATCGTTTTCAGAAGGAGATCTTGGGAGTCAGAGACATGGATCCCGAGCTCTATATGGTGGCTTTGATCAGCGGCCTGCAGGAGGGTCCTCTGAAGTTCAAAGTCACAACCAAGGAGCCTAGCTCCTATCAGGAGCTAATCAGCATTGCCAATCGCTACATAGAAGGGGAGATCAACAACCCCACCTATGTTAGCAATCTGACCAACAGAGCCACTCAGAAAGGCTCTGCAGGATTCTTTCCTGCGGCATCTTCCTCGAAACCTCGGCAAGAGCTTCCACCTCCGGCCCCGAGAGGTAAGAATTACCGAAACAACCGCTTCAATCGAGGTAATCAATCTTTCCCACCTCAAAATTCATTTCCTCAAACTCCCGCTACTCCTGCTCCGCAAGTCACCCCCATCCACCAGATCCAGTATGCTCAACCTCCTATTCTACCCGTTCCTTCATTTTACAATGAATCCCAAGAGTCCTTCACAGACTTTGGTGTTCCCATGATTGAAGTGCTTCAAATCCTTCAGAAGCAGCCCTTTTTTAAGAGGCCAGCTCCGCTGAATTCTGATCCGAAAACCAGAAACCCTACTCTCTACTGTGAGTATCATAGAGATAGGGGTCATTTGACAGAGGATTGCAGAGCTCTCCGCTTATTTTTAGAGAAACTATTAAAGGAGGGAAAGCTCCGCGATCTCATTCAAAAGAATGATTCTGCCAAAGCTTCAACCTCCAAGGCCAAGGAGGTAGTAGAAGTTCATTGGGAGTGCGAGGAAGTAGATGATGTTGGTCATCTGGGTAACATCGGTTTTCCCAACGAGTGCGTGGACGCTAATGATGAAGGTGCCTTGGGCAACCTATTCTGCATCCATGGGGGTACAGGGCCGGAGTCCTCGAGAAAAGCAAGTCTGAAGAGGGTTTACCAGTCAGAGGTTGCTGCTACCTCTTCGGCTCCGGTTCGAGGGACGGTCACTTTTGGAGATGAAGATCTTCCTCAGACCGCGAATCCCTTTGATGATGCAGTCGTCATCAAAGCAGTAATCGAAAATTATACGGTGGAAAAAATTCTAATAGATACAGGAAGTTCAGTTAATGTGCTCTTCAAACCCGCCTTCGAGGCGTTGAAGACAGGTAAAACTCTCCTTTCAACTGAAGGCCCCCTCTATGGTTTTTCAGGAGAAAAGAAAGAAGTGGAAGGGCTCGTCACCCTTTCTGTGGTTCTGGGAGGGATAGTGAAGTTGGTCAGATTCATAGTCGTTGACGCTCCCAGTAGCTACAACGCCATCTTTGGAAGACCCTTCCTAAATGCCTATCAAGCCATCGTCTCAACCTACCATCAAGCGGTGAAGTTCGCCTTGAATGACAAACAACACCGAATCAGGAGCGACCCAAGGAAGGCAAGGGAATGCTATGTGAAAACGGTCAACATGATCGTATCCTCTCCTCAAGAAATCATGATGGCTGAATTAATCGAAGCTCCTGAACAAGTTCCAGTTACAGAAGAAATTGAGGAGGATACAAGAGACGGAGTTCGCTTGGAACCTGCCCAAGCAGTCCAGAAGGTCCAAATCAGCGAGGAAGATGAGGGCAAGGGTCTCTCCATCAACGCTGAATTATCTGAAGCTGACAAGGGGCAGCTCATCTCTTGTCTTCTGCAAAATTTAGATATCTTCGCTTGGTCGGCAGACGACATGCCTGGAGTGAATCCAGATGTTGCTTGCCATCACCTCAACATCAGCCCAAATGTCATCCCAATCCAGCAGAAGAAGAGGATTGTTGCAACCACTCTGGCTCAACCTATCCGTGAGGAAGTGGAAAAGCTCCTGAGGGCGAAGTTCATCCAACCGATCCAATATCCTGAGTGGGTGTCGAACGTTGTAATGGTAACCAAGCCAGGTGGAAAGTGGAGGATGTGTGTCGATTTTACTAAACTCAATAAAGCTTGCCCCAAGGATTGCTACCCCTTGCCTCAGATAGATTCTTTAGTGGATTCTGCGGTAGGTTATTCTTTTATGAGTTTTTTAGATGCTTTTTCAGGTTATCATCAAATCAGGATGCATAAACCCGATATACCGCACACTTCGTTTATCACAAATGATGGTTGTTTCTGTTATCTCGTGATGCCTTTTGGGTTGAAAAATGCTGGAGCAACTTACCAAAAAATGATGGATACAGTTTTCAAAAATCAGAAGGCAAGAAACCTTGAGGTATATGTCGATGACCTCTTGGTGAAAAGCAAATCTTTCTCCTCTCATCTCAAAGATCTCTCTGAAACTTTTGCAACCCTACGAGCCTTCAACATGAGGTTGAATCCATTGAAGTGTGTTTTCGGAGCAAACAGAGGTAAATTTTTGGGTCACCTCCTCACCCCAGAAGGGCTAGAACCAAATCCAGACAAGGTAAAAGCTATCTTGGAAATGCCACCTCCCAGAACCCCAAAAGAAGTTCAACAGTTGGGAGGGAGAATGGCAGGCTTGAGTCGATTCATCTCCCGGTCAGGGGATAAAAGTGCACTGTTTTTTAAGACTCTCCGGGGAAGAGCCAGGTTCGAATGGACTCAAGAGTGTGATAATGCTTTCAATCAGCTTAAAAAGCAGTTGACTTCAATTCCTTTACTCCAAAGTCCGCGAGGAGGGGAAGATCTTTTTCTTTATTTGGGAGTTGGCATCGATGCTATAAGCTCTGTTTTGGTCCGAGAAGAGAAAAAGAAACAATTTCCAGTTTACTATGTAAGTCGAATTCTGAAGAGTGCGGAGACTCGCTACCCGATCCTAGAAAAGCTAGCTTTGATGCTTGTAATTTCAGCAAGAAGACTAAGACCGTATTTTCAAGCTCATTCGATTTTAGTCGTCACTGATCTTCCATTAAAGAATGTCTTGGAGAAGCCGGAGCATTCAGGCAGATTGGCAAAGTGGGCAATTGAGCTCAGTGAGTTTGACATATCTTATGTTCCAAGGATAGCAATCAAAGCTCAAGTATTAGCAGACTTCATGGTGGATGCTAAAGAAGTTGAATCGCAGAAAGGGATCAGAGTACCCCTTGCCTGGAAAATCTTCGTGGATGGAGCCTCAGGGAAAAATTCTTCCGGGGCAGGAGTTATCTTAATCAACCCAAATGGAGTAAGGCTGAATCAAGCGCTGAAGTTCTATTTTCAAGTGACAAACAATCAAGCGGAATATGAGGCTTTGCTAGCCGGTCTCAAGTTTGCCAGGGAATTGGGGATTGATGATGTCGAAGTTTTCACAGATTCTTTGGTGATGGCTTCTCAAGTAAATGGGACTTTCGAGACTAAGGATAGTATCTTGAAGCAGTATTTGACTCTGGTAAAAATTGAGGTTGGGAAGTTCAAAAGCTTTATTATCAATCATATCCCAAGGGGTGAGAATGTGGAAGCAGATGAGTTGGCAAAATTTGGGCTTCTTTCAGGGGGAACAACTTCAGAATTGTTTCGCCCGGCAATTGAGGAAGGAGAGATCATGGAAATTGATCAACATCAGTCTTGGATGGATCCGTTTGTTCTTTATTTTTCAACCGGAGAGCTCCATTCTTCAATAAAGGATAGGAAAAGGTTTAAACGGAAAGTGGCTAACTATTATCTTGTTGCAGGAGTGCTTTATAGGAGAACTTTCCTTTCACCACTAGCACGGTGTGTTTCGGAGGAGGAGATTCCAACGGTCCTTCAGGAGGTCCATTCTGGAGAATGTGGAAGTCACTCTGGAGCCAGGACATTGGAAAAAAGAATTCTGAGACAAGGCTACTTTTGGCCCCAGATGAGGAAGGACGCGGAGAAATTTGCTAAGAAGTGTGTAAAATGCCAGAAGTTTGCTCCTCTCCAAAATCAGCCGGCTCAACAGCTCAAGTCAATAGCAACTCCATGGCCATTTGCAGTTTGGGGAATGGATTTGATTGGGCCTTTTCCTATGGCAAGCGGGCAACGTCGACATATAGTAGTTATGATCGACTACTTCAGCAAGTGGATAGAAGCAAAGGCATTGGCCAAAATTACCACTCAAGTCGTGAAAAACTTTATTTGGGGAGAGATAGTATGTCGACACGGGATTCCAATGGCAATCATCACGGATAATGGTTCTCAGTTCAACAATTCAACTCTTGTTAGTTTCTGCAAGCAAATTGGCATTGAGCTACGTTTCGCTTCCGTGCATCATCCTAGAAGCAATGGGCAGGTAGAGGCCGCTAACAAACTCATCATAAATCTCTTGAAAAAGAAGGTAGAAAACGTTAGGGGCAACTGGGCAGAACAACTACCTTCCGTCTTATGGGCCTTGAGAACAACTCCGAGTTCAGCTACTGGGGAAACCCCGTTCAAATTATCACACGGTTCCGAAGCCCTTATTCCGGTAGAATTTGAAGTGAAAAGTCCAAGAGTATTATTGGCACAACAAAATCAAATCGAGTGGATGGAAGAAAATGACGAAGAGTTAAAATGCAACCTTGATTTAATTGAGGAATTAAGAGACACTGCAATCATTAGACAGGAAGAGGTGAAAAGAAGAATGGCAAGGTTGTTCAATAAAAATGTAAGAACCAAAGAATTCGCTGTTGGAGATCTAGTCTTGAAAAAAGTAGATACAGCGGCAAGAGCTGGTTCAGTTGGAAAGCTTAATCCAAATTGGGCAGGGCCGTTCGTGGTAAAGAATGTGCTTAAAAATGGGGCTTACCATCTCCAAACTTATGAAGGAGAAGAGTTGCCTCATTCTTGGAGCGGAGATGATCTTAAGCTTTTCTTCTCTTAACATGTGCGTATCTAATTCACTCATTTTTTGTTCCTAACTCTTTTCTTTCCCTAAATATCACGCAGGTATCACCAATACATTCGCAATATAAGTAATGGATGACAAGTCCTAAAAATAAGATGATTTTTTGAAAAGCCAAAAACCTGTCAAGTGAGATATCGACGGATCCTACCATCTTCCCCCTTGACTTGTTAGCTCGACGTGTAATTCTGCCAGGACCACAGATGTCGGGGAGATTTCGAATCTGTGTAGCAGTAGCTCGCCAAGCTCGAGCGGTGGAAGTTTAGGATACCGGGTCCTTGCTGACATCTGGCACACGTCAGCGTTTCAAGGAGGTCTAGGTGGCTGGCTCAGCTCTGTCAGGCATCAAAAAGGACATTGCTACAATCTTAATGATCTTTCAGGGAAAGCAATGTCGGTGTAGCCTCCGCGGCATGACCACACCTGCCCTACCGATCATTTCGGTTGTAACTCTCGAATACTCGTTGAAGCGTGGTTAGGTAAGGGGCGGCAAGAAACATCTATGACCGTCACCTGAACCTTGGATTGGCAAATTTGCAACAAACTCAGCAATCCGTTAAGAAAAGGAGTGTCGGTATAGCCTCCGCGGCATAACCACACCATCCCTTCGGATCATTTTCAAGATCCATCCCTCTATTTTTTCCATAAAGGTCTTATTCACTCGTGTTGGGATCGGCCGGTCAGCAGTTTATGAGACCGCATATTCTACTCTCTTACAAAGAGCAATCTTTTATAATCGTCGAATGAAATTTTTCAGGGTAATTGAGGTCGCTATTTGGAAATCTCCTGTGCCAGCTTAATAGAGTTCGGCCGGTCTCAGTAAGATCGAGATTCCGATATTCCCTGTTATTCAAAGTTACATGAAGTATGCATGATGCTTGGTTTCCCGTCGAATAGAATTTTCCTCAGAAAGGGCGGTCTGAATAAAATATGATCGCTGATCCGAAGATTTATGATTTCTTTTTACAATCGTGGTTATCAACGGGTCATCAAATGGATTTCTTGTCAATTAGGCGCCGATCACCCAGAGTTCAATAAGTTCAAGTCATCTTCTCGTGGTTTCCTTATATCACGACCTGTGTAATAAGAGACCGCATAACTATTTTGAATAAGATGGTTATTTTCTATCATAGGTAAGTTGCAGATTTTCTTTCAGTGATCTGGTTATCTCAAGACCGCAGAATAATTTTTTATGCAAAATCAGTCTTTTAAAATCTTTGGTGTTTTTCCAAGAGATCGCCCAAGTTCCTTAAATGATTGATATAAATTATGATAAATCCAAGGCATTGAGATCGAATGCCAAATTTAAATTCAGAAGAACAGATAAATACATACATCCAAAACGAACTTATTCACAGGTAAAATCCAGCAAATATCAAATCTATATATATATTCTGGAATGTCAATTACAATAAGACCGCTCGGTCTCCAAAAAGGAAAAGGGATTACAATTCACTCTCTCTTTGATCTCTTGGAAGACCGCTCGCTTAAAGAAGTAGAATCAGTGTCTGCAGAAGACTCTTCTGATTTACTGAGAGGAATTCTGGATCCAGAGCTAGAACCCGAGCTCGAGTCCTGGCCTTGAGTATAATGGCTTCCGCTTGCCTCATCTTCGATCACCACGTCTTCCTCTTGACCCGCGGACTCCTCAGCAGTTGCAGACTGCTCTTCAATCCTCTGTGCCGCATCAGGGAAGAGATCGGCAAATGTAACATCCTTGTATTCTTCAGTAAAACCACCCCGAGCTCGAACTTCATTCAGCACTTGTTCGGCGGTCTCCTTAATATGATGCATCATAGCCCTCTGAAAAGCCGGGTTTTCAGGGTCATAAGCAGCATTGTCAGATTGCTGCAGAAGAAATATGAGTTAGACCGCGCGATCATAGGTAACATATTCATAAAAATATTAAATAAGATTCTTACTCTTCTTTCTTCTTGCAAGGCGGTTATTTCATCTAGAGCGCTGCGAAGAGATCGCCCCATATGATGATTTAAGATCGCGCTCCTGGCGGTCACCTGGGCACAGAGGTCGGGGAGAGTATCGGTCTCTATATTTAATATTTCATTTGTATTTCTTTTTCCATAAAGAGCCGAAGTGACCGCATATGCATGGCGGGTCACTTTCCCACTCCATGAAGGGAGATCGGTGGAAACCTTCACAGAACTTCCTTTGGCCGCCCATTTCAGGAGAGGTTTTCCTTTGATATCTTTCATTTTTCTCTTAAAACCGATCAAAGGAAAACCTCGCTCGGCGATCTCAGAAGTGGAGCCAAACACGTCGGCCTCGCGCTTCAGCCTCCTCTCTCGCTGAGTAAGAGTTTCTGCTGCCGGGGAAACAGGATCCTGTGCAGGGACCGCAAAGGTCGCTGAAGGGAAAAAGAAAAAGGAGTTAGGAAAAGAATTCAGAAGGAAATTATTCAAGACCGCAAGAAAAACTTACTTTCAGCAGGGGTGATCTCCGCGATCTCAGGCCAGATCGCTAGATAATGAACAAGATCGATTCTTTTACCCGCCAAAAAAGCCAGAATCTTCAGCTCTTCCTCTGAGACCGCCTTTATCTTCTTAAAAATGCTATCAGGTCGCGGAGAGGGCGAGCTCTTGAGACCGCCAAGGTCACCTTCAAAGACAAGAAATCTTTCTGTCCAGAAAGAAATCTTGTTAGGAAGATTGAGAATTTTTATCCCTTCTGCTGAGAAGTACATCAGCCCTTTGAATTCTTCCTTTTTCTTGCCTTCCTTCAGAACTTTTGCAGTGAAAGTCGCGCGGAACAGGTTCATCGTAAAAGTCACTCTTACCGATCTCAAGTAATTTATGAAGACATTAACGAGACCGATCGAGTTTGGAGGCAACTGAGCGAGCACAAAACCATAATACTCCAAAATCTCTAGCCATTCCCAGGGGAGGGGAATTCTCAACCCTAGCTCAAAGTGATCGATAGGGATAACAAACTTTCTTTCTTCTCCAAAGTTCAGTCTTTCCTGTTCAGCTGGCGGTCTTACAACTATTTGGGTCTGGATCATATGCTTCTTAATAAATTCAATATATTCATCCTTGGACAAGAGGCTTTGCTTGTGATCAGAGCTCAAGAAAATATTAGCAGAAGAGGCACGAGCGGACACCATTTTTCGAGGTCGCCGAGACCGGTGTTTGGCACGCATACAAAAGGATATGAAATGAAGAATATGAAGACAAACTATTTATAGAGGTCAAAGGGTCATTTCGTAATCATTACCTTCTGCAGATCGTCCAGCAAGAATCTCTCAGACCGCTCGATCTAAAGCAAGGCTAAATGAAGACATTTCGTTCTTGGCGATCTCAAAATAAATTAAGTAATAGCACCAATAATAGATTTTCCATGCATAAAGAAATTGAAATCAAAGAATACCGCACAAAGCATAAAATAAAAAGGTCACAGAACAGGTGGAGTGTTAATAGTAAAAATATTACAAGGCAGAATATTTAAAAAATTCAGAGACCGCTCGGTCTCAAAATAAATGTTCATCTCCTAAGAGGCCTGTTTCTCCCTACATGAGCGGCGACATCTTGCATGTCATTCACCGCGGCCATAACTGACACCAGGCTGTGATTAGCCTGCATCGCAGACCGGTGGATTTTCGACATCTCCTTGTCCACTTGCTCCATGGGAATCAGCACAATCTCAGGTTGCGGTCTCTCCGCTGAATGATCGCTGGAGGCGCCCGGTCGCATCGTTATTTTTCCATGACCGCTCCTCAGCCTCTCATTTTCCATGGACAGCGCCGCAGCTTTCCCCTTATAATATTCAGCCTCCTTTTCAGCCTTCTTCAGAGACCGCGCGATCTCGGCAACCCTCAGATCGCATTCTTCGCGAATTTTCCTCTCATTGGAACGTATTTTTTCTTCGAGGTCGCGGATCTGATCGTTCTGGATCCGCTCCCTCATCAGCATAGAACGAACATCCTCGAACATAGGGTTGAGGATGTTGGTCAGCTGAGGGGGGATCTCAATGCGCTGAGGAAGCTCTCCCTCCTCGATCTCAACATTTTCATTATCTGCGGTCACAAGAGATGGGTTACTTCAATCAAAAGCATACAATCAAAAAAGCTTTTTTGAATAAACAGAAAAGTACTTGGAAAGAAGTTAAGATCGCGGTCACGTAAATCTCTTCTGGTATCTCTAGTGACCACGGGATCTGCGGTCAGAGAAAGACGATCCGATCCCCTTAAGCACTCCAGATCCATTCTTTCCAAATCTCTTTTCTGCGATTTTTCCCCCTCTTTCCTTCTCCTTTTTAATTCTTCATTACTTAAGAGGATGTCATCGGTCTCAATAAAAACGATCCCATGTTTTCTTTCAGGAGAAGCAGGACGAACTGTAGGTAATGAAAGGAACTTGACCGGCTGAGGAATCATTTTATACTTACCAGACCGCAAAATCGAGACCGTCGCCGCACGATCCGTTGCAGCCTTGATTAAACGGTCTCCCTGAAGAGAATCAGTTGGGAGACCGCTAGAAAGTGCAGCCTTCTCCTTGACGATCTGCAATCTCTCCGCGATCTCCTCCTCAGAATTTTTATTCACTGCGGTCTGCAAGACCGCAGCCTTTTCCTTCTCATTAGCAATCAGGGCCGCTCTCTCCTCAGCAATTAGACCTGCCTTCTCTTCGGCAGCCCTGAGCACCTCTTTCTCCCGTTCCTCCTCGGCGGTCTTAGCCGCTTCCTTTTTCCTCTCCTCTTCTTCTCTCTCCCTTTTTCCTTTTTTCTCCCTTTCCTTGTCCTTTTTCTTCTCGTCAGCCTTTTTCTTCTTCATCTCTTCTTTCTCCTTTTTATCTTCCTCCCTCGCCTTGATCACTCTGTCAGCGATCTCCTTCTCCTTATCAGCGATCTCCTTCTCGACAGCGGCGTATCTAAGAGTTGAAGCCTCAAAGGGATCCAACACCTGCAACGACGAAAAAGACGAATTGTTAGATGAAGCCTCATCAAGATAGGCGATTAATTCGGAATCATCCTCTCTTGACAAAGCTGAGATCGCAGGAGGGAAGAAGGAATCACCCTTAACGCTCACCTTTGAAGTTTCCGCGATAATATCCGGATCGGTAGATTCAGACAGTGTGATCGCCCCCGGAGCGATCACATCTTTTTCATCTTCATTTTTTCTGCTTCTTTTATAAGTTGAACTTGAAGGGCTCAAATCTTTTCTCTTCTTGCTCCCAGCAGCTCCCACGTGATCAGCAATTTTTTGTCTTAGAGATTCTGCTTCGGCATGCTTTTGGTGCAGACCGGCCAAAATGGTTTCGGTAGATGCGGTCTCCGGTGGCTTGGAAGCTGTTTGATCAAGTATTTCCAGGGTTTTCTGGCAGTCAAAGGAAATTGAAAAGTCAGATAATTTCAACACAGGATCTGAAGAAGTTTTAGATGGCTCAGAAATGATAGAGACCGGCACAACTGAACCCTCCGGAAGTTCAGATTTCTTCGGAGATCGGGCGGTCCCCTTCGAAGCGCTCGCTTTCGACAAGATTTTTGGCACCCTCTTCCCTTTTTTCGAGCTAACGTTTTCCTTTTTTCCTGGAGAATTCGCTTTTGATGGAAGAGTTTTTAAAAGGTCAAGTATGGTCATCTTTGCAGGAGATCGCGCCTGCCGACTTTTTCAGTGACCGCTCGAGGATTGAGTTTTTCACAATATCTCGGAGCATGGAGATATCAGCCGGTATTTATAGAACGAGATGCATTTATGACGGTCGCGGTCTCCGCGGTCAGAGTTAACATTTTCGAAGTTCTAGGCGAAACTTAAAAATGTGCGGGGATTATGTTTGCCCAGAAAGCCCGCGACCTCCTCTCATGGCGCTTTTTCCCGATCTCAGCGGTCTCCTTTTGTGCGACCGCCCGGATCGCCAGCTGCTTTCTCAATTAAGAGTTTCTAAGAGTCAAGCGGTCAGAGCAGTGCGAGACCGCTAGTTTGAGCGGTCTACTTGTTTTTCTTATTTTTTGTTATCTGCACCCCTTCTCCCTGCCCTGGCTCTCCTGTATCCCGGGCAGCCCGTAGTTTTTAGTTCTGCCCGTTTGGGCAGCCCCCTCGTCTATAAATAGAGGGGTAGGGGTACCAGGAAAAAGGACTTTTTGGCTCCGGGGCTTCAGCTTACAACCTGTGTAAGCGGTCTCATTTCTTCGTGATCGCCTTTTTGTGATCGTTTTCCTTTTGCCTCAGCATCTTCTGTCTCAGTAACCTACACTTCGCAGTTTTCTCCCACCCTCTTTAGTGTGAATTTTGGAGGTACCATTTTTGGCACCAACAGTAATCTCTTTTTGATAAGATAATTTCATGCTTGGTTACTGTATTGTAAAAACAAAAATTTTAAATACAAAATGATTTACAAAAACATCTTCTTTTTGAAATTGAACTCATATATCTTTTTATGAACCATCATTGATTACCATAAGATTTTTTTGTACTTCAATATGTCTTCTGCATCATTACCATATAATTGTTTTACCTTGCACTTTAATACTTATTTAAAATCTTTCATCTTGTGTGTGTCATCACTTGAATCTTCAAATTCCTTTCTTGCAACAAGTGGTAGACTTGCTTGGTAAACTTTATATTGGTTGAATTTTTTAATTTCTATTCTAAACACTCCTCCAACAAGTGAAATATTGCTTATAAAACATCTCTTTTTGACTTAAACTCTTATTTAGTATTATGATGTTTCTTTTTCGAAATCTTCCAAAATACTCAAACTCTGATTCATTCATGAATTTCAATATAGCTATGTGAGTTTTATTTCAAAAATTCAAATAAAAATATAAACCCATATGCTATGATATTTCCCATTAGATTTAAATGCTTAATGTTTCTAATAATTGTTATCCATGACTTCATTTCTCACCATAGCGGGGGCGTAGGGTTGTAGACATTAGATAACTTTATCTCTAGTCATGTCTTGTCCTTAACCGGGGAGGGTTCCAGTGGGACCTTGCGAGGCACTGGGGGGAAAGAGTGCTAGGTTAAGTTTTTTGTCTAGTGTTTGCATATGGGATTAACACCCCAACCTACGGCATGTTTGCAGCTCCTCATGCCCATCCGTCTCTTAGTACGGGGCTAGGGTGTTGACATATTGTCTGGGAAGATTGGTTACTTGGAAATCATGATTTTTTTTAGACTTAAAACTCTTATTTAAAGGGAAAATCATTATTTTTTGCTAAACTCTGATTTATAAAAGGGGGAGAACTACAAACAAAAGGGATAAAATAAGTCATAACTCTGATCATTTTCAATGAAAGACAAGTCTAAAACTCTTTATCATTTACTTAAAAAGCTCGATCATGCCTTCTCTTTTATTTACACATTTTTAGTGCTTTGTTTCCCTACCCACTTTTGCTAATAACAAAGGGGGAGAACTAACATGATAAAATGCAAAAGGGGGAGAACTAACAATGATAAATGTAACCCGCTATCATAAACCCAACATGACAAATCATGTTGATAGCATACATACTAGGGGAGCATTCACATAGGGGGAGCATGTATTTAGGGGGAGCAATTCTAAATGCTAAAATCAATAATTATCCTAAGTCATCACTCTCACACACACACACAAGTAGAGTTTCATCATGCTTATTTATTAATGCTTTGATTTATCATTAATGGATTTGTTATTATCAAAAGGGGGAGTTTGTTGGAACATGGTCTTATGCATCTCCTAGGTTTGAGAATAACAAATCCTATGTGTATTTGATCTTGTATGTTCAAGTGTGCAGGTTTACTAGGTCCACATGACTCAAGGAGTACACATGATGACTACCCGCAAAATTAAGGCCAAAATTCGAAGAGGCTCACTAGAGCCGGCGGTAGCAACTAGAGCCGGGCGCTAGCGATGATGAGCGCATTTCCGGGAGCTATTATGGAAGGCGCTAACGCCTGGCGGTAGCGGATAACGCCGGCGGTATCGGTGAACACAGAAGGAATGAAAGCCTCGTTGCCACGGATTTAATATCCTGCCGCGCAAGAAGTTTCTTAATCGGGGATAGCGCCGGCGGTAGCTACTAGCGCCGATGGTAGCGTGACGCATATAAGGCATAGTGCAGCATGTTGCCACGGATGGGAGATTCTGCCGCACAAATTGTTTCTTAATCTGGGCTAGCGCCGGCGGTAGCGCTAGCGCCGGCGGTAGCGCTAAGGCTATAAATTGGATGCTTTGGCTCCGAATTCTTCATCCTCCTCCAATCCCAAACTCCAGAGCTTCGTGCCACAGCAGAGAGAGGAAGATTCAGAGCGATACTCCCACAAGTCCATAAAGCCTTAAGGAGATCCGTGGAGAAGATTTCAACACGCGTCATCATCGTGACGAAAGGCTGCATCGACTACGATCATACTCTGCGGGCCTTCGTCCACTTCTCCAAGAGATCCACATAGAGGGAGTTTTTATATTATTGTCTTTTCATTTCATATCTTTTCTATAAACGGTAGTGAAATCGCCTCGTGTTGGCGACTAGGTCTGGGGTAGGACTTAGGGCTGAAATTCGCCTCGTGATTGGCGACTAGATCTAGGATAGGTCTAGGGGGTGCTCGAGGCCTTTCTGGGGATAGATTGGCTAGAGCGGCTTGAGGTCGTATCTGGGGAGAGATCGGCTAAAGCCAACCGGTTCGTGGGGATATGAGTCGGTATAGAAAAAGAAAAAGAATTTTTATTAGTCGCCCCCGATTTCTAGCGTCATAGAAATCAAGTTTTGTAAAACATTATTTGATATTAATAAAGCATATCTCTTTATTATTGTTTTACTTGATGTCTCTTTATTAATCTTGCAATATTCCAAAGTTCTTATAAATATAATATAAAGTTTTTGAAAACCCTTATTCACCCCCCCTCTAAGGGCGCCGACCAATCCAACAAGGTGTTCATTCTGCGTTCGACGAACAAATCCTGGTTCAGCGGTCGACGAATAGATTATCTCAGCGGTCGACGAACAGACCCCGTCTCAGCGGTCGACGAAATCCTGCGTTCGACGAACTCAAGTCTGCGTTTGACGAACTCAAGTTTGCGTTCGACGAACAGCTCAATATTCAGCGGTTGACGATCCATCCCGTCTCTGCGTTCGACAAAAAGTTGTGTTCGACGATCTCCAGTCTGCGTTCGATGAATATTCAGTAGATGTTCAGAACAACGAATCAAATGTTTAGGTCGACGAATCAAATGATGAGGTCGACGAACTTGAAGCTGAGCTCGACGAAATATCTTCAGCATTATTTTATATCATTCTCAGTTCGACTAAAATATTATATATATGCTGTCAGATTTATTAAAGCAATATTTTATTATTTCTATTTATATATTGCTATATATATTGCTGCCTTAACAATACAGCTGTTGCAAGCATTAAATGCTATAACCGTTGCAGCAAACTATAGAAGGAAATTTGTCAGCTCGAGGATCTGTGAAATAAAAGAGACATTATCTCTTTCCTCTTTAGTTGGCAAGAATTCAAATCAGCCAAAAGCTCTCCAGAATAAATATACAGAGAGAAGAACAGGAGATAGAATAAGAAGCGGCTAAATAGAAAGCTACAGGAAAAGATAAAAGCAGAGGATCAAAAAGAAGAACAGATCTAATATATATTATCTTCTTTTTGCTAACTCTTTCATTGCAGATCATCTTCATCCCGAGACACCAATCTATATCAATTGCTCAGGGATCTAAAGTGCAAGAAGAAAAGAGGAGTATTACATTCTAGAGAAGAAGCTCCATCAACAAGCTGTCATCAATCAAAATCAGATAGGGGGAGCTCTCTTCAACATCATCATCAAGATCCAACTCAACAACCCATCAGGATCTTCAAGAGTCTTCTCAGAAAAGAGAAGAACACTTTCAACCTTTTTGTTTTCTTTATTTCCCCTCCTGTACAAAGGGTTATAACTCCCTTCAAAAGTTAACTCCCGGTGACAAGCCACCTTAGCAAAAACCTGCATCTTGGTTAAAGCACCTGATCAACAGCTCCCTTGGTTTTTGGGCACCTTATCAAAAGCTCACTGGTGTTAGGGCACCTGATAAAAAATCCTAGTGGATTCCTACCAGTGGGTAGAAGAGTAGACGTACCCAGGTTGATTGGGGAACTACTATATATCTTGTGTCATCTGGATGTTTGCTTTGTTTATGCTTTTATTTCTATTTTGTTGTGCTATGATTACTTTGCCAACTTACTGTTTGTTGTTATTACTCACTCAGCACACTTATATATATATATAACATTATTTTGATATAAACTTAAACAAGAGCTTTTAATATTTAAGAACCAAAATCTCCTTTCAGTTATAGTGGCTCTTATTTATATGCGTGGGACCAGATCCAGTCACCACTCTATGAGATAGAGTCACCGCACTGACCGCATGACCAAGACCGGTCAACCCGCGCGGTCATCATGATGGCTCTGTGCTTTGTGAGCTCGTCGGATTCAACCCAGACAAGGAGAACGCCACTCCTCCAAGAAGCTGTGTGATCATGACAACCTAAACGGTCATGACGCTCACCACTTGTGTTCTCCTACGAGTCCTCCTCCAGGGACTGCGAACACAGCCAGGTCGACTAGGGCAAGAGCCCACCAAGCCGACCAACACCAGTGTCCGCATATACCAGCAGATCGCCAAGAGACCGGCTTATGCGAACACAAAAGAGGAGACCGCGCAACTAAGAACACCTTAACCCGCGCAACCAAAAGAACCCGGATAGTCACCAGACTGGACTGCCCCTTCCAGAAAACAACCATGTGCAGTCAACAACTTAACCCGCACAGAAAAGAAACAGCTCGCCACGCGGTCTCACGAACCAGACCGCGCGACCTCACCTCGGCACCTCTTGAACAAAGAACGGCGGACAGGCCGAATGACCTGCGGCTACACCGAATAGGTCAGACCGCAGAGGGAGACCGCAAGACCGCGTAGTTAGCTAGACCGCACGACCTCCTCCCAGACCGCCAACTTCCACTTCAACATTTTCAACAAAATTAGTGTATTATCCACGTGTAATTCGATAAGGCATGTGTACCTATAGCTTTATAGTATAGGATTTAGAAAATCAAGTGTCGTATTTTTCCAGGCTTGTTGAGTACTTCTACTCACAAAGAAGAGCTATTATTTTATCGATCGAAAGTCGGGTTTGTTTTGGATAACGATTTTGAGAAATTCAACTACGAAGAAACATTATGATTAAAATATTAGCACTTGTTCTAGAATCCCTTTGGAATAAAATAGAATTTTACAAAATAATAATCCGCCAACTCTTGTTGAAATAACTTTGACCGTAGAGGTTCCCAAAATATGATAGCACCTCTCTCGAGGAATACTACCAACTAACCTTAGGTTGATCGATTAAGACCCCTAGGCTAGTCGAAACCCCTAAGCTTGCTTTAAGTGATGAACCCCACTTCTGGATTTGACTCCAATCCAGAAGATTTATGTCATCCTCTCTCGAGGAGTGCATGCAACTCCTTTGATCTTTGAGTGATCTCCTCGTACGCACGAATCTCTCGATTAACTAGAATACGGATCTTAGATTGAAAATCATATTCCGGACATATGAAATCAAAACGAAGTAATTCAAAGATAAATCGAAGATAATCAAAATGAGAGATTGCCAATTAGAAAAATATTCAAAACTTAATTTATTTCATTCCAAAGTTCATCATAACCAAGTGCTAAAGAAAATTTAGCTACTCATTATAATGATGGGAATACAAGTAGAAGAGGCAAAAGACATGATAAAAAACTACAATACTTGAATTGAAATTGTAATAATAGAAAACTTACAACTTGTAGAAAAACTAGCTAGAACAACAAAGACAGTAAACTAATGCTGAAAATAAACTCCCAAAATCGAACTCCTTGACTTCTGGATATTGGTGTCTTTTATAAGTGAAAAATTAAGGAGTCACGCCTTGGTCACGCCCATGACCAAGGGAGTGTAAGCTGGGAAAATTTGGGGAGAGAAACCATCAAAAATCAATGGCATGGAGGGTCACAGCCCAAGTCACGCCCGTGACCTAGGGCATGTCTTGAGCGAGTCTAAAATCGGTAGGAAATGTCGTGATCAGGAGTTAATATGCCAGTTGTTGGAAGGGTCACAGCCTCGGTCACGCCTGTGATCGAGGGCGTGTAAGCTGGAAATGGCGCAAGTTAAGAAATGCATGCATTGAATTCTTTGATGGGTGAGTCACGCCCGTGGCCTTGAGGTCACACCCTCTGTCACGCCAGTGATAGAACGCGTGTAATTTTAATCTAATGTGGTGGCGTGTTCTAGCAAATGGAAGGCATATGGGCTGGTCATGGTCATGACTTGCAGTCATGCCCTTGGTCACGTCTGTGACCTTGGGAGTGTACTTTGCGATTTTGGCAGAAAGATCCGGAGTTTCCCCTGAACACGGCTATGGCTTGGAATTGCTATTAGATTCCCAACTTACCTGAAAATACAAAAATAAGGTAAATTAATGATAAATTAAACTAAAAATAAATTAATTATTAATAAAATATTATATAAAAATAACTATAAATAATGCATTATCACTGACTTCACATCCATTTGGTAGACCTTGAATCCTTCATGGGCAGCATATGCAAGGAATAGTCTGATGGCTTCTAGGCTTGCCACTGGTGCAAATGTCTGGTCAAAGTTAATACCTTCTTCTTTTTTATAGCCTTTTGCTACAAGCCTTGACTTGTTCTTCATAATTACTCCATTCTCATCTATCTTGTTCATGTAGACCCATTTTGTTCCAATTATGTTCTGTCCTTGGGCTCTTGGAACCAATTTTCACACCTTGCACTTTTTGAACTGATTTAGTTCTTGTGGCCATTATCCCAAATAGGTCTCCATTTGCTTCTTCAAATTTCTTTGGTTCTACTTGAGAGAGGAAGCTCAGGAAAATTGCTTCATTATGAATTTTGCTCCTTGTTGTGACCCCCTGACTTGCATCTCCAACCAACAGATTTCTTGGATGATCTTTCAGGTATCTGGAAGCAAGTGGCAGCCTTTCTGTAGTCAACTGTGCATCAGTTCCAGCTTCATGTCCAACATGTTGAATTTCCTGCTATTCTCCTTCACTAACAACTTGTGTTTCACCTGATGATTGTCCTTGTTCTCTGACTATTGAATCAGGTGAGGTAATCTTACTGGCAGTAGGCTTGTCCTCTATAGACAGCTCTTTCATCTTTAGTTCAGTGTCTGCAACATTAGAAGAACTAGTTTATCCCTTATAGATCATGCTAGTCTCATCAAATATGACATGAATGGACTCTTCTACAACTTCAGTATTCTTGTTGAACACAATATATGCTCTACTATAGGAGTTGTATCCAACAAGAATACCATTACTATTTTTCTCTGCAAACATTGTTAGATAAGATTTTCCATTATTTAAAATAAAACAGCTGCTTTCAAAGATTCTAAAGTAGGATACATTAGGTTTTCTGCCCTTCAACAATTCAAAGGGACTTTTCTTGTAATCCTTGGTGATAGATGCCCTATTCATCATATGACATGTTGTTTGGAGTGTCATCCCAAAAATATTCTAGTAATGAGGAGTCACTTAACATTTTTCTACCAGCCTCAATAAGGGTCCTATTCTTTCTCTTAGCCACCCCATTTTGTTGTGGGTTCCTGGGAGAAGAGAATTCTTGGGAGATACCTTGTTCTTGACAGAAATTTGTTATACCTCCAAAATATAATTATGTTCCATGGTCACTTCTTATTTTGGCCACAGAACAGTCCATTTCATTCTGGATAGACTTAACAAATGTCATGAAGATGTCAAGAGTATCTGATTTCTTTTTGAGGATGACGAACCATGTGAATCTAGAGTGATCATCAACTATCACAAGAGTGTATAACTTCCCTCCTAAACTTTGAATTGACATTGGACCAAAAAGACCCATGTGCAATAAATACAAGCACCTAATAGAATCCTTGTGAGCAATGTTGTTAAAGGTTTTCCTAGCTTGCTTTCCCATTTGACATGCATGACATGGACCATCTTTAATGAATTTTAGACTTGGTCCATCTCTAACTAGGTTTTCAGAGAATAGCTTACTAATTATCTTGTAGTTAAGATGAGATAATTTCTTGTGCCATTGTACACAAATAGATTCTTTCTCATTAGCTACAAGACAGATATGAATGGAAGAATTAGAACAAATAAAATTTAAACAATAAACATTTCTACTCCTAGTGCCTAAGAGGAGTGTCTCCAAGTCAATTGTCTTTTTAATTAGACACTTATCCTTGTGGAATTCAATGACATAGCCTAAGTCACATAGTTGACTTTTGCTAATGAGATTGTGTTGCAACCCCTCTGCATAGGATACTTTTGGCCCATTATTCACTGGGGCATATTCCTTCAGAAGTCTTCTTATTCCAGTCATGCGTCTGGAAAATCCACTATCCAAGTAACATATATGAATGTGATTGTCCTTTGGACATACCTGCAAGAAAGAACTAATTTACCTTAGGAACCCAACCAACCTTGGGCCCTTGGTTCTTGTTAGCTTTTAGAGCAGATATTTGATTGAAATTTGCACTAATAGAATTGGCTTTCTTAGGCCGTGGCACAATAGGATTATACCAACAGTCCAAGGCAAAGTGACCTACCTTACCACAACACCAGCACTAATACTTATTATACCTTCTCTTTGAAATAGTTTTGGGTATTTGATGTGCATGCTCATGTTCAAGAGAGTAGGCATTAACATTCTTTGCATTCCACTAAAGGATCTTATGGTTGTGTGCATGATGTGGAATGGATTGTACAACAATATGATTCTTCTTAGGGACATGCCTTTGCATAATGGACTTTCACTTGCCTTTAGCAGATGATGTTGGTGCTGTTGAACCAAATACAAATGACCCTTGATGTTTCATTTGTATTTCATCATGTGGAGCTTTAAGTACACTAGACCCAAGGTCTTTCTTTCCTTTCCAGTGAGGAGCATTGCTAGCCTCAATGGAGGAGCATCTATTTTTCAAGTGACCATAAATGTTGTCATGGTCATAATTGTTTGATGCAAGAAGCACCTTTTGGAAAATGATATGTTGTACTTTATTTTTTCCATCATTTCCATTCTTTGCCTTAGCCTTTTCGTTATAACCTAAACCACTTCTATACTGGGCAGAAAAGCTGTCAATGATTGGCAATATAGTTTTTGGCTTGGAAAACTTAGCCACTAGCATCCTCTCATTTGGGAGCTTCTTCTCAAGATCCACAATGATCTTGTTCTTATTGCTTATGGTCCCAATTTGGATGATTGACAGACCTCTCAACTTGCTAATCTCATTGCTTATTTGAGTCAACCTTTCAGTTGTTTCATCACATTCAGATTGAGCAAGTTTCAGGGATTCAATCTCCTCAGCTTGCTTCTTAGCAACTTTTTGCTCATCTTCAGTGCTTCCAGGAGGTCCCCATATTGGTTAACCATATCATTGAAGTCATTTTCAGATTTAGATCCATCCTCATCATTAGATGATGAGGCTGTATCTGAATCAACACCAGTTTAATATTCAGAATCTGATAAAGAAAGGGGAGTTTTAGTAATTATCTCATCAGGATAAGTGACATCTTGTTCTTACTCATCTATCGACTACCATGGACATAAGACCACAACTGTCTTCATCTTCATTGTCACTATTTGACAATGTAAGAGGAGCCCTGATGCCAATCTTGGCAGTAGGATAGTACTCTTCTTTTGTTAATGCAACAAGCCCAATAAGGGCTTTTTCATCTTCTGACTCAGAAGAGTCTAAGTCACTATCACTCTAGCCCTTCTTCTTCTTCTTCTTCTTCTTCTTTGATAAGAAGCTCTTCTCAGACTTCTTGGCCTTGTAGTGCTTCTTCTCATCTTTTTCTTTTCTTTCTTTTCTTTTGACTGGACTGTCAACAATAATATGTCCAGGACTGTTACAACATCAGCAGATAATGTCAGCACTAGAATGTTTGTTATATTTAGAACCATACCTGTCCGCCTTGGGTTCTCTTCTTGATCTGTCATAGTTGTTGTGGGGCTTCTTTGAGCTGGAGGTAGAGGAAGATTTACTCTTCCATTGTCTCCTCCTGCTCAGCATTTTCTTAAACTATTTGGAGAGCAGGGTAAGTTCTCCATTAGTTATCTCATCTCCTAAAGTGCAGGGTTCTGAGCTTCCTGTGTCAGCATTTCTCCTTGGAGGTTAGGGGTTCCTCTCACTACACATTTTGGAGCTTTCATCTTTGAAGGACACAGACTTCTCCATGCTGTTTACCTTGATTCATTCCTCCTCAACTTTTTTGGTTTTCAATTGTAGCTTATGGGAAAGCATCTTCCCAAATAGAATCTGGGGATGGATGTTGTTCAGATTTCCCGACTCCCTTACGATATAGATCATCATGTCCCATTACATGTTGAGTGATCTTAGGAATTTGTCATTTAGATCATAATTTGTAAGGGTTCTGCCATAAGTCCTTAACCCATTCATAATTCTGAAGAATCTTTCATAGCATTCAGGAATGGAGTCCTACTTCCCTTGGTTGAATGCTTCATATTATTGGTTTAGTAAGGATTTTCTATCATTCCTTACCTCAGCAGTGCCTTTCATGTACACAATCAGTGTATCACACATTTCCTTAGTAGTTTGGCAGTGAATCAGATTTTGGAATGAGGAGTCATCTATGACACTTACAATAATGTTCTTGGCCCTTTTGTCCATTGTGGTCAGAACTTCCTCATCTTTGTCATTTCCGTTAGCTTCTTTGTGACTTGCAGATTTGCATCTTTGGTGGAGACCATCATGGGTATGAAATGTTTTTGTTAATGGAACGTTCACCTAAAGGGGGGGGGGGGGGGTAGGTGATCTGGGTTCTTTTCGAAATATTAGCGCGAGTTACGAATATTCAAGCGTAGCACAAAAGTATCGCACAAATAAATCACAGCCACGACACAAGATCTATAGAGGTTCCTCAATACCGAGTGTCTTGAGTAGTCTTCTGTCCTTCTGCGCCTACCTAGCAGTGTGCTAAGCTCGTCAAACTCTGCCAAATATTCAGGCCCTCAAGCTTTACAACACAGACCCGCAAGTCCTACAGCCAAGGCCCACAAGCCCCTACTACACCCAAAACCGCAAGCTCGATAATCAGGCCCTCAAGCCCAACACAACACAGACCCGCAAGTCCTATGCCTACAGCCTAGGCCGGTAATCCCTTCTTGCACCCAAGCCCTCAAGCTCGACAATATCGGACCCGCAAGTCCACAGCCCTGGCCCTCATGCCTCACAGCTCTCCAGCCCTCAAGCTAGACAAAATCGGACTCGCAAGTCCACTGCCCTGGCTCTCAAGCCTCACAGATCTCTATCCCTCAAGCTAGACAAAATCGGACCTGCAAGTCCACTGCCCTCGCCCTCAAGCCTCACAGCTCTCCAGCCCTCAAACTAGACACTTAGGCCCTCAAGCCTTACAACAATAAAGGTTTACAGTGATGAAAACTGTTTCTTTTGCTTGATGAAGATCGACAACTTAAGGTTGAAGAAGATGTTTCTGATTCAGATCTTGAAAGAAGAGTTCTTCTTCAATCTCTTTTCTTAGCCTGATGAGGAACGGCTTCTTATAAGTCAATGGAGATGACTGATTCTTCTGAGAACGCTTGATTCTTATTCTCTACTTGTTCTTCTTCTTTATGTCGCTTTTACTGTTTTATTTGCTATATGCGTAAGTTATTTCTGATTGATGTTTCTTTAGGGCAAACTCTTATCTCTTTTATAAGACTGCGAGGCTCCCAACGGTCTTCTGAGAAAGTTCCTTAAGTGTCAGATGCCCCATTCCTTAAGAGCACGCTCTGATTGGACAATCAGGCGGCAGCATTAATTGCTGACAGTGCGTCCACAATATTTGAATTCCGTCTCGATGATATTTCCAGATTCATGCTGATACTGATAGATTTATGACGATATGGATAATATCTCGATGACATGAATTTGTCGATGCCTTTGGACTTGGTGGATCTTCAAGTCTTCTAGTTTCTGCCTCTAACGCTGATGTCTCGACGATACGAGATATTCTGGCGTTTCTGCATATACAGCGATATGCTATCTCAAACTGTGTCATCGTGATCTTCTTTCTTGTAGTATGTCGTCATAATCACTTTGTTCTTTCGACGACATGAGCGATATAATGTCGACAGACTCTGCTTTAGCAACTGCTTGTCTTCAGCTGTCCTTCTTCAGTCTTCTCGACGTCACGCCTTCTTTACGATGATGTCATTGGCATCGGTCTTACTTAGCCTTTCCGACGACACGACTTCTTTGATGATGTCGACGATACTGCATCTTCTCGACAACATTCCTTCCTTTTGAATCTGTCTCAGCGGTTGGGCTGAGTTGGCTTCCTCTTCTCAGCGGATTCTGTCAATCTGTAGAGAAGATTCTGTGTTCGAGGAACTGCATTCGTCGTTCGACGAACTTCATTCTTCGTTCGACGAACAACATTCTGCGTTCGAAAAACTCCATTCTTCTGTCCTGTCTCTGCGTTCGACGAACTGCATTCTTTGTTCGACGAAATTGCCAAGTCTCATCGTTTGCTTTGCTCATCATCATGACGACAAACATACTTTGACGACGATATCTCCTATTCTTCTCGACGACATTCCTTTAACTTCCTTTGATTATGATCTAGAGAAGTGATCAAATACAAAGTGAAGTTTTCTTGACTTGGTGACTTCTTCAAATTAGGAATCATGTGGGCAAGATTCTCAACAATCTCCCCCTATTTGAAGAAGTCGGTATCTCAATTCAAGACTACTTTCACTTGACAATAAATGTTATAATCTTAAATGGAAGGTATGAGCATTTAAGATTTTACTTATCTTTTGCTGAACTTATGAGTACATCAAGCTTACAGCTCCCCCTTGATTTGATGTCTCTTCTTTTGTGGCTCCCCCTACTCCTTTGCTCCCCCTATCTTTGAGGTCTTCTTAAGCATCTTGTCTTGAACATATTTGTTGGAACAACCCTATTACTAATTTGGCCTAGGATCACTATATGTTGATCAAGATTTGTATTGGCCCCAATGTATAGTCTTAAGGTCAAGTTTTAGGCTGATTTGATTGGCAGAACTTGGAAAATTCAAGGTCAATACATGGCAAATGATGCTCGACAAATGACTAGCAGCGGTCGACGAATTCTAAGCCAGTGCTCGACAAATGACTAGCAGCGGTCGAAGAATTCTAAGGCAGCGCTCGACAAATGACTAGCAGCGGTCGACGAATTCTAGCCAGCGCTCGTCAAATTGCTTTCTGACGTTCAAATTTATATTCTCAGTGGATGTCAGTTCTCTGAACTCAAATCAGCAAAATAACGGATATATTTATTTCTCCTTGGACGTATTCAGACAGCCAAGTAAGGATATCTTTCTCATTTATTATATCCTTATATTCCTTCTATTCCAAGAAGAAGAATAGCCATTGACATTTAATGCCAAAGGCATCTTTCTCGACAAAAGGAATTAAAAGGACCTGCCAAAAATCGTTTTGGGTGGCTGCCTGGTTCCAAGAAGGATTTAAGTCAGAAAAAGACATTCCTTAAAGAGACAAAAATATTTGAATTTGAACAGATATATACATACAGTCATCAGAAGAGAAAAGAGACATAGAGAATAGCAAGAACTGAGATAGTGGTCTTCTGGGAGAAACATAAAGAAAAACTTGACTATCACTTTCTCTAATCTGTGATCATAGAACAAGGAGGATAGAAGAAGTCTTTCAGAAGAAGAAGCAAATACACTATTCTTTCTCAGTTTTCTTCTTCATCGAGATCATCTGCTACAAAGACTTCTACTTGAGAAAGCTATGTCCAAAAAAATTTGTCATTAACTCTCATCAGACAGGGGGAGCTTTCTGCTTCAACATCTTTTGCCTTCTCTCAGATCATTGACAGAGAAGAACACTCTATACCTTTTTATCTCATTCTGTACAGGGTTAATACTCTCTTCAAAAGTTTACCCAGTGGTGGCAAGACACCTTATCAAAAAATCCTAGTGTGGTTTTTAAGCACCTTATCAAAAGCTTATTGGTGTGTGGACACCTTATCAAAAATCCCTTGGTGCCTGGGCACCTTATCAACCCTCCTAGTTGATTCCTACCAAAGGTGGTAGAAGAGTAGACGTACCCAGATTTATTGGGGAACTACTATAGCTCCTTGTGTCTTCTGTGCTTGATTATTTCTATGTGGTTATGCTTGTGATGTGTGTCCTTTTTATTAATTCTGTAGTTGTCTATAACTCACACTAAATACACATATACCTAAACAGTAGTTTAATTTCTGCTATAAAATGTGTTAAAAAATTTAATACTCTATTCACCCCCCCCCCCTCTAGAGTAATTTAAGATCTGACCTCCACTTTCAATTGGTATCAGAGGTAGGTTGATTCTTTACTGGCTAACACCTGAATCACAAAGATCAACCAGATCTGAATTTTTCTAAGAGTTTCCTTCTCTAAAATCTTATCTTATTTAAAACTCATGGCACAAAACAAGGAGTATTCCAGCACAAGACCTCCTATGTGCAATCTCAATAAGTTTGCACTATGGAAAGCAAGGATTAGGCTTTATATGAACTCCATTGATGAGGAGATTTTTAATGTCATCCTTACAGGACCTCCAACACCTACAGCATCAGCTAGTACTGCTACAACAACAGACAACACTACTGTTCCACCTCCTGAGTGGACTGAGGCTCAGAAGAAGCAGAGAAATGCAGATGCAAAGGCCATGAACATTCTGGCCCTAACTATGTCTGATGACATATTCCAGAAAGTAGTTGAGTGCACCTCAGCAAAAGAAATCTGGGAATCTCTCAACAACATGGTGGCAGGATCAGCAGATGAAAGAAAAGATAGAAGATCTCACCTGATCTCTCAATATGAGAACTTCAAGAAGGGAGAATCAGAAAATGTAGCTGACATGTACAACAGGCTCAGCCTCATAATAAATGAGCTGAAGTCTCTGGACAAAGTGATCTCACTCACAGAGATCAATGACAAAATTCTTATGTGCTTTCCCAGCACATGGGACTCCAGAATCTGGCCAATCAAAGAAGCTAGAAGTCTCAATGAGATCACCACTGAAGCCCTGTTGGGCAAGCTCAAATCTTATGAGCAGCTCATCAAAACCAGGGAAACTAAAGAATCCACTTCATCCCCAACACCCAAGAAGGAAAGAACCATAGCCTTCAAGGCTGCAGAAGATTAAGGAAAAGCTCCTGACAAAGAGGAGTTTATGAGTCTGATTACCAAAAGATTCTATAAGATGGCCAAGAAAGACTTCAGAAAACAGCTATCCAGAAGTCATGACAAGCCAAGGTATGACAAAAAACATTCTAATGAAATCATATGCTTTGGCTGCAGGAAACCAGGACACATTGCTCCTGAATGTCCAGAGATTCAACACAAAAAGGACAAGAAGGAAAGAAGAAAAGAAAAGGAAGAAAAGAAGGGCTCCAGCAAATCTTCCTCCCACTCTCACAAGAAGAAGGGAAGAGGATTTGTAGCAACATCCTGGAGTGAAACAGAATCTGAATCAGATTCTTCATCTTCCTCCTCTGATGAAGAAGAAACAAAAGAAGATAGCCAATGCTTAATGGCTATTTATGACTCAGACAATGAGTCACAATCAGCATCATCATCCAGCTCCAGTGATGATGAAGAAGAAAAAAGTTTTTGCATGATGGCAATCAATGCCTCAACTAACAATTCTGATGAGGAGAAATCAGAATCAGAAGCAGAAGATGACATTGATCAGGTATTATCTGACTTTGATTTCACTTCTATTGAATTCAAAGATGATTTCAAAACTCTTTGCCAAGACTTAATAAAATCTGAGATAGAAATAATCTCTCTCAGAACTAAGTTAGTTGAAATGAACAATATAAGTGAAGAGAATGGAAATCTTAAGAAAGATTTGGCTGCCTCCAGAGAACACATTACTACTCTTAAGAGTAGGTTATCTGAAGCCAAAAAGCTTGAAGAATCCCTCAATGGGAGAAGTATCAGGATGATGGACATCACAAGCACTGTCAATGCTAGATTTAATAATAGCAAACTGGGCTTGGGTGCCTCATCAAGAGAGTCATCTCGGATTAAGAAAAACATCCTCTCCACACCCATAAAATTCATTTCTGCTAAAAGCAAAGAAGCTGCAGAAAGAAATAAAGACATTTCAAGGAAGTTTGTTAAGGATAAAAGAATTCAGAAGAATTCGTCGAACGACATTCGACAAAAGGTTTCAAATTTGCCGAACGAGGCTCGACGAAAACTGAAAATAGACTTTCAGTATAGTTATAAAATGAATAATGATCGATGAATTTATTCAAATTCTTCGAACAAGCACTATACAGAAAACTCTAAGAATTCTAATCCTAAATATACCAAAAATCATTTTACTGAGTGGACTATACCTCCAAGGAGATATCATCCACAAGGTTACAAGGATCAACTTGAAATGACATTTATCTCTGAATTTTGTGGTAACATAAAAGGACCCAAGGTAATCTGGGTCAAAAACAACTAGTTTATGTTTTTGTCTTTGCAGGTACACAGCCATCCAAGACTAAATCAAAAATGGTACTTGGACAGTGGATGCTCAAAGCATATGACAGGGAACAAGGCCAACCTGAACAACTACAAGGCAAAACTTGGACCCAAGGTGAACTTTGGAGATTCCAACTGTGGACAAACCAAAGGCTATGGTCAAATTAAAATTGGAAAAGTGACATTCAAGGAAGTAACCTATGTCAAGGGTTTAAAGCACAACCTCATCAGCATAAGTCAGTTATGTGATGAAGGTTATCAGGTAACATTTAATAAATCAGAATGCATTAAATCATCTGATAATGTTATTGTTCTATCAGGAATTAGACAAGGAAATATATATTTAGTAAACTTCAACTCATCTAAATCAGAATTTTGTTTATTTAATGAGTTAAGCAAATCCAGTGAATTATGGCATAAGATATTAGGACATGTAAACCTTAGAACCATTGCTAAATTAGCTAAAGATAATCTTGTTAGAGGCTTACCATCAGGATCATATAAGTAAGAAGGTCTTTGTAGGGCATGTCAATTAGGTAAGCAAACCAAAAACAGCTTTAAATCATTATCTAAAAGTGATTCACCTAGAATCTTATACTTGCTACATATGGACCTATTTGGACCTATTGCAATAAAGAGCTTAGGGGGAAGTCTTATACTCTAGTTATTGTGGATGACTTCTCTAGATTCACTTGGGTGTTCTTTTTGAGAGAAAAGACAGATAACTTTAAAGTTCTTACAGACTTTCTTAAGAGCATACAGATTGAGTACTCTACTGTAGTTGCATTGATCAGAAGTGATTATGGCACTGAGTTTGAGTCTCTTCTCATGCAAGAATTCTGTGAGATGGAAGGTATCAGGCATTGCTTCTCATCTCCTAGAACTCCTCAACAAAATTGGGTAGTTGAAAGGAAGAATAGAACTCTAATTGAATCGGCAAGAACATTGCTTGCAGATGCTAACCTGCCCCTATCCTTTTGGGCTGAGGCTGTCAGCACAACAAATTATGTTCTGAATAGAAGTTTGATACACAAACTTAAGGGTAAAACCCCCTATGAATTGCTTAAAGGGAAGAAACCCAAAGTTGATTATTTTAGAACTTTTGGATGTAGATGTTTTGTTCATAACAATGATAAGAAATATCTTAAGAAATTTGAACCAAAATCTGAAGAAGGAATCTTCTTAGGATATTCAATAGTTAGCAAAGCATATAGGGTATTTAATAAATCCTCTCTTAAAATAGAAGAGTCTATGCATGTTTCCTTTTATGAAACTAACATGTTTTACAAGGAGAAGAACTCTTCTACCAAGAACACTTTGCAGGTACCAGCTCTATGTGAAGAGCTTAAAGGACTAAATCTCCAGACAGGAGATTCATTGCATCCATTACCTCAAACTCTTGAAGATAGTGAAGAAGAAGATCATCCAGATCTTGTTGATTACCTAAATCAAGCAACAACAGAACATCCTCCACATGATGTAATAGCTGAACAAATTCCCAATGAAGACACTACTGCTGAACCAACTCCAACTGCTAGCCATATCACAGTCAGAGATCATCCAATTTCACAAGTGATTGGTGATATCACAGCAGGTGTTCAAACAAGGCATCAACTACACCAAAATCAGATGCGTACTTGTTTTCTATCACAAGTTGAACCTCAAACCATAAAAGATGCAGAACAAGATCCAAATTGGATTCTTGCAATGCAAGAGGAACTCAACCAGTTTGAAAGAAACAAAGTTTGGGATTTGGTTCCAAGACCAAGAGGCCATCCAGTCATTGGCACCAAGTGGGTCTTCAGGAACAAGCTTGATGAACAAGGAAATATTGTGAGAAATAAAGCAAGATTGGTAGCTCAAGGATATTCACAGGAAGAAGGCATAGATTATGATCAGACATTTGCCCCTGTTGCAAGGCTTGAAGCTATAAGGATTTTCTTGGCCTTTGCTACATTCAAGAAGTTTAAGGTATATCAAATGGATGTGAAAAGTGCTTTTGTCAATGGAGACATCAAAGAAGAAGTCTATGTGGAACAACCACCAGGTTTCATCTCTCCAACTCATTCCTCCTATGTATTCAAACTTAATAAAGCTCTCTATGGTCTCAAACAAGCTCCTAGAGCATGGTATGAGACTTTAGCTAACTTTCTCTTGGAAAACAATTTCTGTAGAGGCATAGTAGACAAAACATTATTTTACAAAGTACATAAAAATCAAACTCTACTAGTTCAAATATATGTAGGTGACATAATCTTTGGATCTACTGATTCAAATTTGTGCAAAAGATTTTCCAATCTAATGCAATCAAGATTTGAAATGAGTAGTATGGGTGAATTATCCTACTTTCTTGGTCTTCAAGTAAAGCAAACCCCATCAGGAATCTTCATCTCTCAATCTAAGTATGCTAAGGAATTAGTGAAAAGATTTGGGATGTCTGACTCCTCTACTATGAAAACACCCATGGCCTCTAATGCTATTTTTAATACTGATGAATCAGGAAAACCTGTTGATCAGAAACTGTATAGGTCAATTATTGGCTCTCTACTCTATTTAACAGCCAGTAGGCCTGACATAATGTTTGCTACATGCATTTGTGCTAGGTTTCAAGTTGATCCTAAAGAAAATCATCTTACTTTTATAAAAAGAATTTTAAGATATATAAAGGGTTGCCCTAATCTGGGACTTTGGTATCCAACAACATGTGAATTTGAATTAACTGGATTCTCAGACTCAGATTATGCTGGATGCAGGGTAGATAGGAAAAGCACATCAGGAACTTGTCAGTTTCTTGGTGATAGACTTGTATCTTGGTTTTGTAAGAAACAAACATCTGTGTCTACATCAACAGCTGAAGCTGAATACTTAGCTGCAGGCAGCTGCTGCTCACAGATATTGTGGATACAAAATCAGCTCCTAGACTATGGTGTCAACTTAAATAATTCAGTTATATTTTGTGACAACACTAGTGCAATATCTATAGCACAAAATCCAGTTCTCCATAGTAGGACTAAACACATAGAAATTAGGCACCACTTCCTCAGGGATAATGTGGATAAAAACAAAATTTGCCTACAGTTCATTTCTACTGATTTGCAAAGAGCAGACATTTTCACCAAGCCTTGGATGAAAAGAAGCACATCTTCTTTATAAATCAACTAGGAATGATAGATGGAGATTCAATCTGCTAAAAATTAAGTATTTCTATTTTTCTCACAAATTTGTCGAACGAAGAACGACAAATTTGAATCATTTGTCAAACGATGGGCTCTGAAACCTCTTAAAGGCAGAGTCAGTTAAGGCAATGTCTTTTGTCGAACGTCGGTCGACGAAAAAGATGCTTTCGTCGAACGCTTCTAAACAAAGAAATAAAGCCTTTTCGACTTCTAATTTTATTAGGTTTTGTCGAACAGTGGTTTACGAATGCGCCCTCATTCTTCGACCCTTCTATATAAGTTTTATTTTATCTTATTCTAAGCTTTGCGCCTACAGAAATCGTCTTTCCCTCCAGTTCCCCTCTGCACTTGATCTTCAACTTTCATTGCAGGAACAATGGCGACTCCTCAGGCCTCTCTGCATCTAATGAAGTTTGACGCAGGCTTCGACATTGACATGGACTCGTTTGCACAGTCAGACCAAATCTTCAAGGACATTCTTCAAACGCTGGATGAACAACATCTAAGGAAGCTTCTAAGCACCAGGCAGAAGATAGCTGTTGCAGAGATAAAGGCATGGGTTTACACTGCAAAACCAGTCGATGAAAGCCTGTCGGGAACAATCTCAGGTCATCATGTCTCTCTCTCACCCACCATCCTTTCTGAAATCTTTGGCTTTGAAAATGGTGAAGATGATTTAGACATAAGCTCAAATGAATTTGATGAAGCTTTAGTCAAAATGGGGCATCTGACTGGAAACCCTAGCCACCTTCTGAAAAAGAATCTGTCTCAGGACTACAAGTTCTTAGCAGATATTGTTGGAAAAGTCTTGCTGAGCAAGACTTCTGGGCACGACTATATCAGTAGGCACCAATTTCTGTTAATGGTGGCCTTAATGGAGAAGAAGAACGTCAACTGGGGATCAATTCTTTTTGAATTGATTAAAAAAAACTCTAAAGACAATGTATGCTTTGGAAGAATCTTAGGGATTTTTCTGCAGGAAAGGCATCCAGAGCTTCTAGTGTCACCAAAAGTAACAATAAATGCCAGCAAGAAGCTGACCTCAGCTCTCTTTGCTAAATGGGATAGAGTAATTCCCAAGAAGAATACAGGAGCTGAGGCATCCAGAAAAAGGAAAGCTTCTGAGGACATAAGGACTGATCAAGTCACTCCCTCTACCCTTCTAGAAGATCCTTCCTCAGTTCCTCCTTCCTTTCATACTCTCTCTCCACCTGCTCAACTTTCTCCTACACACCCTTATTCTTCATCCCCTCCTTCAACTGAAATAACACCCATCAATGATATCCCCCTCTCAACTGCCCATATCAGTGATGCTACACCTTCTCCTCTATCTTCAGAACCACTACCAACCACACATCCCTCTCCAATACACAATGAATATCATTCACCTATTCATTCTCCTAGTCCAATCCATCTAGAAATTCCCACACATACCACTATCATCAGCAATATCATTCCTCCAATATCATTCCCATCCACTTCATAACCATCCTCTAGTAATCCACCAGATTATACATCCCTCAACCTCTCCTCTATTGCTGATCAAGTTTTTGATCTTATCCTTCCTAAAATAAGCCAGCTCCTGGATGCAAAACTTGCTCCAGTTCTTCAGGCACTTTCTACTTTATCTGCTAAAATCGCTTCTCTTCCCTCCTCCACTGCTATCCCTTCTTCAAGGAGCCTAGATTCAGGCTGCCCTGAAGCTAGGCAGGGGGAGATGTCCTATGAAGAAGTTCCAGGAATAGAAGAACCTCCAGAAGAAGATACAGAAGTAACAATTTTTGATACAGATATAGTTGATTCAGCTACACAAGTTATAGAAGAAATAAATAATATATGCATTCATCCATCCTGTGATCTATACAGCTTATTATCAAAATTTGATGTCACATATACTTCAAGGGTATCACCAAAGGTATACATAGAGGACCTATCAAAGGCTCTGATATGCCTTCCTCAGAAGACCCATTCTGATTTTTATACAAAATTACATCTCTTCTATTCCTTCATTCATTGTTCAAGACATTCAAATAAAGGATCACTCTGTAGAATATGAAGATGATCTTGCAGAATCTCTTGATGATTCAACAGACTCACAATTTACTTCTTCACCTCCAAATCCTGTATGGAATGAAGAACCAATGCCAAGCTTTGATGAAATTTGGAAAGAAGCAGATGCTGAGTTTGACAAAGCTGAAGAAGAAAGATTAAAGGCTCGTGAAGCAATCAAGAGAATTGATGATTTATACAATAAGCCAATCTCATCTTCTGACTCTGATGATAATGATGACAACAGTGATTCTGATGATACACTTTCAAAGAAAAGAAAGAAAAGAACAGCTAAGTCAAAAGCTGCTCCCAAGCCCCCAAATCCAAATAATGACATTCCTCTGTACATTTTGTATAATGTTCCTCTTGATGAGAAAACTCCTCACTGGATGAAGATCTCCAGAAATGAGAACAATAGGAGGAAGAAATTCAAAAAGACTGGCTACATCCCTGACAAACCAGTCAAGCACAATCATCCTCCTCCTCCTCCTCCTCCTCCAGCAGCTGGTGCAACAGGATTATCAGGTGTTTCATCTCTCTCTCAGAAGCCAAGCTCTCAACATTCTAGGAGACCTGGTAATTCTAGTGGTCCTCAAGCCTCTGGATCAGCCAGTGCTCCTTTCTCTAAAAGATCAGCACCTATCCTTCAAGAAAGTCAAACCTTTTCCTCTTCTAAAATATCTTCAGAATACAAATTTCACATATCTGATGGATCTCTTCACAGAGATAGAGTACCTCAAAAGGTCACTCAAGACAAAAATGATTCAGAAGATATCTATTACTTTCCAGATCCAGAAGAAGAGAAAATCTGTTAGATAGCAAGACTAAAGAAACAATTGCATATGCACAGATTAAAAAGGCTAAAGCAGAAGGCAAAGATTTCTCAGGTTTATCAACCATGTCAGAATACAGAAGAAAAGAACTTGAAAAATACAAAACTGTTAAAACATTCAATGCTGAGGAATATAGTGATATGCACCCAGAAGCATTTATCCCTCATGTCAAAGAGCAGAAAATCATTGGAGCTCAAGATTTGTATATCAGCAAAAAGAAATCAGAAGACCCCAACAGGAAAATCATATTCAAGCCACCTTCTCAGGACAAAAAGTCTTAAATCAATTGCTTGATTATGAATGTAAAGTTTCTAAAATCAGAGCATTTACTTTCTATCTTATCTGATGATCTATTTTTATCTATCAAATATATTTCATTTCATTGTTGCTCTGTTGTTTATACTTTCTGCTGTATTTATTTAATTATTTGTCAAATAGTATCCTAACCCAAATAGGGGGAGATTGTTGGAACAACCCTATTACTAATTTGGGCTAGGATCACTATATGTTGATTAGGATTTGTATTGACCCCAATGTATAGTCTTAGGGTCAAGTTTTAGGTTGATTTGATTGGCAGAACTTGGAAAATTCAAGGTCAACACATGGCAAATGATGCTCGACAAATGACTAGCAGTGGTCGACAAATTCTAAGCCAGCGCTCGACAAATGACTAGCAGCGGTCGACGAATTCTAAGCCAGCGCTCGAAAAATGACTAACAGCGGTCGACGAATTCTAGCCAGCGCTCGTCAAATTGCTTTCTGACGTTCAAATTTATATTCTCAGTGGATGTCAGTTCTCTGAACTCAAATCAGCAAAATAACGGATATATTTATTTCTCCTTGGACGTATTCAGACAGCCAAGTAAGGATATCTTTCTCATTTATTATATCCTTATATTCCTTCTATTCCAAGAAGAAGAATAGCCGTTGACATTTAATGCCAAAGGCATCTTTCTCGACAAAAGGAATTAAAAGGACCTGCCAAAAATCGTTTTGGGTGGCTGCCTAGTTCCAAGAAGGATTTAAGTCAGAAAAAGACATTCCTTAAAGAGACAAAAAGATTCGAATTTGAACAGATATATACATACAGTCATCAGAAGAGAAAAGAAACATTGAGAATAGCAAGAACTGAGATAGTGGTATTCTAGGAGAAACATACAGAAAAACTTGACTATCACTTTCTCTAATCTGTGATCATAGAACAAGGAGGATAGAAGAAGTCTTTCAGAAGAAGAAGAAGAAGCAAATACACTATTCTTTCTCAGTTTTCTTCTTCATCGAGATCATCTGCTACAAAGACTTCTACTTGAGAAAGCTATGTCCAAAAAAATCTGTCATTAACTCTCATCAGACAGGGGGAGATTTCTGCTTCAACATCTTTTGCCTTCTCTCAGATTATTGACAGAGAAGAACACTCTATACCTTTTTATCTTATTCTGTACAGGGTTAATACTCCCTTCAAAAGTTTACCCAGTGGTGTCAAGACACCTTATCAAAAAATCCTAGTGTGGTTTTTAAGCACCTTATCAAAAGATTATTGGTGTGTGGACACCTTATCAAAAATCCCTTGGTGCCTGGGCACCTTATCAACCCTCCTAGTTGATTCCTACCAAAGGTGGTAGAAGAGTAGACGTACCCAAATTTATTGGGGAACTACTATAGCTCCTTGTGTCTTCTGTGCTTGATTAGTTCTGTGTGGTTATGCTTGTGCTGTGTGTCCTTTTTATTAATTCTGTAGTTGTCTATAACTCACACTAAATACACATATACTTAAACAGTAGTTTAATTTCCGCTATAAAACGTATTAAAAATTTTAATACTCTATTCACCCCCCCCCCCTCTAGAGTAATTTAAGATCTGACCTCCACTTTCAATATTGATGCCATTTCTCCCCCTTTCTGACTTCTTTCCTGCAGCTCTCCTTTAGGTAGACAATAGAAAAAGCTCCCCCTTGCTCAGTCATAGTTCATCCAAATCCTGAGAGATTTTCTAACCAATCATCTAGAAAGGGGTTAGTGAAGCGGTTAAGATTGCTCTAAGTTTAACATCCCCAATTGGAATTTGAAGAAGTTAAACTTAGCTTCATCTAGGGGCTTTGTAAATATATCAGCCACTTATTTGTCTGTTGGGACAAACTCAAGGGTGATATCATCATTTTCCACATGCTCCCTGATGAAGTGATACCTGATCTCAATATGCTTAGTCCTGCTGTGAGAGACAGGGTTCTTAGCAATTGAGATTGCACTTGAAGAGTCACAAAATAGGGGTGTTTTGGTCATCTTCAGATTGTAGTCATCAAGTTGATGCTGAATCCATAGTAGTTTGGCACATCAGCTCCCAGTAGAGATATACTCTGATTATGCTATTGAGATTGCCACACTAGTCTGCTTCTTACTGCTCCAAGAGATCAGTCTTCCACCAAGGAATTAACATTTCCCCGAGGTACTCTTCCTATCTTCCTTGCACCCTGCATAATCTGCATCTTAGTATCCAGTCAGTTCACATCCATTGTTCCAAGGGTACCATAGGCCAAGATTTGATGTACCCTTTAGGTATCTTAAGATTCTCTTGACAGAGACATGATGAGATTCCTTAGGATTCACCTGATATCTAGCACAGACACATGTAGCAAACATTATGTCAGTCCTACTTGCAGTTAGATAAAGCAAAGAACCAATCATGCATCTGTACTTGGTTTCATCAAAGGGTATGCCCTTCTCATCCTTGTCCAGAGACACATTGGTTCCCATTGGAGTCTTCATTGAAGAAGCACTCTCCAATCCAAATTTCTTGACTAACTCCCTAATGAATTTGGTTTGGGAGATGAAAATACCATCTTCAGATTATTTCACTTGGAGACCTACGAAGTATTTGAGCTAACCCATACTGCTCATCTCAAACTTTCCCTGCATCAAGTTAGCAAACTTTTTGCATAAATTGTTATCTGTAGAGCCAAAGATGATGTCATCCACATAGATCTGTACTAGCAAGATCGTGCCCTTTACTTCCCTTAGGAACAATGTCTTCTCAATCTTTCCCCTTGAGAATTTGTTCTCAATTAGAAAGATTGATAGAGTCTCATACCAGACCCTGGGTGCCTATTCTAAGCCATAAAGTGCTTTTCTAAGAACGTAAACGTAATCAGGGTGAATAGGGTCTACCAAACCTAAGGGCTGCTCTACATATACCTCCTCTGTGAGGTCACCATTTAGGAAGGCTGACTTCACATCCATCTGGTAGACCTTGAAACCTTGGTAGGCTGCATAGGCCAGAAACAGTCTTATTGCTTCCAGTTTGGATACTGGAGCAAATGTCTGATCAAAATCTATCCCTTCCTCTTGTTTGTAGCCTTTTGCCACTAGCCTTGCTTTATTCTTGGTGATGATTCCATTTTCATCCATTTTGTTTCTGTAGACCAATTTAGTTCCTATGATGTTCTTTCCTTGGGGTCTTGGAACCAGTTTCCAAACTTTGCATCTCTTAAATTGGTTCAGTTCCTCTTGCATTGCTGCAATCCAAAATGGATCCTGATTTGCTTCCTCAAATTTCTTGGGTTCAATTTGAGAGAGAAAACTCAGGTACAATGCTTCATTTGCAACTCTACTCCTTGTCAACACACCCTGGTTGAAAGCTCTTATAATTTGCTCCTGAGGATGATCTCTTACTTGTCTCAAGGTGGCTGGTAGTATTCTGGGGATTTCTTCAGTTGCAGGTCTTTCAGGTTGCACTTCTTCTGCTGTTTCTGTGTCTTCCACAACATCTGTTTCAACCCCTCCACATAAGCTACCTTTATGATGGCAACTAACCCATTAGAGATGTTTCCATAGCCCCTGGTCACCCCCTTTTCTGAACCTCCAAAGATCATGGTTGGTCCATTCTCCATAGGGATGAACTCTCTTAAGTACTTTCTGACTCCAGTCATGTGCCTGGAGCAGCCACTGTCCAAATACCAAATTGGAGATTGGTTGGCATTTGGACAAACCTGGAAAACAAATCACTTCCCCTTATGTACCCAATATGGATTGGGTCCTTGGTTTCTGTTATGGTGGTATAATGGAACAACAAACCTCTGAGGGTTCTGCACTCTCTTTGCATTGAGTCCTACTGGGTTAAACCAACAGTCCAAAGCAAAGTGGCCTACTTTTCCACAGCACCAGCATTCATATCTGTTATATCTTCTCTTCTGCTTCATCATCTGAATGAGGTGGCAGTGCTGATGAGCAGGAGAGAAGGCTTCTTGCCTAACAGATCTTGTGTGAATCTCATATGTGTGAGTCTGGGGAGGAATTGGTCTCACCATATTTTGGTTCACCTTCTTGGGAACAGGCTTTGTAGGAACAACCTTTCCCCTGCCCTTGACTGCTGTTGCTGCAGCTCTATGGGCTGAAGGACTTGACACCAACACCTCTTATAGGAAGGTCTAGCTTTAGGATCTTTGCCCGTAACTGTCTCCTGATTGAAACCGATACCAGCTCTGAAATGTCTAGAGAAGGTGTCGATGATAGGCAGCATAGTTTTGGGCATATATAAGCTGGATGCAAGTTTCTTCTCAGCCAACATCATTTCCTCAAGGTCCTTGATGACATTGTTCTTCTGTCCTAATTCGGCATTCTTAAGCCTTATGGCTTCCTTGAATTTGTCCACTTCTTTGTTCATAGCAGCCAGCTTCACAGCTGTCTCCTGGAGCTTATATTGAGCGGGCTTCAAGGAATCTAGCTCCTTGGTCTGGAATTTGAGGAGTTTCTTACAGTCTTTGAAGGCTTTCCACAAGGCTTTATGTTGCCTTATCAGTTCAGACTCAACCTCATATTGGGATCTTGAGGCTGTGTTGTTGGCAGCAGACACGCCCTCATCATCATTCAAGGAATCTGCTGCTGATTCAGAATTAGAGTCAGATAGAGAAGTTTTGTTAGTTACCTTCCCAGGAGAGATGTCATCCTAGTTGTCTTCACCGATGGCCATCAAGCCAATGAGTGCATCTTCCTCAGTCCCAGAGGAGCTTGACTCGGAATCACTCAGTGTTCTGATATTCTTGGCAATGAATCCTTTTTCAGATTTCCTTTTGCTCCTTGAGCTTCTTCTTTCTTCATGGTTCCTCGACTCCTTCTTCTTAGAGGGGCAGTCAGCAGCCATGTGACCTGTCTTGCTGCAGGAATAACAAACAGTATTATTTAAATCATATTTACCAGGGTAGATTTGTACCTTTCCAACATGGGGGCTCTGGATCTGTCATGATAATCAGATCTTCTGGAGCTTGAGGAGGGGTTTCTGTGATTGTCCCTCCTCCTTCGGTGTAATAGCTTCTTGAAGTATTTTGAGAGAAGGGCCACCTCTCTATTAGTATCATCAGAATCTGAAGGGCTGACATCTGATTCTTCACTACTTTTAGATCTGTTCTGAGTTGCAGAGATCTTGCTCTTGGATCTTCTCGTGCTCTCAGCTTTTAGAGCTACAGATCTGTCTCTTGAGCTCCCTTTTGAGCTTTCTTCTTCAGCCTTCCTGGTGTTGAGCTGAAGTTCATGGGACAACAACTTCCCACACAAATTATTGGGCTCCATGATGCCCAGCTGACCCATCTCTCTGATGGCACAGATTTTGATGTCCCATTCCTTTGAGAGGGATTTAAGAAACTTGTCATTAAGATCAGAGTTGGTGAACTCTCTTTCATAGTTTCTTAGTCCATTCACTATCTTGAAGAATCTCTCATAACAGTTAGAGATTGTTTCATTCTTGCCTTGTTTGAAGGCCTCATTCTCCTGGTTGAGAAGGGATTTCCTATCATCCCTTACCTCATCAGTACCCTCCATATACACGATCAGGGAGTCCCACATCTCCTTGGACATTTTGTAGTGAATCGGGTTCTGGAGGGTTGAGTCATCTATGGCACTCACAATGACATTTTGGGCCCTCTTATCTAGGCCAGCCAGGATTAGCTCGTCCTTGTTCATGTCCTCATATTTTTTATCACCTTCCTTGTTGGATCAATGGTGGAGGGAGTTGTAGGGATAAAGGGACCCTATTGGACTGTCAAGTAAATTCTTGGATCAGCCCCCTCCATGAAAAGCCTTACCCTTTCCTTCCAGATGGGAATGTTCTCCTTTGTGCAGATTGGGAGTTTCATGGCTCTCATTTCCCGGTTCTGATCTCCACCAGCCATGACGAGTCATTCCACAATCTAGATCAGACGGTTAAGTCTTCTTCTGGTCAACCTAGCTCTGATACCACTTGTTGTTAATGGAACGTTCACCTAGAGGGGGGGGGGGGGGGGGTGTTAGGTGATCTGGGTTCTTTTTGAAATATTAGCGCGAGTTATAAATATTCAAGCGTAGCATAAAAGTATTGCACAAATAAATCACAGCAGACGACACAAGATCTATAGAGGTTCCTCAAGACCGGGTGTCTTGAGTAGTCCTTTGTCCCTCTGCGCTTACTTAGCAGTGTGCTAGGCTTGGCAAACTCCGCCAAATCTTCAAGCCCTCAAGCCTTACAACAGGGACCCGCAAGTCCTACAGCCTAGGCCCGCAATCCCCTACTGCACCCGAGCCCGCAAGCTCGACAAATAGGCCCTCAAGCCATACACAACACAGTCTCGCAAGTCCTGTGCCTACAGCCTAGGCCCACAAGCCCTTACTCCACCCAAGCCCTCAAGCTTAGCAATATCGGACCCGCAAGTCCACAGCCCTGGCCCTCAAGCCTCACAGCTCTCCAACCCTCATGCTAGACAAAATTGGACCCGCAAGTCCATTGCCCTGGCCCTCAAGCCTCACAGCTCTCCAGCCCTCAAGCTAGACAAGTTTGAACCCGCAAGTCCACTGCCCTGTCCCTCAAGCCTCACAGCTCTCCAGCCCTCAAGCTAGACACTTAGGCCCTCAAGCCTTACAACAATAAAGGTTTACAGTGATGAAAAATATTTCTTCTGCCTAATGAAGATCAACAACTTAAGGTTGAAGAAGATGTTTCTGATTCAGATCTTGAAAGCACAGTTCTTCTTCAATCTCTTTTCTTAGCCTGATGAAGAACGGCTTCTTATCAGTCAATGGAGATGACTGATTCTTCTGAGAATGCTTGATTCTTGTTCTCTACTTGTTCTTCTTCTTTACGCCGCTTTTACTGTTCTATTTGTTGTATCCGTAAGTTCTTTATGATTGATGTTTCTTTAGGGCAACCTATTATCTCTTTTATAAGACTGCGAGGCTCCCAACGGTCTTCTGAGAAAGTTCCTTAAGTGTCAGACACCCCATTCCTTAAGAGCACACGCTGATTGGACAATCAGGCGGCGATATTAATTGCTGACAGCGTGTCCGCAATATTTGAATTCCGTCTCGATGATATTTCCAGCTTCATGCTGATACTGACAGCTTTACGACGATATGGATAATATCTCGATGACAGTACTTTGTCGATGCCTTAGGCCTTGGTGGATCTTCAAGTCTTCTAGCTTTTGCCTCTGACGCTGATGTCTTGACGATACGAGATATTCTGCCGTTTCTGCATATACAGTGATATGCTATCTCTGACTGTGTCGTCATGATCTTCTTTCTTATTGTTTGTCATCGTAATCACTTTGTTCTTTCGACGACATGAGCGATATCATGTCGACAGACTTTACTTTAGCAACTGCTTGTCTTCAGCTGTCCTTCTTCAGTCTTCTTGACGTCACGCCTTCTTTACGACGATGTCATTGGCATCAGTCTTACTTAGCCTTTCCGACGACACAACTTCTTTGATGATGTCGATGATACTGCATCTTCTCGACGACATTCCTTCCTTTTGAATCTGTCTCAGCGGTTAGGCTGAGATGGCTTCCTCTTCTCAGCGGATTCTGTCAATCTGCAGAGAAGATTTTGCGTTCGACGAACTTCATTCTTCATTCGACGAATAATATTCTGTGTTCGACGAACTCCATTCTTCTGTCCCATCTCTGCGTTCGATGAACTGCATTCTTCGTTCGACGAACTGTGTTCTTCGTTCGACGAACTTGCCAAGTCTCAGTGTTTGCTTTGCTCATCATCTTGATGATAAGCATACTTTGACGACGACATCTCCTATTCTTCTCGACGAGATTCCTTTAACTTCCTGATATTATGATCTAGAGAAGTGATCAAATACAAAGTGAAGTTTTCTTGACTTGTGACTTCTTCAAATCAGGAATGATGTGGGCAAGATTCCCAACAAGTGTCCTTCTTCAACTATGGTGAAGATTCTGGGGTTAGAGGACTCCGTAATAGCCTAACCCTTTGCTTCCATATGTTGATGTTCTCCTTTCTGAGATAGGTAACTTCATTGAACTGAGCTCTTTATAACTTTCACCACAAGTCATAGTGAATAGACAAATGATTTCCTTGAGGAACTTGTTTATACTATTAGATCCTTTTTGAACAACCTCCCAATAATATCACTTGAATGTTTAATCAGTAGTCTAATCACCTAGTTGCGGGGGGGGGGGGGGGGGGGGGGGGGGTGAATAAGTGTTTCAAAATTGTTAGTCCCATTTAAAATGTGGGCTATTTTAGCCCCAAAAAACAAGCAACACAGAAAAGCACACAAATATTTATATTGGTTCCCCAGATTATGGGTGCTCCAAAGTCCCTCTCCACCTATCTAGCAGTGTGCTGGACTAGGCCAGCTCATCCAATAACTCAGATCAAAGATCTTACAGCTCAGATTCCTTGACTTCTACACCTCAGGAAATCAACAAGTTCCCTACCTCCGATCCACTCCTTGGATCCTACTTCAGGTGCGAGTAGCATCCCTTCCTCAGAGTGATAACACTCAAACAACTTAGATTCACCTCTGAATCCTACCTCAGGTTTTCACAAGACCCTGCCTCAAGCTTACATCAATGCAATACACTCAAGGATTCTCTCCAGCCCTACACTCATCCTAACAGCACATCCCTACCTCAGATCTCAGATAGAACAAAGAAGATAGAAGAATTTGTTTATAAAATTTTAACTTTAGAAAATAATCTTTATACAACTTGTGTCTTCTTAGATCTTTCTGAGTAGAAAGTCTTCTTTAGCAGCAACACTGGATCAATCAACAAAAATGCTTTTGTACCAGGATCAGTGTTGAGCTTCCTTGAGAATAGAAGTCTTCTTGCTCTCTATTGTGAGAGATTTCTCTTTCTTGAAGCTTGACCTCTTCTTCTTGAGAAAGCTTGCCTTTTACTGTTCTATAGCTTTTGACGACCGATGAGCTTTTCCCTTTCAGGCTTCACAAAATAATCAAGATCAAAGGTTATAATTTGCTGACTCTCTCTTATTCTCTTATAGCCCTGATCCTTCAAATAGTCGAGACCTTAAAAGGTTTGTCTCATAGCACTTTTAAGAAGTGATTGTTTGACTTCTACTTTTGTCATCTCCGTCAATTTGAAATCCCATCTTCTGAGCTTGACAAGACGATATCATTGTGTGAAGATAGTTGACATAATGATAAATGACTTAGTAGATTTCTCTTGAGATTGTGCAACGATATCGTCGTGTGGAGCTTGTTGACACGATGATAAATGACATAGTAAACTTTCCTTGAGGTCACACAACAATATCGTCGTGTGAAGCTTATTGTCATTATAATATCATTGTCTTCTTCTTATTATCACGTAAATGGCTGACTGACTCTTTCTGCTACCTTCTGTGAGAGATCAAAATGATATCATTGTGTGAGTGTCACACACACAACTATATTGTACTTAGAGATATTGTACTTGATCTCCAAACTTATATAGGATGAAAAATGTCCCATTCTGCTTATGTCACATTAGATAGATATTAAATACATAATGTGCTTATCATTGACTTAGAGACTTCTTCAAATCTGGAACATTGTGGCTAGTATTCCCAACATAAGGAGTCGATGCAGCGCGCCAAAATATGTCTGAGTAAAGAATCTACATGAGCTGGAGAAGTCGACGTTGCGTCGAATTGTATTCAATGTAATTTTGAATTAAACTATCAAACATTCTGTCGACGTATGCGTCGAATATAAATCGACATTGCATCAAATCATTTCACACACTTTATGATCTGCCTGCTCTCGACATTGTGTCTAATAGAAATCGATGTTGCATCAATTTGTATTTGACGTTGCAACGAATAATGACTTAAAATTTTCAAGTAAGTTCTTGTTTTCCCCGCAATAACTTTTCATAGAAAGTAAGATTTGCATATATTATTATATATTTTATTGAGCACCATGAAGCATTCCCAATGCATTGATGAAGTACTTGGCTTTATTTAACCAAAGGACTTTGTGAAAATATCAGCACTTTAATTTCCAGTGGACACATATTAAAGGGATATCTTCCCTTTCTCTACATTATCTCTTAGAAAATGATGCCTAATTTCTATGTGCTTAGTTCTACTATGGAGTATTGGATTGCAATGGAAATTGTACTAGATTTATCACAGAATAATGTGGAGTTTTTAATAGAAAGATTATAATCTAGTAGTTGATTTTATATCCACAATATATGTGAGCAAAAACTTCCAGCAACTATGTACTCAGCTTCAGCTATGGAAGTAGAGACTAAAGTTTGCTTCTTACTGAACCAAGAAATCTGTCTAGCACCCTGGAAATAACAAGTTTCTGAGGTGATCTTCCTATCCAGCCTACACCCATCATAATCTGCATCTGAGTATCCTACTATCTCAAATTCAGATTTTGTTGGATACCATAATCCAAGTTCAAAAGTACCCTTTAGATATCTTAGAATTTTTTGACGGAGCTCAAGTGAGACAATTTAGGGTCCACCTGAAATCCGGTACATATACATGTGGCAACCATGATATCTGGCCTACTAGTAGTGAGATAGAGAAGAGAGTCAATGATTGCTCTATAAGTCTTTTGATCAATGGATTGACCTAATTCATCTCTATCAATCACATCCTTGGTAGCCATGGGATTTTTCATATTGAGGAACATTCCATCCTAAACTTTTTGATAAGTTCTCTGGTGTATTTATATTGGGATGTGAAAATGTCTTCATCACTTTGTCTCACTTGGAGACCAAGGAAAAGGGATAGTTCTCCCATGATTCTTATTTCAAATCTAGACTGCATTAGGTCAGCAAACCTTTTGCAAATTCTTGGATTTGTTGAGCCAAAAATGATGTTATCTACATAAATTTGTACTATAAATAACTGGTGCTTATATGTTCTAGTAAAGAGTATTTTATCAACTTTTCCTCTTTCAAAGGAGTGTTCTAGGAGGAAAGTGGATATGGTCTTATACCAAGCTCATGGAGTTTGCTTTAGACCATAGAGTACCTAATCTAACCATTAAATATAAGAGGGATGAGTTTGATTGACAATACCTCATATGTACAGCATTGGCAAGGAATAACTTTATTGATTCCAATCTAGCTACTAGTGCAATGGTCTGGTTGTAATCAATCTCTTCTTCTTGCCTATATCCTTGTGCAACCAGTCTTGCCTTATTTCTGGCAATAACTCCATTGGAATCCTACTTATTTCTATATACCCATTTGGTTCTAATGATTGGATAATTTCTAGACCTTTCAACTAGAGTCCTGGCCTTATTTCTTTCAAATTGAGCTATCTCTTCTTGTATGACAACAATCAAGTGGGGATCATTGTCTGCTTCCTCAAAACTTTTTTGGTTCATATTGGGAGAGGAAGCATTGAAGCATAAACTCATTTGATAGTTAATTCATTGTTTTAACTCAAAGTGTTATATCTCCTATCACTTGAGAAGGGGGTGGTCCTTGAGATTTATTCTCTCAGGATTAGTTCTAGAGATATCAAGAATAGGAGTGACCTCTTCAAGATCTTCTACTTCAGCAATTTCTAATTTAGTAGTTTGTATGTGATAATGAAGAGAGTCTTGGACTGTGTCAACTTCATTAGAATTTTCATCATCTAAATAGGTTTTAGCATTTTCCAGCTGAGTAATCTGCTCTTTGGATGAAGGCTTCTCCAATTTCCTTAATACTGATTTGCTCAAATTCAGCAACCAGAGGATCTGCTTACTGCAAAATATTGTTGGTGGATGTTTTTTCCCCCTTGGAAAACATGCTAGCCTCATGAAAAACTACATGCATATACTCTTCTATTTAAGAGTCCTATTATTGAAGCACCTATAGGCCGTGCTTGTTGCTGAGTATCCTAAGAAGATTCCATCATCAGTCTTCTTGTCAAATTTGGCAAGATGACTCTTCCTATTATTTAAAATGAAGCAAGTGTTGCCAAAATAACTAAGGTATTAAACTCTAAGTGCCTTTCCTTTCATAAGCTCATAAGAAGTCTTTAACTTAGTGTTGTGAATGAGACTCCTATTCAGAACATAATTGGCAGTGTTAACTGCTTCAACCCAAAAGGACTTAGGCATGTTTGACTCAGCCTGTATTGTACTCCCTAATTTAATTAGGGTTCTATTTTTTGTTCAACAACCTCATTTTGTTAAGTAGTTCTAGGAGCGGAAAAGCTTTGTCTTATCCCTTCATCCTCACAAAATCTATAAAATAACTGGTTTTCAAACTTTGTTCCATGGTCACTTTTAATCATAGCAACTTGAGTGTTGAATTCAGATTAAATCTGTCTAACGAATCTTGAGATGATCTTGAAGGTTTCATATTTGGCCCTCAGAAAGAATAACCAAGTGAATCTAGAAAAGTCATCCACTACAACTAGAGTAAGAGATTTTCTTCCTATGCTTTGAGTGGATATACTGCCAAATAAGCCCATGTGGAGTAGTTAGATTGTTCTACTTGACTCATTCTTACCAATTGGTTTGAATGATGACTTAGTTTGTTTGACCATTTGACAAGCCCTACATGGATATTTTTTCTTATACTTGCCAATTGGCAAGACTCCAACTAAATTATTCTTAGATAGCTTGGCAATGGTCTTATAATTTAGATGACCAAGCCTCTTATGCCAATGCTCATTTATGTCTATATCAAAATTGAATAAAAAGATTTCATTTGAACTTGAATTAAAGTCAACTACATAAACATTTCATTTCCTATATCCAGATATCACTATTTTATATGACCTTGAGTTGAGGATCTGACATATGCTGTGAGTGAATACTGCCTTGTATTCACCATCACAAAGTTGACTAATAATAATTAGATTATGTTGAAGACCTAAAACATAAGATACTTTGGAAAAAGAACTATTTCCAATTCTGATCATGCCATAACCTTTGGTTTGACCAAAATTGGAGCCACCAAATATTACCTTAGGGCCATCCTTGGCCTTATAGTTTTCCAGCTGGTCTTTATGTCCAATCATGTGCCTGGAGCAACCATTGTCCTAATACCACAGCTGGTTTGTGGATGGATATTCTCTGAGTTGCATATGCTATTCAAACATTAGTTGGGACCCAGGTTACCTTGGGCCCATTGCTTCTATCATTACTTAGAGTTATGAAAGAATAAGGTCTTTCATGATAACTCTTTGGATGGAAGAGTGTTGGTCTATTGAACCAAAAGTAATAGCATCATGCACAAACTTATTACAAAAATTACATCTATGTTTGTGAGTATAAAGTTCAGAAAATGATGTAGTATTAAATCTCTTATAATTGTTTACTCGAAAGTTGCTTCGATTAGAAGTCGACGTAACTGCCTGGTTGCGTCGATAAGAAGTTGACGCATATATGAACTTACTTCAAGAAGAAGTCGTTGCAGTATCTGTAACATCCCCATTTCTACTAGGCCCCCAATAGGATTTTGTCATGACAAGTGTCATAACATAAGGCTAAGCTACCCAAAATGGCCTTAGAAGTCAAGTGACAAGATCAAAACACCTTGGTCTGTATTTAGCAATTTTAGGTCACCTAGCCTAGAATTAACGAAAGGAGCTTCAGTATGTCAATATAATCTCACCTTGACCCTCATGATCTTTTAAGGATATCACTTGGTCACTATGGACCCTTTAAGGTCAGCAAAATTGGTCATGTTGACCAAATTTACCCTAGCCCAAACTAGGTCAAACCTTCATAATTGAAGTCAATTGGACATCATATGGCCAAATTGACCCCACCACTACAAGTCAAACCCTCAAAAAGGTTAAATTGACCAAAACCACATCATTTGGTCAACCAATTGACCCAATTTGACCAAAGTCAAACCTAGCCCAATCTTGGTCAAAATCACACCTTATGGCTCAATTAGCCCAATTGGGACAACACCATGGACCAATACACCTTACATTATGACAAGGGACACTTGACCACCAAATGGTGCCAGCCACATCATCACTTTGACCAAGTCAAACCAAAAGTTAACCATGGTCAAATAATCCTTAAATTGAATTCCTAAAGTCCTAAGCCCAATTCCAATGGGCCAAGGCCCTCCCCAAAAGCCCATTCCAAGATTGAGGGGTCAATTACCTCCCTTACCCTCTGAATTAAGCATCCAAACCACAGTCAAGGGTATGCTTGGTCATTTGACCAAGCATCCAAAAGAGACAAATATGGTGTTTAAGGATGAAGGCCACATGACAGCGCTATTCCTCCTCTGAAGCTGAGAATTAAACTCCCCTCAGAGTCCTCTATCAATTTTCAGAAGTAGGTGTGCCAAGTGGAGCTAAGGAGGACCTTCCAAGGCTTGACCGAAAGCTCAAAGTGGGGAGGCATTCATTCACTCCCCCATTCCACCATCGGAGCCCCAGATCACCTTCCCCTACCCTCAAGTAGACGAGCCAACCTCTCCTCTGGAGATTTCTAGAAGTAGAGAATTGTTTGGAGAAGGAGCTCGCCGGAAAATCGAAAGGGTCCCCTAAGAGGAACACGAGGTCTAACACCCGCAACTAGGTCGGATTTATCTTCCACACCTCACGCGCTAGCTTCCCCTTTCTTCCCTTTTCAAAATCGATGCAGAAATGGTGGTTCACCATTTTGGTTTCTGTGTGTTCAAGCTCACAAAATGAAAGGTGTCGTAGAGCTACTCTGGCCACCTCCAGCCGAGTTCTCATCGCCAGGTGATAGCCAAACCTCGGCCAGAGGTGGTGGCTTGGGGGTTTTACCATAGATGATCGTAGCTCACCAAAAAATGGAGCCAAAGTTGGCCTAGGAAAACATAATCCTGGTCGTTGGCTAGCTGGGGATGACAATGGAGAGCCATCGGATCTAGCTCTAATGATAGCCATAGGCCAAATTTTTCCCTGGGATTTAATTAATTCCTTAAGATATATTTATACCTATTATGGCTGAGATTTCAAAAATTTATAGAAAATGAATGGTAATTATTCAGGAAAAATGTGTAACATAAAGATGTGAAGCTAGGTCTCAGCTATTTTTAAAAATTTAATTTGCCCATTTTGGAGCATTCTAGCTCACATAATGTCTTTTCTTGTGGAGGGTGTATACTATGTGACCTAGTCACATGAAAATTATTTCATAGAGCCCTACATCTCCAACTAATCTGAAATTTTGGGCATGCATGAGTCATGCCCTAATACACCCCCTGCCCAAAATTGGGAATTTTTAGAGAACATTTTCCTAAAGTTTAGGAAACATTTAAATAACTATGCATGTGTTAATTAGTTGCTTAAATTCCTTCAAAACACCCCAATATTTTGGTGGGGGATCTGTTTAGCTATATTATGAATATAATTAAATTTTCAGCTCATTTGGGCTCATGCATGTGAGGGAAATACACATGCAAGACCAAGGTACCATGGAAAATTTAATAAGGGTTATACTCACATGATGTCTTGTGATTAGATAGGTATTTCCTCGGTCAATTTTTATGAAATGCAAAACATTCACCTGATATCATGAGATCTCACATCTCAGGAAAAATCATGAACATTGGGGTTGAATTCCTTAAGAAATTAAGGTTTATGTGAAATTGTCACATTGAGCTCAAATGAGTAATTTAGGGTCAAAACATTCTGAAATTCTATAAAACTCTGGGATTCATCTTTGGATGGTGTAATTACAACCTGTAGATTTTATGAGAATTCTTAGAAATTTGATAGCCCACTAATTAGTGATTAGTTGAATTACCCCCAATTAATCTATCACACTTCTGTATAAGCAAATGAATTCTGAATTGTATGAAACTGAGTAGTTAGACTTTTGAGATCATTAGTACTCTATGGGAATTTTGTTATATTTAATTGGTGATTATTTACTATGGTTCCTTCACAAAGTGGAATTTTAATGTCTTACTTAATTGATTGTAAATGCTGGTCAAATTGATCTAAAGAATTATTAAATTGGGTAGTTAGAAGTTTAAAATCACCAGTAGCCTCTGGGAATTGTATTATATTTAATTGATGAGTATTTTCTGTGGTTCCTTCACAAAGTGGAATTGGATTATCTTCTTAAAATAATTAATATTGTTGGTCAAATGAAGTTAGAAAAATACGAAGCTAGGTTAGTAGACTTTTTAGACCATAATAATGTCCTGATAATTTTGTCACATTTATTATTTGACGATTCATAATAGTTCCTTCATAAAGTGGAATTTTATCGTTTTGCTTGAGTAATTATTATTGCTGGTCAAATGGATTTGGAAATTTATGAGACTTAGACAAAAGACTTTTCATATCACCATAATGCCCTGATAATTTTGTTGTAATTATTACATGATGATTTACAGTAGCTCCATCATAAAGTGGAAATAATGGGCTTATATGTTTTATTTAATATTGATGATAAAATACTGTTAGAAAAATGTCAAACCATGTTGATGTTCATTTTAGAGTTATACAAACACTTAGAAAATTAATTTACAGCATTTGGATGAATAAATATAGTAGATTCTTCACAATGTCATAAATAGTACTCTTGGATATTTAATTAATTTTCTGGAATTTAATTAGGAAGAAAATTTTGAATCTTTGCTGAACATCATTTTTGATCAAAACTAAACTCAAAAAATTTTATAAGACCCTTTGGGCCATCCTAGTTGACACTTCATGTACAATTTGATGGATCACCTAAATAATAAGAAGTTGAATATTAGGCCATAACAAAATCATATTCAAGTAAAGAGGATAGAAATTATTAACTAATCATTTGTACAACTTCTAAAACCATATTTGAATGTATATTAGCTAGGAGGACACGGTAGCTCCCTTTTAGGTCATGTATCATGCTAAAGGACAATTTGGTCTGTGGGCAGCAAAAGTGGAGTATTTGAATTAGACCTCATTTGATCTTCACACAAAATTATTAATTCATGAAACATAGTGTACATCATAGATTGATTGGTAGATAAACCAAATAGTGACAACACTTAATGTTTGGGTTTGGGGTGCATTTAGTAAAATTATCAATTGGGGATTTTTATAACAGTATGTTAAGGAGATATGAGGGGTGATGCACCAGCAACTAGAGGTTATGATTAACATCAGAGTATGGAACCCTTAGATAGGGATTGAGTGATGACGTGAAGGTGTAGTTAGTCACTAAGAAAGGGCAAGGATTGATGTTCAATTGAAACATCATCGCTTACCTGTCGGTAATTGTAAACCACCTTATGTTGCTAGAGTAACTAGAGAGGAGGTGGGTATATAAGAATTGGTAGCCAGCAATAAGATTAAATATCTTGACAAAGGGAAGTTGGGATGTCAGCCCAACATACCTCCTAGTACCGTTGTAGTCTCCTCGCAGGGTAACCCTCGGGAAGTCCAAGATTCACCCTAAACTTCTAAGTACAACTAAACGATAGATAAGAGTAGTTTGAGTAGGATAACGTGATAGGTAATTCCTTCTCCCAAAATATGGGACAGATTGGTACACGGACTTGTTGGTCCTGTGAGCTGGAGGCTCAGGAAATTATGACATCAGGATGAGTTAGACCTGTGAGCAGTAGGTTCGGTCTTATCTAAGGAGGACTGGATAGTCCGACGAGCTGGAGGCTCAGGTAGATACAAATTGATAGGTACTTATCAAATAGTAAGCGGATACCCTGTGTGTTCTTAGGGGTGTACATAAGGTCTAGACTGGGAGGTGTTGATAGAAGCCTGGAAGTAGACATGCCCGATCCACAATCTCTTTCTGCCTCGACAAGGGTACCTGAGTTGACATACTCGAACAGAGGGAACTTAAAAGGTTTGTATGTGCGGAGTCGAGTGGGTGAGTTGCATCATTGCATTGCACAACATAGCATAACATCATTTCATAAACAAGACCTCGCTGTATAAATTAGTATGGGCTCTTTTATATGATGAGTTTACCTTAATGCCAGACTAATTAGAATTCTTATAAGATATGGTTACTTTTCGTAGATGCATTTCTTACTTATACTGCTGCAAATATTATTGCTAGTTCTTTGTTTACTATAACTTTACTAGTGCTTATTCTTTGTTTATTGTACTCTTATACATAGACCATTTAGTAGAACTACTAGAATATGCCCTTTTTCTATCTATATTTATCAATCCATATCAATACTGATGGTTCTTTTAATTCGATTAATTCTACATCATACACTTTGCTCTTATTGAAATCAGCTTTGTCAATCCCGCAGTTTGGAAAAGCCCCAGAATAGATTTAAAACTCTCAGCGGCAACATTAAAAAATTCAACAAAAACATCGAATCCTAAATTAACTTTAGGAGGGGTGATGAGTCCTGATCATATACACATTTATGGACTCATCCGGGCCGTTATTTAGTCATTTCTCCGCACTTTAGCCTTGTTTTAGTTTATATTTGATAATCCATGCTAGGTGCACATCTTGGCCCACTTTGGTGTGATTTTCGTGCTTTTTGTCTTTAGTAGTATTCTTGTGCTGTTAGGTGCCATTTTCAGTGGCTAGATCTGTGGTTATGCTGGAATAGGAGTCGTGCAAGTGTTCCCGGTGCAATTCTGCACAGGAACACTACGCACGATCACCGGTTCTATTGCGCACGACCACTGGTCGTGCGCCACTGATCGTGTGCACTTAACCCTTTTTCACGAGTTCTGTTTGGTGTAGTGCGCACGACCACCAACGCCAGTGCGCACGACCACCGGTCGTGCGCCACTGCTCATGCGCACTTATCATTTATTTTCCGAGTTCTGTTTGCTGTAGTGCGCACGACCATCAACTCCAGTGCGCACGACCACCGGTCGTGCGCCACTGGTCGTGCAAACATTTTATTTTATAATTTCGTATCTTGCAGGTTCCACCCAGGCAGTGCGCACGATCGCAGAATTCCAGTGCGCACGACCACTGGTCGTGCGCCAATGATCGTGCGCGCTGTTTAATTCAGCGCCTATATAATGACCTGATCGCGAATTAGGTCGTGAGGACGCATTTGGACTCCGTGCAGTCCGCCGTTTTTGCCATTTCCAGAGGTTTTTCACCTCCTAGGCCTCCTCCATCATCCAAGGGCTTGCAAGAAGGGATCCTACACTCATTTTGATCGCTAAGGAAGAAGTTCTTCGCACTAGACGTGACCGGATGGTAAATCGCTGGAGAAGACGGGTCCATTGGGAGTTGTGACAGCCCTCCTCTACCCCGGACGCAGTTGGGACCGAGCTAGGACGCGGATTGACAACCCGGTGCTTCCTACCGTGAATCTACAACAAGACTCCGGATTCGGTCGTATTTCTTGCCTTTTTCTTCTACTTGTGTGGTTATATTTGTTGTAATCTCTTTATTTAGATGATGAATGCTATGAACCATGTGTATTATTGCTTATTTCATGATTTTGGAATTATCTAGTTCATTTGTGTTATTGAGGTGCGCCCTATTCCATCTCCCACTCCACCACCGTGACCGGTGCCGCACTAGCAATTGCTTGTGGCGTGCTTGTTGTTGATGAGGTGCTTGCGACCCTCATTCCGCTTGCCTTCTCGCCCATCCGCCCTTTCGACGCAGCGCGCTCAAGGCCTGCTTAGTCTCCATCTCGCCAATCGAAGCATTGCATAGCGGCATTGCATAGCAGTAGGCGTAGTATTTTATTTTACTATTCGCAAACCAAGCCAACCATCCATTGTAACACCGACCAAGGACTTCGATCTCAAGTCCTTCCTCGATATTAAATTCCACCTTACTGTGTTCCTCAAGAGACCGACACTTGGGGATTTTCCCCATTTTTATTACTTGCGCGACCGGTGCACTTGCCGAAAATATCGCATCAAGTTTTTGGCAGCCTTTGCATCTTGGCTACATGCTAGCTTTCTTCTTCCACCACGAGGCCACTTACGGTCTCACAGGTGCCATTGGTGGTGCCTACTATATTACCCGCATTGCCAAAAGCCTGGGGGTTTGGAGTCATCTGCCTCCGATGGTGCAGGTGACTGCGCCCTCCTTCATCACTCGGGCCACCATGGTGAGTTTCCATCTATTACGGGTCGTGGGGAAGAAGAGTAGTAGACGCTTTGTGATCGTGATGCCGGGAGATGCGCCTAGGGAGAGGCAAGGCGACGAGGAGCACGGAGAGCCGGCTGAGCCGCCAAATACTCACCGCGAGGTAGCCCTTCTACAGCCGCGAAGGCATTCATTTCAGTAGGAGCGGAGAGCCAAGGAGGAGGGCAGTTCGTCAAGAGCGCCGGAGGTGCCAAGTTTCGATCGGCGCCTCTCCGATTTGGAGGCAAACCAGTACTGGCTGACGGATTTCGTTTATCAGCAAGCATTGCGGGGAGGGTTAAATATTCCCCCACCTCTGGGTCGGGCCGCATCATCTTCCAGACGGTCGCCGTCCGTTGTGGTGTTAGATAGCAACAGCGACGACGAGTGATCTTCCTCCCTGCATGCGAGATATTCTTAGCCGTGCTTTCTGTTTAGTTTCTTTTGTTGAGTCGTTTGAACTCCTTCTCTTTTGATGTTTGTAATAATAACATTTTGCTTGTGGAATGCTCTTCTGGGCAAAGTTTTATTTATTCAGCTTTTTCTGTTCCCTTATTTTGTGTGCGAGTGCTCAATATTTATTGCAGGAACAAGTTCACTCCCATGGGTGATAACTTAGAATTCTTGATTTTTTTTGTGCTCTCACATGTTTAGTCCAGTTTTTACTATTTTTGTTGCTCGAGTGTATAACTTTCAGGTGGCCTTTGTTTCTCATGAGAGCGGATGCTGCGGACTATTCTTGATCATTTACGCCAATCGTCTGGTATGCTCATTTCTGAGCATTGGGTAACACTTCCTCCCCTCTTTTTGCTTCAATTTCTAGATATATCGCTTAGCTTAAGTCTGGGGGAGCGGTTGTTGTTATCCAATGTGCACATGCTGCATTGCATACTAGAAGGTTGCTTTTTATTTATCATTTTCATTATCATCGTTGCATTCTTCTCACACCACTTCACCCACTTGAGTGCGTGCTTGTCTTTTTGTTGATGTTCCGTTTAAACTAGTTTGGTTGGAATGTGAAATAGGTTGTTAACGCAGGAATTATTATTTGGAGTGCGATGTTGACTCATGTAGTGTTCTAGTCACTTCGCATGCTATGGTAGAATTTGTGTAGAACTAGATTTTCTTTATGCATCTAATTTATGTTTAGTATTTCTGCGTAAATTTAGATTTAATATACTCAAGTGGTGAATTTGTATGAAATCGACGATAACCCGGTGTTGTGTGTGTGCGGTTGCTAGTCGTGTGTTGCTCGAGTCGGGAGGAAGGTTTATCTTTCTCGTGGGCTAAGAACTTGCCCCAAGCGACTCTCGAAGCATGGGTGAGAGCTACTCGTTGAGTCAAGCATGATGTAGGCCACCCTTTGTCTAGTTTGAGCTTTGTTATTCCATGTCCATTTCATTCACCATTGCAAGCCCATTTTGTGCCTACCATTCCTTTGTACAGCCCCTCTTCATCCACCCAAGCCTGAAGCCTATCCTACTCCCGCAACCAAAATGTTTTTAACTGCGCTCATAAGTCTCAACTTGTGTGGAGTGTGGAATCCTTGTGTTTTGAAGGGAAAATAAATTCTGTCTGCTGATTTTAAACCAACCGTAGGATACTTAAAAGAAGTAAAATGTGTAAAAGAAAAAAAAAAGGAGTATTGTGAAAAAAAATCCTCCCGAGCTAAAAACAGAAAATCTGTTGGTATTTGTGAAGTAGGCCGTGTGCACTCCTGGTTTTCATGATAAGTCTGGGGGTGTGTCACACGAGCATAGTTTGTTGGTCTTGTGTGGTGCAGCGTTCCGTTAGCTCACTTGGGTTGCGTAGCCACCGCGTTTAACTTTGAATATCATACCGTAACCTAAGCCCCGTTCTAATCCTATAAGTCCTACTGATTTGATTTGCGAGTTTGCTAGCACCGTGGAGAGAGTGTGACCGGGCAAGCGTATGGTTCACGACGTTGATGGATTTCAGTGGAGTTATTCCTAAGCCCCGATCTTTTGCAACACCCGCCTCAGTGTCTCGTCACTTTCATACCGGGCATGATCGTCAAATTCTTCATAACTCACCAATTGAGTACATCTAAATCTTTAATTACGCTTTAATACTCTTGTAAATTAGTTAGCATAGTTAGAATCTCCTTCTAATAAATTCTCTACTTGCATGCGTATGTTACTTCGCACCGTACTCCTTTGCGTAATTCTCTATGTTAATTATCGTTTTCACGCTCCGCCGGATTCGTTTGCTCGGGATGCGCAAACAGTTAAGTCTGGGGGTGTGATGAGTCCTGATCATATACACATTTATGGACTCATCCGGGCCGTTATTTAGTCATTTCTCCGCACTTTAGCCTTGTTTTAGTTTATATTTGATAATCCATGCTAGGTGCACATCTTGGCCCACTTTGGTGTGATTTTCGTGCTTTTTGTCTTTAGTAGTATTCTTGTGCTGTTAGGTGCCATTTTCAGTGGCTAGATCTGTGGTTATGCTGGAATAGGAGTCGTGCAAGTGTTCCCAGTGCAATTCTGCACAGGAACACTGCGCACAATCACCGGTTCTATTGCGCACGACCACTGGTCGTGCGCCACTGATCGTGTGCACTTAACCCTTTTTCACGAGTTCTGTTTGGTGCAGTGCGCACGACCACCAACGCCAGTGCGCACGACCACCGGTCGTGCGCCACTGCTCGTGCGCACTTATCATTTATACGACCATCAACTCCAGTGCGCACGACCACCGGTCGTGCGCCACTGGTCGTGCGAACATTTTATTTTATAATTTTGTATCTTGCAGGTTCCACCCAGGCAGTGCGCACGATCGCAGAATTCCAGTGCGCACGACCACTGGTCGTGCGCCAATGACCGTGCGCGCTGTTTAATTCAGCGCCTATATAATGACCTGATCGCGAATTAGGTCGTGAGGACGCATTTGGACTCCGTGCAGTCCGCCGTTTTCGCCATTTCCAGAGGTTTTTCACCTCCTAGGCCTCCTCCATCATCCAAGGGCTTGCAAGAAGGGATCCTACACTCATTTTGATCGCTAAGGAAGAAGTTCTTCGCACTAGACGTGACCGGATGGTAAATCGCTGGAGAAGACGGGTCCATTGGGAGTTATGACAGCCCTCCTCTACCCCGGACGCAGTTGGGACCGAGCTAGGACGCGGATTGACAACCCGGTGCTTCCTACCGTGAATCTACAACAAGACTCCGGATTCGGTCGTATTTCTTGCCTTTTTCTTCTACTTGTGTGGTTATATTTGTTGTAATCTCTTTATTTAGATGATGAATGCTATGAACCATGTGTATTATTGCTTATTTCATGATTTTGGAATTATCTAGTTCATTTGTGTTATTGAGGTGCGCCCTATTCCATCTCCCACTCCACCACCGTGACCGGTGCCGCACTAGCAATTGCTTGTGGCGTGCTTGTTGTTGACGAGGTGCTTGCGACCCTCATTCCGCTTGCCTTCTCGCCCATCCGCCCTTTCGACGCAGCGCGCTCAAGGCCTGCTTAGTCTCCATCTCGCCAATCGAAGCATTGCATAGCGGCATTGCATAGGAGTAGGCGTAGTATTTTATTTTATTATTCGCAAACCAAGCCAACCATCCATTGTAACACCGACCAAGGACTTCGATCTCAAGTCCTTCCTCGATATTAAATTCCACCTTACTGTGTTCCTCAAGAGACCGACACTCGGGGATTTTCCCCATTTTTATTACTTGCGCGACCGGTGCACTTGCCGAAAATATCGCATCAAGGGGCATTGTTTATATTGTACCTACATAAAGTAAATATGGGAGAAAGAGAGAAAAAGATGGCAATAGAGTAAGGAAATGAGATAGCACGAGAGCAAGAAAGAACTAGAGGAAGAGAAAAGAGTGAATTCAAAAGCGTAGTAAAATCCAACATCTAAGTTGCTTAAAAGGAGTATGGTGATTGGTATGATGATTCCTACTTTTCAAGAGGAGTCTTTGCCAATATGGCAACAATATTCAAAAGCTCAAAGGAAACAATACAAGATGGATAAATTGTAGAAGAAGAATTATTTTATAGTTGATCTTCCAGCAAATGCAATGGATGAATATAAGGATCCTGAACTTGAAAAGGTTTTTGATGAAATCAGAGAAAGAGATAGGGCAAAGTTTGAAGATGCTCAGAAGGACTTAGCAGATAAGAAGAAAATTTTCCTTGATAAACTCATGAAAGAGAAGACCCATGAGGGTGTTAAATGAAAACTAATCCAAATACCTGATACAATTTTTGAACACAATGGTTATGCTGAGAAACATCCTCAAGCACAAGTTATTGAACATATAGGACACACTCACAAAAGAGGTCTTGGTTTCCGTCAGGTTAATTATATTCCTTGTGAATTTGATGGTAAAAGACTGATTAGCTTTGTAAGGTTTAGTACCAAAGAACTTACAACTGAAGACCCTCAAAGTCCTGAATCTCCTGAGAATAAGCTTGAACTGATAAATGGACTATCTGCTAGAATCCTGAATCTTAGTTTTACAGTAAATGTAGTTTTCCATAATGCTGAGGCAGAGATTTAAAAGATGTTCAAAATATACCATGACATTCAAGAAAATCCAGCCAAAGCAAGATCAACACACTTTGAGTATGTTGAAAAGATTTCCAAAAAGTTATGCAATCCTTTCTCTAAGTTTCTATCTTCCAGAAAATAGTTAGTTGTTTATTAACATCATTCTAAATCTAATTGTGAAGGAATGGTTTTGGAGCATGACATTATATTGGTTGTTATCATGTCTCCTTAAAATTATTCTTATTTTATTTCTTCTATTATGCTGTAAAATCACTTTAATAGTCTTGTAAAATTTGTTAAGCTAAATAAGGAGAGATTGTTGGGAAAAATCCTACCCATATTATTTAGAGAGGGTAATTTGGTCACAAAAATCCTAGGAAGTTAATCAAGTCAAGGTCATGAGAAAGGCAAGCAGAAAAGGAGAAGAAAATCATTCAAAGCAAATATGCATCGACCAGAAGTCGATGCAACATCAATTGGAAATCGACGTGTCTATGACTGATTGTCGACACATCATCTCAATTAATGTCGATGCTTTTCCAAGGCAGAAGTCGATGCATGCATCGATAAGATATCGACGCAATGACAACTATTCGGTTAAGTTAATTGAGTCTCATTCTAAAGCAAATTTCGACGCACTTTCAAACAGAACTTGAAGTAGCGTCGACATATATCCAGAATGAAAATTTCAGAGGCCTTCATTCAAATGTATTGGAAGACAATAACTATGGAAGTTATTTGAATTATAAAGAGCTGATATAAGGAAAGAGATTTCAAACAGAATTTCTGAATTATCTATGAATGAAATTTGAAGAGGTCGACGGAATTTCTGAGATAAACATAGAAATATTACATTCTATTCCTTCTAAAGAAAATAACCTAAGAGGAAGAATTCAATATCCTCTAGTGATTGATATACCATAATTTCTAACAAAGAAGGACACAACAAAGAGAATGAATATATAGAATACAAAAAGTCAGAGAAACAAACTTCTTCTTCTTCCTCTTCTTACTACTCTCTGCAATAAATAATTTAAGAGAAATCTGAGAACAATCTAAAACATAATGGATCACAAAGATCATAATCCTTGCACTTTCTTCTCAACAAGGATTCATCTATTGAAATTATTCTGTTCACTAGAGTGCCAAGAATCCTCAGAAACTGCTGAAAGAGGATTCAATTTTTGAAGACTTACTTCTTATACTACTTTTATTTTCATACTTTCTGTCATTGAGTAAAGAGTTTTTAGAATACCTCTTCAAAAGATTCAGTCTGTTCAAGATCTCATTATCAAAAGATCTAGTGTATTGGTTCTAAGAGTCTCCATACCAAAAGACTCAGTATGGGTTCTAAGAGTCTCCTTACCAAAAGACTCGGCCCCTTGTTCTGAGCGTCTCCTTATCAACAGACTCAGACACTATAATAGTGGATTCCTACCAAAATAGTATAAGAGTGGACGTCCCAGATTTTGGGGAACCACTATATTTCTTGTGTCTTATGTGTTGTTTATTTCCTGTGTTGATTCTATTTTTATTTCCTACATTTTCATTTCTGTTGCGCTTAGTTAATTGTGGTTGTGTGATTGTGGATGCGAATCTGAGAAATATCTGAATCTAGTTTATAGTTTAAGTAAATATTTTTAAATCTCTATTCAACCTCCTATAGAGAAGAATTAGAGGTATAACAGTTCCCCCATTTATAGTTATTGTAAATGAGCACGCTATCCAGAGCTAGTTGTTGTAAATGGGCACACAGTATGGAGGCAGTTACTTTAAATGAGCACGCTTCTCGGAGGTAGTTGTTGCAAAAGAGCATACTACTTGGAGGTAGTTGCTCTAAACGAGTGTGCTACCCAGAGACAGCTACTATAAATGTGTGTGATGCCCAAAGGCAGGTGTTGTAAATGAGCCTGCTACCTAGAGGCAAGTGTTGTAAATGAGTGTGCTGTCTGGAGGAAGATGTTATAAATGAGCACGCTACCCGAAGGCGGTTGCTGTAAATGAGCATGCTACCCGGAGGTAGTTATAGTAAATGAGTGCACTGCCCAAAGATAGTTGTTGTAAATGAGCGCCCTGCCTGGAGGCAGATGGTGTAAATGAGTACACTACATGGAGATAGTTGGTATTAAGGGTCGGGCCCTATTTGGTGGTGAAGAGCGAATGCGCTCAAACCATTGGTGACCGCGAGGGGTCGGGGAAGGCCCTAGCGGTGCCGTGATTTACTACGCAGCGAAGGGAAGATGCAATAGAGCAGATAGTGCACGGTAAGGGTGACTGGCCCCAGTAAACCAGTGAAGTGCGGATGCTTCAAACTATTGGTGACCGTGAGGCGGGCAGGCTATGGCGCTGCCTTGACCTACTACAATAGTGAAGGGTGAACGCTTCGAGCTAGTAGTGCATGGTCAGGGGGACTAGTCCTAGAGAACTAGTGAAGGCAGGCACTTCAAACCATTGGCGATCGTGAGAGGGCAGGCCCTGGAGGTGCCATTACCTGCTAAACGGTGAAGGGTGGACACTTCAAGTCGATAGTGCGTGGTCAGGGGGCTAGCCCCGAAGAACTGGTGAAGGGAGGATGCTTAGAACCCTTGGCAACCATGAGTGGGGCCCACCATGGCGGTGTCATGACCTACTACAATAGCGAAGTGCAGAAGCTTCGAGCTGGTAGTGCAGAGTCATGGGGACTGGACCAGAGACTCGATGAAGCACAGATGCTTCAAATTGTTGGCGACCGTGAGAGGGGGCATGTCGTGGCGGTGTTGTGGCCTACTATGATGGTGAAGGGCAGGCACAGTCGAGCTGGTAGTGCGCATCCTGGAGGACTGGTCTCTGAGAATCGATGAAGAGTGGACATTGTAAACCATTGGCGACCATGAGGGGGACAAGCCCTGTCGGTGTCGTGACCTACTACAATTGTGAAGGGTGGACACTTCGAGCCTATAGTGCGTGGTAAGGAGGACTGGCCCCAGATAATTGGTGAATGGCGGGCGCTTCAAATTATTGGCAACTGTTAGGGGGAAGGCCATAGCGGTGTCGTGGCCTACTACAATAACGAAAGGCGGATGCTTCGAGCCAGTAGTGCGCGGTCTGGGGACTGGCCCCGAAGAACCGGAGAAGGGAGGATGCTTTGAACCATTGGCTACTGTGAGGGGGGGCATACCCTAACGGGGTCGTGACCTACTACAATAGAGAAGGGCAGACGCTTCGAGTTGGTTGTGCGTGGTTAAAGGGATTGGCCCCTGAGAACAAGTGAAGGGAAGACTCTTTGAACCGTTGGCGACTGTGAGGTGGGCACAGCATGGTGGTGTCGTAACCTACTGCAATGGTGAAGGGAGGACGCTTCGAGCAGGTAGTGTGTTGTCAAGGGGATTAGCCCTGGAGAATTGGTGAAGGGCAATCACTTCAAGCCATTGGCGACCGTGAGGGGGGCAGGCCCTGGCGATGTCGGGGACTTGACTAGATCTAGGTTAGGTCTAATATTTGGCGGACACTTCAACCCATTGGCGGTGTCGTGTTGGCGACTAGATCTAGGTTAGGTCTAGGGAGTGCTCGAGGCCATATCTGGGGAAGGATTGGCTAGAGCAGCTTGAGGTCGTATCTAGGGAAGGATAGGCTAAAGCCACCGGTTCGTGGGGATAGGAGTTGGAATGGAAAACAAAAAGGGATTTTCACTTACTCGCCTTTGATGTCTAGCGTCATAGAAATCTAGTTTTGTAATCAATTTTTATCAAGAATAATCATGTCTCTTTTTGTATTGAAAATGATTTACTCTTCATTTTCACTAAATTGTTTATTTCTTACTCTTTCATTATAAAACAATTTAGATCTTCATTCTAAATCACTATTTCAATCTCCTAATCTTTCAAGTATTTCAAAATATAATATAAGTTTTTAAAACCCTTATTCACCCCCCCCCCCCCCCCCCTCTAAGGGTGCCTCCTGTTCCAGCAAGTGGTATCAGAGGTAGGTTATTCCAAATCGGCTTAACAACCGGGAATAATGGCATCTGATGATCTCGCTTCTATTAGTGGGGGGAATTTTTATAAAGAAGAAAAATCACTAGCACCACCATTATTTAAACGGACAAATTATAGAGGATGGAAAATTTTAATTGAAAATTTTATTAAAACTTTAGACATCAAGGCATGGAATCTAATAATAGTAAGACCAGCGGATGAATCAAATAAAAAGGAACGCCATCTAAATGCAAAACCCAAACACTATTTATTTTGTGGTTTATCAAATGAAGTTTTCAAATTAATATATTATTTTTTCTATTGCATACAAAGTATGGAAATTTCTTGAAGAAATGTATGATTCTCCATCTACAGGTATGGAAAAAATGCAAGAATTGGAGAACATACAAGTTTGCACAGATGTTTAAGAAAGCTCCTCTCATTATCAATCAATGGAGAGCACATCAAGTGGAAAAGAAGAAATCTTGTCTTTGGAAGATGAATGCCAAAAAGATAAGGATAACAAAGGAACTCTATGCTCAAATCTCACCGAGTCCAAAATCGCCGTAAGGAAATCAAATTCCATATTTTGTAATTCTATTTCTGCATTACAATTGCTACAAACTACTAAGCGTAAAATTAAGAAATTAAAAAATTTAAATTCAAAATTACGTTTAGAAAATAAAAAACGTAAAAGCTAAAATTAATGTAGAAACAAAGATTGATGTGTTTGATTATTCTCCCCCTTGCACTTTAATTGAAGATATAAATCCGTGTTTTGATTGTAATAATATTAAAGAAAAATTCAAGGATCTTGAAAAAGAACTTATTTTTGTAAAAGAGCATAATGAAAAATTATCTTTAGAAAATTCATCTTTGAAAAGTGATTGTACTACATGCCAAAATTGTAAAATTGAAATCAAGGAGATGGACGAAACATTTGAGGAATTTAGAAATGACTATCAAAGTCATATAGACTCTATTGTTTCCACTCTTAAAAATAGCACAATAGCTTATAATAAAGCTAGGCATAATCTAAAGATCAAGAATGATGAATTAAAATCAAAAATCAACTTGCTTATGAAAATTATAAATAAAAATTCACAATATCAAGAAATATCTAAAAGAAAGTTGAATATGAATATGAATATGAATATCTGAACTAAGTCTAATAATGGGAGTAATAAACACAAAATGTTTGTAAATCAAAATCCAAATCACTATTATTTAAAAATCATGTATCTCCCAAATTAAATTCAAATATGCAACCTATGAACAATACCTTCGATAATCACAATGGAAATTTGATGCATAAGAATAACAATAAACCAAGATTTGAATGGATGGCCAAAATTAAAAAAATGAAACATTAACTTCACATGAAAGGACCCATTCATCACTATTTACCCACAAACCTACATGTTATATTTGGGTACCCAAAGGAACCACCACACTTGGTCTCCTTTGGATACCTAAATTTCTTATTCATTAGGTATCACCAAATGCATGAAGTAGAATATTTTCAAAATGAGATATACAAATTTCTACTTCATGATATGCTTTAATGTCTTTTAATTTTTCTTTTTCTTTTCTTTTTTTTTGCTATCATGTAATGGTCATCTTATACATTTTTGGAAATATGATTTTATCTCTTAAAACATAATGAGTTTATAAATCAAATTGATCAAAATTCAAAATCATATTTCTATTTTGATGACCTATCTATCGTTCTTGTATTCATTGCCCATATATATCATATAGTTTTCATATAAATTAAACTATTAAATTTGTTATAAGATATGTTAATTAAATCAAGTTATTAGGCTAGTAAGCACCTTAGCCTTCATCAACAAAATTAGAGAAATAACATGATCTAAGAGAAAGTTCAAAATCTAAAAGAAAGATTAATGTTCAATGTGTTTTTTTTTTCAAAAAAAAATTGTAGTGTGTTCACTCCTTGATGTCAAACATGATCTATACCATCAATATTGTTCACCTATCAAAAAACACATATATACTCAAAATTCATAATTAAAAAGAAAGTCACTAAAATGTATTGAAAGAATTTACAATCATAAAGAATATTGAATTCACTGCACCACCATGAGCTATTAATGTCCTTTGCTAAAAGTCTTCTAAAACAACTAATTCTATCACATTTATATAAATTATATAATGACAATTGATATTATAATTACATATCATGGTTGGTATATTATGTGTGTATTGTGATTTATTTCAAGTTTAGACCTTAGAATCATCATGATATCAATAAGATCAAATCAAATAAAATCTTCACTTCATTCTAGGTCAATATATTGAAACACTATCATACTTTGGCATAACATTAATCTTAAACTTATCATACTAACATTGTCACCTAAAGAATATCAGTATCTATGTTAGGTTTTATATGTTTACCAAGATATACATGCTGGGTATTCTTATCTAGGGAATATCTATGTTATTCTTCGCATGAACATCATTTCATACTAATCAATTAAATCATGCTTATTTGGCTTATTCGAACATGATATCATGTGTCTTCATTTCCTATCTTTTTCAAGTTATACTATTTTGATAAACACAAGCCTTTAGAAAAGTCAAAATGAATGTATAATAAAATATATCTCATGCAATGTTTATTTGCTAAAGTCATATACAAAATCGCTAATGTTTCATGCAATTTGTACTATCTAGACATCTCCAAAAATTCTGAAATTTTTGCATGAAACTACTCTTGGGACACTTAATCAAGAAAAAAATTGGAATTTTCAAAATCTTAAAAAATAGTGTATTGTTTGCCGCGCTAGCGCTTGCGCCGGCGCTAGCTCGCCTATGTGATTTTTTGTAATTTTAAAATTCTGAAAAATCACTAAAAATATATAATTGTATATGTACTACTCACTTTTGCATTTCTGCCTATATTTGATTTTTGAAAAATTAAAATACAAAATTTCAAAAGCCAAATTACAAAAAATATTCTTCTTACGTCCTTTCTTTGGTTATTTGTTTGATTTCTATTTCTATATGGAAAAATCAAATTCAAAAATATAAAACAAAGAATTATCAAAAATTATTTTTTGAACTTAACTTTTCTATTTACATGTATCTTACGAAAGGGAGATTTGGGCTATCATCCCATCACATCTCCTAGTACCGGGCAAACCCCTCACAGTGTAGACCTCGGGAAGTCGAAGATCTATTATATGAGTTCAAACTGTAAAACAAAATGATTTTTTAAAATATCAAAAAACTATATGGATTTTACCGTTCATATCAAGCATGATTTAATCCATCATTTAGACCTTCTACAATGTTACAATTCATCTTTTCAAACTACTTTGAACATTGTTTTTATCATGCTTTGATATATCTACTCATATGTGCACCAATTGTAATGAAAAGGTTATGTAAAACCAATCATAGCATGCCTCTAAGTATGAGTATATGTTTTATGGTTGATAATGATTTTTATTCACTCACTTATTTTGGCAAAGTCTACATGTGCTTTTAATCTAAGAATGTCTGCTTGTGTATTGTAAGTGTACAATGAATTAAACTTTGCACAAGTATCTTACCTACACCACCTTTATTTGCACTCCTAATATTTAAGAAAAGAGGTTGTGCTTTCAAAATTACATTGGTTTGCAAAACACGTGTATTCGGACAACTTTGTACAAAAAATAATCATGAAATAAATTGACAAAGATAACTCCACCAAGCACTACTTAAACCTCCTGATAAGTCTTAATAAGAGTTGTGAGGTTGAGCACCTTGGAAAGAATAGTAAAGAGTCTTGTGCAAACCTTCATTTTTACACCACTTATTCTTAAGTACACCGGATCACAAAAAATATATATATTTGAAAATAAAGTATGTGATCCCCCAAGCACTACTTTGCACCATGATAAGTCTTAATGAGCATTATGTGTGCAAAGCACCTTGGTAGTTGTACTTTTATTGTGCATTGAAGTGTGTGGAAGTAAGATTATTTGTGTTTTATTGTGCACTTTACTCTACATATGTCTTGTATTTTTAATTAAATAATTTGTTTACTCTATTCAAAATACACTTATGTGCACATCATTATCTTTCATAACACTTCTTCTTATAAGTATTGGATCCTAATGCTAAATTATATACTCCTCTTTATTGATAAATGCACTAGATAACCTAGCATGCTTTCTACAATGTTTGGTATGTTTTGAATTTATGAATTATAATAACATTGTAGGAGTTTCTCTTTGATATCCTTCATTCATGCTTTGTTACATTATTATCAAACTCAATGATTTTAAATGAAAAATGATTTACAAAAACATCTTCCTTTTTTGGAATTTAACTAATATATATTCTTATTAATTATCATGATTACAAAAAGATGTTTCTTGTATTTCTATAAGTCTTTCGCATCATCGCCATATTTTTTACCTTGCGCTTTCATGCTGATATCAATGTCTTAAATCTCAAAATTCCTTTTTCAACAAATGGTAGACTTGCTTGGTAGAATTTAAATTGGTTGTTCTAACATGAATATCATTTTTATGCTAAAAACTCTGATTCATTAAAGGATTTCAAAATAGCTATGTGAGTTTTCCAAAAATTCAAATAAAAATATAAACTCATAGGCTATGAACTTATCATTAGATTCAAAAGCTAAATGTTTCCAATGATTATTATCCCATGATTACATATCTCACCATAGCGGTGGCGTAGGATTGTAGACATTAGATTATCTAATCTCTAAGTCATGTCTTGTCCTTAACCGGGGAGGGTTCCAGTGGGGCATTCCGAGGCACTAGGGGGAAAGAGTGCTAGGTTGAGTATTTTCTAGTGTTTGCATATGGGAATAACACCCCAACCTACGACATATATGCAGCTCCTCATGACCATCCATCACTTAGTATGGGGCTAGGGTGTAGACATATTGTCTGGGTAGATTGGTTACTTGGAAATCATTACCTTATCATTTCATTTCCTCTAAAAAGCTTGATCATGCCTTATCTTTTTATAAAAAAATCCTCTTTAATGTCTATTGCTTCCTTGCCCACTTTTGCTAATAACAAAAGGGAGAGAACTAAAATGATAAATATTAATCGCTATCAAATGGGAAAACTAACATGACTAATGATTAAGATGATAGCTCACATATTAGGGGAGCATTCAAATAAAGGGAGCATATATTTAGGGGTAGCAATTCTAAATACTAAAATCTACAATTATCCTAAGTCATCACTGATACACACATAAGTAGGTTTCATCATGCTTATATATTAATGCTCTGATTTATCATTAATGGATTTGTTATTATCAAAAGGGGGAGTTTGTTGGAATATCGTCTTCCGCATCTCCTAGGCTTGAGAATAACAAATTCTATGTGTATTTGATCTTGTGTGTTTAATTGTGCAGGAAACAAATCCATATGACTAAAGGATAACATATGAAGGTTGCACAGATGTTTGAAGCCAGAATTCCAACAAGTTCACTAGCGCCGGCGGTAGCACCTAGCGCAAGTGCTAGATCTTATTAGAGCAATTTCGGGAGGCAGATATAGAAGGAGATAGCGCCAGGTGATAGCATCTAATGCAGGTGATAGAACCTAGTGCGGGTGGTATCTACTAGCATAGGAGGTAACACAAAGCACTAGAGAAAGGCGGTCGGCTTGTTTAAAATGAAGGATTCTCATGCGGAGAATATTTCCTAATCCGGGATAGCGGCGGCGGTAGCGATAGCGCAAGCGCTAGCTCCAAGGCGATAAAAAGGACCCCTTGGATCCGTCTACTTCATCCTTTTATGATCCTAAATCCAGAGCATCGTGTCGCAGCACATAGAGGAATATTCAGAGAGAGACTCCCACAAATCAATTAAGGCTTAAGGAGATTATTGGAGAAGATTTCAACACGCTTCATCACCATGACGAAAGACCGCATCAACTACGATCATACTCTATGGGTCTTCGTCTACTTCTCCAAGAGATCCATATAGGGAGTTTTATATTGTTGTTATTTATTTCACATCTTTTCTTGTAATAGTTTAGTGAATTCGCCTCATGTTGGCGACTAGGTCTGGGTAGGACTTAGGACTAAAATTCGTCTCGTGTTGGCGACTAGATCTAGGTTAGGTCTAGGGGGTGCTTGAGGCCATATCCGGGGAAGGATTGGCTAGAGCAGCTTGAGGCCGTATCTGGTGAAGGATAGGCTAAAGCCACCCGTTCGTGAGGATATGAGTCGGGATAAAAAAACAAAAAGGGATTTTCACTTACTCGCCTTTGATTTCTAGCATCATAGAAATCTAGTTTTGTTGTCATTTTTTATCAATAATAATCAAGTCTCTTTTGTTAATGAAATTGATTTACTCTTCATTTCTCTAAATTGTTTATTTCTTACTCTTTCATTATAAAACAATTTAGATCTTCATTCTAAATCACTGTTTCAATCTCCTAATCTTTCAAGTATTTCAAAATATAATATAAGTTTTTAAAACCCTTATTGAACCCCCCCCCCCCCCCCCCCCCCCCCCTCTAAGGGAGCCTACCGATCCAACAATACCAACATGAGAGTCAGAAATCAATCAGCATATTCTCTAAATAGAAATTTCTCTAACAAGCACCTAGGACCCAAGAAGTTATGGGTTCCTAAGGAAATATAGCTATATAGCAGGTATACCCAAAAACCAAAGTCTCCTATGTGGTATTTGGACAATGGTTGTTCCAGACATATTACTGGAATTATAAGCCTCTTGAAGGAGTTTGCACCTATAGAAGATGGACCCGAAGTTAAATTTGGAGGATCTGACAGAGGTGTAGTCAAAGGTTAAGGTAAATTTACAAATGCTAGTATCACTTCACAAGAGTAGCTTATGTTGAAGGGTTACAACATAACCTTATAAGCATTAGTCAACTATGTGGCTTGGGATATATTATTGCCTTCCACAAGGATAAGTGTATGATTAAGGATTCCAAGAAATCTGAATCAATCCTAATAGGCACTAGGAGTGGCAATATTTATTGATTGAATTTTATTTGCAATAGAAAGAATGAACTTGTATGTCTTGTAGGACATTATGGAGTGTCTATTTGTGTTAAGTGGCACAAGTGACTAGCCCACATTAACTGCAAGTCTCTTCAGAAATTAATCTCAAAAAATTTGGTAAGAGATAGACCCAAGAGGGATTGTCAAGAGATGAGTCCTTGTCATGTATGTCAAATGGGCAAGTAAACAAGGACTTCATTCAAAAGAATACCTGATAAACAATCCACTAGATGTCAATATTTGCTGCACATGGACCTATTTTGCCCCATGTATATACACCGCTTAGGAGGGATGGCATATACTTTAGTTATTATGGATGATCACTCTAGGTTTGCATTGGTGTTCTTTTTGAAACACAAGTTTGATATCCTAGACACATTCAATACCTTTGACAAACAAGTTCAGAATGAAATGAGCAGATCAATGGTAAAGATCAGAAGTGATCATGAAACTGAATTTCAATCTAGATTCATGACCCAGTTTTGTGAAGAGTAGGGTATCCTACAAGAGTTTTCATCTCCCAGAACTTCACAGCAAAATGTAGTTGCTGAGAAGAAAAATAGAACACACTTTGAAGTTGGCAGGACTATTCTAAATGACTCCTCCCTTCTAGAATATCTCTAGGCTGAGGTAGTTAATATTGCATGTCATGTGCAAAATAGAGCACTCATCAACAAGAACCATAATATGACTACTTATGAGCTTGTTAAAAGGAAAAAAAACAAACACTAGCTTACTTTAGAAATTTTGGAAGTAAATGCTATGTGCTGAAGAATAAAAAGCATTATATCACCAAATTTTCTGAAAAGAGCTATGAAGGTATCTTTGTAGGATATAGCAAATACATCAAAGCCTGCAAAGTCTTCAATAAGAATGCTCTTATAAATGAAGAATACATATAGTTTTTGATGAGAGCAGCATGCTGCATAACACTCTATCTAGTTCATGCAGTGCAGGAATTGAAGTTGGACTAGAAACACTGAAAATCAGAGAAGAAGGAACTATTGAGAAGGAGGAACGTTCCCCTCAGATCTTTCTTCCAGAAAGAGAAGAAGAAACTACTGAAGATCTAAATCCTCAAAATAGCAATACTGAAGCAACAAGTGAAGAGATTATTGTTGTAGAAGAACCTCAAAGAGTATTGCCCACAATAATAAAATACTTAAGAGATCATCCAGTAGACCAGATTATTGGTGAGCTAAATCATGGAATTAGAACTAGAAGAGATGCTCTATATGAAATCTTGCACCTCAGCTTCCTGTCATAACTAGAACCAAAGAAGTTTGAGGAGGCCAACCAAGACCAATTCTGGGTTATGGCCATGCAGGAAGAGCTCAACCAATTTAAAAGATGCAAGGTCTGAAAGCTTGTCCCAAGGCAACAAGATAAAACTGTCATTGGGATAAAGTGGGTTTACAGAAATAAGATGGATAAGGCTGGAGTAATCATTAAGAACAAGGCTAGATTGGTAGCACAAGGATACAGGAGGGAAGAAGGAATAGACTTTGACCAGACATTTGCTCATGTAGCTAGATTGGAGGAAATCAGACTCTTCTTAGCCTATGCAACATTCAAAGCCTGTAAAGTCTATCAAATGGATGTCAAATCAGCCTTTCTTTTGGAGACATGAAGGAGGAATTATATGTAGCACAACCACTAGGTTTTATCCCTCCTACATATCCTGATCATGTTTATTTTCTAAATAATGCCTTATATAGGTTGAAGCAGGCTCCAAGGACCTGGTATGAGACACTCTCATCTTTTCTTATTGAATATAAGTTCTCAAAATGAAAGATAGATAAGGCTTTATTTTTAAGAGATGACATCATATTTGGATCCACTGATGGGAATCTTTGCAAGAAATTTGCCAAGCTCATTTAAAGCAAATTTGAGATGAGCAGTATGGGAGAGCTAAAATATTTCTTAAGTCTACAAGTAAAGCAATATAAGGAACGAATATTCATTTCTCAAACCAAATTTACCTTAGACATCATAAAGAAATTTGGAATGGAGAACTCTACCCCTATGAGAACTCCTATGGGGTCAAATGTCTCTGTAGATAAGGATGAAAAGGGGAAACCATATAATGAGTCCATGTATAGAAGCATAATTGGCTCTTTACTCTACCTTACTGCTAGTAGGCCAAACATTATATTTGCCTCATGTGTCCGTACAAGGTATCAGGTTAACCCCAAAGAATCTCACTACTCATCATTTAAGAGAATATTGAGATATCTAAAGGGTACTCACAATCTAGGACTCTGGTATCCTATGTTAGATGATTTTAAGCTTTGTGGATATTTTGAAGCATGCTTTGCTGGGTGCAAGGAGGACAGAAAAAGCACTTCACGAACTTGTCAATTCTTGGGGAGAAGGCTTGTGTCCTGGAATAGCAAAAAGTAAAATAGCATTGCTATCTCCTGAGCTGAATCAGAGTATATATCTACTGGTAGTTGTTGTGCAAAAATCTTATGGATTCAACATCAATTAGAGGATTATAATTTACAAATTAGGAGAATATCTCTCTTCTGTGATTCCTCTAGTGCCATTTCTATTGCTAAAAATCATATGGCACATAATAGAACAAATCACATTGAGATTAGATATCATTTCACCTGGGAGCATGTTAAAAAGGAAAACATTTTCCTTGAGTATGTCGGTATAGATAGGCAAATAGCTGACATTTTTACCAAGCCCCTTGATGAGTCTAAGTTCAATCAATTCAAAATTGAATTAGGAATGCTATGTTCTTAAAATTGGGCATGTTGAATTCCAATTTTCATTTATAGTAGTGATTAAATTATGGTGTTGATGGGATGGACCTCTCACAAGGTCCACCCTAAAGAAAACAAACATTTTAGTTTTGAAAGACAACATCAACAAATTGACAGAGGAATACATAAAAGTCATCGAGAAAATACTGCAAAATATTTAAAATCATCTTTATGATCAAGACGATACAACTGCACTCTCTACAACAAAGCCTTTGTGGTCTCGACGATACTCTATACACCATGAAAGAATCACGATGACATGTCGACATGACTGGCACGTCAGCACCATCATTACGCTGCAAATTCAGGATTTCAATGGATACGAAAAGATCTTATCAAGTACGCACCCTTTTATCTTCCCAATACATATTACTATAAATAAGACACCATGCAAACATAGAAAATCTCACATACAAACCATAGAATTCCATCTTAATCATCTTCCTCTCGACAATCATCAATGGAGCTAAAGCAATCAGAAGACAAGATTCACTCTAGAGGATAGTTAGTAAAGGATGGATTTCAAGATGCAGATGAAGGATTAGATATGGAAATCACTTTTTTGTATGCATCAGAACTTGAATACATTTTTACTGAGCCTACCTATCTCTATCACATTTTGTTATCTGAACTTTATACAAATGCCCAAATAAGATAGGTTGGGAAAGCCATTCTTACCATTGTTGCTGGAGAATATTTAAGAATAACTGCCACTGGCCTAACTTAAGCCTTTCAATTAACTGTTCTTGATGAAGATGAAGAAGAACAATCAGTAAGTGCTGAGGATTTATTAGAAGGATTTAAGTGGTGTGGCCTTGATGAAAAACCATATGGAAGTATTAAAAGAATGAAAATGAATATGAATGGCAAGCATCTATCAGACATTATTGGAAAAGTATTGTGATGCAAAACTGGATCACATGACAGAATTTCAAAGGGTATGTTTGAACTAATGGTAAGAGTCATCCTTGAAAAGAATGCAGATTGGGGGAAAGGTCTTGTTTGATGAGATCAAAGAAAGTTTGAAGACCCCCAATTTTTGTAGAATCCTCTATTTATACTTAAATCACTATATCCCCAACATCTGAATGAGTCTGAAACAATTTATTTTCATTATCTTAAAGGAATAGACATGAAGGCTGTCAGCAGATGGGAAAACAAGTTTACCAAAAAGGAAGTAGGTGAACCCTCCTCCCAAAGAGTTGATGTCCCCCAAAGCCCTGATCAATCCCCACAAGTTGCTCAAAACCCTCCTGCATTTATTGAGGGGGAGACATTAAGAGAAGATAATACAGTATTTGGAAGTGGCCCAGAACCTCATGAAGAGGTGACTCAGGAGGAAATAATGATTATTGCCAAGGAGGTAGTATTTATTGGAACATGGTCTTCTGGATATTCTAGGATTGAGAATAAAAAATCTTATGTGTATTTTATCTTGTGTGTTTAAGTGTGTAGGAAACAATGCCACATGACTCAAGGATAACATATGAAGGTTGCCCCAAAATTTGAAGCCAGAATTCCAACATGCCCACTAGCGCCGGCAGTAGCACCTAGCGCGGGAGCTAGCTCTGATTAGGCAAGTTCAGGTGTCAAGTATAGAAGGCGATAGCACCAGGCAGTATTGGATAGAGCATGCGGTAGTGCGAAGCATATGAGGAATTTTGGAATGTTTCCTAATCCGGGATAGCACCAGTGGTAGCAATTGCGCAGGCGCTAGCTCCATGGCTATAAAAAGGACCCCTCTTCTCTCGTTTCGAACACACATCCTTGAGAGAGTTCTAGTGCCATATTTCTAGAGCCTTATACTGCCGAGACTTGATATCCCACCCAAAGTTCTGTGTGTTTCCGAAGGAGGATTTCTATACGCCGCATCTGACCGATGATGGCTTCAACCACGCTTATTCTATAGGGGTCATTCGTCTTTAACTTCAGAAGTTCTTCAAGAGAGAGTTTTTAATATTGTTGTTATTTTTATTCTTCTAATCGCTTTGTAAATTTGCCTCGTGTTGGCGACAAGGTCTAGGTAGGACTTAGGGAGGAATTCACCTCGTGTTGGCGACTAGATCTAGGTTTGGTCAAGGGGTGCTCGAGGCCATATTCGAGGGTGGATTGTCTAGAGCGGCTTGAGGCCGTATCCGGGAAGGATAGTCTAAAGCCATCGGTTCGTGGGGATATGACTCGGGATAGAAAATGAAAAGCCATTTTAATTCTTCACCTTCGATTTCTAGCGTTATAAGAAGTCAAGTTTTGTAATCTTATATTTCATATTAATAAAATCGTGCCTCTATTTTATTTCACTTAATTTGTCTTTGTTTTGCAATATTTCAATCTCTTATTATTCCATGTAATTCAAAATATATTAAAAGTATTTAAAACCCTTATAACCCCCCCCCCCCCCCCCCTCTAAGGGTGACTACAGATCCAACAAGTGGTATCAAAGGGTTTTTCTTCCAAAATAGTCTAACAACCGGGAATAATGGCATCTCATGATCTCGCTTTTCCCGAGGGTTGGGGTGTTAGTAGACTACCTCTTTTTACTGGGTCAGATTTGAACTAATAGAAATCTAGGATGATGTGTTTTCTTATGACCATGGATATAGACGTATGGAACATGGTGGAAGTTCAGTACTCTCCTCCTACAACTATAGTAGGAGAGGCTACGATAGAAAAACCTAAGGATAAATGGAATGATAGCGATAAACTTAAATGCAAAAATAATGCAAAGGCAATGAACGCTTTATATTGTGCTTTAAATCGATCTGAATTTAATAGAATTTCTGTATGTGTAACTGCTTATGATATTTGGAACCAATTAGAAGTTACTCATGAAGGTACATTGCAGGTGAAAGATGCAAGGCTATTCCAACTGGAATCGGAATATGAAAATTTCAGGATGGATGTTGAAGAAGACATCAACTCGATGTACACAAGCTTCACCAAGATCGTCAATGCTTCAAAAGCTCTTAGAAAGATTTACTCCGACGGCGACTTGGTCAGAAAAATTCATTGTTCTCTACCTCTGAGGTTCAATCCAATGGTGACGGCCATCTTGGAGTCACACAACCTAAGAATGCTCCAAATCGAGAATCTCATTGGGAAACTCAAAACCCATGAGGTAGGACTCCAAATTCAACATGAAGAATACAACAAGGAGACAATGAAAAAGTCTCTGGCACTAAAATTGAAGGAGAATTGTGAAGATGATGATGAAGATGAAGAAGGTCTCCTGGTCAAGAACTACAAAAAAAACATTGGAAATCCGGAAAGAAGGAACACCTTCCAGAAATTCTTCCAGAAGGATGCTCGGCGTAAAGGATCTTCCTCTTCATCAAAGAAAGAAAAGGAAAGTGAAGAAGAAGAAGAAAGACCGCCACTGGAGTGCTTTCACTGCAGGAAGACTGGGTACATTCGGAGGCAGTGCCTGAAGTATCTAAAGGAGCAAAATGAAAAACGATACAAAGGGAAGGAGAAAAAGAAGGTGCTGAAAGCTGCAACATGGGATGATTCTTCCTCTGAAGAATCAAGCGAATCTTAGTCAAGCAGTGAGGAGGAAGCAAAATTATGCTTGATGGCAAAAGACAACGATGACGACACCAGTGTTCTTAGTGACACTGAGGTAACTCCTCCCACCTTCAAAGAACTTTATGATGAATTTGTTTTAACCTCCAAAGCTTATGATAAAAGTATATAAGATAATATTATTTTAAATCATGAAAATGAATCTCTCATCAAAGAAAATCATAAGCTTACTAAAAAATTAATCTCCTTTGAAAAAAGAAAGGTTCCATGCCAAGAGTGTGAGAACTCCTTATGTAAGGCAAAAGAACTTGAAATTTCTCTTTCTAAGGCCCTCTCACAAATCAAAACTCTTACAAGAGAAAAGGGGGACTTAGAGAGAAAACTAAAAACCTCTCTCTTACAAATTAAAAAAAACAAAAAAGGATTTTTAAATAAATGTTTCATGCTTGTAAAAGAAAATTCATCTCTTAAAAAACAAACTCATGACCTCAATATGGCCATCAAAAAATTTGGAATTGGTCAAAAATCCCTGGACATGATTTAGGGGAACCAATGTTATGGTTCTGGAAAATTTGGGCTCAGATATCAAAGTGATAGCTACCGCCTGGCGCTAGCTACTAATGCCGGCGGTAGCCCATCATATAAAAAATTTTCTGTTTTTTTTTCTAAAAATCAAACCTCATCTAGTAAGAGCAATGTAGAATTTCATAAAGGGTCTCAACCCCCTTTATTTTGTGTACAAACTATCATAGGTTTGGACACACGTCTAGATCTTGCAAGAAAATAAAACAGGGATCTTTAAAGCAAATCGGGGTACCTAAGGCCTCCACTTATTCTATGGGTGATACCTCTTGGGTATCCGTATCTTTACTCGCATCCTCTTTTTAGATTTGTAGGAAGGCTAAGGAAACAGAGGGCGTGTGGTACTTGGATTTGGGCTGCTCTAAGCACATGATGGACAACAAAGCAAAGTTCCTTAGCCTAGAAAAGAAGAAGGGAGGAATCGTAACTTTTGGAGATAACGGAAAAGGAAGGATCATGGGAGTCGGAATAATGGGTAATGAATCCTTTACTATTTCTAATGTTCTTTATGTAAAAGGTTTAAAACATAACTTAATATTGATTAGTCAATTGTGTGATACAGGACTAGATGTTTTATTTGAGTCATCTACAAATCTTTGCAAAATATTTAACCATAACACAAAAGATGTTTTACTAACTGATCTAGAACTTACAACGTATATGTAGTTTCCTTTCATGATCTTCCAAATCATCTATAAATTGTTTTATAACTAAAAATGACGAGTTAGAACTTTGGCATAGACATTTAGGTCACGCTAGTACAAAGCTCATTTTAAAACTAGCCAAAAAGGAATTGATTAGAGGATTGCCAAGAATAAATGGAAACTTATCCTCACTATGCTCTCCATGTCAAAAAGTAAAATTTAATAAATCTTCTTTTAACAGCAAAAATGAAATTTCTACTACAAGACCTTTGCAATTAATTCATATGGATCTTTTTGTTCCCGTTAACACTGCAAGTCTTGGTGGTAGAATATTTACTCTTGTTCTAATAGATGATTTCTCTAGATATTGTTGGACTTTATTTCTCTCTTCCAAATCTGATGCATTTTGCGAATTTTCAAAACTATGTACTCGTATTCAAAATGAACGAGATTTAAAAATAAAATGCATTTGCTCAGATCATGGAGGAGAATTTGAAAATGAAAATTTTAAATCCTTTTACGAAATGTTTGGTATTAAGCACGAATTCTCTGCTCCTCACACACCTCAATAAAATGGTGTTGTAGAAAGAAAGAATAGGGCAATTCAAGAACTAGCATGTACTATGTTATCTGAATATAATTTACCTAAGTCCTTTTGGGCCGAAGCCGTAAGCACATCATGTTATGTAATGAATAGAGTCATGCTTCATCCATCTTTAAATCTCACACCGTATGAACTATACTATCAAAAGAAACCTAACGTATCATAATTTAAAGTATTTGGTTGTAAATGTTTTATTCTCAATACAAAATATGCCTTAGGAAAGTTTGTTGAAAAATGTGATGAAGGAATATTTCTTGGATACTCTTCAACTAGTAAAGCCTATAAAATATTTAACAAAAGAATGAGTAAGGTTGAAGAGTCTATTAATGTAAAATTTGATGAATTTATTCCTTGTGTAGAAAAACTTCCTACAGATGCAAATGATGAACCTTTGCCATCTCTGGAGCACGACGAAGAGGAACCTTCCAAAGAGGAGAAGGAGGAGGACAAGGAAGATTAATACATGCCTCCAAGCATCTTAAACTTCTCAAAGAATCATCCAAAGGAGCTAGTTATTGGGGAACCATCTATTGGTGTAAGAACTCGATCTTCTCTTCATGAAACTTTATCAAATATCTGCTTTGTTTCTGAAATTGAACCTTAAAATGTTTCAACCGCTTTAAATGAAGAATTTTGGTTTTTGGCTATGAATGAAGAGTTAGATCAATTTGATAGAAATAAAGTTTGGAATCTATTAGAACGTCCATCTAATCATCCCGTTGTTGGCATAAAATGGTTTTTAAAAAATAAATTAGATGGTGAATCTAGAATTATAAGAAATAAAGCTCGCTTAGTCGCTCAAGGTTTTTCTCAAATCGAGGGGGTAGATTTTGAAGAATCTTTTGCACCCGTTGCTCGCTTTGAATCTATACAAATTTATTTGGCATTTGCAAGTTTTAAAAGAATAAAATTATTTCAAATGGATTTTAAAAGTGCTTTTCAAAACGGGTTTATAAACGAGGAAGGTTATGTAGAACAACCCCCGGTTTTATAAATCAAAATTTTCCAAATCATGTTATAAATTAGAAAAAGCGCTTTATGGTTTAAAACAAGCACCCCGTGCATGGTATGAAAGACTTACAACATTTTAATTAAAGCACGGTTATTTCATGGGAAGTGCCGATAACACACTCTTCATTATGCATAATAATAACGATTTAAATGTTGTACAAATATATGTTGATGATATCATTTTTAGAGCCACTAATGAAGAGTTGTGTAATGAAGTTGTCTTAGTAATGAAAAATGAATTTGAAATGAGCCTTATAGGAGAACTCTCTTATTTTCTTGGTTTTCAAATTTCACAACAAAATGATGGTATTTTTATCTGTCAAACAAAATATGTCCATGTTATGCTTAAATGATTTGGATTTGAAAATCTTAAACATGCTTCTACACCTATGAGTGCTTCTTTAAAATTAGGAAAAGATGAATCTGGAATTTCTATTGATCAAACATTATATAGAGGTATGATAGGATCTCTTCTTTACTTAAGTGCATCTAGACCAGATATAATGTTTGTCGTATGTTTATGTGCTCGCTTTCAAGTCAATCTAAAAGAATCTCATTTCAAAGCGATAAAACAAATTTTTAGATATCTATTAGGGTCATCTAATTAGGATTATGGCACCCACATAATGATTCATTTACACTACACGACTATTCTGATTCGGATTACACCGAATGTTCACTAGATCGAAAAAGCACTACCAGTACTTATCACTTTTTAGGACCCTCATTAGTTGCATGGTCTAGTAGGAAACAATCTTCGGTTGCACTCTCCACCACGGAGGCCGAATATATCGCTCTTGGGTGTTGTTGTGCATAAACCTTATGGATGAGCCAAACTCTAGAGGATTTTGGTTTTCTTCTCAAAATTATTGATCTCAAATATGACAACAAATGTGCCATAGATCTCACAAATAATCCCGTACACCACTCTAGATCCAAACATATAGATGTTTTCCATCACTTCATTAGGGATAACATTAAGAAAGAGCATATAAAAGTAAGTTTCATTGGTACGGACTCCCAACTTACTAACATTTTAACTAAACCTCTTCCCGATGCAAGATTTCGATTACTAAGACTTGAATTAGGTGTCATAGATCTCTCGGGTTAAGTCACATTCATAAATCGCTAACATTTCTGCATGAAACTACTCTTTGGACACTTAATCAAGATAAAAAATTATAATTTCCAAAATCATGAAATTTAGTGTACTTTTTCCCCTAGCGCTAGCGCCGGCGCTAGGGCACCTGTCTGATTTTCTGTATTTTTCAATTTTTTTAAATCCCTACAAATATGCTCTATCATATGTACTACTTTTTTTGTATTTCTGCCTTTAATTGATTTTTGAAAAATTAAAATACAAAATTACAAAAACCAAATTACAAAAAATATTTATTTTTTCTTTTATTTTTTGTTTATTTATCTGATTTTTATTTCTATATGGAAAAATCAAATACAAAAATATAAAACAAAGAATTATCAAAAAAAAAAATTGAACATAACTTTTCTATTTACATGTATCTTAGGAAAGGGAGATTTGGGATGTCACCCCATCACATCTCCTAGTACCGGTGTGAACCCCTCATAGGGTAGACCTCGGGAAGTCCAAGATCAGTTTTAAGAGTTCAAACTTTAAATCAAATGTTTTTTTAAATATAAAAAAAACTGTATGAACTTTATTGTGAAAATTAAGCATGGTTTAATCTATCATTTAGACCTTCTATAATGTAGGAATTCCTCTTTTCAAACTACTTTGAACATTGTTTTTATCATGCTTTGATATATCTAATCAAATGTGCATCAATTGTATTAAAAATGTGGTGTGTAGAACCAAGCTTAGCATGACTCTAAGTATGAGTAAATGTTTTATGATTGATAATGATATTTATTCACTCACTAATTCAAAGTCTACATATGCTTTTAATCTAAGAATGCTTGATTGTGTATTGTAATTGTACAATGAATTAAATTTGCACAAATATTTTACCTACACTACGTTTATTTGCACTTTTAACATTAAGAAAAGTTGTAGTGCTTTCAAATTATATTGGTTTGTAAAACAAGTGTATTCGGAGATCTTTGTACACATCAAAAATCATGAAATAAATTGTCAAAGATAACTCCACCAAGCACTACTTGAACCTCCTGATAAGCCTTAATGATCATTGTGAGGTTGAGGACCTTGGAAAGAATAGTAAAGTGTCTTGTGCAAACCTTAGTTCTTTCCTTACACCACTTATTCTTAAGTACACCAGATCACAATTTTCTTTTTAAAATAAAGTGTGTGATCCCCCATGCACTACTTTGCACCTTGATAAGTCTTAATTGGCAGTGTGTGTGCAAAGCACCTTGGTAGTTGTACATTTTTTTATATGCATTGAAGTGTGTGGAAGTAAAATTATTTGTGTTTTATTGTTCACTTTACTCTACATATTTCTTGTATTTTTGATTAAATCATTTGTTTACTTTTTTAAAATACACTTATTTGTACGTCATTATCTTCCATAACACTTCTTCTCATGAGTATTGGATCCTAAAGCTAATTCTATACTCTCTTTATATATAAATGCACTAGATAACCTAGCATGCTCTCTATAATATTTGGTATGTTTTGAATTGGTGAATTATAATAATATTGTAGTAGTTTCTTTTTGGATATCCTTCTTTCATGCTTGGTTACTTTATTGTCAAACTTAAAGATTTTAAATGAATAATGATTTACAAAAACATCTTCCTTTTTGGAATTTAACTCATATCTCTTCTTATGAATTATCATGATTACAAAAAGATGTTTCTTGTATTTCTATAAGTCTTCCGCATCATAACCATATAATTTTTACCTTGTGCTTTCATGCTTATTTAAAGTCTCTTCTTTTGTGTGTATCATCACTTGAATCTCAAAATTCATTTCCATCAACAAGTGATAGACTTGCTTGGTAAAATTTATATGGGTGTTTTAAACATGAATATTATTTTTATGCTAAAAACTCTGATCTATTTCTATGAAAATTCTTATGCTAAAAACTCCTTATCATTTCATTTCCTCTAAAAAGCTCGATCATACCTTATCTTTTTTTTTTATCAAAAAACCTCTTTCTATATCTCTTGCTACCTTAACCCAATTTTGCTAATAACAAAATGGGGAGAACTAACACGATAAATAATAATCGCTATCAAAAGGGAAAACTAACATGATTAAAGATTAAGAAGATAGCTTACATATAAAGGGAGCATTCACATAGGAGGAGCATGAATTTAGGGGGAGCAATTCTAAATACTAAAAATGACAATTATATAAAGTCATCACTCACACACACAAGTAGGTTTCATCATGCTTATATATTAATGCTCTGATTTATAATTAATGGATTTGTTATTATCAAAATGTGGAGTTTGTTGGAACATGGTCTTCCGCATCTCCTAGGTTTGAGAATAACAAATCCTAGGTGTATTTGATCTTGTGTTTTTATGTGTCTACAAAATAATGCCACGTGACTCAAGGATAACATATGAAGGTTGCCCCAAAATTTGAAGCCAGAATTCTAACATGCCCACTAGCACCGACGGTAGCACTTAGTGCGGGCTCTAGCTCTGATTATGCAAGTTCAGGAGGCATGTATAGAAGGAGATAATGCCATGTGGTAGAGGATAGCACAGGCGGTAGTATGAAGCACATGAGGAATTTTGGAAAGGTTTCCATGGAATGAACATATGCATGTGGACAATGTTTCCTAATCTGGGATAGCGTCGGCGATAGCGATAGCACAAGCGCTAGCTCCAAGGCTATAAAAAGGACCCCTCTTCTCTCGTTTCGAACACACATCCTTAAGAGAGTTCTAGTGCCAAATTTCTAGAGCCTTATATTGTCGAGAGTTAATCTCCCACCCAAAGTTCCGTGAGTTTCTGAAGGAGGATTTCTACATGCGGCATCCGACTAACGATCACTTCAACCACGCTTATTCTATAGTGGTCTTTCGTCTCCAACTTCAGAAGTTCTTCAAGAGGGAGTTTTTAATATTGTTGTTATTTTACAATCTTGTAATTGCTTAGTAAATTCACATCATTTTTGCGACTAGGTCTGTGTAGGAATTAGGGAGGAATTTGCTTCCTGTTGGCGACTAGATCTAGGTTTGGTCTAGGGGTGATTGAGGACGTATCCGAGGGAGGATTGGCTAGAGCAGCTTGAGGCCGTATCCGGGAAGGATAGGCTACAGCCACTGGTTTGTGGGGATACAAATCAGGATAGAAAATGAAAAGACATTTTAATTCTTCACCTTCGATTTCTAGCGTTATAAGAATCAAGTTTTGTAATCTTATATTTTATATTAATAAAAGCATGCCTCTATTTTATTTCACTTAATTTATCTTTGTTTTGCACTATTAAAATCTCTAATTATACCAAGTAATTCAAAATATATTAAAAGTTTTAAAAACCCTTATTCAACCCCCCCCCCCCCCCCACCCCCCTCTAAGGGCGCCTACAGATCCAATAATATTAAATGCTGAAGAAGGAAGGTCTGGGAAAAGTCCCAGCAATGACTCAGAAGGTCATGAAGAAATAGATATATCAGACCTAGATGTTGATATCAATACAGATGTCTATGATGGTGAGGATGAGCAGCCCAATTCCATGACTGCACAAATGCAGGAGGAGCCATCTATTCAGGTTATTTTACGGCCTTTCCCACCAAGAACAAAAAATGAGCAGCCCTCTTATGTTTCTCCACGTCCCACAACCCCATCTTCTAAGTTTATGTCTCAGATAGAGACTCTACTTGACAAACAAAGAGCATAATTTAAAGCATATGTCGATAGTGATGTTAAGACACTGCACCATATCATGCATATGGTAACGATTAATTTGTAGCGGTTAAGTAAACGCTGTCAATAGATATTTATGGTAGAGTTTATAACCACAACTGTAGATAAATAAACGTTACTATACACTTATGGATTAAGTTTGCCTTTGGCGTGACCTGTGGGTTAAACCCTTACAGAGTTCCAGGTTAATTGATTTATTTATTCCTAAAAGAAAGTTCTTTTGGGAGGCCTTTGGACTTTCTAGGAGCCCCTACATAAATCTGAACCCTCCAACAAATACCTCCCCTTTCATCGAAGCCACCCAAAAAACATTATTTTGAATCTCGTAATTTCAAAGCTCGCAAGTAATTGGTGGCAGAAGAGGCACTCTCCCGCATTACATTCACGCTCTGGCTTATTATGTAATGCCTCAATTTATTTAAAATTGGTTTTGGGGTGCGAATAAAGGTTATGGGGTGCGAATAGAGGTTATGGTCTGCGGATAGTGCTTTGCTAGGTTTATAATAAAACCTAAAACACTAAGCAACCCTCCCTCTCCCCGATCTCCCTCCCTCTCAGATTGCGTGAAACGGCCACAGCCTTCCCTCTCCCTCTCGTCGCACAGAGCAGCCCCCCGTTCCCTCTCCTCCCTCTCTCCCGTCGCCTCTCCCTCTCCCATCTCCCCTACTCCCCGTCGGCCTGGAGCAGGGAAAACGCTGCCCCAAGCCCTCTCCTCCCTCCTCCCCGTCATCCTGGAGCAAGGAGGAGCCGAGCCACTCAAATTCAGATACTCAAAAGGAATGTTGAGCATCGGCCGATCATCTTCCACTTTCTCGGTTTCTCCTCCGTGGTTCCGCACTTCCGCTAAATCTGATGGCTAAGGGGCAAAAAGGTTCATTTCTTTCTCTCTATCCCTAGTCCAAACTTACTTTATCATCTTGTCTATCTGATGGATAGATATTGTCAAGAAATGCTATGAGATATTTTCGACTTTTTCTTGATTATTTTCAAATTTTTCATGATTTCTTGTATTTTTGTCTAGAAATCCTGATGTAGAGTTTGTTCTGTCTGATGATGTAGCTGGACCAATCCGATAGGCTAAGGTAATTGAATGGTGGTTTACTACCAAAAACCTTGTTCTATCTCACCAAGGTTTACATTGTGTAAGCGCTGATTAGGTTCAAGTTTTTTCCCCACTTTTCCGATCTGTTTAATTTCCTGTCTACTTTATTTGTCTGAGATTTCCTATGTGTGATTTGATTGCGGATGAGTTGGAACAAATAGTCTTTCAATTGACTTCCGGTGCCAATTATTGTTATCTAATTTTGTATATCACTAGTTGTTGATGTTACTGCATGGAAAGTGTTTGTAACATTGCCTAAACAAGATTTAATCGTGTCGGTTTTCTCCATGTAGGTTCTTTGGATCTGCCATGATTTTCTTACTAAAATAGCTGAAATATCCCTAATGACAATGATGGGATAACTAAAAAAGAAAATTTCTTCCACCTCAATTTCAGATACTTTATGATATTGATGAGATAGGATATACATTTTCTATTTAAACTCATTATAATTATTCATATGAATGAATTCTCACATCTTTTCTTCAGGTACTACTCCATTTATGGGCATGTTGAGAAGCTTGCTCATGAGATATTTATGGGTGCCTCAATAGTTGAATGTGTAGAAGCTTTACTTGTCATCTTGTTAAATTAAATACAATTCTATGTATCCTGATACTACGATCACCATTCCAAATATGGAAATAAATTATACACTATAAGAAAATATTCATATAAGTCAACATTTCCTGGGACCTTATAGTTTGGAGAAACTCATTGACATTGTTCTGTATAATTGAGTATGTTCTTTGTGCACTATATTTTCTCTCTCAAAATTGACCTCAGATTTATCTTGGAATGACTATGTTTGTTCTTCCATCATCTTTATCATTATAATCCTACATACTTGGCTCATCCTAGGTACCTGAAATGTTGTAATGCCCCTTAAGTGTGACTTTTGAAGATAATGATGATGGGAGGACATTTCATTCGTGATAGGAGGTTAATAGTTGGTACTTGGCATTAATTTTTTTTATTAGATCTTATCTGTCAAAATTTAAACTGGTACTTGGTAGGAGTATCATTTACTAACCTTGTCACTTTTACTGTGCATCAAGTCTGATTATCAAAATGTACAATGGCATCACTGTGTAAAAATGAATCAATACTATTGGAATTTCTGGATGATTAATTTATTACATTCTATCATCCATGCTCTGGATGGATGTGCCATTTGCGATACTCGTACTTTCATGAAAAACCTTAAAAGTTATTTTATTTAAAACATTTAAATGCAGCTTTGTGATTTATGACACTTCTAAATCATCGATTCCAATCTTGAAAATTGACTAATGCAAGAATAATTTATTGTGATCTGATCTTATTTACTACTATTCATATATTCATCATATTTTATTTTTCCATGCATCAACTATCAGTTTTGAATTTTCAAAACCGGGATTTTGTACTTGAAATAAATTTTTTACTATGCACGGATGAGTTTATAATATCTTAAATGTTGTCCTAAAATTATGAATTGTTTTTGTCATACATGTGTGCGGTATCCACTTAATCTTACATTTTGTTTTTTTCCTGTAATTGGAAAGCAGGATGTTTGTTTCTCCATGCCTCTTTGTCGTGTTGGAGCAGCATGATCGAGTTGTTCACCTTGCCAATTGGCTGTTATTTGTTTTTTTACAAGTGATCCATGCATTATATTGATGTTGTAGTTGGCTGTCATTTGTGCTGGTGTTGATTGCCATTTTTGGTCTACTGCAGATGGCTACTGTTGGCTCTTGAAGGTTGTGGTTGGCTGCCCATTTATTGATACAAATAGTGGCGGAATTTTGATTTCATAAGTGGCTGAATTTTCTATATTCCTCCAGGGTTTGTGATTCATGGAAGGCAAATTCTAACTAATGCTCATGTAGTAGCCGATCACACTTTTGATCTTGTAAGAAAAGCATGGTTCACCGATGAAGTATAAAGCAGAAGTTCAAGATGTAGGACATGAATGTTATTTAGCACTTCTCATGGTCCAATCTGAAGAATTTTGGGATGGTATGAGTTCTAATGATTTTAGTCTTAATAGTTCTATTTATGAATTTGTCCCATAGAAAAATTAATGTTGTAAATTATGTTCCATATTGATATGAGTCCTAATAGTTCCTTATAATTTATACGTCCTTTATTTTGTTTTAGGTATATCTGAGAAAATGAGGCACCAAGAGAGGCTTCAGAAGAAGATAGAAGGCAAGAAGGATGAGCCAGTGAAGAAGAAATTAAGAGAATAATTTTCATGTATTAATTATATATGTTTTCTCATGTATTGAGTTTATTAAAGAAAATTAAGTGATCTATATATTGATTGTATTCATGAAGGGTTTGGGCTATCTCCCACCATCTTTTTAATATTAATAAAAAAAAATTATTTAAATTCTTTTACACAATGGATATTCTCTTCATTATTTGAATTTATTAAAATGAATTTTATGCATTATTATACAAGAAATCAATTTAATATGTTAAAATGCATTTTATACAAATAAACGTCTGGCGATTAAGAATCGTAGTCATTGCTGTAGAATGGTAGCACTCAATAACTGCTACCATTGAAAACTATAAATGCTATAAATGATGTACCTATGGTAGCAGTTTCAGGATGCCACAATGCATTGTGTAACCGCTACTATACCCTACGACCACGGCGGCTGATATAACACACACACAACCACTACCGTAGCCCTACAGAAGCGGTTTTTTAATATATAGTAGCGGTTTTTGAGTGCTACCATATGCATGATATGGTGTAGTGAGAGCTGTAAAGATGACCTGTCTGCTAGAATCAATGGTCTGCAAGAGGAAATACGGCCTGTGAATTATCAGAACGCAAATGTTTACAACACTGCTGCAAATGTTGTCTCCAATACTGGTGATCACATAGTACATATTAATGAAGTCATTTTGCTCATTGGACAGAATGTCTATTTTAAGGGATAATCAGCAAGCTATAATTCAAAATTAGGATGTCACCTTTACTAATTTAGAAGATGCTTTCAATATTATTCTTCAAATAATCTCAGCTATTGCTCAAGTCTCTCAGGAACAAATGCATCAAATCTCAGCTAGAACTGTTGGAGAGACTCTACTGCATCAACTTCAAGTCACCCAGGATCAACTCTCCTCTCTCCAAAATCAATCTCTCAGAACCTCCCAGGGCACACTCATGAATGCAATTGGAAATTTGAATGCTCTCCTCTCTAAACAACAGAAGACCTCCCAAGCCTCTTGTTGGGTATTGTATCAACAATAACCATGATTTATGGAAAGTCGTCCTTGAACCAAGATTGAATTGCTAGTGTATTTGATATGTCTTTCTAGTATTGTTCTTGCAGGTTTACATTACTAAGTGTAGATCAATGTCAGGTCACAGTGGGTCAATAAGCCCAGTTTCATACAATGTAATTCCTCATTGTATGGAACATGGTGTTGACTCATGTGTGATCTCTCTATTGGGATACATTTCAGTTTCAAGACTATTAAAGCCCATGGTTTGGAGTTACAACTGGTGTCCAAGAGAAGGAGGAATAAAATTTTTCCTAAGTATTCAGTATATTTTTCATTCGACGAATCTTTTGATTTCGCCGAGCTCCGTTCGACGAATTGAAGTGGTTTCGTCGAGCTCCGTTCGATGGATAGTTATACCAAAATTTTGAGTTTAGATTTCGTTGAGCTCCATTCGACGAATTGATGTCGTTTCATTGATCGTTGTTATACTGAAATTGAAGTCGTTTCGTCGATCGCTATTATACTGAAATTGAAGTCATTTCGTTGATCGTTGTTATACTGAAATTGAAGTCGTTTCGTCGATTGCTGTTATACTGAGATTGACATGATTTCATCGAGCTCCTTTCGACGAATTGAAATTGTTTCGTCGATCACTGTCATACTGTAATTGATGTGGTTTCATTGATCGCCGTTCGTCGATTGCCGTTTGACAAATTGAAGTGATTTCTTCGAACTCTGTTTGATAAATTTTCCTCAGCCGACGAATTAGCTCTGCGTTGTTTTTCAAATTCCTTTCTCGAGAAATCCTTTTCAATCCTTTATTTAAAGTTTCTAAAGGTTTCTCGGCAGGACTTGAGTTTCTCGAGAAATCAAAACAGTCTCTTGAGAAATATGTCTGTCTCTCGAAAAGTCTTTCTCGTCTGCCAGTAAAGTTTTTCTATAGGTTATTTTTCTTGAGAAGCCAATTGTTCTCGAGAATTCCATCCATCTCTCGTGAAATCCTTTATCTCTTGAGAAGTTTATCTCTATCTCCCGAAAATCCTTCTATGTATTTTCTCGAAGTAGAAGCTGTTATTTCTCGAGAATTTCTTTGTTCTCGAGAAATTGTATTTTCGTTCTTTAAGTGATTTTCAGTCCATTTGTCGGGGCGTTAATTCCTTCTGTCTAATGTGACGGCTCTTCTGATTTCCTTTAAGGTTAATCCTACCTTAATTCATGTCGTTAAGTCCTTAGCTATATAAGGCTTTCTTTTAAGGAATAATCAAGGAATTAATCATTCAAATCATTAACCCTAATTCTCTATTCGATCCAAGAAGAACGAGAAAGTGTCGCTGCCTCTCGCCATTACTTGAGATCGATCTACTGTTCTGAATCAATTGTCTCCAGTGGAAGAAAAGGTTTGATTGATCATCGCCCCATCCTCTACTGTATCTATTGGATCAAGTCAAATCGTAGAAGGTCAGATCTGAGTCATTTTCAATTCTTTCTCATCGACATCAAGTCAAAGCTATTCAAGTCTCAAGAAGGAAGAAGATCTCTCAGGTTTTTTAGATATGTTTATGTATTGATAAGTATTATATCAATCTCAATTTACATTTGATTGTGGGAGAAGTTTTCTCCGAGTTGTAGGAGAGGTTTGTCTCCGAGTTGTAGGAGAGGTTTTTCTCTGAGTTGTAAGAGAGATTTTCTCTGAGTTTGTAGGAGATTTGTCTCCGAGATTGTAGGAGTGTTGACTCTGAGATTGTAGGGTCATTCATGATCTGATTTATAGTGAAGTAGTCAAGTCTAGCTGTGGTGCTAGATTGGCGAGGATGGCAAGTGGAGTACCCAAGATCGGGGAACCACTATAAATTTATTGTGTCGTCTGTGATTGTGATTTGCTTTCTGTGCATTCTATTTCATCAAGTTTTTAATTCACCTATTCACCCCCCCCCCCTCTAGGTGATTTAGGTTGGCAACTAGATATTACAATTGGTATCAAAGGGTCGCTGTTCATTTCTAGGTTAACACCTTGAACAGGATCTATCCATTCTAGTTGCTAGCCAATCATGGAAAGAAGCAAGGAATCTTCCTCGTTGAAGCTGCCAATCTGCACAAAGGCAAATTTTCCTATGTGGAAAGAAAGAGTCAGATTTTACCTGGAAGCCGCAGATCCGAGAATATTTCAAGTTGAAGAAGAAGGCCCTCATGTGCATATGACTGCCTCTACAATTGACCCTACTGTTCAGGTGCCAAAGAAAGTGATGGACCTAACTAAGGATGAGATCGCAATAGTAGCCTTGGACAAAAAGGAGAAGAACATTATTGCTAGTGCAGTGGATGATTCAATGTTACAAAATTTGATTCACTGCAGATCGGCCAAAGAGATGTGGACATCCTTAATTGTTCTCATGGAAGGTACCGAAGATGTAAGGGATGATAGAAGATCTCTACTCAACCAAGAGTATGAGGCCTTCAAGCAGAGTAAGAAGGAGTGCATCGCCGATGCTTATGAAAGATTCTTCAAAATGGTAAATGACCTAAGAAACTATGGCCGGGAATTCACAAACGGTGAACTCAATGACAAGTTCCTATGATCCATGATGAAAGAATGGGATAGCAAGATCATTGCCATTAGGGAGTTTGGAAAACTGCCAAATATTGACCCACAGAATCTGTTCGGGAAGCTATTATCCCATGAACTGCAGATGAATATCCACAAAACAGAAGAAGATGGGAACCAAACTTCTAGCAAGGAAAGGACCTTGGCTCTGAAGGCGGAAAGCTCCAGGAAAAGCAGAACTGTGTCTCCAATTAGGGCACAAGAATCTGATGAAGAAGAAGAATCAGAAGCAGGCTCCTCCTTCTCAGAAATGTCAGATGGGGAATTTTCTCTAATCTCCCGTCAGTTCAAGAAGCTACTAAATAAGAGAAGGCTTATGAAGAACAAACATTCATCTTCTGACTATAGACATTCTCGTTGTGATGGAGATCATCACAAGAAGGGCTCAGGCAACCATGACAGGTATAATTCTAAACCGAACAAACACGTTTCTTCTGACATTATTTGTTATTGTTGTAATAAGCCATGGCATATGATCGCTGAATGGCCTTACAAAAAGAAAGAAGGTAGAAAGAAAGAAGAAAAGAAATCCACCCACGGGAAAAAGAAAAATGAAAGAAGCTTCGTCGCCAAAAAGTCCAAAACACTCAGCGACAGTGACTCGGAGAAGTCAAGTGATGAAGAAGAAGCCTATTTCGGCTGATGGCTATGACTGACGACAAAGAAGAACCTCCATACAAAGGGAAGGTAAAGGCTCACACTATTTTGTCTGAATTTGAGTATGCCTCAGCTGAACAAGAGAACTATGTCTCAGATGAAGATTCAGAACTCATGACTCAATATTCTGAATTTCTTAAAGCCTTTGACAAATGCCGAAAGGTTGTCAAAATCCAGGCCAAGGGGATTTTGTCTCTCAAGGAAGAGGAATCTAATCTGAGAGAAGAAGTTACACAACTTACATCTCTTAGAGAGGAAATCCAAAATATGACAGAGAAGATCAAAAGCTCGGATGAGCTCCTTGCCCTGAGAGGGAATTCTATCAAAGAGCTGGAAGAACAGCTAGCCGCTGAGAAGAGGCTAGTTGAAAAGTTTTCTTAACCTAAAACTATTCTTCCAATCATTGATAGTTTCTCCGCTAAAGCAAGTGGAAGTGGATTAGGTCATGTGGCTGAATCTAGTAAATCTTATAAAAGCATACTAGCCAAGAAGAAAAATAAGAGTGCTAGGAAAGTCACCGCCGAAGAGAAAGGGAAAACCCATTTCGATCAGACTACTTTTAAGAAAGTCATCTTTCCTACTAATGTCTATGATCTAGAAAGCTCCTATGGTCATTTGACTAGACCAATTGTGTCTGGTCCTGTCAATGACTACAAGGGGTGGACTTGTCCCTGAAACTTTGGTGCAAGTTCTTTCAAAGCACCCAATGAGGAAATTAATTTGAGGAGTTATGGTCCATTTGTTCAGGGACCTAGTGCTAAGAGAGAATCAATAGTGAAGGTTATTGCACCTAAGCCTAAGGAGACAGTTCAACCATGTGTGTGCTGTACTCATGAACCATCCTCTTCTAAAAGAATTTCCCCTACTAAAACTAACGTTCAAAATGTGAAGCAGGAGAATACTAAGAGAAGGTACAATAGGTTTGACTGTTGGTGCTATGGCAAGATTGGTCACTTTGTCGTAGATTGCTGTTCAATTCTACTTATTTCAAGAGACCACAAGTAAATATTGCAAGAAAGACCACTCGCAATGTTAACATTCAACGTGGTGCTCAACTAACAAGGGACCAAGGACCCAAATTTGTTTGGGCTCCTAAGGCAAAATAATTTGTTTTTGCAGGTATCTCCAAAGGCCAACAAAAATCCTATCTGGTATTTGGACAGTGGTTGTTCTCGGCATATGACCGAAACTAGAAGCCTTTTACAGAACTATATTCCAGTTGAGAGCGGTCCAAAAGTTACTTTTTGGCGGATCCGACAGAGGAATAATAAAAGGCTACGGTATGATCACTAATGGTAATGTATCCTTTTCAGATGTAGCTTATGTGGAAGGATTAGAAAAAAATCAGATAAGCATAAGTCAACTATGTGATAAAGGATACACAGTTGATTTTTGTAAAGATAAGTGTTTGATAAAGTCGGTAGAAAATTCTGAAACGATTTTATCATGCACTCGTTGTAGAAATATTTTCTGTTTGAACTTTCTTTGTTTATCCTCTTCTACACCAGTGTGTCTTTTAGCAAAAGATGGTGCATCTCTTGTTGACCAATGGCATAAGAGATTAGCATATATTAATTTCAAAACGATAAATAAATTATTTTCTCAAAACTTAGTGCGTGATGCGCCAAATGTTATGTGCATTAAAGATAGACCTTGTTATACATGTGTAAAAGGCAAGCAAACAAGAGCTACCTTTAAGAGCATTATTGGCAAAGTATCTACCAGGTGTTTATACTTGCTTCATATGGACCTGTTTGGTCCTTTGCAAATTAGAAGTTTAGGAGGAAAGTCTTACATATTAGTTATTGTAGATGATTACTGATATTTTGCATGGGTATTCTTTCTAAAACACAAGTCAAATACCTTTAATATTTTCACTAAATTTTTCAAGCAAATTCAGAACGAAATAGATTGTTCGGTGGTCAAAATCAGAAGTGCCCAGGGAACAAAATTTGAATTTGGAGCCATGACAGATTTCTGTGAAAGCCTTGGTATCTTTTATGATTTTTCCTCTCCTCGAACTCCACAGCAAAATGGGGTAGCTGAGAGAAGGAACAGAACACTCATTGAGGCTTGTAGAACAATGTTGAGTGATTCTTCACTTCCGGAATACTTCTGGGCTGAAGCCGTCAACACTTCTTGCCATGTGCAAAATAGAGCACTCGTAAATAAAAACCATGAAAAGACTCCCTATGAACTACTAAAAGGCAAGAGACCCGCCATATCTTATTTTAGAATCTTTGGTAGCAAATGCTTTGTACTTAATAATGGAAAGCATTACAAAACCAAGTTTAGTGAAAAGAGCTTTGAAGGTATATTCGTAGGATATAGCAGCCATAACAAAGCTTATAGAGTTTTTAATAAGAAAACTCTGGTTGTAGAAGAATCTATTAATGTTGTATTTGATGAGACGGGCTTGCTACATAGCAGCTCTTCTAGTGCTTCTGTTGAAGTTGCAGGTTCAAAGTTGCAAGATACAAACTTGGTTGAGCCAGTTACAGACAATGCTCAAACCTTTGTCAAGATCTCTCCCCCAACCTCAACTGAAGAGGAAGATCATCTTGGTGAAGAGCCAATTCAAGTGGAAGAAGACATTCCAGTAGTAGAAGATGTTCCCAATGTCCAAATTGATGCAAGGAATCATGAATTCAGACATATGAGGGATCATCCGGTTGATCAGATCATAGGAAATCCTCATGTCGGTATAAGAACGAGAAGAGGTACTACTAACGAAAATATGCATTTAAGTTTCCTCTCGCAGGTTGAACCAAAGAAGTTCCAAGAAGCAAATGAAGACCCCCATTGGATAATTGCAATGGAAGAAGAATTGTATCAATTCAAGCGATGCAAAGTGTGGACAATTGTTCCAAAACCCAATGATAAGAATATCATTGGAATAAAGTGGTTGTAGAGAAATAAATTGGAGGAAAATGGAACAATAATAAAGAACAAAGCCATACTTGTAGCAAAAGGATACAGACAAGAAGAAGGGATCTACTTCGATCAGACTTATGCTCCTGTAGCAAGACTCGAAGAGATCAGGTTGTTTCTAGCTTATGTTGCATTCAAAGGATTCACCGTATACCAAATGGACGTCAAGTCAGCTTTTCTCAATGGTAATATAAAAAAAGAAGTATACGTTGAACAACCCCCAGGTTTTGTTAATCTTGATTATCCTGATTATGTTTATTTATTACAAAAAACTTTATATGGTTTGAAATAAGCTCCTCAAGCTTGGTATGAAACGTTGTCTAACTTTCTTCTTGAGAACAAGTTCAGAAGTGGAAAGATAGATAAGACATTATTTCTTAGGGAAGTAAAAGGCAAGATTTTTCTAGTGCAAATCAATGTCGACGACATTATTTTTGGCTCTACGGATGATAACCTCTGCAAAAAGTTTTCCAATCTTATTCAAGGTAAATTTGAAATGAGTAGTATGGGTGAGCTAAAATATTTCTTAGGACTTCAGGTGAAGCAATCTGAAGATGAAATTATCATCTCACAAACAAAATTCACCAAGGAGTTGGTTAAGAAATTTGGAATGGAGAGTGCAACCTCTATGAGGACTCCAATGAGCTCAGCTATGTCTCTGGACAAGGATGAGAAAGGGAAACCTTTCGATGAAACCAAGTACAGAAGCATAATTGGCTCTCTGCTCTACCTTACTGCTAGTAGACCTGATATAATGTTCTCTACATGTGTATGTGCTAGATATCAGGTGAAATCTACGGAATCTCACTATACTGCTGCAAAGCAAATTTTGATATATCTTAAGGGTACACCAAATCTTGGCTTATGGTACCCAAGATGTAAGGATAGCGAGCTACTAGGTTTTTCAGATGCAGACTTTGCAGGTAGTAAAGATGACAGGAAAAGCACTTATGGGAAATGCCAATTTCTCGGAAGAAGACTTATTTCCTGGATTAGCAAGAAGCAGAATTATGTTGCAATTTCAACCGCCAAGTCAGAATACATTTCTGCAGGCAGTTGTTGCGCACAACTTCTTTGGATAAAAAAATCAGCTTGAAGATTATAACTTGAAGTTCAAAGACATTCCAATGTCTTGCGACTCTTCCAGTGCAATTGCAATTGCAAATAATCCAGACTCGCACAGCCGGACAAAGCATATCGAATTAAGATATCATTTCATCTGGGAGCACGTGGAGAATGGGGACATCAATTTATTATATGTCCCGACGGATAAGCAAGTTGCGGATATTTTCATGAAACCGCTGAATGAGACCTAGTTCTCTTTCTTCAAGACAGAGCTTGGAATGCTCAACATGGAGTAATATTCAAGTCAGGAAGAAGACAAGAAGGAAGGTAGATCTTCATATGTTCAAACTCTAAAGGAAGCAAAGGTCTGAAATTTTGAAGAAAAATCTAAGTTATTTTTGAGACTTCTCGAGAAATGGAATTCAACTCTCGAGAAATGGTGTTTCTCTGGTGAAAAAGGCTAAAATGACAGAATCTTAGTAGTTCTCAAAAATTATATTATACTTCTCGAGAAATGGAGTTATCCCTCGAGAAATGACCTTGCGAAGATGAGTCTGCTGAATTATTTGATTTCTCGAGACATCATTTAACTTCTCGAGAAATGGCATTTATTTTTGAATTTCAGAAATTCTTATTTTTGGGAATACGAAAGGGCAGGTACGCAGCTGTTACTTAAATGTTAAATAAAATTCATTTAAATGTCAAATCAAATCAAAACTATAAATAGAAAATCTCGAATGAATTGATGTTCACGCAAACCCCCTTCCATTTCTTCTCGAAAGCCCTTCGACTGTTCATCTTCTTCTCGAGTCATTCGGCATTTGGTTCACTTCTTCTCGCGATTTCTCCCTATCAGCACAAGATCTCCGACTCGTTTTGATGGCTCCTGGTCTCTGAGCTAAGATAGGCGTCGGCAGTGAGCTTGAAAGGTTAGGGTTGAGCGATCATTCAGATGATTTTCAAAACTTATTCTATCTCCTAGATGCAGCCGGGTTGTCTTTCATTTTGGAACACCCTTGTCGAATTCTGTTCAGAGAAGTTGAAGAGTTCTTTATCAATGCGAAAGTAGTAAAGGAGGGAAAAATGTTAATATCTTTTGTGGACAATCTGAAGATCAAGATTTCAACCAAATATCTGAGGCTACCAGTAATAGACTCTGAAGATGATCTTGATTGGGCTAGAACTATGACATTTTTTGGTTTATATAAGGCTGATACATCTGTTAGAAGACAGAGGATGAATGGTGTTGGAAAGCTACTGGTAGACATTGTTTCTAAGGTCCTTCTCTGCAAAACAGGAAGTTTAGGATATGTCTCTAGAGATGTCTTCTGTCTGATGATTGCAGTGGTGACTGGGAAGAAATGTGACTGGACCACACTTCTCCTTTCTAAAATTAAAGCAAGTCTACTTGCTCCAAACTATGCAAGGATACTTCCTTTATATTTGAATCAGTTTAACCCTACAATGTTTGACATGCCCAAGGGTATGGTCATTTATCATCTGAAGAAGCTAAATGTCTCCACAATTCAAAGGTGGGACATCAGGATAACAAAGCCAATCAATGCAGGTGTAAATTCCCAGGGGGAGCCTCTCCCCTCTGTCACTTCTGAGGATCAGAATGTGACTCCAGCTCCAGCTCCTCTTTCTAATACTTCATTTCCAGAAGCTACTTCAATTCCAGCTCAGCCACCAGTTCAACATCAAGCTTCAACTGATCCATTTGTTCCCGATGCTCAAGATGTAAATTCCCAGGGGGAGCCTCTCCCCTTTGTCACTTCTTAGCACACCGCTATAGGCGGTAGCAAGACTGCGGCACGAAACGGCAGTGTACCGATCGTTCAAGTAATATAAAATGTGGGAGTGAATCCCTAAGTATCGATCTCAAAGGAACACAGTAAGGTGGAGTTTACTATTGAGGAAGGACTTGAGATTGAAGACCTTTAAGTCGGATGGATGCGGAAACGGGGGTTTTGGATTGTGGAAAATAAAGAGAAAATACTACAACTACTCCTATGCAATGCCGCTATGCAAAGCTTCTCTAGGCGGGAGGGAGACTAGGCAGGCCTTGAGCGCGCTGCTTCGAAAGGGCGGATGGACGAGTAGGCAAACGGAATCGAACTGTGCAGGCCTTGAGCGCGCTGCTTCATTAGGAGAATGGATTATACGGGCCGCTATGCCACGCTTCACTAGGCGGATGGGCGAGTAGGCATGCAGAGTGAGGGTCGCAAGCACCTCGTCGACAAGCACGCCACTAGCAATTGCTAGTGCGGCACACGAACATGATAGCATAATGGAAAATGGACGGGGGCGCTCCTTACTTGCATAAACCACAAGATAATTTCACATAGACATGAAATGTACTAAAATGCAATATAAGGGTTTTGCAATCATAGTTCATACACACACAATATTAAGATATAAAATACTACAAAATAGAGGGGGTGAGATTACAACCAAGGCACGAAGTCTTGTCCGGATTCACGATCGGAATCAAGGGTTGTCATGCCTTGTCTTAGCTCGGTCCACGACTGACGTCCGGGGTACGGAGAGGAACTGTCACTTCCTTCTAGTTGACCCGTCTTCTTCGTAAATAGCCTTTGGCCACGATCTAGCCGGAGAACTCCAAGGATGCAGTAAGTTGTATCTTGAAATGGAGCTTTTGAGGTGCACAGACAATGGAGGAGGCCTATAGGATACTCCGGTTCAAGATTAGCGTGAAGAATAAGCCCGGAGCACCTCCTGAATGTGGGCGGCGATGGAGCGGTGAAACTGGCGCACTGGAGCGGGAAAACGGCGCTGGAATTGATTGTCCGACCTAATTTCGCGGGCTGTATATTTATAGAAAATAGGGTGCACGATCAGTGGCGCACAACCGGTGGTCGTGCGCACTGGAAGTTGGTGATCGTGCGCACTGTGCGCGAAAACCTGCAAGACAAAAATGCAGAAAATAATAAAGCGCACGATCGAACGCACGACCGTGCGTAACAACGCATGACCAAATTCAGAAAGCAACTTTGGGCTGCAAATGAATGCGCACGAACAGCGGCGCACGATCAGTGGTCGTGCGCAGTATAACTAGTGATCGTTCGTAGTGTTCATGTACAGATTTGTACCGGGAACACCTACATGACCCCTGTTCCAGCATAAACACAAATCAAAACCACTAAAAGAGGCACAAAACACAGCATGAAAGACAGTATAGAAGATAAACAAGAAAATACACCAAGAATGGGCCTAGAAGTGCACTTAGCGTGGAATAATAGACGACTATTAAATATGAACGAAAACATGTATAAAGTGTAGTGCATAGACTAGATAATCGGCCTAGATGAGTCCAAAAATGTGTATATAATTGGGACTCATCACACCCCCAGACTTACCTATTTGCGCGTCCCGAGCAAACCATCTCTTACGTGGACAAGAAAAACATAAACTGGCATAGAAATTGTAAAGCGGTGTACCATGCGAAGTCGCATGCTCATGCACGTAGAAATACAGTAGACAAAATTCCTAATTATACATATTAGTTTATACTTTTCTAGGGGCGTATTTATATATTACATTTACTCAAAAAGTGAATCACGGTGAATCATAAGGTCGTACATAGGAAGAAAGTAAACTGAACGCTGAGGTGAGCATGGACAAAGATCGGGGCTCGAGATAAACTCCACTGAAATCCATTGGTGTCAGAGACCATAAGCTCGCCCGGTCATATTCTCTCCACGACACTAGATTGGTTCATAGCGTGAGTCGGTAGGACTTTTAGGTTTTAAACGAGGCTTGAGTTATGGTGAGGTAAACAAATATAAACATGAAGGCTTAGAGCACAAACAACCCAAATGAGCAAATGCATAACACTATCCAAGTAGCCACAAAACACGCGGATGCACCACACGCCCAGATTTTAATTTGGAGCATGGGTGTGTGCCCCGCCTACTCCCAAATACAAATCTCAAACAGATTTTCCAATTAAACAATTTCATTCTTTTTTTTTTCTTTTCAATTTTTTTTTCTTATTTTCTTTTTCTTTCTTTAGCAATTTCAGCAAATTTTCAAGGATGCTCATCCACATTTTCACATTGTATTCCACAATCAACACCACCAATTTAAAATTTAAACAAAATGCTTGCATTTGGGTGTGCGACTAGGATTGGAGTTTAGGCTTTGGTGAACAATAGTGGAGCTGAACAAAAAGAATGGGGTAGGCACAACTGGGCTAACGAGGAAAAGATGATAGGAATGGCACAAAGGCTCAACCGGGCCAAAATGATGGCCTACATCATTCTCGCACAACAGAACTATCCTATGCCAATGCTTCAAGAATTGCTTGGGGCGAGTTCTTAGCCACCGAGAAAGATTATCCTTCCTCCCGACTCAGGCAATACGAGGCTAACGAACGTCTACACACATTCCTATGTTACCGTTGGATTCACACCGGATTCACCAATTTCTGAGTAAACTAAACAATATCTACGCTAATAGAAAAATATAATCTAAAAGCATAAAAAGAAATTGAATATACACTAATTTCTATGCGAGACATGAGCACTCGACTAGGAGCACTACATGAGTCAACATTTTACTCGGCCTCATAATCCTAAGCCAGCACAATGATTTTTTCAAATCACACAAAAGAGAAAAATTCGACTCGCGACGTGCCAACAGCTAATCACACGCTCAAGTGGGTGTAGTGGTGTGCGGTGCATATGAAACAACACTTATAAAACTGAACTAAAATGTACTTCTAGTATGCAGTGTCATGTGCACATGCAGTGAGTAACACGTAGCGGCTCTCCCCCAGACTTAATCTAAACAATCCAACAAAAGATACAACCATGAAATTCAAAATGAAGTCTAGGGAAAGAGAGTACCCAATGCTCAGCAAGTGAGCATACCAGAAGATTGGCGTTAATCCTTGGAAAAGCTGCAGCATCCGCGAGCTAGAAGAAAGACCTGCAGGGGTGAGCTCCGCAAAAACAATAGAAAATGTACAAAGCAAAATGAAATACAACTAACTAAACTAAACTTGATGAAAAATAAAAATGCAGGAAAAGGAAAGATAACTAGTGGGGTTATTGTCATCCCAGCATGACTTATTCAACTTTAAAGCAGTTCTAGCTAATGGGTCTATGAAAAAGGAAATGTACAGGTAACTGTTCTAATATGCGTGTCGGTAGCAGGTACCGATAAAGAGATAGAGCGGTTACTCCCCTACCTAAATAAAAATACCTACTGAACACAGGTAGCGGGAATAGGAAGTAAGAAGAGGAGGAGAGCTGGTGCTCACTCATCTCACCACAAACTAAATCCTTGCCCAGCAAGGTATCATCTCCAGGGAGGCAGCAGGAGGAGAAGGCAATGAGTGGAGCTTCCTTTACGGAGGGGGGATCAACCTCCTCACATAAGAGGATGCTCTCTTCATTGACTTGAGCATCATGCTCCAAGTCCTCCTGGGGTACCTGTGAAGACTCAACCTGCACAGGCTCAGATGAAGAAGGGGGATCAAGAAATAAACAAGAAGAATGACTTAAATAAAAATGAAGCGGGGGAGTTGTCCCGGTCTCACTCCCATCAGGTTGGGAAAGTAAATAATGTTTGCATTGTCATCAATGCTACAAGGTTCAGCGGGATCAACAGTGGCCATGCCGAAGAGTTGGACTTCCTCCACCGGTGTTGAGGAGAGCTCCTCTTCACCTAGAAGGTTGTCCTCCTCCATAGGAGCAGGCATAACACATTGATCGCCAGCCTCATCCTGCGACACATCCTCAACAATGTCGTCAGAAACGAATGTAGTATGCACAACAGGGGGATGGATAGGGCTTCAAAAAGACTCAAGCACCGATTCCTCACAAAGAATCGAATCTATGCATGGTGATATATGTACAGGGGAGATGCGCTCAGTCATGTCAGAACCTAGATCAGCCACACATCTGGTGACTGTGTCCACATCATACCCTTCAAAACTTGAAGGTGAAATGGACACATAACCGGATGTTGAAGGTGTACTGCCAGAGTTAGGAGTCAGGATGATTCGGATATCTGGCTCATTATCCTCGTCCAATTGGCGAAGATCGGCAGCACAATACTTCAAGGCATGATCTGTGCTCTGACAAAACAAGCACTGCCTTACGGGCTTCTTTGGCACAGCAAGAGCTGAAGCCGAAAAGAAGTGTGATGGTAAAGGCTCGGCGGAATAGCCATAGGACTTACGCGCACCATATGGAGTACCAGACGAAGTCGGTGCTCCATATGCTGGGCCTTGAGTGCTAGGGCTATTATCTCCCTTTGGACATCTATCACTACCGTGAGAGATATCTCCACACCAACGACAACGAATATTAAACGAAGCCCACATAGTGTGAAGATAAAAATGATTCAAAATAAAGAGAACTAGTGTGCACAATACTACACCTAACAATATTTACTAAAGCAACCTAATAAAAATAGGAAAACAGAATAAGAAGAAATAAAATAAAGAAAGGATGCAATACACAAATGGAAGGGCTATAATCTCAGATTCTCCCTCTACAGAAAACTCACACGACTGTGCTCCCCGGCAACGACGCCAAAAACTTGATGCGCAAATCTTAGCACACCGTTATAGGCGGTAGCAAGACTGCGGCACGAAACGGCAGTGTACCGATCGTTCAAGTAATATAAAATGTGGGAGTGAATCCCCAAGTATCGATCTCAAAGGAACACAGTAAGGTGGAGTTTACTATTGAGGAAGGACTTGAGATTGAAGTCCTTTAAGTCGGATGGATGCAGAAATGGGGGTTTTGGATTGTGGAAAATAAAGAGAAAATACTATAATTACTCCTATGCAATGCCTCTATGCAAAGCTTCGCTAGGCGGGAGGGAGACTAGGCAGGCCTTGAGCGTGCTGCTTCGAAAGGGAGGATGGACGAGTAGGCAAACAAAATCGAACTGTGCAGGCCTTGAGCGCGCTGCTTCGTTAGGCAAATGGATTACACGGGCCACTATGCCATGCTTCACTAGGCGGATGGGCAAGTAGGCATGCGGAGTGAGGGTCGCCAGCACCTCGTCGACAAGCACGCCACTAGCAATTGCTAGTGCGGCACACGAACACGATAGCAGAATGGAAAATGGACGGGGGCGCTCCTCACTTGCATAAACCATAAGATAATTTCACATAGACATGAAATGTACTAAAATGCAATATAAGGGTTTTGCAATCATAGTTCATACACACACAATAATAGGATATAAAATACTACAAAATAGAGGGGGTGAGATTACAACCAAGGCACGAAGTCTTGTCGGGATTCACGGTCGGAATCAAGGGTTGTCATGCCTTGTCTGAGCTGGGTCCACTACTGACGTCCGAGGTACGGAGAGGAACTGTCACTTCCTTCTAGTTGACCCGTCTTCTTCGTAAATCGCCTTTGGCCATGATCTCGTCGTAGAACTCCAAGGATGCAGCAAGTTGTATCTTGAAATGGAGCTTTTGAGGTGCACGGACAATGGAGGAGGACTAGAGGATACTCCGGTTCAAGATTGGCGTGAATAATATGCCCGGCGCACCTCCTGAAGGTGGGCGGCGATGGAGCTGCGAAACTGGCGCACTGGAGCGGGAAAACGGCGCTGGAATTGATTGTCCGACCTAATTTTGCGAGCTGTATATTTATAGAAAATAGGGCGCACGATCAGTGGCGCACGACCAGTGGTCATGCGCACTGGAAGTTGGTGATCGTGCGCACCGTGCCCGAAAACTTGCAAGACAAAACTGCAGAAAATAATAAAACGCACGATCGAACGCACGACCGTGCGTAACAACGCACGACCAAATTCAGAAAGCAACTTTGGGCTGCAAATGAATGCGCACGATCAGCGGCGCACGATCAGTGGTCGTGCGCAGTATAACCAGTGATCGTGCACAGTGTTCCTGTACAGATTTATTCCGGGAACACCTGCACGACCCCTGTTCCAGCATAAACACAAATCAAAACCACTGAAAGTGGCACAAAACACAGCATGAAAGACAGTAAAAAAGATAAACAAGAAAATACACCAAGAACGGGCCTAGAAGTGCACTTAGCGTGGAATAATAGACGGCTATTAAATATGAACGAAAACATGTATAAAGTGTAGTGCATAGACTAGATAATCGGCCTAGATGAGTCCAAAAATGTGTATATAATTGGGACTCATCATGAAGCTGATGATGAGTCAGTTCATGGATTAACTCCTCCCCCAGCACATATTGAGGGGGAGAAAGAGTTCTGTTTGGAAGCAAACAAGGATGCTCAAGGAGAGCTAGTTTGTGAGGAAGGTGATGTGATTAAAATTTCTTCTCCAAAAGTTATAAGTTCTGTGGTTCTTGAAGATATTCCAGATGATTTCAGATCTATTGTTATTCCTACACCTCCTTCTCCACCTTTGTTTGAAGAAGATTCTATTCTAGGTAAGATTGAGTTGTTGCTCAAGAAGCAGAGTGCAAAGATTGAAAATTCAATTCAGGAAGTTCATACTAGAATATCAGTTGTTGAAAAAGAAATGAGTAGAAGCCTATCTGAATTTAAAGTCAATACAGACAAAATCAAAGAGCTTGTAATTCAAGGTGGACAAGCTATAGACCATACAATTGAGGGTGTAACAAGGGTGTTGGCAGAAACTCTACAGGTCAGAAAGACTCAAGAATCTATGGCATCAAAAGCAGAAGAAAGTTCTTTCAAAATTATTGATGAGGTTGGTTTGTTCAAAGAATCTGTAATCCAAACCCTTACTGTAGTAGTCAGAAAGGGGGAGGATAAGATGACAGAGCTTTTGGATCATTCATTGTCTGAACTTCAAAGAAGCTTGGGAATTCATAATGAACAAGTTACTTCTGGTGTCCAAAGGCAGGTTGCAGATATCAAGGCTCACACTACAAAGACTGCTGTGTGGATACATAATGAGATTTTTCTTGAGTGTACAATTCAACCTCAATTTTCACCTAAACCTGAAGGGCAACCTGAATATGAAGCTCCTGCTGACTATTCTCAGATTTGGGCTGCAAAACAATCTGAAATTCAGTCTAAGGTGTTTGGTTCAAGGAAAAGGAAGTATGGAGAAGGGCCATCTGCTAGTAGGTCTGTCCCTGGGTCAAGCTCTGGAAAGGAAGTTGCTACTGAAGATGTTCCAAAGGTGTGGAGTCCAGTTTCTAAAATAATTATTCTTGACTCATTCAAGCTAGTGGATGAAGGTGGTATGAAAGTTTCATACTACTTCAGTACAACTAAGTGGAAACAGTATGAGACAAGCATGACAAAGAGAAGGATACATTTCAAGACTTATGGTTATAACAATCCTGCAGCTCCAACCCCTCCTCCAAGATACCATCCTAAGCCATATGCTTATTTTGCAAGACAAGAACAGAAGAAAAGAAATAATGCCTGAAGAAAAGATTATGTGTCCCATCAAAACATTTACTCAATCTGATTGTGTGAAAATTAATTCATCAGACAATCTTAAATATATATATAGTTATTGATTTTGATGCTCTCGCTGCTTTTATATCTTTTCTTCTATGGTGTGTTTTGTTTGTGCTTTATATTGATGTAATTAATCTTGGTGAATAGGATTTTGACTTCTACAAATAAGGGGAGATTGTTGGGAATTATATCCACAATAACCTTGATTTGTGGAAAGTCATCCTTGAACCAAGATTGAATTGCTAGTGTATTTGATGTCTTTCTAGTATTGTCCTTGCAGGTTCACATTGTTAAGTGTAGATCAATGTCAGGTCACATTGGGTAAATAAGCCAAGTTTCATACACTGTAATTCCTCATTGTGTGGAACATGGTGTTGACTCATGTGTGACCTCTCTATTGGGATACATTTCATTTTCAAGACTATTGAAGCCCATGGTTTGGAGTTGCAGCTGGTGTCCAAGAGAAGGAGGAATAAAATTTTTCCTAAGTATTCAGTATATTTTTTGTTCGATGAATCTTGTGATTTCGTCGAGCTCCGTCCTACGAATTGAAGTGGTTTCGTTGAGCGTCGTTCGATGGATAGTTATTCCGAAATTCTGAGTTCGGATTTCATCGAGCTCCGTTCGACGAATTGAAGTTGTTTCATCGATCGTTGTTATACTGAAATTGAAGTCATTTCGTCGATCGCTGTTATACTAAAAACGAAGTCGCTTCGTCGATCACCGTTATACTGAAATTGAAGTCGTTTCGTCGATCGGTGTTAAACTGAGATTGAAGTGATTTTGTCGAGCTCCGTTCGACGAATTGAAGTGGTTTCGTCGATCGCTGTTATACTGTATTTGAAGTGGTTTCATTGATCGTCGTTCGTCGATTGTTGTTCGACAAATTGAAGTGATTTCTTCGATCTCCGTTCGATGAATTTTCCTCAGCCGACGAATTGGCTCTGCGCTGTTTTTCAAATTCCTTTCTTGAGAAATCCTTTTCAATCCTTTATTTCAAGTTTCTAAGGATTTCTCGGCAAGACTTGAGTTTCTCGAGAAATCAAAACAGTCTCTCAAGAAATATGTCTGTCTCTCGGAAAGTCTTTCTCATTTGTCAGAAAAGTTTTTCTAAAGGTTGTTATTCTTGAGAAGCCAATTGTTCACGAGAAGTCCATCCATCTCTCGAGAAATCCTTTATCTCTCGAGAAGTTTATCTATATCTCCCAAAAATCCTTCTATGTATTTTCTCGAAGTAGAAGCTGCTATTTCTCGAGAAGTTATTTGTTCTTGAGAAATTGTATTTTCGTTCATTAAGTGATTTTCAATCCGTTTGTCGGGACATTAATTCCTTTTGTCTGATATGACGGCTCTTCTGATTTCATTTAAGGTTAATCCTACATTAATTCATGTCGTTAAGTCCTTAGCTATATAAGGCTCTCTTTTAAGGATTAATCAAGGAACCAATCATTCAAATCATTAACCCTAATTCTCTATCGATCCAAGAAGAACGAGAAAGTGCCACTGCCTGTCGCCATTGCTGGAGATCGATCTACTGTTCTGAATCAATTGTATCCAGTGGAATAAAAGGTTCGATTGATCATTGCTCCATCCTTTACTGTATCTATTGGATCAAGTCGAATCGTAGACGGTCAGATCTGAGTCATTTTCAATTCTTCCTCATCGACATCAAGTCAAAGCTATTCAAGTCTCAATAAGGAAGAAGATCTCTCAGGGTTTTCAGATCTGTTTATGTATTGATAAGTATTATATCAATCTCAATTTACATTTGATTGGAGGAGAAGTTTTCACCGAGTTGTTGGAGAGGTTTGTCTCCGAGTTGTAGGAGAGGTTTTTCTCTGAGTTGTAAGAGAGATTTTCTCTGAGTTTGTAGGAGATTTGTCTCTAAGATTGTAGGAGTGTTGACTCAGAGATTGTAGGGTCATTCTTGATCCGAGTTATAGTGAAGTAGTCAAGTCTAGTTGTGGTGCTAGATTGGCGAGGCTGGCAAGTGGAGTACCCAAGAATGGGGAACCACTATAAATTTCTTGTGTCGTCTGTGATTGTGATTTGCTTTCTGTGCGTTCTATTTCATCAAGTTTTTAATTCACCAAAAGACGCAGTTATTACCTATTCACCCCCCTCTAGGTGATTTAGGTTGGGAACTAGATAATACACCTCTCTTTCTAAAGAAATATTTGTAGAAGCCATAAAGAGGGAGATTCTATCAAGCCATCATGCCATGTATCTATCAAATGAAGTAAGATATTTATGGGCCTTGACACAATAGATTATGGAATACCTTATCAACATCCTTTCCAAGATGGTAGTGTTATCCCTGATGGACCATCAAATGTGCAAGTAGCAGAAGACCTCTCAGAGCAGCATCTACAACCTGAAACCTATCAAGTGTATTTTGCTGATGAGCCCTCTAGTGGCAGTGGGCATGTTAAAAAAGGAAAGAGTCATCATGTGGATAATGAAGAGCAAGAGGCCAAGAGAAGGAGAATGGAGGAGGTTAAAAAGAATCCAAACTTTGAAGAGTTGAGCCCATACTCAAGGGACATTATCTTAAATACCTGGGCACTGTATCAGCAAGGGAAAAATGACAGAGGTTATTGGACCAAAGTTAGAATGGGAGATCCTTCAGTGCAAAATACTACGCATGCTGATGGCGCAAATCTCACACACCGCTATAGGCGGTAGCTCGACTGCGACACGAAACGGCAGTGTACCGATCGTTCAAGTAATATAAAACGAGGAGTAATCCCCGAGTATCGAATCTCTCAAGGAACACAGTAAGGTGGAGTTAACGTTCGAGGAAGGACTTGAGATCGAAGTCCTTGAGCCGGATGGAATGCGGAAACGGGGTGATTGGGCTGTTGGAAAATAAAAGAAAATACTATAACTACTCCTATGCAATGCCGCTATGCAAAGCTTCGCTCGGCGGGATGGAAGACTACGTAGGCCTTGAACACGCTACTTCGTAAGGGCGGATGGATGAGTAGGCAAGCGGATCGAACTATGCAGGCCTTGAGCGCGCTGCTTCGTTAGGCGGGATGGAGTACGGGCCGCGATGCCACGCTTCGGTAGGCGGATGGACGAGAAGGCTAGCGGAGTGAGGGTCGCAAGCACCTCTTCGACAAGCACGCCACTAGTAATTGCTAGTGCGGCACCGGACACGGTGGTGGAGTGGAAAATGGAATGGGGCGCTCCTCAAGCACACAAATAAACAAAAAGGGTATTTCACATAGACATGAAATATATAGAGATAAAAGCAAGTTTAAGTGCTACTTCATCTTAATACATAGATCTAACTACATACATACATCAATAAGAGAAGAATAAGGCAAGAAATCGACCGAATCCGAAGGCTCGTTGGAGATTCACGGTTGGAATCGTCGGGTTGTCAATCCGCGTCCAAGCTCGGTCCGCAACTACATCCGGGGTAGAGAGAGCTGTCACGACTCTCCAATGGACCCGTCTTCTTCGTGTCACGATCCGGTAGAGGTTGCAAACTTCCTCTTGCTTGATGGTAATGGCGGCTAGGTCTTCCTTTGGAGCTCTTGGATGAAGGAGGAGGCCGAGAGGAAACTCCGGCTCAAGATGTCACGAACCTCCATATGGTGGGCGACGGTGGAGGGGCGAATCTGGGCGGAACCGGGCGGAAGACGGCGGAAAAATGCGGGGGTCCTGACCTAATTCGCGAGCAGCGGAATTTATAGGCGCTGGAATTAAATAGTGCGCACGGTCATTGGCGCACGACCAGTGGTCGTGCGCACTAGAATCCGGTGATCGTGTGCTCTGTCTGGATGGAACCTGCAAAGACAGAAATTATGAAACAACATGTTCGCACGACCAGTGGCGCACGACCGGTGGTCGTGCGCACTATCGTAGGTGGTCGTGCGCACTGATTGAAACAGAACTCATGAAAAAGTGTTAAGTGCACACGATCAGTAGCGCACGACCAGTGGTCGTGCGCAATAGAACCAGTGATCATGCGCAGTGTTCCTGTGCAGAATTGCACCGGAAGCACCTGCACGACTCCTATTCTAGCGTCCAACCACAAATCCAGCTACTGAAAGTGGCACCTAACAGTGCATGAAAACTATTAATGAAGATAAACATGAAAACACACCAAAATGGGCCTAGAAGTGCACCTAGCATAGACTGATCAATATGAACTATAACAGGGCTAAAGTACGGTGAAATGACTAAATAAATGGCCCAGATGAGTCCATGAAAGTGTATATGATCAGGACTCATCACATGCCCCTCTCAGATATCACCCCAAACCATACAGCTACTTTGAAAGGTAAAAGCAAAAGCAGGCTGATGCTGAGAAGACCAAGAAGGCTGAAGCTGAGAAGAAAGGGAATGCTGGATCATCTTCTAAAGGGAAATCTTTCCAAGAGGAATGATGAGGAATATGGAATTTAGGAAAACCATATGCATACTTCTATGTTTATTATTTATGTCTGATTTATATTCATGTTTGGGACTATTTTTGATGATCATACTAATTGCCTTAATTCTATATTGATCATTATTGAGTACATTATTTAGTAAAGCTTATCTAAATTTGTAAGTTCTGGGTTCTTCAAATAGGGGGATATTGTTGGAAAATTGTCTTCAATGTTCCTTGATTTGAAGAAGGATCACAAGTATAGATAAGCAAAGATGTTTTTAAAGTTATGTTTTCAGTTCATGATGTGACAGATATATCAATGCTACATTCCTAGAATCAAGACTATAAAAGAAGTAAAAACCATCTAAGTCAAAGATCGTCCTGAGACATAGCTGAAATATTGTTGAGACAGAAGTATGTCGTTGAGACAGTCTCGATGATTTCATTTGGAAGAAGCTCTATCGTTGAGAAGGCTAAGTAAAATCATGCAGACAGAATTCTCGACGATATTGTCTAGAAGGAGCAATATCATCTATATAGCTATGATAGCATGTGGAGGCAGAAGTTTATCAACGATATCATGGTGAAGAACATATATCGTCTTGATGATCAAGACGATATCGTCTTTATGAAGGTTTGTCGTCTTGACAGTTACAGAGCTGCATTTAATGCACATATCTTCTTGGAAATTGATCTGCATTTATTATACCGTCGTCTTTCATGCCAAATATTCAAGGAGTATTTAATGATAAATTCACTGCATAATAGCAGTTGCGCAGCCATTAATGAAGAATTCCAAATACTTCCAATTGTGCAAGTTCCAAAATGGCAAATCATTTATGATATTTTATTGTGTTATTTCAGAATATATTCCTTTATGGTCAATTACTTATGGAATAAAATTATGGAGGGCCTGTATGCAAAATTGCAGGGAAATATAAATAGAGGAATTTTTGAATTCAGGAGATAGTTCTCTCTCTTGCTCTCACACTTGCATTGAATAAACAGAAAAGTGAAAAAGGTCAAAAGCAGAAGTCTTCATCACTTTGTTGTGAAGAACAAAGAAAGAGTACTCCCACAGTGGAAGACAAGCTCATTTGATATTCATCAAAGGGAAGATTCTTGAGAAAGCTCCAGAGATTCAACAGATTGCTGGGCTTACATCTGCATGAAGAAGAAGACCATAGTAACAAGCTTTATTTTTGAATTCTTCTCTTCAGCAATAAGAAGACTATTTCATTATTCTGTAGGGTTTTGTGTGAGCCTGAACCTATAGGATCTTGGAGAAGATCTGAGTTTGTGTCGGACTTGTAAAGTCTGAGTTGCTTATAAGGTTTTTGTAACCTGAGTGTAGGCTTTTTGTGTGAGAGCTGATGTAGGATCCTTTGTGGGTCTAAGTTGTAAGATCTTCTGCATTGGATAGAGATCTATTTTTTGGAGAAGTTGCATAGTCTAGCATACTGCTAGATAGGTAGGAGGGACAGTGGACTACCTCTTGACACATTGTCTTGAAGGGAACCACTATAAATTATGTGTGCTTTTTGTGTTTGCTCCTTTGCTGTGCTAGATAGTTTTTAAAGAGCCAAATAACTTTGAAAACACCTAATCACACACCCCCCTCTAGGTGTACTATAGACAACCAAAATCTTTCTGTAAATACTCTGATCGCTGAGGCCATTTTTCCTTTAGGTTGTTACAACTTAGATGATTTCTCCGAGGAAAGCAATATCAGTCGCTTTTTAGCACCACACCTGCCCTATTGATCATTTTGGTCTGTACACTTCTTCGCTTCTAGACCGCCAAGGTCACTATCTTAATCCTCTATATTTTCTTTACTAAGGAGTGGTCTGGAGCATTTAAGTCCACCGCCTGAGGTTCTTTTGTTATCGAATATATTAAGGGGCGGTCTGGAGCATTTAATACCACCGCCTAAGGTTTTTCTTGTTATATATTTTATTAAGGGGAGGTCTGGAGCATTTAAGACCGCCTCGTGAGGTTTTTCTGTTATCTATTTTATTAAGGGGTGATCTGGAGAATTTATGTCCGCCACTTGAGGTTTTTCTATTATTTATTTTATTAAGGTGCGGTCTGGAGCATTTAAGACTGTTTCCTGAGGTTTTTCTATTATCTATTTTATTAAGGGGTGATCTGGAGCATTTAAGACTGTCGCTTGAGATTTTTCTGTAATCTATTCTATTAAGGGGTGGTCTGGAGCATTTAAGAATGTCGCCTGTGTTTTTCTGATACCTATTCTATCAAGGAGCGGTATGGAGCATTTAAGATTATCGCTTGTGGTTTTCGTATACATAATCTATTAAGGGGTGGTCTGGAGCATCTGAGACTGCCGCATGTATTTATTGATCTAAGTATCCAATTAGGGAATGGACTGAAATGCCTATAGTCTTAATCTATTGTTGTAATATTGAGATTTTCATAAAAGGCCTCAAGTACTGGAGATCGCTGTCAATAAGCAATTATCATCAAAATTATTATCAAGATTATCTACATTTTTCTGAAGAGGCGGTCTCAAGCATTTCAAATCAGGTTTTTTGAATTGTTATGAGATAAGGCGATCAAGTATTTCATAGATTGCCATCTTTGGTTATCTCTTATTCTTCAAGCTGAAGGGATTTTTTGTTATATGCCCGAAAGATTGTCGATCTCTCTTATGCAGTTGATGATTCTAGCTCAATCACTTAAAAGCCTATGATCGAATATATATGTTGCTTCTTTGGAATATGTGAACATATATATTGAAGACATTTGTTCTCTTATTCAAGGACTGGTGATCGATTTATATGTTTTGAGATCGATTCCACCTCATGAGAAGTTATAATGTTATCACATAGTATGAGCGAACCAGCAAATATGAGATCGACAAAATCACATTCATTATAAGAAGTAAGTGCATTCATTCTTAGAAAACAGACAAAAAGGTACACAAAATATTCTTTTATTTCATTTTTTATAAGTACAAAGGTCACGTGTTCTCAACGACCAGTGATTATAATTCTAGCAAATAAAAAAAATCATCTAAAATTGATCTTCATTAAATGCTCTTCGATCTCTTCGGTGACTGCTCTTCTGATGAGGATTCGGTCTCCTCTAAGGACTCCTCTAAGCTTCCACGTGGGACCCGAGATCCAGAGCTTAAGACCGCAGCCAAACTCAAGTCATCACCTGGAGTGTATTGACTCTCGCTCAACTGAATTGGCTCGCTCTCCTTATGTTATTTGTTGGTGGTCTCTCTTTCTTCACAACCTTCACCGGTCTCAGAAGCGGTGATAGATGTTTTGTCGATTATCCTTACCATTCCTGGATACAAGTCTATGAATTCTACCTCCTGAAATTCAGAAGACAGACCGTGGTATTCTTGTAACCATAGAATTGTCATTGCAGATGCGCCCTTCATTTGCTTCAGCATCACCTTTTGGAAGGTAGGATTATCTATATGATAGGCCTCTTTATTCTATTTCTACAAAAGGAAGTAAATTAGATTGGGTGGTCAAAATGAAAGGAAACCAGTAGACTGCAGGTAAGGCTTCTTACTTGAATCTTTCTTGAAGCGTATCAATATCATGCAAGGTAGTGCAGAGTGATTGCCCCATCAACTGGCTCATGATCGTTCTCTTGGCGACCACTTGCTCGAACATGTCAGGTAGCATATAGGGCTCAATGGAGAAAATTTCCTTGGTGTTGCACTCGCCATACAGTGCGGAAGTGACCACATTTGTGTGCCGAGATAACTTCCCACTCTAGAGTGGGAGAGCATTGGACACCTTCACACTTTTCCCCTTCTCATTCCGCTTAACAAGGGGGTTTCCCTTAAGGTCTTTCATTTTCTTCCAGAACCCAGTTAGAGGAAAGGGTTTACTGGCCGAATCGGACTCTTGGGCAGTCTCTTCCTTTGCCCTCTCACAGTCTCTCTTAAGACTCATCTCCCATAGAGTGAGGACCACTTCATTTGGTGGCACAAGCTTGACCTTTGAAACATCCAAGACCACTGGAATGAAAATGAAAATTTTAGAATATACGAACAAAGGAGAATTTTATTGAGACCGCGGATATTTACTTACTTTCTTCAGGGGAAATCTCGATGACCTCAGGGCAAAGGGCCAAGTAGTAGCGAAGGTTAAGGAATTCGCCAGGCAGTGAAGAAAGAATTTCGATCTCTTTTTCCAAGATCACTTTGGACTTCCTGAAGACTGCCTCCCCTCGGCGAGAGGCTGAGTCCTATGACCTCCATAGTCTCCCTCAAAGACCAGGAACCTTTCAGTCCATTATGGGATCCTATTAGGGAGGTTGAGGACTTTAATCCCATGGAATGAAAAATACATCAAGCCATTGAACTCTTCTTTCTTCCTCCCCTCCTTAAGTGATTTCATTGTAAATGCATAGCGGAACAAGTCCATAGTAAATTTGACTTTTCCCGATCTCAAGTAACAGATGAAGGCGTACATGAGACCTTTGGAGTTCAATGGAAGTTGTCCAAGCACCACTCCACGATACTCCAGCACCTCCAGAAATTCCTATGGCAGAGGAAGCATGAGACCACAATCGAAGGGATCGATTGGGATCACAAGCTTGTTCTCAGCACCAAATTTAACCCTTCATCTTCTCGAGGAAGTCGCACGACCACCAAAGTTTGAGAAAGTCTGCAAGGCTTGTGATCGGCATTGATGAAGGTCTCAGCTGCAGCGGCCCGAGCGGACACCATTTCAACAAATCGCTGAGATCGGTGCTTTGGACGCATTCACTAAAGTTTGCATCTTCGATTCTAAACATGGTTATTTTTAGGATTTCAAGGATATTTTAGTCATGATGACAAAATCAGTGACCGCCCAGTTGACTTTGCAAACCGCCAGACCTGTATACTGGGTGAGAGATAACAACAACAAAATCGATCACAAAAAGATAGACGACATCATCTCAAGCAGGTAGTCATAAAATATGTGAGAGAAAAATAACAGACAATACATAATCACAGAGATTGATGTCACAATATTCAAGAGACCTCATAAAAAGAAAATTAAATATCAATATATATTACAGAATTATTAAATTGTCCAATATCAAAGTCTTTCAAGACCGACTAGAAGAAAAATGTTGGATTCTATCTCCTTGGCTGGCGTTATCTACCAATGAAGGCTGCAACATCTTGCATCTCGTTAACAACAATCAGGGTGGCCGCCAAACTTTGATGCGCTGACATCACAGCTCGATGTATTTTAGCAATATCTCTGTCCCCCTGCTCCAGAGGGACCACGACGATCTCAGAAGTTGGTCTTTTTTTTTATGATGACCGGTAGGATCTCCCGGACGCATGGCAATATTGGAGGACCAGCCCTGAGTGTGCTGACCTCGGCAGTCAATGCAACGGTCTTCCCCTTGTAATACTCAACATCTTTTTCCACCTTATGGAGTTTCTTTTGAAGCTCATCGAGCATCGCCTCATAATATTCAGAGGACGGATGAACTCGATTTGAGCACTCTAGCTCCTTGGCATGCAGCCTTCCCTCACAATCGGCTGTCAAAACTCTGAGTTGATCCTCCAGCATGCGCTCCCAAAACCGCATGGTTCAACCATCCTCGAAGATTGGCTTGAGAATTTCCACGAACAATTGTGGGATCGTCAACTGCTGGGGAATTTCTCCTTCTCTTGGGATCGACTCAGTATCGTCAACATTTGTATTCAAAAGAAGAAATGTAAGCTTGACTATGGCTATTCAGAAAATAAGACACCAAGCAGATAATATACTTGGAAAGAAAAGAAGGTCACGATCACACAAGGGATCTTTGACTTCTTTGGTGTTGCAGGATCTGGGGTCAGCAAGAGGCGATCTGATCCTCTAAAGCACTCAAGGTCCATTCTTTTCAATTCTATTTTCTGCAATCTCTCTCCCTCTTTTCTTCACTTTTTAAATCTTCATTACTAAGAAGGATGTCATATGTTTGAATGATGATGATCTCGCATCGATTCTTTGGGGACGGAGGCCTGAAAGAAAGCGAAGGAAGTGAATTTGGTGATCTCGCGATCACTTTAGTCTTACCTGTTCGGAGAGCAAAAACAGCTTCCGCGCGGTCTGTCGCTGCCTTCATTAGCTTGGTATCTTGATCAGCAGAAAGCACTGTCAAGTCAATAATCAGCGCTTATTTCTCCTTCTCAAGTTGTTGTTGCTTCTCTTTAGCCTTCTCCTTCTCCTCCATGGTCTCTTTCCTCTTCCCCTTCTCATCTCCGCTCTTCTTCCTCTTCTTCCCCTCATCAATTTTCCTCTCCTCTTCCAATTTCTGTTGGATCTGTAGGCACCCTTAGAGGGGGGGGGGGGTGAATAAGGGTTTTAAAAACTTTAAACTTTAATAGAAAACTTTTGATATTTTGATCAAAGTTAAATCACAAGTAAAGAGATAATGAAATTAGAAATGAAATCAATTTTATTAAACAAGAAAAGTCATGATTATCATTTATAAAATTGATTACAAAATCTGATTTCAATGACGCTAGAAATTGAAGCGAATAATATGAAAACCCTTTTTGTTTTCTATACCGACTCGTATCCCCACGAACCGATTGGCTTTAGCCGATCTCTCCCCAGATACGGCCTCAAGCCGCTCTAGCCAATCTATCACCAGAAAGGCCTCGAGCACCCCCTAGATCTACTCCCTAGACCTAGTCGCCAACACGAGGCGAATTACTCCTAAGTCCTACCTAGACCTAGTCGCCAACACGAGGCGAATTCACGAACCGATTACAAAGAAGAAATAAAGGACAAAATACACAATACAAATATAAAACTCCCTGTGAGGTAATCTGAAGGAGACACCGAAGAATCGCTGAAGATCGTAGAAGTCCAAGCGTGCATTCTTCGCGTTGAGTTAGCATGTTGATGCAAGTCTCTTTTGATTCCTCCTTTTGAAATATAAGTGGGAAATGTGTTTGTCTGGAACTACGGCTCTCACAAAGTTTCTGAAGTGCTGGAATAGGGCTCTCGACAATCAGTAGTTGGAGAAGACAAAATCCTCCGATTTATAGAATTTGAGCTAACGCCGGTGTTAAGTCCTAACGCCTGGCGTTGACCATGTATAGCAATATATTAATTGCTCGGATCTTCAGAAGAGGAAGGATATTCTGCACTTTAGGAATGTTTTATTTTATGCAATATCAACACTGGCGTTAAGGCTTACGCGACGCGTTGGGCAAATCATTCCAAATGTTCCTCCTGAAATCACGGCTGCTTTCTCCTTGCCAAATTCGTCGACCGGATAGTGCCCAGCGTTAAGCCTAACACCTGGCGTTGAGTATCATCTATAATTAGATGGCACCCCAATTCGTCGAGCAGATAATTTCGTCGAACTCAATTCGTCGAACTGGCTCCATCTTTCATCGAACGAAATTTTCGTCGACAGGAGTTCATCGAGCGGGCTTCATCATTCGTCGACCGGAAATTCGTCGAACGCAAGATCGTCGAACGCAAGATCTATTTCATCGAACCCTGCTTCCATTCTCAGCAGCTTGATTTCGTCGATCGCAGCATATAGTTCGTCGAATGGGCTTCATCATTCGTAGACCAGAAATTCGTCGAACGCAAGATCGTCGAACGCAAGATCTATTTCGTCGAACCCAGCTTCCGTTCTTAGCGACTTGATTTCGTCGATCGTAGCATCAAGTTTGTCGAACGAAAATTTCGTCGAACACATTTCGTCGAACGCCGTGGTATGCATTTCGTCGAACGCCGATTTCATCTAGCGCTAACGCCCAGCGTTAAGCTTAAAGCCTGGCGTTGAGTAACTTTCAATCCTTCAGCATGTGGTTAGTGCTAGACCATTGTTGCAGTTACCTGGTGTGAAAACTGTCCATACCTACATGCTAAAAACACAATGGTAACAAGATCAAATATAAGTTGGATTTGTTATTCTCAAATCAAAGAGATGCGGAAAAACATGTTCCAACAATCTCACCCTTTTGATAATAACAAATCCAATTAGAGATAAATCAGATTCATAGATAAAGCATTTGTGTTTTTAAAAGATTATATGACACAAGTAATTTATAAGATAATGATAAGAATTATAGTTTCATTGAACATTGTGCTCCCCCTACAAAGATGCTGCCCCTTAGTGTATACTCTCATAAACTAGATACATGCTCCCCCTTAATCTAGTGAATCCTACTCCATTAATCAATAAGATTTAGCATTTTATTCTCCCCTTTTGTTATTAGCAAAAGAGGGTGGAGTGAATCAAAACTAGAATAGCGAAGACAAAAGTTGGGACATAACTAAGAGAGGATTATGAGTTTTGTGTAAACATAAAATAAGTCATGATCGAGCTAAGGGAGAGAGTAGCACAGCGGAAAAATATATGATTAGCGTGAAAGAACGTCAATCAAAGATTATACCAAAGGAATGTAATTACTTGCTTTATAAGAGTTTTAAGCATACGTAAAGGTAGTGATTTCCAAGTAACCAATCTACCCAGACAATATGTCTACACCCTAGCCCCGTACTAAGTGACGGATGGGCATGAGGAGCTGCAAACATGTCGTAGGTTGGGGTGTTATTCCCATATGCAAACACTAGACTAAATTTCACCCTAGCACTCTTTCCCCCCAGTGCCTCGCAAGGCCCCACTGGAACCCTCCATGGTTAAGGACAAGACATGACTTAGAGGTCAGGTAATCTAATGTCTACAACCCTACGCCCCTGCTATGGTGAGATATGAAGTCATGGATAATAATTATTGGAAACATTTAAGCGTTTTAAATCTAATGAGAGGTACATAGCCTATGGAATTATATTTTTATTTGAATTTATTAAGCACACAACTCACATAGCTATTTTGAAGTCCATTAATAAATCAGAGTTATTTAAGACTTGATATAAGCATGAGAGCACATGATATACGGATACATGATTAGATAGAGGAATGCGAAAAAAAAACAATTAAGAGTAGTATTTTTGTTATAGTTTGACCATTCCAACAATATGTCTAGACTCATCACATTTGAGCATTTTAACTTTGAAAATTTTCATAACTAATAGGCAAGCATGATTTAACATATTAAAAAAGATAATAACTATAATGTATCCAATTCGTATTTCAAGTAAGGAAAACATTATAGAAATCATGCATTGCAATCTAGTGCTTTTACTTGAGTTTTTAGAGAATTATGCAATGTTTGCATTAGGATCCAATTCTCATGAGTGGAAGCTTTATGAAAAAAAATGATGTGTGCATAAGGTGTTTTGATAAAAGTATACAAGTGAAATAAGCAAAACACATGACATATGCAGTGAAATAGTAACAACAACAATAAGATTGTAATCATATAATTACATTCACAGATCACATCTAGAATAAACTTTCAAAGCACATAACATACATATAACTACCAAGGTGCTTCTCCCACACAATGCTCATTAAGACTTATCAGGGAGCGAAGTAGTGCTTGGGGGATCACATAAGCAATTTTTTTTATTTTTATTTTTAGTGATCCGGTGTACAAATAGAAGTGATAGAAATAAATATGTTTGCACAAGACACTTTACAATTATTTCCAAGGTGCTCAACCTCATAATGCTCATTAAGACTTATCAGGAGGGTGAGTAGTGCTTGGTGGAGTTATCTTTGGCTTTTTATTTTAGATTTTTATTAAGGGCCAAAAGGTCTCTGAATTTACTTGTTGTTGCAAACAATAATATTATTGAAATAACACTTCTATATCGTGCATGAAATTTATTTTTGAAAGACGGTGTAGGTAATTTAGACATACAACTTAATATGTTAAAACTATTACACTACACAATCATGCAAGACTGGGATTATGAGCACATGTAGATTACCAAAATAGTGAGTGTATAATTCATTGATTAACATAAAGCATTACTCATACTTAGAGGCAAGCTAGGCAATCATACACAATTATCTATAGACTATTTCATTGCACATAATCAGATTAAGGTCAAGGCATGACAAAAACAATGTTTAGAAAATTTGAAATTAAAATTGGACATTGAAGAGAATCTTAATGTGTATGCCTAATCAATTTTGACCATTTGAAACAAAATAACTAAGATATTTGCTCTTGTGAAGTCAAGTAGTCAAACCATAATTTTGTAAATATTTAAAACAACAAAAAATGATAAAAGCATATTTTTGATCATTTTGAATTATTTAAATTTTTTTTGTATTTTAAAATGAAACAACCAAATTAATAACACAATAATTTTAAATATGAGAAAATAACCAGAGAAATGTCATTAGAAAAATATTAGAAATTTTTTGGTAAAATCAGAAATCCAATTTGGCCAAAATAGCTAACGCCTGGCGTTAACTACTTAACGCCCAAACAGAACACTATTTTTTGAGATTTTTGAAATTATTTTTTGTGGAATAGATAGTATGTATATAGACCTTCTCAGGGTAGAATTTTCAAAGAATTTGGAAATGATTAGAAGGCTATATAAGCATGTTTTATTTGATCAAAAATGGTTTTTAAGTTTTTATTTGGTTTCATATATTTGTGTTTTACAAGATCATTAAAGGTCAAAAATGATGAAATATGCAAAACACAAAATAAGCATGTTCAAACAAACCAAGAATGCATGAATAACATAATACAATATGATATAGGAATGTCCTAGATTATATTACCCTAACTATATGTCTACACGCAAGCCCCGCTATGGTGAGACACATAATATGGGAGAACGATCATGGACATCCTAAGCATTTTGTTCTTATTATATTTGATCTTATTATGGAATCAATCTATAAACTATGGCTTTTATGCGTGATTAATTTCTTATTATATTTGATATTAAAGCAACATAGTTTATTATGAGTTTTAACTTTCAATTGTTCTTCTTTAAGATTGATTCATTATGGTAATAATAAGATATCTAGCATGGATGATAATATTTATTAGTTAATAATGCTAGTATGATGAGTTCATATTATGCCATAAGAATATTGCATATCTTTTATTTTGATAGAGATTCAATTTGAAGGCCTAGAATTAAGTGATGTTGTGATTTGATGTTATTGATGTCAAGGTGATTGTACGGTCTAGATATAGTAAGGTACATGCAATCACAATACATAATTTATTCATATAATTATCATGATCACCAATTTTATGAAAAATAATTTTAATTTAAAGTTTGAACTTTTATAATTTGATCTTGGACTTCCTAAGGTCTACCCTGTGAGAGGTTCGCCCGGTACTAGGTGATGTGATGGGATGATAGCCCAAATCACCCTTTAGCAAGATATATGTAAATAGAAAAGTTGAGTTCAAAATAATAATTTTTGATGCTTTTTTTGTTTTATTTTTTTGTATTTGATTTTTGCATATAGAAATCAAACAAATTACCAAAGAAAAAATAATTTTTTTTTGTAATTTGGTTCTTGTAATTTTGTATTTTAATATTTCAAAAAACCACTTATAAGCAGAAATGCAAAAATGAGTTTGAATGTAGTGTTATCCCATAAGGTTAATTTATATAATGTTGCATGTATTTAATAATAGTGATTCAAAATTTTAGACATAAAATAACGTGATGACTCTAGTTGATTTATTCATATTGATATAGAGTTAATTCTATGGTCTAAACATAAATGAGATACATGCAAAGTATAATAGATTCATATACTTATCATGATCACAAACTATATGTTGACAGCAATAAGATCTATTGATTTTGCATGATCATTAATTTTATCACCTAGAGATTTTGATACTCATACTTAATTATTATAAGTGAAATATATAAAACAATTCATATTCAACCTTTTTCAAAATATTAATGAGAAAGATTGCAAGGTGAATGATGAATACAATGAGAAACTATTTTTTTTGGTTATTTTTGAAATGTTTTATAAATTTTCTCATTGTTTTTTGAAAATTAAACAAAAACATATATTTATAGTGATTTTTCATAATTTTAAAATTATAGAAAATCAGATACTTGAGCTAGCGTCGGCGTTAGATCCTAGCGCCTATGTTAGCTCACAGAGAGTGCTTATTTTAATCAGATGGCCTAGATTTTCTTTGATTTTGTTTCAGATTTTTCTTAATTATGTTTGTGCAATGTAAGGCCTGTCTAATGAAGTGATGAGACGAGAAGAAATCGCAAAAAGTTGTGGAAGTTAAAATTTTAGTAAATGGGTTTCATATTCATTAAAGCTCCATACACATTAGACCTTAATTCTTGAGTTTTGCACAACATATGCATGAGTGAAATGATCATAAATAAGTGACATAATATTCATACAATTTTTCAATTCTGATTTGACATGATTTATGATTAACCATACCAGGGGTAATCAAAAATGATGCAAATATATTAAATAGATTGTGCATTTTATAAATTTAGTCTAATACCCCTAAAATACACCTTTTAAATCCATTTTGACACTTATTTCATTTAGTCTTAATAATATCATATAACAAATTTAGTTTTTCAAATTTTATAAGACTTTTAGGAAATGGATTTAGAAGGATAGAAATAAAAAGGATAAGTAGATCACTTGAGAAATGATATAACTTTTTATTCAACTTTATTCAATTTGATTTATTTATGAATTTTGGTTTAATATGTGAGAGTCATATCACAAGTTATATAAAGTGATCATATCATGATGGTTCAACAAAAGAAAATAAACAAAAGTAAGAAAAAGGTTAGGCATATCATGAAGTAGAATAATGATATTTCATTTTTAGTTGATTTCTACTTCATGCAAATGATTGGATACTAATGAATAAGAGATTTAGGTATCCAAAGATGACCAAGTGGGATGGTTCCTTGGGGTACCCAAATATCACGTGTTGACTTTTTGTGAGACAAGGATGGATGGACCCTTTCTTTTGACATTAGTGTGCCATTCTTAAGTATGGGTCTCCATTCATACCTTGGACAAAAACTATTTTTATTTTTCAAATTTCCATAGTCATTTTCTTGTATGTTTGGATAAAAATAACTTTTGAATTTATTATTTACAGGAAATTTGTTTGCGTTTAATTTTAAGTTGGGAGAAGATTGATATTGTAAATGATTAGATGATAGTGTTTTGGAATTTCATTTACAATGTTTTGATGTTTTTTATTTCCATAGTTTAGCTTATTCAAGTTTTGAGAAATCATATTCAACTTGCTTTTGGATTTTGCTTTATATTGAGAATGTATGTTTTGAGAATTTTTATTTATGATTTCCTTAAGCAAGTTGATTTTAGCTTCTAATTCATTATTCTTAATTTTAAGATTATGTCTAGCTTTATTTTAAGCGATTGTGCTATTTTTAAGAGTGGAATTAATTGAATCAATATGATCTTCATAGTTATTTCTATATTCATTAAATGTTTCATCCGTCTCTTTAATTTCAATTTTATATTCTTTACACTTAGCACAATCATTTTTCAAAGATGAATTTTCTAAACATAATCTTTCATTTTGTTCTTTTATAGAAAGAAGTTCATTTTCAAGTTTCTTGTGTTTTTCTTTTAATTCATTATATTCTACACACGGTGTAACGTTTTTAAATAAGGAGCTATGGGTAGAAATAGAATTTGATTCTTCATTAATTTTTGTCTTTAAATTTTTATTTTCTAAGCGCAAATATTTATTAGCATTTTTTTAACTTCTTAATTTTGCGCTTTGTTGTTTGAAGCAATTGTAATGCAGAATTAGAAGTACAATAAATAGGAGATTTTGATTTCCTTGATTTGCTTTCAAGAGAGGCACGATTTGAACATATCGTTTCTTTGGCATCTTTTTGGCACTCTTCCGAAGACAGTACTTCTTCTCTTTCACTTGATGTGCACTTTATGGATCCGTCATGAGAGGGGCTTTGTTGAAAAATTGTGCAAGCTTGTATATTCTCCAGTTCTTGCAATTGTTCCATACATGTAGAAGGAGAATCATAAGTTATTTCAAGAAAATTCCAAATCTCATAAGCGGTAGGTAACGTATAAATAAGTTTGAAAATATTTTGATCTAACGCACAAAATAGACAATTTGTAGATTTTGCATTTAAACCCATTTCATTTCTATTTATTACGCTAGGTGGCTTTTCAATAGTAATTTTCCAAACTTTCTCATCTAAGGCTTTAAGAAAATTTTTCATTAGTATTTTCCACCCTTTATAATTTTCGCCTAAAAATAAAAGTGGTGCTAAAGATTTTTCATTTGATGAAAATTCATCCCCTCTAGTGGAAGCGAGATCATGAAGCGCCATTATTCCCGGTTGTGAAGCTTATTTGGAATAACCTCGCTCTGATACCACTTGTTGGATCTGTATGCGCCCTTAGGCGGGGGGTGAATAAGGGTTTTAAAACTTTAAACTTTAATAGAAAACTTTTGATATTTTGATCGAAGTTAAATCACAAGTAAAGAGATAATGAAATTAGAAATGAAATCAATTTTATTAAACAAGAAAAGACATGATTATCATTTATAAAATTGATTACAAAATCTGATTTCAATGATGCTAGAAATCGAAGTGAATAATATGAAAACCCTTTTTGTTTTCTATAACGACTCGTATCCCCACGAACCGGTTGGCTTTAGACGATCTCTCCCCAGATACGGCCTCAAGCCGCTCTAGCCAATCTATAACCAGAAAGCCCTCGAGCACCCCCTAGATCTACTCCCTAGACCTAGTCGCCAACACAAGACAAATTACTCCCTAAGTCCTACCTAGACCTAGTCGCCAACACGAGGCGAATTCATGAACCGATTACAAAGATGAAATAAAGGACAAAATACACAATACAAATATAAAACTCACTATGAGGTAATCTGAAGGAGACGCCGAAGAATCGCTGAAGATCGTAGAAGTCCAAGAGTGCGTTCTTTGCGTTGAGTTAGCGTGTTGATCCAAGCCTCCTTTGATTCCTACTTTTGAAATATAAGTGGGAGTTGTGTTTGTCTAGAAATACGGCCCTCATAAAGTTTCTAAAGTGCTGGAATAGGGCTCTCGACAATCAGTAGTTGGAGAAGACAAAATCCTGCGATTTGTAGAATTTGAGCTAACGCCGGCGTTAAGTCCTAACGCCTGGCGTTGACCATGTATAGCAATATATTAATGGCTCGGATATTCCGAAGAGGAAGGAGATTCTGCACTTTAGGAATGTTTTATTTTAGGCAATATAAACGCTGGCGTTAAGGCTAACGCGGCGTGTTGGGCAAATCATTCCAAATGTTCCTCCTGAAATCACGGCTGCTTTCTCCTTGCCAAATTCATTAACCGAATAGCGCCCAGCGTTAAGCCTAACGCCTGGCGTTGAGTTTCATCTGTAATTAGCTGGCACCCTAATTCGTCGAGCAGATAATTTTGTCGAACTCAATTCGTCGAACTGGCTCCATCTTTCGTCGAACAAAATTTCGTCGACCGGAGTTCGTCGAGCGGGCTTCAGCATTCGTCGATCGGAAATTCGTCGAATGCAAGATCGTTGAACGCAAGATCAATTTCGTCGAACACAGCTTCCGTTCTCAGCGGCTTGATTTCGTTGATTGCAGCATCTAGTTCGTCGAACGGGCTTCATCATTCGTCGACCGGAAATTCGTCGAACGCAAGATCGTCGAACGCAAGATCTATTTCGTCGAACCCAGCTTCCGTTCTCAGCGGCTTGATTTCGTTGATCGCAGCATCTAGTTCATCGAACGAAAATTTTGTCGAGCACATTTTGTTGAACGTCGTGGTATGCATTTCATCGAACGCCGATTTCATCTAGCTCTAACGCCCAGTGTTAAGCTTAACGCCTGGCATTGAGTAACTTTCAATCCTTCAGCTTGTGGTTAGTGCTAGACCATTGTTGCAGCTACCTGGTGTCAAAACTGTCCATACCTACATGCTAAAAACACAATGGTAACAAGATCATATACAAGTAGGATTTGTTATTCTCAAATCAAAGAGATGCGGAAAAACATGTTCCAACAGTTTCTTCTCCTTCTCATTCTTTCTCTTCTCTTCCATGATCAGCTGTTTTTTCTTTTCTCCCTCTTCTCTTCCTCTTTCCTATTCTTTTCCTCCTCTTCCCCTTTCTTCTCATTTTCTTCCTCTTCCTTTTTCTTTTGTTCCTCCTCTATCCTCTTCTTCTCTTCTTCATCTGCTTTTGTCTTTTCCTCATTCTTCCTCTTCTCCTCGGAGATCTCTCAAAGTCATTCAGATTCAGAAGGATCGATTAGCTGCGAGATTGAACATGAAAAACTATTAAAAGAAAGATCTTCAAGATAAGCCATCAGCTCGGGATCCTCCCTCCTTAAAGGCATTGAGATCAGTCCGGTCACTTAACTTTTTAGTTGCATCCTCAAGAGAATGCCTAAGATCGCCTCCTTCATGCAGAATAGCAGGGTAGACCGAATTGGTCTTGTCGGTCATTCATTTTTCTTTCTTCTCTTAACACTTTTTGCGGAATAGCTTATCTTCTTCCTTTTCTTTGTTTTTGTAGACACCTGCTGCTCCCTAATCTGCTGCCTGAGCCTCTCAACTAAGGATTTCTATTGCTGCATCCTCACCTTGATAGCTTCGGTGGAAGTAGTCTGACTGGACTGAACGACAGTCTGATCAAGGACTTCGACCAATTTTGTGTATTCAAAAATGATCGTACCCTCAAGGATCTTCAGCTCCGGAGGTCCTGAAGACATGTTCATCACGTCGACTAGGTTTGAGACCACCGAGGCTGATCCACCTTTCACAAGATCTTCATGATTCTCCTTCGCAGAAGTATCAGCGATCTCTTTGCATGAAGTCTCTCCATTGACTACTAATATGGATGGCGTGACCGTGATAATCTTCTTGGAAGTCGCTGATGAGTCCGGTTTATATAGTTATTTCCGGACTCATCTGGGTCGTTTATCTTGCCAATGCACTTTACTTATTGCTCATAAATGCTTCAATTTGATCATTGTGTATTTCTGGGCTAAGTGCAGTGCTTAGTCCATTTTGGTGTGATTTCTTGTGCCTTACATTCGATCTATTCTGTGATGATATTCCTGTTGGGTTTTTCTAGAACCATACATCAAATGTAGGCGCAGCGGAAATGAAGAGAAACAACCCAAAAAGACTTGGATCAGCCATGAATATTGAATCAAGAAGTTAATAAGATGCTTGGTATGAAATTACCTTTGCGGGATTGGATCAAATCCAACCAAGGTGCTCCAAGAAGAAGATTGCTTTCAGCGGCTTTGCAAGAGTTCCCACGTAGAATAATGTCTACGTTTCTGCAGCAGTCCACACGAGCCGGGAGAAGAAGACTACACCTTGCGTTTCCACAGATTGCTAGATCCGCTTTAGGAAGAACAACACTGACGACAATCGTCGGAGAGGAAGTCGACGGAGACGATTCAGAACGGCGGAACTCCTTCCGTCTAGGGTTCGAGCGAGAGCGGAACTCCTTCCATCGGCTTCTTTTTCGTAAGTCCTGAGAACCCTAAAAGAAGTCTTATTTATAACCAAAGGATAAACAGCTTCTAGAAGAATCGCTATCCGCAGACCACACAGCAAAATAGGGGCTTCTGTTACAATTCGTCGGGATTCCACGGAACAGCATTCGTCGAGTTTTCACGGGACAATCCGACGAATTTCGATGAATCACATCAGATGGCAACACTTGCCGAGTTAATGCTCTCTGTGACAATTCGTCGAGATTCCACGGAACAATCCGACGAATCCCGACGAATCCGACGAATCATGTCAGACGGCAACATTTGCCGAGTTAAGGATCTCTGTAAAAATTCGTCGAGATTCCACGGAACAATCCGACGAATCCCGACGAATTCTATCCGTGTAAACCCGACGAATTCAAACAGCAACATTTGCTGGACTTCCCCCATTCTATATGGTGATTGGTAACCTTTACCAACATAGTCAATCTTCCAACTTCTCCACATGCTCTTATGTGCGACCCTGCAGGCTCATATCGCATTGGCAGTGACATTACATGTTTGACCACTTCTAGATCACAATGGTAACTCCAACAATTCCTTTACTGTGGATTATGTGGAATGCCTTTTTCAGTGGTCTTCCTGCAGGTACGAGGATTGTGTGGACGCTCAGAGTTGGGTGGGGCTATTTTTAGCCTAACAGGCCACTGGTCGTGCCTTTTTGTTCACGCATGATCAGGCATATGACCACTGGTCATGCGCATTCCCCATTTTCCCAACCGAGCGGTTCACACGATCACTGGCCTTCTTGACGCACAACCACTAGTCATGCGCCACTGATCGTGCGCTATTTTGTCATTCTGGATTTTGCTATAAGTTGTTCTGGCACGATCAGTGGCATTTCTTCTCGCACGACCACTGGTCTTATGCCACTGATTGTGCATGCTATTTTTTCTGTTCCATATTTAAATGCTGGACCCGCAATTTTAGGGTAGAAAGGAACATTTACCGCCAGTTTCTCTTGCGCCCCTGCGCCAATTATGATCTCCATCCACCCTCCTTCCATCTCCTTCCATTGGGAAGCCTCCTCCGGTGAATCCAAGCTATATCCAAGGTTCCGGAAGACTTTCCGGCCATCCACAATGAGCATCTCAAGGTATTTGGTCATTTCCACTTGAGGAAGAAGAAGATACCGCGGCAAGTTTAAGAAGACGAATAAAGGTCAGAGGTGGTGACAGCCTCGAGATCCTGAAAGCAAATAAGGACTGAGCACGGAGACGGCTTGACAACCCTCCATTACGACCATGACCCGCGGTGAGACTTCACTTCTATCTTGGGAAATGTACTTTTAAATGCTTGTAATGAACATAGAATGCTCTTTATTTGTCTATGAATGAAAGCATATCTAGTTATTGTCTTTACCTTTTTGTTACGTTGTGATGTGCCTCGCCTCAACTCCACATTCCTCCCACACACGCACTAGTTGATCCACTCTAGCAAAAGCTAGAGGTAAGACTCTGAAGAGGTGCCTGCGACCCTCATAATCCGCACATGAGATCACTCCATCCATCTGCCTAGCGTCCATTCGCTTACCGAAGCACGACATCGTGGCCTGCGCTAGTCATCTCACCAAGCGAAGTGGTGCTCTCGACCCGCATTTTACTTTTCTTGTTATTAGAATAGAAAACCAAAACCAAGCCCGTTATTTACTTTCGCTCATTGTAGCTATCTTTCCACGACACGATCACTTCACCTACTCTGCATTTTTTGAGAGATTGATATTCGGGGATCATATTCCCAAAATTATTACTTGACAATGACCGGTACACTGCCATTTAGACAGCATTTTTCTCTTGCTTTTAGCGGTGCAAAATCTATGCGTCATGTTTTTGGCGTCGTTGCCGAGGAATGCAGGCGAGAAGTGATTTTTGTTGTTGAAAAATTTGTTACGCGTGTTGTCCTGTTTGTTTTCTTCTTTTATCTGCCTGAATATAAGTAAGCCTATGGAATGTTTGAAGAGGATGCACTCGATCATTTACGAAGCTATTTCGAAGTCTGCAATTCATTCAACTATGTGGAGGAGAACTTTGATAGAATCAAGCTTCAGTTATTCAAATTTTCACTTGTCGGAAGTGCTAAGACATGGTATCGAGAGTACTTGACCGACTCTGTTATGATATGGAGCAGAGTAGAAGAAGAATTTTTTTAAAAAATCTACTCTAGAGAACGCTTATTAGAACTGAGACGTGAACTGTTGTTGTTTTCACAAAATGAAGATGAACAGTTGGTGGAAGCCTGGGAGAGATTTCTAAGTTTACAAAGGTTCAGTTTTGTGCACTGTTTGTCTGAATCGGAATGCCTTCAAATATTCTACTTTGGGGTGTCAATTCATAATAAACAGTACTTTTACTTAGCTGTAGGAGGATCTTTGTTCAGTAAGTGCAGTGTGGAAGCCTGGGAAATCATCGACAGAATAACAAGGACTAGTGGAATGTGGGGCATGCACGCTGAAAGAAGAAAGGAGACTGGTGCAGTCAGAGCAGCATACCTTATGAAGGAAGCACCTCGCCCGGAACTGACTGAAGAAACTTTATGCAAATTCACAAATTGAGTGCTGCAATGTCTGGAAGCACAGAATGAGACATTTCATAGAGTCCAGACTGCGGTAACAGAATTTATGGCAGCAATCTCAACGATTATACGACATCACGTAGAAATTGTGAGTGCCATGCAACTCCGAAGCGACAAGTCAATTGGAGACAGCTTAACTCAACATGACTCCTCGCCGAGGCAATGTAAGGAGTCTGGTGAGCACGTTAATGCAGAAAATTGCATCGATACTCAGTGTTGTGATGTCCCGGTGCCAATGCAGAGCGCCGCCCGTGTTCCTTTCCCTCATAGATTAAAAAACATAAGGAAGGAGAGGAAATTTATGAAATTTCAAGAAATTATGAAGGGAGTTCAAGTCACTATCCCGCTTATGGAGGCCCTAACTCAAATTCCTCAGTACACAAAGTACTTAAAGGAGTTGCTGGTGCAGACGAAGTGCTTGGAGAACGCGAGTTCAATTTCGACATTGGGGGAGGGTGTTATTTTTGCTATGGAACACTGGCCATTGAAAACAAAGTATCCAGGGAATTTCACTATCCCCTGTACAATTAGTAACTCAGCTTGTCACCACGCATTAGTGATGCTAATAGGTTTCAAAGTTCTCAACCCCGGCTCTAAGAAAGTATGAAGTGGAATCATCGACGTAGAGAAGGGCAGGTTAACACTGCGTGTTGGAAATGCCAAAACCACTTTTGATATGTACAAGGATGCAAGTAAGGTCATGAGTAGTGGAATGAACGAAGTGGAATTCCTCAAAAGTACCAGCTATGAATCACATTCACAGCTTTGCAGAAGTGACGTGGAGGAGTCCCATTGGGATATGGGTGAGATGGATCTGAAGCAAAATGAGCACGTGTCAAATCACAGTTTCAAAGACTCGTCTTTTGAGGGCCCTCAAACCCCTCCCTCAATATCCCTAAAACCTCTTCCTCCTACGCTGAAGTATATATTTCTGGGAGAAAACCAGACATATCCTGTGATAATTTTTGCATTGCTTTCCCCTGAGCATGAGGATCGACTGAGCAACCTTTTGCGCTCACGCAAAGGAGCTTTTGGATGGAATATCAAAGATCTAAAAGGGATTAGTCTGACTGTGTGTATGCACAAAATCTTATTGGATGAAAATGGTAGACCGTCCGCGCAACCGCAGTAATGGTTAAATCTGAAAATGCAAGAAGTAGTACAGAGAGAGATAATAAAATTGTTGGACGCTGGAATTATATACCCTATAAGCAACAGCAAATGGGTCAGTCCCATTCACATGGTGCCAAAGAAAGGGGGCATTACTATCATTGAGAATGGGCAAAATGAACTGCTTCCTACCAGAACAATCACAAGGTGGAGAGTGTGTATTGATTATTGAAAGCTTAAAGAAGTGACGCGCAAGGATCATTTTCCACTACTGTTTATTGATCAGATGCTGGAGAGGCTGGCCGGATAGGAATACTACTGCGTCCTAGACGGATACTCTGGGTATAATCAAATCCACGTAGCCCAGACTATCAGGAAAAAACAACGTTCACATGTCCATCTGGCACATTTGCGTTTAAACGGATGCCCTTCGGGCTTTGCAATGCTCCAACAACCTTCCAACGATGAATGCTAGCTATCTTCCATGATATGGCAGGCAAATTTTTAGAGTTTTTTATGGATGACTTTACTTTGTTTGGTGCAGACTTTGATGCTTGCTTGGAGAATCTCTCAACTATGCTAAAATGCTGTGAGAACACGAATCTTGTGCTTAATTGGGAGAAATGTCATTTTATGATAGAGAAGGGAATAGTCTTGGGACATGAAGTCTCGAACATGGGAATTGCGGTCAATCAAGCTAAGGTAGATATCATCAAGAAGCTACCTCCACCAACATCTGTGAGAGGAATCCGCAGTTTCCTGGGGCACACCGAGTTCTACCGTCATTTCATAAAAGATTTCTCCTCCATCGCGAAGCCTTTTGCAGGTTGAAAAGTTGCTTGACTACCACCTCTGTGCTTTCTTCAACTGACTAGAAATGACCTTTCGAGCTTATGTGCGAAATAACTGACTTTGTTGTTGGGATAGTGTTGGGGCAAAGAAGGAACAAGGATTTTCATAAAATCTATTATGCTAGTCGCACTCTAAAGGATGCTCAGTAAAACTACACGACTATTAAGAAAGAGTTTCTAGCAGTGGTTTTTGCTTCGGAAAAATTTCATATGTATCTTGTTCTGTCTAAAGTAGTGGTGTATACTGACCACGCGGCTCTGAAGTACCTCATGCTGAAAACAGACGCCAAACTAAGACTCATCTGATGGATTTTGATGTTGCAGGAATACGGCCTAAAATGCGGGATAAGAAAGGAGTTGAAAATGTTATTGCGGATCATCTCTCCGGGTTGGAAATTAATGATCATTCACAAGCGGAAATTGATACAATTTTCGATTAGTTTCTAGATGAAACTCTCTTTTCTATTAAGACTGCCCAAGGCCAGTCTCCATGGTATACAGATTTGGCTAACTTCCTGGAATGCGGTGAATTACCACCAGCCCTATCATTCCAACAGAAAAAGAAATTTCTATCGGACGACAACTATTATTTTTGGGAGGACCCGTTACTGTTTCGCACTTGTGCCGATGGGATCGCCCGAAGGTGTGTTCCGGAAGCAGAACGTGAGTCAATTCTTCAGCACTGTCACAATGGTGAGGCAGAAGGGCACATGTGAGCGGCCATGACTTCGCATAAAGTACTCCAATGTGGATTCTACTCGCCGACTCTGTTCAGAGATGCTTATATGCATGTTAAGGAATGCAATGAGTGTCAGGGGGACGAGAATATCTCTAGACGAGATGAAATGCCCCTTAACAATATGCTTGTGTGCAAGCCTTTTGATATTTGGAGAATCGATTTCATGGGGCCATTTCCCCCTTCGTTTGGTAAAAGCTACATTATTGTTGTAGTTGATTATGTATCAAAATGGGCTGAAGCTGAAGTTGTGGCTGTAATTGATGCGCGAACCATGCTGAATTTCCTGCATAAACACATCTTCACTAGGTTTGGGGCTCCGCGCTCTATTATCTCTGATGGGGGAATCCACTTTTGTAATTGGCAGTTCACTAATCTTCTGAAACACTTTGGATTTCATCATCGTGTAGCTCTAGCATACCATCCACAGACGTGTGGCAGGTAGAAGTTTCAAATAGGGAGTTGAAGCGGATTCTGGAGAATTCTATTCTTGGGAATTGGAAAGATTGGGAAAAGAAAGTTGATGAGGCACTCTGGGCCTACAGGACCGCTTATAAGACCCCTATAGAGATGTATCCTTACCAACTCAATTTTTGTAAATCTTGTCACCTACTTGTGGAGTTGCAACACAAGGCTCTATGAGCAACCAAACTTTTTAATATGGATCTCACAGTGGCCGCTAGCAAACGACTGATGCAACTGAACGAGCTTGATGAATTTAGGCTTCTGGCTTATGAGAATGCATGTATCTACAAGGAGCATACCAAGCGTTGGCATGACCGCCACATTGCACCAAAAGAATTCAAGGTTGGGGACAAGGTATTATCATACAATTCACGATTGAAATTGTTTTCGGGGAAGCTAAAATCCAGAGGGAGCGGACCATTCATAGTGAGTGGGGTGTCACCGTATGGAGCTATAAAAGTTGGAGGTTAAAATCTGGGAACGTTAAAGGTCAATGAGCATAGATTAAAGCACTATGTTCAAGGTGAATCCGTAGAGAAAGAACAGCATATCCATCTAGAGAGCCCGTTCGAAGCATAGTACTTTCTTATCATTTAACTATTCAGCGTACCGTTTTGTTTTAAATATTATATAATGAGACACTATTTCGTGATGAATTATAAACTGCTTTAATACAGGTATTTGGTGCACCTGAAGGACGTTAAACAAAAGGGCTTCTGGGAGACAACCCAGTGGGACCACTTGATTGCGTTCTGTTATCTTTCTCTATTTTATATATTTGTTTATTTTTGTTTTGTCTGGGAGATTACTTTAATCGCAGGTGCGGATCTATTTAGAGCATGGCGGAACTACCGCAAATGGACAAAAATTTTGGATCTTCTGGTAGGCTCATTTATGAGCCTAGGTACCCTCTACCCCTTAGCTCTTTTTATTATGCAGATGTTCTATTTTGATTTAATTGACTATAAGTCTAGGGGAAGAGTTGTACCTGGTGTTCATTACACGTGCGCATGCTCTAGCTTACTAGTGGTACTTTTCATTTTGTTATAATTTCATATTTGCATCACACACAGTTTCACCCGCATGAGCACGCACTCGCTTGTTTGTATGCTCCCGTATATTCAATTTTTGGTTGTGATGTAGGAATTGCTGTATTAGCCTAAAAATTGCAAGATGGAGTGGCATGTTGACTCTTGTAGGGCTCTAGTTGAGTACTCGTGTCTTTCCTAGGAATTTGAGTTGAATTATTTTTTATTTATGCTTCTAAATTATAATTAGTAGATTTGCGTAGATTTTAACTTGTTTTACTCAAAATGGTGAATGTGCATGGTTGAATCTAGTGATAGCGTGGTATTGTGTGTAAGCGAGCGCGAGGTTCATGTTGCTCGAGTCGGGAGGAAGGATTACCTTTCTCGGGGGCTAAGAACTTCACCAAGCGACTCTCAAAGCATGGGTGCGAACAATTTGCAAGTTGAGTGTGGCGTAAGCCATCTATTTGGCAAGCTTGAGCTTTGTTTTACCATTCATATACGCTAACCGTTGCTAGCCTATTTTGTGCCTAACAGACCTTTTGGTTCACCTCCACCTTACTTCACCAAGGCCTAAACGCTAATCCCATTATCGTAACCAAAAGTAAGCCAAAGGCATTAATGAATTGTAATTTGCCAATGCTGTGCAGTGATGTGAAATTTTAGTGTTGATTTGGATATCTTCAAATTTTCTATGTGTTAATAGATTTGGGGATAAAAAGAAAAGAAAAAGAAAAGCAAAGAAAAAAAATATCCCTAGTGTTTTAATTGAAACATCTAACTTGTATCGATTGGTGTAGGCCGTGTGCACACTCTATTTCAAAGTCAAGTCTGAGGGTGTGTTCCACGTGTATTATTGGGGCTGATATGATTTAGCACTTTTGTGAGCTCATTTGGGTTGCGATTAGCCATCACATTTATCTTTGCATTCCAAACCGTAACCTAAGTCTCGTGTTAACCTAAAGTCCTATTGATTCTTCTTGTGAGTTCACTAGCGCTGTGGAGAGAGTGTAACCGGGCGAGCATATGTCTCTCGACATTGATGGATTTCAACGGAGATAATTCTGAGTTTCGGTCTTGGGTAACACTCCCCTTCGTGACTTGCTTACTTTCGTGCTACGCGTAACCACGAGATTCATTAACATTCCATTTTTGAGTAAAAATAAATTCCTTTTTACGCATTTACACTTTTATAATTAGCAGCATATTTAGAAACTTCTTCTGATGAATTTCTGCGCACACATGTATGCAACTTCGCATACTACTCCATCTTCGCAATTATTTGGCTAGCTATGCTTTTCCCACTCCGCTGGATTTGTTTGCTCGGGACGCGCAAATAGGTAAGTCTGCGGGTGTGATGAATCTAGTTTATATAGCTATTTCCGGACTCATCTGGGTCGTTTATCTTGCCAATGCACTTCACTAATTGCTCATAAATGTTTCTATTTGATCATTGTGTATTTCTGGGATAAGTGTAGTGATTGGTCCATTTTAGTGTGATTTCTTGTGCCTTACATTCGATCTATTCTGTGATGATATTCCTTTACTGTGGATTATGTGGAATGCCTTTTTCAGTGGTCTTCCTGCAGGTACAAGGATTGTGTGGACGCTCGGAGTTGGGTTGCGGTATTTTTAGCCTAACGAGCCACTGGTCGTGTGTTTTTGTTCGCGCACGATTAGGCGCACAACCACTGGTCATGCGCATTCCCCTTTTTCCCAACCAAGCAGTTCGCACGATCACTGGCCTTCTTCTCACACGACCACTGGTCGTGCGCCACTATTAGTGTGCTATTTTGTCATTCTGGATTTTGCTACAGGTTGTTCTCGCACGATCAGTGGCATTTCTTCTCGCACAACCATTGGTCGTGCGATATTGATCGTGCGCGCTATTTGTTTTGCTCCGTATTTAAATGTTGGACCAACGATTTTAGTGCAGACAGGATCATTTACTGCCAGTTTTCTCCCGCGCCCCTGCGCCATTTTTGATCTCCATCCACCCTCCGTCCATCTCCTTCCACTAGGAAGCCTCCTCCAGTGAATCCAAGAAATATCCAAGGTTCCGGAAGACTTCTCGGCCATCCACAATAAGCACCTCAAGGTATTTGGGCATTTCCACTTTGGGAAGAAGAAGATACCGCGGCAAGTTGAAGAAGACGGACAAAGGTCAGAGGTGGTGAAAGCCTCGAGATCCGGAAGCAACCAAGGACTGAGCACGAAGACGGCTTGACAACTCGGCATTCCAACCAAGACCCACGGCGAGACTTCACTTCTATCGGTTTACTCTACCCTTCTTTCATTTGGGAAATGTATTTTTAAATGCTTTTAATGAACATAGAATGCTCATTATTTGTCTATGAATCAAAGTATATCTAGTTATTGTCTTTACCTTGTTGTTATGTTGTGATGCACCTCGCCTCCACTCCACATTCATCCCACACATGCACTAGTTGATCCACTCTAGCAAAAGCTAGAGGTGAGACTCCAAAGAGGTGTCTGCGACCCTCATAATCCGCACTTGAGATCTCTCCATCCATCTGCTTATCGTCCATCTGCTTACCGAAGCATGGCATCGCGGCCTGCACTAGTCATCTCGCCAAGCGAAGTGGTGCTCTCGACCTGCATTTTACTTTTCTTGTAATTTGAATAGAAAACCAAAACCAAGCTCGTTATTTACTTTCGCACGCTGTAGCAATCTTTCCACGACACGATCACTTCACCTACTCTGCATGCCTTGAGAGATCGATATTTGGGGATCATATTCCCAAAATTATTACTTGATAAAGACCGATACACTGTCGTTCGGACCACATTTTGCTCTCGCTTTTAGCGGTACAGAATCTGCGCGTCAATCACTGATGCTTTACCATCAGAATTCTTTTTTGATGCAGGGCGCCTAGGCAAAAAATGAATTTTCGCCTCCTTCTCGAAGGCCAGCATCAAATCCATTTTGAGTTCGCATCGACCATAGAAAGTTTGATCGTAGAAGGGACTAGCTCGTAATTTCTTCCAGAAAGTTCTAAATTCTGAAGTCTCCTTGCAGTATTTATAGCCTTTCCAGCATTTAAAGTGGCCGTAGTCACCGCGGTCAAAGCAAACATTTTCGTAGTTCCGACGAAACTTGAAAATGTGTGGGGATCATGTTTTCCCCGAAGTCCACGACCTCAGCTTCTCGATCAAAGTTACTGGCCCCGGCGGTCACGGATTTCTGTGACCGCCCAGATCGCTCATCCCGTCTTCAGTATATTCTATAAGGCATAGACGGTCTGAAAGGAGAGATTAGTTCTTAAATATTAAAGCTCTTGTTTAAGTTTATTTCAAAGTAATGATATATATAAATGTGGTGCTGAGTGAGTAATAAAAACAAACACTAAGTAGGCACAACAATCACAGCAAATAAAAAATTTAACAAAGCAAACATCCAGAAGTCACAAGATATATAGTAGTTCCCCAATCAACTTGGGTACATCTACTCTTCTACCCACTGGTAGGAATCCACTAGGAGGTTGTTGATCAGGTGTCCTCACACCAAGGTGTTTTTATTCAGGTGTCCACACACCACAGAGATTTTGATAAGGTGCTCAAAACTAAGATGCAGGTTTTTGCTAAGGTGCCCTGTCACCGGGAGTTATCTTTTGAAGGGAGTTATAACCCTTTACAAGATGAGAAGGAATAAAGAAAACAGAGAAGATTATAGTGTTCTTTTCTTTCTAAGAAGACTTTTGAAGATCCTGATGGGTTGTTGAGTTTGAATCTTGATGATGATGTTGAAGAGTGCTCCCCCTGTCTGATTTAGATTAGATGACAGCTTGTAGAGAGTTCTTCACTTGATTGTAAATACTCTTCTTCTTCTTCTGCAGTTTAGATCCCTGAGCAAATGATCTTGATTGGTGTCTCAGGGTATAGATGATCTGCAAAGAAAAGTTAGCAAAAAGAAGATATAATATTTAGATCTGCTTCTTCTTTTTGCTCCTCTATTTTTCTCTTCCCGTATCTTCCTTTTTCTCTTTTTCTTTCTATCTCTTTATTTCTTCTCTGTTCTTCTCTCTGAATATATAATTTGGAGATCTTGTGGCTGATTCGAATTCTTATCGACCAGAGAGGAAAGAAATAATATCTCCTTAATTCTGATTCCTCGAGCAGAACAATTTGCCGTCTTTAGCTTTGCTGCAACGGCTATATCATTTAATGCTTTTGCCAACGGCTATATATAAATGTTAATGCAGCAATATATAAATAGAAATAATAAAATATTGCTTTATTAAATCTGACAGCATATATATAATTTTAGTCGAGATGAGAAAGAAGAATTTATATATCTGATAATATTTTGTCGAGCTCAGCTTCACGTTCGTCGATCTGAACATTTGATTCGTCGTTCTGAGCTTCTGCTGAAGATTCGTCGAATGCAGACTTGAGATCGTCGAACGCAACTTTTAGTCGAACACAGAGACGGGCTGGATCGTCGATCGCTGAATATTGAGCTGTTCGTCGAACGCAGACTTGAGTTCGTCGAACGCATCTTTTCATCGACCACTGAGATGGGGTCTGTTCGTCGACCGCTGAGACAATCTATTCGTCGACCGCTGAACCAGGATCTGTTCGTCGACCGCTGAGATAATATGTTCGTCGACCGCTGAACTGGTTGGATTTTGTCGAGCGTAGAATGAATACCATTCATCGAGCGCAGAGCGCCATTTGTCGAACGCAGATGGTCGTTCGTCGAACGCAGAGAACATATGTTATTTTTATTCTTCTCTTATTTTCTCAGCCTATTATATATATATATATTTCTTAATATATTATTTATATATATATATATATATATATATATATATTCTTTTCAGCCTTCTATCTTAATGGGATTTGATCTAAGTTATAAGATGTGTTATGATAAAAACTTAGACATTAAAGGTGGATCCTAACTCAAATCAAAACTAAGGTTCCAACAATCTCCCCCTATTTTAGTTGGGATCCTAATCCAAATTAAGACTAGGTTCTAACAATCTCCCCCTATTTTGTTAAGGATACCTAAGCATAAAAAGTCTTTGAATAACTTAATGCTTAAGGGTCAGAGATTATTTCTAAATTTCTTCTTTTAAAACCAAGCAATTTCTGATTTCCTAGATTTTGATTTAAATAGGATTTTAATATTATGAATTGCTAGCTGTTAATGGATTCTAAGGAATTTTAAAATAAGAAAGACATTGCCTGATACCTTCTTTCTATAGAATCCCCTTAATCAGAAGAGACTCACACTCAGTGCTCTGATCATTTCTGATCTATGCAATCTGAGTAGAATGCATAACATGATTTTGGAGAAAATCTGTAAGAATGTGAAGTTATCTGACTTTGTCTTTAAGATAGGAAATTCCAAAGAATCTTAAAACTGTTGTTTAATTATAACTTGAGTAAAAATATTAAACAGTTTAAAAAATTGCCTTATAGATAGATATGTTGGCCATTTTTATTTCATTAAAATATAAATTTGAATAATTTCTTTGATTTTGTTGAACATACATAATTTTCTTCTTAAGAGATTGTTCAAATTTATTTTTCAACAAAATATTTTGTTCTTCTGATATTTTTAAATTTTCTTGAAGTTTATTATATTTAGAAGTCAAATTATTTATTTTTGTTAACTCCTTTTTAATTTCCTTCTCAGATTTTATTAAATATGTATATGTTATTTTAAAATCAGATTTGTGATTTTCAGAGGTAGAGTTGGGATTTGAAGTTACCTCTTTTACCTTTTCTGCATCAGATTCAGATTCTGCATCTGAGTAGTGGTTTGAGCCATATATGGCCAACATGAAGAAATCTCTAGCTTTTTGTTCTTCTTCTTCTTCTTCTTCTTCAGTTAGGTTTGGAAATGGTTCTGCATCAAAAATACAGTTAGTGGAAGAAGTAGAAGAATATTCATTTACCATCCTTGAGAGGGAGTTACAAATGGCCCTTGCTGAAGTGCAATCAGCCACTCTTTGAAGAATGTCTTTTGACATTGATTTAGCCAATATGTTCATGGCCTTTGCATCAGCACTTATCAACTTCTCTTGATCTTTTGTTGAAGAAGTTGAAGATGGAGGTCCTGTCTAAATGGAGTTATAAATTTCTTCATCTATGGCATTCATATATAATCTAATTCTAACTTTTCATAAAGAGAATCTATCCAAATTACAGATTGGTGGATTTGAAAATTCTACTTGTGCCATTAGATTTTAGAAAAACCTTTTTTTTCAAAAAAAAAAGAACTAAATGATCTTTATGATTCAGGTGTTAGCCTGTATATAAAATCAACCTAGCTTTGATACCAATTGAAATGAGAGTTTAGTTCTTAAATTTTAAATCTCTTGTTTAAGTTTATTTCAAAGTAATGATATATATAAATATGGTGTTGAGTGAGTAATAAAAACAAACACTAAGTAGGCACATCAATCACAACAAATAAAAAACATAAACAAAGCAAACATCCAGAAGACACAAGATATATAGTAGTTCCCCAATCAACCTGGGTACATCTACTCTTCTACCCGCTGGTAGGAATCCACTAGGAGGTTGTTGATCAGTGCCCTCACACCAAGGTATTTTTGTTCAGGTGTCCATACACCACAGAGCTTTTAATCAGGTGCTCAAAACCAAGATGTAGGGTTTTGCTAAGGTGCCCTGTCACCGGGAGTTAACTTTTGATGGGAGTTATAACCCTTTACAAGATGAGAAGGAATAAAGAAAACAGAAAAGATTATAGTGTTCTTCTCTTTCTAAGAAGACTCTTGAAGATCCTGATGGGTTGTTGAGTTTGGATCTTGATGATGATGTTGAAGAGAGCTCCCCCTGTCTGATTTAGATTAGATGACAGCTTGTGGAGACTTCTTCACTTGATTGTAAATACTCTTCTTCTTCTTCTTCTGTAGTTTAGATCCCTGAGCAAATGATCTTGATTGGTGTCTCGGGGTATAGATGATCTGCAAAGAAAAGTTAGCAAAAAGAAGATATAATATTTAGATCTGCTTCTTCTTTTTGCTCCTCTGTTTTTCGCTTCCTGTATCTTCCTTTTTCTCTTTTTCTTTCTATCTCTTTATTTCTTCTCTGTTCTTCTCTCTGAATATATAATCTGGAGATCTTGTGGCTGATTTGAATTCTTGCCGACCAGAGAGGAAAGAAATAATATCTCTTTAATTTTGATTCCTCGAGCATAACAATTTACCGTCTTTAGCTTTGCTGCAACGGCTATATCATTTAATGCTTTTGCCAACGGCTATATATAAATGTTAAGGAAGCAATATATAAATAGAAAACATAAAATATTGCTTTATTAAATCTGACAGCATATATATAATTTTAGTCGAGCTGAGAATGAAGAATTTATATATCTGATAATATTACGTCGAGCTCAGCTTCACGTTCGTCGATCTGAACATTTGATTCGTCGTTCTGAGCTTCTGCTGAAGATTTGTCAAACGCAGACATGAGATCGTCGAACGCAAAGATGGGCTGGATCGTCAACCGCTGAATATTGAGTTGTTCATCGAACGCAGACTTGAGTTCATCGAATGTATCTTTTCGTCGACCGCTGAGACGGAGTCTGTTCGTCGACCGCTGAGACAATCTGTTCATCGACCGCTGAACCGGTTGGATTTCGTCAAGCACAGAATGAATACATTTGTCGAGCGCAGAGCGCCGTTCGTCGAACGCAGATGGCCGTTCGTCGAACGCAGAGAACATATGTTATTTTTATTCTTCTCTTATTTTCTCAGCCTATTATATATATATATATATTTCTTAGTATATTATTTATATATATATATATTCTTTTCAGCCTTCTATCTTAATGGGATTTGATCTAAGTTATATGATGTGTTATGATAGAAACTTAGACATTAAAGGTGGATCCTAACTCAAATCAAAACTAAGGTTCCAACACGGTCTGCCTCCGGCGAAACCGCATGACCATGCGGTCTGGGCTTTTCCCTCTTTTTTGTTATTTACACCCCATGTATCCTCTCTTCCCTGCCCCGGTTCTCATGTAAGCTGAGCAGCCCGTTAGTTTTAGACCTACCCATTTGTGCAGACCTTCGCGTCTATAAATAGAGGGGTGTGGGTACCAGAAAAGGCACTTTTGATTCGATCTTCTAGCTTATAACCTATATAAGAGATCTCGAATTCCGTCTCTTTTCTACATCTTTTCTTGAAATGTTTTAGAATCCATTGTAAACTCTTTTCATCATCATATCACCCATGACAAGAGTTCCCGTTGTGGGCATTCATGCCTCATTGCTCAGCAACCCTTCTTTTAGATTCCTCTAGCCCAAGTAACCGACACTCCATAGTTCCCCCCATCTCTTTGTATTGTGAGTTTTGGAGGTACAATTTTTGTGCCAACATTCTTGGTGTTACAAGTTTGAGTTGAGAACTCGAGGGCGACATGCTGCCTCTCGTTACAGTTGCAGTAGTAGAAGAGGGAGAAGAAGATTCAAGGGTGACATACCTCTGCTCAAAAAACTAAGTACTTTATGTCCGCTGGAGTGGGTAGCAATGTGTTGCATGCTCTCTGGAGTCTGCAGATGGTGCTCGAAAGCTAGAGTGATGCGCTCGGCGTGATCTGGAGTCGGTCGCATGTCCTGGCTGTGAGCTGCGGCGTCTTGAATGATATGCTCTTCGCGTTATGCGCGGTCTAATATGTGTGGTGCAATGTGCACGATGCAATTGGTGCGGTGCAATGTGCATGATGCAATGGGCGCGGTGCAATGTGTGAGGTGCAATGTGCACGATGTAATGAGCACGGTGCAATTTGCACTGTGCAATGTGCGTGGTGCAATGTCCATAGGGCAATAAGCATGGTGCAATGTGTGCGATGCAACGTCCATGGGGCAATGAGGATGGTGCAATGTGCGCAGTGCAATGTGCCCGGTGCAATGTTCACGCTGCAATGTTCATGGTGCAATGTGCCCGCTGCAATGCGCATAGTGCAATGTGCACGGTACAATGCCCACGGTACAATATGAAATGTGCAAACCCCAGGGGGTGTTCGAATGATTCCAAGAAATCTCCAAGGCATCTTTCAATGTCTTTGAAGAACTTCAAGGATTTCTTCGAGCGCACAGTGAGATCTTCGATGGATTCTTCAGGAGCTCTCTCATTCGCAGGAAGCAAGGTGACATGAAATGAGGATCTATGAGCCATTTTATAGCTTTTTAGGGTGACATTTATGTAATTAAGTGGTTATGGTGTCCGACTGTGTGCACACCGTAACCATTTAATGTACTATGTGAGCACCCATCAGGGGGTGGTTTTATGGCTATACGCACACCCATGATGGGATTTATCATTATGCGCACACCCATGATGGATTATATGATTATGCGCACATCATAACCATATAATCTACTATACACACACCATCTTGTGAATTTCGCTATATGCATACCATATTGGGAATTTCGCTATGTGCACACCCATGTTCGGAATTTCACTATGTGTACACCCATGTTGAGAATTTTGCTATGCGCACACCCATGTTCGGAATTTTCACTATGCGCACACCCATGTTGAGAATATCCTATGCACACACCCATGATGGGAATTTCGTTATATGCATACCCATGTTGGGAATTTCACTATGCGCATACCAATTTTGGCAATTTTGCTATGCGCACACCCATGTTGGAAATTTCGCTATGCACACTAATGATGGGAATTTCACTATGCGCACACCCATGTTGGGAATTTCGCTATGCACACGCCCATGTTGGGAATTTCTCTATGCACACACCCATGTTGAGAATTTCGCTATGCGACCAAATTTGGGAGTTTTGCAATGCGCACACCCAAGTTGAGAACTTCGCTATGTGTACACCCATGTTGGAAATTTCGCTATGTGCACCCCATTATAACATATTTTACTATGCACATATTAATGTAAATAGCTGTGGGGGCCGGTCGTGCGGCCGCGCGGCAACGCGCGGTCGCGCGATCATACGGCCATGTGTGGCCTTGCGACCACACGGTCGTGTAGCCGCATGGCAGCACGCGGTCATTCGGCCATACTGAAGGGCGCACGTGACATTGCGGCGGAGTGTCCAAGGGGTCGTGCTGCCACGCATGTGGGTGGCTTGGTATTGTGGGTGGCAGACGTCCGGTTGGGTTGGCGTGGTGACGGCGGTTGTCATCGTACATTGTTGTGTGAGATCATGCGGTCATGGTGCGAGTGCGTTAGTGGGTTGAGTTTTTGGTCATCCCCTCTCTCCTCATTCTTCACACTAAAGTAGTGGGGTGGTGCGGTTAGCGTCAATGCGCGTACGTGTGTTTCAACATCTGTCACAACCCACACTTTCCTAATAATTAATAAATATTTTCAGAGCAAGGGGAAAATGCGCGTCATGATGCCACGTCATGTAGGGGACAACTACCGATGTTCGGTCAGCCACTCCTGTAGAAAATTTATTAAAGTTATAAATATGCTTGAGTTTAAATATAGAATTTACGTTTTTATCTTGAGGTCGTGTCCCTCGATCCAGTGAATCAACTAGTCCACGAGTAGAAAACTATATGTACGCAGTGGAAAATAGGTTCATTTTATCCTACATGAGCATGAAGATGAAACATTCCAGCAATGATATGCACATCTCTATATTTAGTATAAGTAAGGAAGGATTTTCTACGATCTACAAAGTAGGTGACATTACTTAAAATCATGCTATGCAAGAATGCCTTTTCTGTACATAAAATAACCCATGCATCCTAACATAAAACTTCCCAAAGAACAAGTATGTAACTTAACTAGTAAGGAATAGCAGAAAAGCTAGCAAGTTATCTAACACCAGAAAACTAAATCTATGGGCGTCAGCAACTGACATGAACCCGTAGAGAACAAGCCACAAGTCTAAGCTAAGGCAAGAGAAAACAACTACCTCACAGTAGTGAGGGGGAAACAAACAACTGCAACTAGCCGCAGCTCTGAGGAACACCGACACAACTACCCAGACTGTTACTGCTCCAAGCTTGAGATATTCATAAGAAAAGAATGCCTCGACAAGAAAGTACATGTGGCAGTAAGAATAAAAACAAGGTTTTCAATATACAAGGATTAACAATAAATTAGAAGTAAAACATCGGAGGAATGGAACAATTAACAGTTCAGAAATGATTAGCTTAAAATAACCCGAGCCAGCTCGATCGAGTGCACTCGGTAAGAGGAATGCCTGCACCAAAAGTAATGGCCAACAATATTATAATGATACAGATATATATATATATATGTATATATATATTCAGGTACCTGAGATTGATCATCTCGAGGAAGGGAATCATTTAACGCCGGGCAAATCATGACACATAGGCTGTGGCACATAGTCCAACACAAACCATCAGTCCAAACACAAAGCCTCGGGTGTATGATCCACAAAAAAAGCACTGCAACGGTGGTACATTCCACTAACACACACAACCCTACAATCCAACAGGGGTACTGTGGTGGTGGCTCCAGTCCACACAAACCAACAACCCAAACAGAGGCGCTATGGCTGTGACTCATAGCTCAAACAACCAACAGACTCCAACAGAGCAAACTTAGCTCACATAACCAACAGACTCCAACAGAGAACGCATAGCGCACACAACCAACATCCCAAACAAAAGAGCGACAGACAGGAAAACAGGAGTACAGATAGATCTAATTGCAACTTAAGATGAGATGAGCAGTAAGCACATGATTCATCATTTACTACTTAGGTCAACATTCAACTTATAAAAAGGTTAAAGATTTCAGCATGCCGACACTACACAAGACTCGACATCGGGACACGACAATGATAAGATTAACCTGAAAGACAAACACATGCAATACTCTAGCATTGATTTACCCAAAAAGGAAGATCTGAGCGAGGCAGCCAACGATAGAAAGGACCAAGTAGTTGACAAGGAAACAAGGATGTCGACGATAACCGAAAGAACCAAACAGTCGACAAAGAACTTAGATTAAGTGGAGGAGAAGAGTCTGGACCATGCTGTCGATAAAGGGCATGCAAATGAAGTCTTAGAGTCAACAAACCTTACACAAGCAATCACCACAGCAATGACCATGCATGATCATCATGTAGTCAACACAAAAGAAGTCAACTTTATGCATACAGTTAACAAAGAACTTATGCAAATTGAACTATGCAGTCACAAATAGGATATGCATTGAATGGAATCGACAAAGGTGACAATTAACTTAGATTTGAGAAGTTGGCTGAAATAACTTACTATGCAAGAGAAAGGGGTTTTATAGGTCAAGCAGACAACACGAAGTCTCGAATTATGCAAATGATAAATTCAAGCAGTAGATAGAGAGAAAGCACACAGTCACTAGGTAGAATACATGCAGCAAAACACTTAAACCAAGCAAAAGTGATCCTACAGTTGATAAGAAGACTTGGGAAAAAAATTATGAAACATGCTGTCACAAAATATTTTGATTTACGAAACACCCCAACAGAGACAATGGAAAAGACAAAAAGCTGCTCCTAACTTAACCAGAAAACCAACCTAAGGCAAATAATGCATAATTCATGCTACTTGCATTAAAGGATGAGAAACAAGAAAAGAAATACTGCAACATGCATACCCTTGAAGATGGTTTTTGCTTATACTTCAACCAGATGAATTTAGGCAAACTTTTCGACGAACTAAGCGAGAACACTCGATGAAAGATTACATAACTCACTCGACGAAATTATCAGAAGCATCGGGTGAATGACACAAAACTACTCGACAAAAATAAGCTTCACTCGATGAATCTAACTTAGCCTCATGAGAACACTCGGCGAATTGGAATTAACCTCATGAGTTCACTCAACGCATTGAGATCACTCGACGAATTGGACTTAACATCACGAGTTCACTCGACGAATTCAGATCACTCGATGAATTGGACTTAACCTCATGAGTTCACTCGACAAATTGAGATCACTCGATGAATTGGACTTAACCTCACAAGTTCACTCGACTAATGGAGATAACTCAACGAATTGCACTTAACCTCACGAGTTCACTCGACGAATGGAGATCACTCGATGAATTAACCTATACTTTGCGGATTATACGAATTCACTCGACGAATCTAACTTCACTCGACGAATTTACTTATACTCAGCGGATTACACGAATTCACTTGACGAATCTAACTTCACTCGATGAATTATCTATACTCAACGGATTACACGAATTCACTCGATGAATTAACTTATACTCAGCGGATTACGCGAATTCACTCGACAAATCTAACTTCACTCGATGAATTTACTTATACTCAACGGAATACACAAATTCACTCAACGAATTAACTTATACTCAGGGGATTATACGAATTGACTCGACGAATTAACTTATACTCAGCGGATTACATGAATTCACTCGATGAATCTAACTTCACTCGACAAATTCTGCTAGAGACAGCCAAAAAATTTCCTAACGGGTCTACCCTTTAAAGTTCTTGCCTAAACAGATAAAATAAGGAAGAAGGTGAAGAAAACAATGGGAAAGGGGAGAAGAAGGCAAACTGCCACTTGCCTTAACCTCAAGCCACCAAAATTCAGCCTTACAAGCCCTCCAAGCCAAGGATCGGCTCATACACGAGCTAAGCATGAAGGATCTACAAAGATTTGGCAAGAAACGAAGGTTAGGTCCGCTAACTGATGAGTCCCTATTATATACATATTTTCGGACTCATTTAGGCTAGTTTTTCTGCTTTTGTGCTTCAGTTTCAATCATATTTCCTTTATTCATGCTTTTATTAGAAGTATATAGTTGTGCCTGTTTTTGTGTGCAATTGCGCACTTTGTTGTTGGGGGTAAGCACTTCGTGCTTCCCATTGTATTTTCTGTATCTCTGTGCTGCTGGACGTGTATTCCCAGCCGTTGATCTTGTATGCAGGTGACCTGATCGTCCCGTTTTCCCTAGAAGTCATTTCTGTGCATATCGCACGGTCGTGCGTTTCCTTGACGCACAGTCGGTGGCGGTCGTGCATTTGTGTCTGGGAAAAAAACGGAGCGTCGGAGTTTACTCGTGCGTTTTGACGCACGGGCGGATTTGCCCGTGCGAGAGTAAAACGCACGGTCAACCTGTGTCTTGATGATTTCTGAGCGTCGGAATTTACCCGTGCGTTTGAATGCACGGGCGGCATTGGTCGTGCGTGAGCAAAACGCACGGGCGCAAGCCTTCTTCTCCTGCACGCCGGTTGAGCTTAAGTATCGCACGGTCCACGCACGGTCGTGCGTTCGACCGTGCGCGACCATTTTTCTGACGTTTTTCTATAAAAGCTGCAGCTTTGACCTAAATCCGGAGACGCCCGTACGCGCCGTACAGCAGTGCGATTCCGCCATTTCCACCAGGGTTTTGTCCCTTAGGCCTCCTCCTTCATCCTAGGGCTTCAAGAGAGATCTAGACGCCATCACCTTCAAGCAAGAGGAAGCTTGCAACCTCCACCGGATCGTGAGACGAAGAAGACGGGTCCATTGGAGAGTAGTGATAGCTCTCTCTACCCCGGACGCAGTTGCTGACCGAGCTTGGACGCGGATTGACAACCCAGCGATTCCAACCGTGAATCTTCAACAAGACTTTGGATTCGGTCGATTTCTTGCCTTGTACTTCTCTTATTGATGTGTAGATGTGTAGATCTCATTATTATGATGAAGTAGAGTGCATAAACTTGTTTGTATTTCTATATTTCATGTCTATGTGAAATTATTTTATGGTTTATGTTGCTTGAGGTGCGCCCCATTCCATCATCCACCCCGCCATTGCGTTCGTTGCCGCACTAGCAATTACTAGTGGCGTGCGTGTCGAAGAGGTGCTTACGACCCTCATTCCAGTTTCCTACTCGTCCATCCGCCCTTACGAAGTAGCGCGCTCAACGCCTACGTAGATTCCATTCCGCCAAGCGAAGCTTTGCATAGCGGCATCGCATAGGAGTAGTGATAGATTTTTCACTTTATTTTCCACAAACCAAATCAACCCCCCCCCCCCCCATTTCCGCAATCCATCCGCCTTAAAGGACTTCGATCTCAAGTCCTTCCTCGATAGATAGCTCCACCTTACTGTGTTCCCTCGAGATTCGATACTCGGGGATTACTCCTCGTTTTGTATTACTTGAACGATCGGTACACTGCCGTTTCGTGTCGCAGTTTTACTACCGCCTATAGCGGTGTGCTAGGATTTGCGCCATCAAGTTTTTGGCGCCATTGCCGGGGAACACAGACGTGTGAGTTTTCTGGAGAGGGAGAATCTGAGATTTAAGCCCTTCCATTTGTGTATTGCATTTTTTGTTTTATTTCTTCCTATTCTGTTTTCCTGTTTTTATTAGGTTGTTTAGTAAATTTTTGTTAGGTGTAGTATTTTGCACAATAGTGTTTTTATTTTGAATCATTTTATCTTCACACTATGTGGGCTTCATTTAATATTCGATGTCGTTGGTGTGGAGATATTTCTCATGCTAGTGATAGATGTCCAAAGGGAGATAATAGCCCTAGCACTCAAGGCTCAGTATATGGAGCACCGACTTCGTCTGGTACTCCATATGGTGCGCGTAAGTCCTATGGCTATTCTGCCGAGCCTCTGCCGTCATACTTCTTTTCGGCTTCAGCACCTACTGTGCCAAAGAAGCCTGTAAGGCAGTGCTCGTTTTGTCAGAGCATGGATCATGCCTTGAAGGATTGTGCTGCTTTTCTTCGTCAGATGGATGAGGATGACGAGTCGGATATCCGGATCGTCCCGAATCCTAACTCTTGTGGCACACCTTCAACATCCGGTTATGTGTTTGTGTCACCTTCACATTTTGAAGGGTATGGCGTGGACACAGTCACCAGATGTGTGGCTGATCTAGGCACTGACATTGCAGAGCCCATCTCCCTTGTACATCCATCTCCTAGCGTAGATTTGATTCTTTGTGAGGAACCAATGCTTGACTTTTATCCAAGCACTATTCCTCCCCCTTTTGTGCATTATACTACATTCATTTCTGACAATATTGTTGAGGATGTGTCGCAGGATGAGGCTGGCGATCTAAGTGTGCCTGCTCCTATGGAGGAGGACAACCTTCTAGGTGAAGAGGAGCTTTCCTCAGCACCGGTGGAGGAAGTCCAAACCCTTAGATTGGCCACTGTCGATCCCGCCGAATCTTGTGGCATTGATGACAATGCCAACATTATTTTACTTTCCCAACCTGATGGGAGTGAGACCGGGACCACTCCTCCGCCTGATTTTTATTTATGTTCTTCTTCTCTTTAATTTCTTGACCCCCCTTCTGCTATATCTGAGCCTGTGCAGGTTGAGTCTCCACAGGTACATCAGGAGGACTTGGAGCTTCCAGCTCAGGTCAATGATGATAGCATCCTCATGTGCGAGGAGGTTGATCCCTCCTCCAATGAGGAAGCTCCCCCATTGATCTCTTTCTCCTGCTGCCTCCCTGGAGATGACACCTTGCTAGGCAAGGATTTATTTTGTGGTGAGATGAGTGAGGACCAGGCCTCCTCCTCTTCTTACTTCCTATTCCCGCTACTTGTGTTCAGCAGGTATCTTTATTTAGGTAGGGGAATAACTGTCTTATCGCCGTATTGGTACCCGCTACCGACATGCATATTAGAACAGCTGCCTGTTCACTTTTCTTTTCATAGGCCCATTAGCTAGAACTGTACAAAAGCCAAATAAGTCATGCTGGGAGGACAATAATCCCAGTAGTTATTTTAATTTTTCATGTTTTTTAATGTATCCCCTGCAAAAACTAGCTTATTTTGTGTTATTTTAGTTTTCGTGTGTGGAGACCACCATTTGCAGGTATTTTCTATTTGTGAAGGCGGTGGTCGTGATTCTTCGTAGAACTTCACTACAGGCTTCCGGAATGCTTACTTGCTGAGCATTGGGTACCCTCGTCCCCTAAAACTTTGTTTTAGAATATCTTAATATATAGTTTAAGTTTGGGGGAGACCTGTTTGTGTACCCACTCACGTGCACAGTTATTTAGCATGCTAGAAGCTTCTTTATCTAAGAATCATTTTTGTTCATTTTGTCTGCACACTTAGCACCCACTTGAGCGTGTATTTTACCTTTAGCGCGTCACGAGTATAACTCATCCCTTTGTGCATATGAGAAAATGTTTGTGCTAGCTTTTAAATTATGTAGTGGAATAAAATGTTGGCTCCGGTGTTTCTAGTCAAGTACTCATGCAAGTATAGTAATTCATGTAGATTAGATTTCTCCTTATACTATTAGCTTTATGCATTTTTATTAGTATAAATATTGTTTACTATACTCAAATGATGAATCCGGTCTGAATCAAACGGTAGCGTAGGGATGTGTGTAGACGTTTGCTAGATTCGTATTGCTCGAGTCGGGAGAAAGGAGAATCTTTCTCGGTGGCTAGAACTTGCCCCAAGCGATTCTCGAAGCATTGACATAAGATAGTTTGAGTGCGTGAGAATGACGTAGGCCATCATTTTGGCCAGGTTGAGCTTTGTGTACCATTCCTATCATTTATTCCTTGCTAGCCCATTTTATGCCTACCCCTTCATTTGATTCAGCTCCACATATTTTTCACCAAAGCCTAAAAGCCCAACCTAGTTGCATAACCAAAATCGAGCTTAAAATTTATTAGTATTTTCATGTTGGGGTGTGACTGTACTGCTTTTTGTGTGAAGTTGTGGTTATGCTCATTAGAAAATATGCTGAAAAAAAGAAATGAAAATAAAAGAAGAATGAAGAAGAAAAAGAAAAGAAATAAAAGAGAGATAAAAATGATTTTAATGAAAAATGTTTGTATAAATTTATGATTGGGAGTAGGGACTGCACACACCTATGTTGCAAAAGTTCAAGTCTGGGGGTGTGTTGCACTTGTAAGCTTATAGCTGTGTGGGTAGCTTGACTTAAAGCTCATTTTGGGTTGGGTGTGCTTAGCCTCCAGGTTTACCTTTGTTTACCTCACCGTAACCCAAGCCCCATTCTAAACCTACAAGTCCTACTGACTCACGCCTTGAGCCAATCTATTGTAGTGGAGAGAATGTGACCGGGCAAGCCTATGGTCACCGACACAGATGGATTTCGGTGGAGTTTTTCCGGCACCCTGATCTTTAGCAATGCTCGCCTCAGCATTCAGTTTACTTTCTCCGTATGCGAGACCGGATGATTCACCGTATTCTCATTTTGAGTAGAAGTAACAATTATTTATATTTTTAGAAATTCATAACTCTGTGTATAATTAGAAATCTTCTCTAGTTTTCTTATACGTACATGAGCATGCGACTTCGCATGGTATTCCATTTTGTAATTTTTAGTTAGCTATCTCATATTCCCGCTTGCGTAGGAATTGTTTGCTCGGGATGCGCAAACAGGAAAGTCTGGGGGTGTGATGAGTCCCTATTATATACATATTTTCAGACTCATTTAGGCTAGTTTTTCTGCTTTTGTGCTTCAGTTTCGTTCATATTTCCTTTATTCATGCTTTTATTAGAAGTATATAGTTGTGCCTGTTTTTATATGTAATTGCGCACTTTGTTGTTGGGGGTAAGCACTTCGTGCTCCCCATTGTATTTTTTTTATCTCTATGCTGCTGGACGTGTATTCCCAGCCGTTGATCTTGTATGCAGGTGACCTGATCGTCCCGTTTTCCCCAAAAGTCATTTTTGTGCATATCGCACGGTCGTGCGTTTCCTTGATGCACGGTCGGTGGCGGTCGTGCATTTGTGTCTGGGCAGAAAATGGAGCGTCGGAGTTTACTCGTGCGTTTTTACGCACGGGCGGATTCACCCGTGCGAGAGTAAAATGCACTGTCGACCTGTGTCTTGATGATTTCTGAGCGTCGGAATTTACCCGTGCGTTTGAACGCACGGGCGGCATTGGTCGTGCGTGAGCAAAATGCACGGGCGCAAGCCTTCTTCTCCTGCTCGCCGGCTGAGCTTAAGTATCGCACGGTCCACGCACGGTCATGCGTTCGACCGTGCGCGACCATTTTTCTGACGTTTTTCTATAAAAGCTGCAGCTTCGACCTAAATCCGGAGACGCCCGCGCCGTACAGCAGTATGATTCCGCCATTTCCACCAGGGTTTCATCCCTTAGGCCTCCTCCTTCATCCTAGTGCTTCAAGAGAGATCTAGACGCCATCACCTTCAAGCAAGAGGAAGCTTGCAACCTCCACCGGATCGTGAGATGAAGAAGACGGGTCCATTGGAGAGTAGTGACAGCTCTCTCTACCCCGGATGCAGTTGCTGACCGAGCTTGGACGCGGATTGACAACCCAGCGATTCCAACCGTGAATCTTCAACAAGACTTCAGATTCGGTCGATTTCTTGCCTTGTACTTCTCTTATTGATGTGTAGATGTGTAGATCTCATTATTATGATGAAGTAAAGTGCATAAACTTGTTTGTATTTCTATATTTCATGTCTATGTGAAATTATTTTATGGTTTATGTTGCTTGAGGTGCGCCCCATTCCATCATCCACCCCGCCATTGCGTTCGTTGCCGCACTAGCAAGTGCTAGTGGCGTGCGTGTCGAAGAGGAGCTTACGACCCTCATTCGATTTGCCTACTCGTCCATCCGCCCTTACGAAGTAGCGCGCTCAAGGCCTACGTAGATTCCATTCCGCCAAGCGAAGCTTTGCATAGCGGCATCGCATAGGAGTAGTGATAGATTTTTTACTTTATTTTCCACAAACCAAATCACCCCCCCCCCCCCCCCCCCCCCGTTTCCGCAATCCATCCGCCTTAAAGGACTTCGATCTCAAGTCCTTCCTCGATAGATAGCTCCACCTTACCGTGTTCCCTCGAGATTCGATACTCGGGCATTACTCCTCGTTTTATATTACTTGAACGATCGGTACACTGCCGTTTTGTGCCGCAGTCTTACTACCGCCTATAGCGGTGTGCTAGGATTTGCTCCATCACTAACCCTAGCGCTAAAATTTCACGGAACTGACAATACTTACCATGCACGCGAAGAGCACGACGAGAGCTTTCCAGATCTATGCTCCGGTGAAGATTTCATGCACTGGAGCTCCGGGGGTGGCAGTCGGATGCTCCACGGAAGCTCGCTCTTCTCTCATTCTCTCGCGCACTCTCTGGATCGGTGATTCCGGAAGGAAGAAGATGAATAATAACATATAATTTTAATATATATAGATATAATGGGTGAATAGTAATAATAATAAGAAGAAGAAGAATAAGAAGGGTCGAACCAAAGGTCACCGATTCCAACGAAATTCACACCGAAGTCAAAAGTCAGCGCTACGAATCCAACGGAGAAGTCGAAATCAAAATCCGATGGGCCATTCTTCAGATATAAATTTCTGAAGTTTACGGTGAAAGATAATTCTACAAATCTTTGAAAAATCATTGGGGCTCTACAAACGCTCGGAACGCCACAAAACTTCGATTAGCCTTTCTAAAATTAAGCAATTTAATTTTCTAACTCAAAATTTTCCAATTCCGGCACGCTTAAAAATTTGGTCGACTTGACCGAACGGATGCAAAAATGTGCAACCAAGGGCGCACCGATAACTCTGCACTCACGTAATGCCCTTACGTCATTACGACGTCAAAGAAGGATAAAATAATTACAAAAAATTCAAGGGCGTTACAGTCACCCAACCAAAAAGTAAGTTTCGTCCCGAAACATAGAACGCAAATGAATCACAAAGGGAAAAGGGAGGGATAAGCTAACACTCGCTGGATAGAAATGCTAACCAAAGAGGACAATAGGAATAGAAGCGGATAAGATTTCATCTCACCACTCAAAAAAATGATTACCCATTCCCTGTTCAAAATTCACGACAAAGTCTCCTAAATTCAGCACCTCCCAATTAACCTAAGCGAGGGCATCACCTAAAAGGAAAAGGATAACCCTAAATGCCCGGACTCTACATCACTGAATCTCTAGGGGAAACTTATAACTATGGGGATCTGCTAATCGATCAACCACCTAACGAAGACCGTCTACGAAACTCTCTATCCATAAAAGATCGAGTAGAACTTGAATCAAAAAGAATGCACACTCATTATCCTCTACCTTAATCTCACCTGCAATATCTCGCATATTATCGATATAACAAAAATCCAAATCCACAACTGTAACGCCCCAGAATTTTTTATTTTTATTTAAAACATTAATTCAGTCATGGCGAGGGCGTTACTGTCTTCGGTGTGTCGCCATTTTTCATCTCGAGCTTTTGCGAGGTCGCATTGGATAAAATCTCTATTTATTTTGGTATAAAAGGTTTACTTAGCCTATACAATAACTTCTTACAGTAAATTCCTTATAAATTCCTTTATAAAATTATATATATAATTCCTTTATAAAGAATTCTTTATATATCATTCTGTACAGTTTATTCATAAATAAATTTCTTATGAAAATCTATTTGCAAAGAAGGTAAGTGGAGTCCAGATGGAATCCACCACCATTATCTTTATTTAAGAGGTCACATTTCTTCCGATGAAAGTCTTCTCCCAGTTCTCATTTTGTGAGTCCAGTCGAGGGAGAGAGGAGGTCGGAGGTTAGGGTTTCGTCGGAGGTGACTTCCAGTGGTGGAGGTGGGCGGATCTCTCGTCAGAGCATGGTTTAGGAGAGCTCTCGTCGAGTTATTCCTCAGTGAAGGAGGCTTTGCGGCGGTGGCTTTTGGTTAAGGCAAGAAGTCTTCTTCTTCTTCTTCCTCTTCTTCTTCTTCATCTTCTTCTTCTTATTCTTCTTATTCTTCTTTTTATTTGAAATGCTGGTTTGATTATGTAAGTAAAGGAAAAAATTAGGTATTTTGTGAGTTTTCGGTTTTCAAAGGGTTTAGAGTAGCTGTGTAGAAATTTCTGAGTGCTAAGTAAAATTCATCGAGTCATCTCGAGTGGTAAAGTTAAATTCGTCGAGTCCTCTCGAGTGGTTAAGTAAATTCATCGAGTCATCTCGAGTGGTTAAGTTAAATTCGTCGAGTGAGCCCAATTCATCGAGTGAGCTCAATTTGTCGAGTGAGCTAATTTCGTCGAGTGAACTTGTGAGGTTAAGTTAAATTTGTCGAGTCTTCTCGAGTAGTTAAGTAATATTCGTCGGTTCATCTCGAGTGGTTATGTAAAATTCGTCGAATCATCTCGAGTGGTTAAGTAAAATTCATCGAGTCATCTCGAGTGGTTAAGTAAAATTCATCGAGTCATCTCGAGTGGTTAAGTTAAATTCAGCGAGTCATCATTAAATTTGTCGAGACAACTTGAGTGGTTATATAAATTCGTCGAGTCATCTCGAGTGGTTAAGTAAAATTCATCGAGTCATCTCGAGTGGTTAGTTAAATTTGTCGATTCATCTCGAGTGGTTAATTAAATTTGTCGAGTCATCTCGAGTGGTTAAGTAAATTCGTCGAGTCATCTTGAGTAGTTAAGTTAAATTCGTCGAGTGGGCTCAATTCGTCGAGTGAGCTCAATTCGTCGATTGCACTCGTGTGGCTAAGTTAAATTCGTCGAGTGAATTCCTGAGGGTGAGTTCTTATTGCGATATGGTAAGTTGGTAATGTTAAATATTATTGTGCGGTTGATCAGTTTGACCATTACCTCTGAGCCGCACTGACGGACAAGTGGTTGGCCTTGATCAATTTGACCATCACATCTGAGCTGCACTAATGGACAAGTGGTTGGACTTGATCAGTTTGACCATCACCTCTGAGCCGCACTAACAGACAAGTGGTTGGCTGATGAGTCCTCATCATATACACATATATGGACTCATCTGGGCCGTTATTTAGCCAATATCACGCACTTTAGCCTTATTATAGCTTATATTTGATAACCATGCTAGGTGCACATTTACGCCCATTTTGGTGTGTTTTTCGTGTTTATTATCTTTAGTAGTATTCATGTGCTTGTTAAGTGCCACTTTCAGTGGCTAGATCTGTGTTTGTGCTGGAATAGGAGGCGTGCAAGTGTTTCCGGTGCAATTCTGCACAGGAACACTGCGCATGATCACTTGTTCTAGTGCGCACGACCACCGGTCGTGCGCCACTGATCGTGCGCACTTAACCCTTTTTACGAGTTCTGTCTGGTGCAGTGCGCACGACTATCGACGCTAGTGCGCACGACCACCGGTCGTGCGCCACTGTTCGTGCGCACTCATCATTAAATTTCTGAGTTCTGTTTGGTCTAATGCGCACGAGCACCGACGATAGTGCGCACGACCACCGGTCGTGCGCCACTGGTCGTGCGAACATGTTATTTTATAATTTCTGTCTTTGCAGGTTCCGTCCAGGCAGAGCGCACGATCACCGAATGCTAGTGCGCACGACCACTGGTCGTGCGCCAATGACCGTGCGCACTGTTTAATTCCAGCGCCTATAAATTCCCTGCTCGCGATTTTAGGTCGATCGCTCGCTTCCAGCCGCCGTTTTCCGCCCGATTCCGCCCGATTTCGCCCCTCCACCGTCGCCCACCATATAGAGGTGCTCCGGGCTTATTCTTCACGCCAATCTTGAGCCGGAGTTTCCTCTCGGCCTCCTCCTTCATCCAAGAGCTCCAAAGGAAGACCTAGCCGCTATCTCCATCGAGCAAGAGGAAGTTGGCAACCTCCACCGGATCGTGACACGAAGAAGACGGGTCCATTGGAGAGTCGTGACAGCTCTCTCTACCCCGGACGTAGTTGCGGACCGAGCTTGGACGCGGATTGACAACCCGGCGATTCCAACCGTGAATCTTCAACGAGCCTTCGGATTCGGTCGATTTCTTGCCTTATTCTCCTTTTATTGATGTATTTGCAACTAGATCTAACATTATGATGAAGTGTATTTTGATTAAATAGCATTTTTACTTGATTATGTCTATGTGATTGAGTATTTTTGTTTATATTATTGAGGTGCGCCTTGTGGTGTGGTTTGTTGTTTGTCCGGTGCCGCACTAGCAATTGCTAGTGGCGTGCTTGTCGAAGAGGTGCTTGCGACCCTCATTCCACTAGCCTACTCGCCCATTCGCCTACCGAAGCGTGGCATCGCGGCCCGTAATCCATTCGCCTATCGAAGCAGCGCGCTCAAGGCCTGCATAGTTCGATTCCATTAGCCTTCTCGTCCATCCGCCCTTGCGACGCAGCGCGCTCAAGGCCTGCCTAGTTTCCATCCCGCCAAGCGAAGCTTTGCATAGCGGCATTGCATAGGAGTAGTTGTTAGCTTTTATTTTGTTTTCCAAAAGCCAACCCAACTCCCCCGCAATCCATCCGATTTAAGGACTTCGATCTCAAGTCCTGCCTCAATAGTAAACTCCACCTTATTGTGTTCCTCAAGAGACCGACACTCGGGGATTTATTCCCAACATTTATTACTTGAACGATCGGTACACTGCCGTTTCGTGTCGCAGTCAAGCTACCGTCTATAGCGGTGTGTGAGATTTGCGCCATCAAGTTTTTGGCGCCGTTGCCGGGGAACACAGTCGTGTGAGTTTTCTGGAGAGGGAGAACCTGAGAGAAAAGCCCTTCCATTTGTAAATTGCATTTTCTGTTATTTTATTTCTGTTCTTTTTATTCCATTTTCTTGTTTTTATTAGGTTGCTTTAGTAAATTTTTGTTAGGTGTAGTATTTTGCACATTTTGTCTGAATCGTATTATCTTCACATTATGTGGGCACATCTAAATTTCCGTTGCCGTTGGTGTGGAGCTACTTCCCACTCTAGTGTTGAATGCCCTACGGAGAATAGTAGGCATAATTCCTCTCGCCCAGCATATAGAGCATCGACTCCGTCTGATACTCCATATGGTGCGCGTAAGTCTTATGGCTACTGATAGGAAAATTATTTTCCCGAAATAGATTCGGTAAGAAAATAATTTTATTTAATTTGCTAAGAGGCAAGCGCACCTATCGCGTGTAGTATATATATGATGAAAATATCATAACATAGTCGTATTGGTCCTGGGTCCCGTCGAGTATTGTTACTTCGAGCTACGCGTATTGTTTTATCGAATATAAAAATAGATGAAAGTTTATGCATTAATTAAAAACAATGATAACAATCGCGGGCTTGGTGTGCGTCTAGCAAAAACCAAGAAAAGCGATAATACAATAATAAGTGCATTAATTTGAAAACGAAAAATGATAACATAACAATCGCGGGCTTGGTGTGCGTTTAGCAAAAACCAAGAAAAGCGATAGAAAAGACAAAAAGGACGCACTAAATTAAAACGCACACACTCTACGAAATTGAAATGAAAGCGATAAATTGCAGGAATTAAAGAAATGCAATCCCTACCCAAATAGGTAGAGGGGAAATAAATGCGTGAGCAAGTTCTACCCAAACGGGTAGACGGGAAATAAATGCAGTGCAAGTTCTACCCAAACGGGTAGACGGGAAATAAATGCAGGACGAGTCCTATCCAAATGGATAGGCGGGAAATAAATGCATTGCAATAATGAAATAAAACTAAGCTATTAAACGAAATAACGAAAACAAAAACACGAATTAAAAAGTAATGACAACAAAAAAAAATGACGGAAACGAAAATGATTAAAACATAAAACAACAAAAACACGAATAATAAAAACATAAAGTGAAAATACGAAAACGAAGAAAGCATTACGAGAGAAAAACGCTCGCTTTGAAGCGATTTTAAACGCAGCCCGAATATCCCATTCTAAACTACCGTGTCAAGGAAGAAAAGAACGAAAAATTATGACGACGCATAAATTCGAATATAAGCGAGAAAACCGATTTTATGGCGACGAATAAATCTAGCTAAAGAAAGAAAAATTGCGAAAATTGAAGTGCGGAAATAAAGCTAAGTTATGAATTGAAATACGGTGCAGAAATACGAAATTGCAGAATTTGAAATTACGCTACGAATGCACGAAAAAAACTAAATTTATTTATTGCCATAATAACGGGGTTTACAGGAAATAAAATTACAAAATTAAAAACATTTAATTACAACATTTATATTACAAAAAGAAAATAAAATAAACACCTAATTAATTACATAAAAAAGAAAATAAAAAATTACAAAAAGTGGACAAAATATTGTGGAAGATCACCCAAAAGGCCAATCCATTAGGAGCCAAGAGGTTCCAAGAGGTTCCAAGAGGGGGAATTGATGAGGGGGTCGGCCTCTATTTATAGGCAAAATTTTGGAATTACACGCCCTCGGTCACGGGCGTGTCTGAGGGCGTGACACGGCTTGGGGTGCGAATAGCCAGAACAGCTGGATCCAGGCTGGCATCTAGAAGGTTTGATCGGCGACTTTGGAAGTACACGGGCGTGTTCTAAGGAACACGGGCGTGTTCGATGTCGGCAGGCTTGAGCTTGAACTGGGCGTGACACCTGGCGTGTCCTTTGGTTTTCTGGAAGCTTTGTTGAGTCACGGCCTCGGTCACGGGCGTGACTAGATCACGGCCGTGACATTGGGCGTGACATTGACATTTGGGCTCGAATTGTGGCTGAACAACCAACACGGGCGTGACCTAGTACACGGCCTCGGTCACGGGCGTGACCGAGGGCGTGACCTAGTATTTGAGCTGGAAAAAAAGACAAAAATGAAAATTATCAGAAATTATTGAACACGCCCTTGGACACGGGCGTGTCCGAGGGCGTGACTTAATAAAATTACAGAAATTTTATAAAATGAAAATAAAACTAAGTTAAAAACAAAAATAGCAAAAACAAACATTTTATTCATTAATTTACATATATTATTTACAAATTTAATTAAAACTATACTAAAAACTATATAGAAAAATGCGTATATTTTCTATTTATCAGCTACTCTGCTGAGCCATTACCGTCATACTTCTTTTCGGCTCCAGCTCCCGCTGTGCCAAAGAAGCCTGCTAGGCAGTGCCAGTTTTGTCGGAGCACAGATCACGCCCTGAAGGATTGTGCTGCTTTTCATCGCCAATTGGATGAGGATGACGAGCCGGATATTCGGATCGTCCCAACTCCTAGCTCTGGCGGCACACCTTCAACATCCGGCTATGTGTCTTTGTCACCTTCACATTTTGAAGGGTATGACATGGATACGGTCACCGGATGTGTGGCTGATCTATGCACCGACATTGCTGAGCCAATTCTCCATGTGCCTCCACCACTTCTAGTGGATTCAATTCTTTCCCCTATTGTGCATTCTACATTCGTTTCTGACGACATTGTCGATGATGTGTCGCAGGATGAGGTTGTTGATCTTAGTGTTGTGCCTATTCCTATGGAGGAGGACAACCTTCTAGGTGAAGAGGAGTTTTCCTCAACACCGGTGGAGGAAGTCCAAATCCTTAGCCTGGCCACCGTTGATCCCGCCGACTCTTGCAGCATTGATGACAATGCTAACATTATTTTACTTCCCCAACCTGATGGGAGTGAGACCGGGACCACTCCCCCGATTAATGTTTATTTATGTCATTCGTCTTCTTTATTTCTCGACCCCCCTTCTTCATTCGAGCCTGTGCAGGTTGAGTCTTCACAGGTATCCCAGGAGGACTTGGAGCTTTTTGCTCAAGTCAATGATGTGAGCATCCTCTCATGTGAGGAGGTTTATTCCCCCTCCGTAGAGGAAGCTCCACTCATTGCCTTTTCCTCCAACTGCCTCCCTGTTGACGACGCCTTGCTAGGCAAGGATATTTTTGGTGAGTTGAGTGAGGACCAGGCCTCCTCCTCTTCTTACTTTCTCTACCCTCTACCTGTGAGGAGCAGGTATCTATATCTCGATAGAGGGGTGACTGTTCTATCTCCGTATCGGTACTCGCTACCGACACGCATATTAGGCCAGTTACCTGTCCACTTCTCCTTCCATAGGCCCATTAGCTAGAATCGTTAAGATTTTGAATAAGTCGTGCTGGGATGACAATAACCCCAGTAGTTATCTTCCTTTTCTGCAATTTTTATTTTTATCTAATCATGTTTAGTTAGTAGTATTTTCTTTTCAGTTTTCTATTTTCTTCTGTTTTTGCGGAGCTGACCCCCTGCAGGTATCTCTTCTGGATGACGGACGCTGCAGCTTAGTCCAGGTTTACACGCCAATCTTCTGGTGTGCTCATTTCTGAGCACTGGGTACTCTCTTTCCCTAGCATTATTCTGAATTTTATAGCTGCATTTTGCGCATATTGTTTAGTTTAAGTCTGGGGGGGGGGAGTGTACCGAGTGTTCACTACACGTGTACACGTTTTTGCATATCAGAAGTATATTTTTATCATTACACACCACTTCACCCACTTGAGCGCGCACTCATCTGTTTGCTTGCTCTGTTGTGAATTTAATTCTTTTGCTTATTTGGGAAAATCTAGGTGATGGCTTAGGACTATGTAGCAGAGTAAAATGTTGACTCTATTAGTGCTCCTAGTCGAGTGCTCGGTTGCATAGAAATTTGTGTAGATTAGACTTCTTTTTATGCTTATGGTTTTATATTTTTCTATTAGTGTAAATGTTGTTTACTCTACTCAAATGGTGAATCCAGTGGAATCAAACGGTAGCATAGGGATGTGTGTAAACGATCGCTAGACTCGTATTGCTTGAGTCGGGAGAAAGGAGAATCTTTCTCGGTGGCTAGAACTTGCCCCAAGCGATTCTTGAAGCATGGGTATACGGTTAGTCAATTGTGTGAATGTGATATAGGCCATCATTTTGGCCCGGTTGAGCCTTTGTGCCTATCCCTACCGCTATATCCTCGCTAGCCCAGTTGTGCCTACCCGTTCTTTGATTCAGCCCCACTTTTATTTCACCAAAGCCCAAACGCCAATCCTAGTCGCACACCCAAATCGGAGCTTTAGCTGTTTATTATTTTCATGAGTTGGGTTGTTGATGTTGTGGTACTTTTGTGAAAATGTGGATGTGCCTCATTGATAGATTTGCTGAAAATGTTTTGAAAAGAAAAGGAAAGAAAATGAGAAAAAGAAGAGAAGTGAAAAGAAAAGAAAAAGATGAGCTTTAATGAAAAATTTATGTATAGATTTATGTTTGGGAGTAGGCGGTGCACGCACCCATGTTGTTAAGTTCAAGTCTGGGGGTGTTGTGTACCCGCGTGTTTGTGTGGCGAATGAGGATTGTATCCTGCATTAGCTCATTTGGGTTTAGTGCTTGAGCCGTCGTTTTTATCTTTGTTTATCCTCACCTAAACCCAAGCCCCAATTAAAACCTAAAGTCCTATTGATTCACGCATTTGAGTCAAACCAGTGCCGTGGAGAGAATGTGACCGGGCAAGCCTATGGTCACCGACACTGATGGATTTCAGTGGAGTTTTTCCCGCATCCCGATCTTGGGCAATGCTCGTCTCAGCGTTTAGTTTACTTTCTCCGTATGCATGACCGAATGATTCACCGTAATTCACCATTTTGAGTAGTTGTAATATGCTTTTACTCTTTTAGAAATATATAAACTGTTTTTTTATAATTAGACGTCTTTTCTACTATTCTTCTTATGCACGTGAGCATGCGACTTCGCATGGTACTCTGTACTGTAGTTTTAAGATATCTACTTTTCTTTCCCCGTTCGCGTAGAATTTGTTTGCTCGGGACGCGCAAACAGTTAAGTCTGGGGGTGTGATGAGTCCTCATCATATACACATATATGGACTCATCTGGGCCGTTATTTAGCCAATATCACGCACTTTAGCCTTATTATAGCTTATATTTGATAACCATGCTAGGTGCACATTTACGCCCATTTTGGTGTGTTTTTCGTGTTTATTATCTTTAGTAGTATTCATGTGCTTGTTAAGTGCCACTTTCAGTGGCTAGATCTGTGTTTGTGCTGGAATAGGAGGCGTGCAAGTGTTTCCGGTGCAATTCTGCACAGGAACACTGCGCATGATCACTTGTTCTAGTGCGCACGACCACCGGTCGTGCGCCACTGATCGTGCGCACTTAACCCTTTTTACGAGTTCTGTCTGGTGCAGTGCGCACGACTATCGACGCTAGTGCGCACGACCACCGGTCGTGCGCCACTGTTCGTGCGCACTCATCATTAAATTTCTGAGTTCTGTTTGGTCTAATGCGCACGACCACCGACGATAGTGCGCACGACCACCGGTCGTGCGCCACTGGTCGTGCGAACATGTTATTTTATAATTTCTGTCTTTGCAGGTTCCGTCCAGGCAGAGCGCACGATCACCGAATGCTAGTGCGCACGACCACTGGTCGTGCGCCAATGACCGTGCGCACTGTTTAATTCCAGCGCCTATAAATTCCCTGCTCGCGATTTTAGGTCGATCGCTCGCTTCCAGCCGCCGTTTTCCGCCCGATTCCGCCCGATTTCGCCCCTCCACCGTCGCCCACCATATAGAGGTGCTCCGGGCTTATTCTTCACGCCAATCTTGAGCCGGAGTTTCCTCTCGGCCTCCTCCTTCATCCAAGAGCTCCAAAGGAAGACCTAGCCGCTATCTCCATCGAGCAAGAGGAAGTTGGCAACCTCCACCGGATCGTGACACGAAGAAGACGGGTCCATTGGAGAGTCGTGACAGCTCTCTCTACCCCGGACGTAGTTGCGGACCGAGCTTGGACGCGGATTGACAACCCGGCGATTCCAACCGTGAATCTTCAACGAGCCTTCAGATTCGGTCGATTTCTTGCCTTGTTCTCCTTTTATTGATGTATTTGCAACTAGATCTAACATTATGATGAAGTGTATTTTGATTAAATAGCATTTTTACTTGATTATGTCTATGTGATTGAGTATTTTTGTTTATATTATTGAGGTGCGCCTTGTGGTGTGGTTTGTTGTTTGTCCGGTGCCGCACTAGCAATTGCTAGTGGCGTGCTTGTCGAAGAGGTGCTTGCGACCCTCATTCCACTAGCCTACTCGCCCATTCGCCTACCGAAGCGTGGCATCGCGGCCCGTAATCCATTCGCCTATCGAAGCAGCGCGCTCAAGGCCTGCATAGTTCGATTCCATTAGCCTTCTCGTCCATCCGCCCTTGCGACGCAGCGCGCTCAAGGCCTGCCTAGTTTCCATCCCGCCAAGCGAAGCTTTGCATAGTGGCATTGCATAGGAGTAGTTGTTAGCTTTTATTTTGTTTTCCAAAAGCCAACCCAACTCCCCCGCAATCCATCCGATTTAAGGACTTCGATCTCAAGTCCTGCCTCAATAGTAAACTCCACCTTATTGTGTTCCTCAAGAGACCGACACTCGGGGATTTATTCCCAACATTTATTACTTGAACGATCGGTACACTGCCGTTTCGTGTCGCAGTCAAGCTACCGTCTATAGCGGTGTGTGAGATTTGCGCCATCATTGGCCTTGATTAGTTTGACCATCACCTCTGAGCCGCACTGATGGACAAGTGGTTGGATTTGATCAGTTTGACCATCACCTATGATCCGCAGGGACGAACACGTGGTTGGTTATACTCGCTTGGTGTTAGTTCCCCTTTATTCTCGTTTATTGAGCTGACTTTATTAATGTTTATTACTCCTACTTCTCTTGCTATCTGGTAATCCTACCTAGCTTTTTGTGTGGCTTTCTTGCTCCCCTTTTTTGGGCAGAGGCATTTCTTTCTTTTGAATGCCTCAGGTTCAGGTGTGTAGTTGAGATGGTGGTTAGGTGGCCTCTCCTAGGCTCTTGAAGGTGGTGCATTCTTCTCTCCTCGGTGATGAGTCCGTTTGTTTATTTGTAGACACTTTCAGGTTTCTATATGGGTTCATGTCAGCTTGTTGATGCCCTTTGTAGTTTCTAGTGGTATATTGTAAATTTTGCTGCTCTGCTGGTATATCTTGTTGATGAATATTTGCTCTCTGGGAATGTTTTATGTTAGGTTGCATGTTAGATATTTTAAGTATCAAGAAAATTACATTTCAATTTCATAGCATGGTTTTATATTAGTATCATCTATTTTAAACTGCGCATACGAAAACCTTCTATGTATACAAAACTCAGGAAATTGCATATCCTCAGGACTTCTTTTTTTGGTTGTGGTGCTAGCCTAGAATAAAGTGAAAGTATTTTTCGCTGCGTAATTATATACTTTTATGGGTGGACTAGTTGATCCACTAGGCCGAGGGACACAGTTTCAAGGATAAACTTACTTCAACTATAAACTTTAAATTTGTCTTCTTGGAAAGATAATATGTACATTAAAGAGGCCTGAGCATCTGTAGTTGTCCCCTACCGGACGTGGCATCACATCGCATGTTTTCCCCGACTCTGATCATATATTTATATATTTATGTATGAGGGAAAATGCGGGTTGCGACAGTTGGTATCAAAGGAAGGTTAGTTTTGTTCGTTTGGTTCATTATACGATTTAGTTGAATGACCATTCGTTCTTAGAATCTTGATTCATTGCATACACACGCCAAAGTGTCATCTGTACGTCTTGGCTGAGGCTTGAACACTACACTTATAAGCATGACAAAAGTATATGTGGCATATAATGTGTTGGGAATATTGCCCTCAATGTTCCCTTGATTTGAAGAGGCATAACACGTAATGCTAAGTACATATTATATTTGATAAACCCTATTTTACATCATGTCTAAGCAGGTTAGTTCATTCCAAGAATTGGAATAAGGTCTGTGGTTTACTGTCATAACCGCTGGGACGACCTCACTATCTCAGTTGAACCACTAAGAAGAGGCCAGGAGCCGCTGAGAAGGGGTCTGCCTTAGCTGAGCTACATTTAGACAGAATCCGCTGAGAGGTCTATGTCTCAGCGGATCCACTGAGACAAAGATAGCTCAAACGTTGAGAATGAAGACTGTCTCAGCCCGACCGCTGAGACAGATTCAAATCTAAAGACAGCATTGGCGGGATCTGCTTTTGGCGCAAGTGGACACAAAACAAGATAAAGTATTCTATCCTCCTCCATACTGTGTTAGGGCCCTCTTTAGAGCCGTTGAAGGTGGAAGAGATATAAAAGAACAAGTAAGGGCATTTCAAAAGGGGTGCAGAAAAGTGGAAAGAATACTGCACTATTTCATTGATGGCTTCCACAAGTGCTCTCCTCCTACTTCCTGAACCAGCTAGCAAATATAAGGAGAGAAGATAGTTCTTCCAGATTGATTCTAGAAAAGCAAGTTGATCTTTCCTCGTCTGCTGAAGAGAAAGATCAGATAGGAGCGAGGTCTGAAGTTTTACCATTCAGCCCTACTTCAAGGCAGCCCCAAGTGTGCATCAACAAGAGAAGACAAAAGGATGAAGCATACATCTTTGTTATCATCTATTGTAAGCATAACTTATAACCACTATAAGAACAATCTTGTTCTGAGTTTGTAGGGCATTTTGCCTGAGCTGTAGGGTTATTGAACCTGAGATTGTAAGGCTGATGAGCCTGAGAGTGTAGAGCTGTACTCCCAGCTTGAGGTGTAGTTTCTCTGTAGAGGTCCTAGGTAGGGCTTCTTGATAGGCCTGAGGTAGGAAATCCGTGGATTTCTTAGTTGTAAGAGTTGGAGCACTCTGAGAGGTAGGGTTGGTTGGGCCTGAGGTAGGGTTTGGAGCAAACTTGAGAGATCTTGTAGGATCTGTGTTGTAAGCTCTTGGAGTTGAGTTTGGAGTAGGTTTCCTTGTCTATCACACTGTTTGAATGGTGTAGAGGGAAAGTGGACTACCCATAGACACACTATCTTGGGGAACCACTATAAAGGACTATGTGCTTTCTGTGGTGTGCTTGAGTTTTTGTTTATTATCTATTAACTGCTAGCAGTTCTTAAGAAAATCAAAGAGACCTATTCACCCCCCCCCCCCCCCCCTCTCTAGGTGAATTAGACTACTACCCTATAAACTATCAAGTGGTATCATAGAGTGGTTGGTCATTAAGGACTTAACAGTCTGACCAGATCCTACATAGGTGTTGTCAAATCTGAATCCAATGGTTGCCACTGGAAGTCAGAAGGAAATGGGGTCTATGAAGTTGCCCATATGCAAAAAAGGAGACTTTTGGCATATGGAAGCAAAGGGTAAGGCTATTCATGGAAGCCTCAGACCCTTAGATTTATATTACTGTCAAGGAGGGTCCTTTTGTCTTTACAAAGCCCTCCACTATTGATCCTACTAGAAAAGTGGCCAAGTCATATGCTGAAATGACTAAGGATGAAATTGCACTTGCTACCATGGACAAAAGAGCACAAAATATAATAGTAAATGCAATTGATGATTCCACCTTCCAAAACTTGGTGCACTGTGAGACAGCCTAGAATGCATAGCTAGGGATGATATGAAATCCCTCCTTAATTAGGAGTATGAAGCCTTCAGGCAACACAGACTAGAATGCATAGCTGATTGCTATGAGAGATTCTTCAGGTGGTAAATGAGTTGAGGACCTATGGAAGGGTCTTCAGTCATTATGAGCTGAATGACAAATTCTTAAGATCTCTTACAAGAGATTGGGATACAAAGATATGTGCCATCAGAGAAGTGGCAAAGTTGGGTGAGACCCCTCCCCATACTTTATTTGGAAAGCTGCTCTCTGATGGCGCAAATCTCACACACCGCTATAGGCGGTAGCTCGACTGCGACACGAAACGGCAGTGTACCGATCGTTCAAGTAATAAATGTTGGGAATAAATCCCCGAGTGTCGGTCTCTTGAGGAACACAGTAAGGTGGAGTTAGGTTTCGAGGAAGGACTTGAGATTGAAGTCCTTAACGTGGATGGAATGCGGAGGAGTTGGGTTGGCTTTTGGAAAACAAAATAAAAGCTAACAACTACTCCTATGCAATGCCGCTATGCAAAGCTTCGCTTGGCGGGATGGAAACTAGGCAGGCCTTGAGCGCGCTGCGTCGCAAGGGCGGATGGACGAGAAGGCTAATGGAATCGAACTATGTAGGCCTTGAGCGCGCTGCTTCGTTAGGCGGGATGGAATACGGGCCGCGATGCCACGTTTCGGTAGGCGGATGGGCGAGTGGGCTAGCGGAATGAGGGTCGCAAGCACCTCTTCGACAAGCACGCCACTAGCAATTGCTAGTGCGGCACCGGACAACCAACAAACCACACCACAAGGCGCACCTCAATAATATAAACAAAAATACTCAATCACATAGACATAATCAAGTAAAAATGCTATTTAATCAAAATACACTTCATCATAATGTTAGATCTAGTTGCAAATACATCAATAAAAGGAGAACAAGGCAAGAAATCGACCGAATCCGAAGGCTCGTTGAAGATTCACGGTTGGAATCGCCGGGTTGTCAATCCGCGTCCAAGCTCGGTCCACAACTACGTCCGGGGTAGAGAGAGCTGTCACTACTCTCCAATGGACCCGTCTTCTTCGTGTCACGATCCGGTAGAGGTTGCAACACTTCCTCTTGCTTGAAGGTAATGGCGGCTAGGTCTACCTTTGGAGCTCGTGGATGAAGGAGGAGGCCGAGAGGAAACTCCGGCTCAAGATAGGCGTGAAGAGCAAGCCCGGAGCACCTCTAGATGGTGGGCGACGGTGGAGGGGCGAAATCGGGCGGAATCGGGCGGAAAACGGCGGCTGGAAGCGATCGATCCGACCTAAATCGCGAGCAAGGCTTTTATAGGCGCTGGAATTAAACAGTGCGCACGGTCAGTGGCGCACGACCAGTGGTCGTGCGCACTGGAATCCTGTGATCGTGCGCTCTGCCTGGACAGAACCTGCAAAGACAGAAATTACAAAATAACATGTTCGCACGACCAGTGGCGCACGACCGATGGTCGTGCGCACTAGCGTCAGTGGTCGTGCGCAATAGATGAAACAGAACTCAGAAATTTAATGGTCAATGCGCACGAGCAGTGGCGCACGACCGGTGGTCGTGCGCACTGGCATTGGTGGTCGTGCGCACTGCACCAAACAGAACTCGTGAAAAAGGCGTTAAGTGCACACGATCAGTGGCGCACGACCAGTGGTCGTGCGCAATAGAACCAGTGATCGTGCGCAGTGTTCCTGTGCAGAATTGCACCGGAAACACCTGCACGACTCCTGTTCTAGCGTACAATCACGAATCCAGCCACTGAAAGTGGCACTTAACAGCACATGAATCTACTAAAGACAATAAACACAAAAAATCACACCAAAGTGGGCCAAGATGTGCACCTAGCATGGATTAACAAATATGAACTAAAACAGGGCTAAAGTGCAGTGAAATGACTAACTAAACGGCCCAGATGAGTCCATAAAAGTGTATATGATCAGGACTCATCACACCCCCAGACTTAACTGTTTGCGCGTCCCGAGCAAACGAATTCGGTGGAGTGTGAAAAAGGTAGTTAGCAACGAAAATTACGCAAGGGAGTACAATGCGAAGTAACAAAAGCATGCAAATAGAGATTTCGTAAAAAGAGATTCTAACTATGCTAACTAATTTACGAAAGTACTAGAGCGTAAATAAAGATTTATCAATACTCAGTTGGTGAATTGTGAAGAATTTGATGATCATGCCCGGTGTGAAAGTAATAAGCCACTAAGGAGGGTGTTGCAAAAGATCGGGATTCGGGAATAACTCCGCTGAAATCCATCAACGTCGGGAACCATACGCTTGCCCGGTCACACTCTCTCCACAGCGCTAGCAAACTCGCGAGATAAATCAATAGGACTTTTAGGATTATATTGGGGCTTAGGTTGCGGTATGATAATCAAAGGTAAAAACGAAGGCTACGCAACCAACATGAGTCAACGGGACGCTGCACCAAGCAAAACCAAAAACAAAGCTCGTGTGACACACCCCCAGACTTATTGTGAAAACTAGGTGTGCACACATCCTACTTCACAAATACCAACAGATTTTCTATTTAGCTCGGAAGGATTTTTTTTCAAAATACTCTTTTTTTCTTTTAACATCTTTTACTTCTTTTATATATCCTCCGGTTGGTTCAAAATCAGCAAATAGAGTTTATTTCTCCTTCACAACACGACAATTCCAAACATCACACCAAATCTAAAACATGAGTGCAAATAACATATACTTGGTTGCGACAGTGGGATAAGCTTTAGGCCTTGGTGTATGGAGGAGGAGCTGAACAAAGGGAGTGGTAGGCACAAGTGTTGGGAAGCAAAGGTGAGCGAATAGGATATGGAAAGCGAAGGCTCAATCTAGCCAAAAGGTGGCCTATATCACATTTATCTCAACGAATCGCCCGCACCCATGCTTCAAGAGTCGCTTGGGGCAAGTTCTTAGCCCACGAGAAAGGTAAACCTTCCTCCCGACTCGAGCAACACACAACTAGTGCTCGTATACACACAACACCGGGCTATCACCAATTTCATTCACATTCACCACTTGAGTAGAATAAATCTAAAACTACGCATAAATACTAATCATAAATTAAAAGCATAGAAATAATCTAATTTTACTCAAATTCTATTGTAGCACGCGGATGCGACTAGAACACTGCTCGAGTCAACATTGCGCTCCCAATAGTAATTCCTAAGCTATCATCCCAATTCACATTCCTAACCAAGATAGTTTGTTCAAAACAAAACAAATAGATAAGCACGCGCTCATGTGGGTGTTGTGGTGTGCAATGAAATTAAACAAAACATTTTAAATGAAACCTTCTAGCATGCAGTGCAATAGTGCACGTGAGCGGGTAAACAAAACTACTCTCTCCCAGACTTAAACTAAACAATCCGCATAATATATGATATGAAAATCAGCAAAGGCTAGGGGAAGAGAGTACCCAATGCTCAGCAAGTGAGCATACCAGAAGATTGGCGTGTAAGCTAAAATGAGCTGCAACATCCGCCATCCAGAAAAAGATACCTGCAGGGGTCAGCTCCGCAAAAACAAAAGACAAAAGAAAACTGAAAAGAAAGTACTACTAACTAAACATGATTAGAAGAAATAAGAATGCAGGAAAAGAAAGATAACTACTGGGGTTATTGTCCTCCCAGCACGACTTATTCAAACTTTAAGAGTTCTAGCTAATGGGCCTATGAAAAGAAAAGTGCACAGGTAACTGTTCTAATATGCGCATCGGTAGCGGGTACCGATACGGAGACAGAGCAGTCACCCCTCTACCTAAATATAGATAATACCTGCTTGACACAGGTAGAGGGAAAAGAAAGTAAGAAGAGGAGGAGGCCTGGTCCTCACTCATCTCACAAAACACCTCCTTGCCTAGCAAGGTATCGTCAACAGGGGGGCAGCAGGAGGAAAAGGCAATGAGTGGAGCTTCCTCAACGGAGGGGGAATAAACCTCCTCACATGAGAGGATACTCTCATCATTGACTTGAGCAAAAAGCTCCAAGTCCTCCTGAAGTACCTGTGAAGATTCAACCTGCACAGGCTCGGGTGAAGAGGGGGGATCGAGAAATAAACAAGATGAAGAACATAAATAATCAAAAATCGGGGGAGTGGTCCCGGTCTCACTCCCGTCAGGTTGGGGCAGTAAAATAATGTTAGCATTGTCATCAATGCCACAAGATTCGGCGGGATCAACGGTGGCCAAGCTTAGGATTTGGACTTCCTCCACCGGTGCTGAGGAAAACTCCTCTTCACCTAGAAGGTTGTCCTCCTCCATAGGAATAGGCACAATACTAAGATCAACCGCCTCCTCCTGCGACACATCATCAACAATGTCGTCAGAGACGAGTGTAGTATGCACAACAGGGAGAGGAATAGTGCTCGGATAAAAGTCGAGCACCGATTCCTCACAAAGAATCGAATCCACTAGAGGTGGTGGATGCACCGGGAGAATAGGCTCAGTAGTGTCGGTGCCCAGATCAGCCGCACATCCGGTGACCGTATCCATGCCATACCCTTCAAAATGTGAAGGTGACAAAGACACATAGCCGGATGTTGAAGGTGTGCCGCCAGAGCTAGGAGTTGGGACGATCCGAATATCCGGCTCGTCATCCTCATCCAATTGGCGATGAAAAGCAGCACAATCCTTCAGGGCGTGATCTGTGCTCCGACAAAACTGGCACTGCCCAGCAGGCTTCTTTGGCACAGCGGGAGCTGGAGCCGAAAAGAAGTATGACGGTAATGGCTCAGCAGAGTAGCCATAAGACTTACGCGCACCATATGGAGTATCAGACGGAGTCGATGCTCTATATGCTGGGCGAGAGGAATTATGCCTACTATTCTCCGTAGGGCATTCAACACTAGAGTGGGAAGTAGCTCCACACCAACGGCAACGGAAATTTAGATGTGCCCACATAGTGTGAAGATAATACGAGTCAAAATAAAAGTGCTATTGTGCAAAATACTACACCTAACAAAAATTACTAAAGCAACCTAATTAAAACAGGAAAAAGGAATAAAAAGAACAGAAATAAAATAAAGGATGCAATTTACAAATGGAAGGGCTTTTCTCTCAAATTCTCCCTCTCCAGAAAACTCACACGACTGTGTTCCCCGGCAACGGCGCCAAAAACTTGATGGCGCAAATCTCACACACCGCTATAGGCGGTAGCTCGACTGCGACACGAAACGGCAGTGTACCGATCGTTCAAGTAATAAATGTTGGGAATAAATCCCCGAGTGTCGGTCTCTTGAGGAACACAGTAAGGTGGAGTTAGGTTTCGAGGAAGGACTTGAGATTGAAGTCCTTAACGTGGATGGAATGCGGAGGAGTTGGGTTGGCTTTTGGAAAACAAAATAAAAGCTAACAACTACTCCTATGCAATGCCGCTATGCAAAGCTTCGCTTGGCGGGATGGAAACTAGGCAGGCCTTGAGCGCGCTGCGTCGCAAGGGCGGATGGACGAGAAGGCTAATGGAATCAAACTATGCAGGCCTTGAGCGCGCTGCTTCGTTAGGCGGGATGGAATACGGGCCGCGATGCCACGTTTCGGTAGGCGGATGGGCGAGTGGGCTAGCGGAATGAGGGTCGCAAGCACCTCTTCGACAAGCACGCCACTAGCAATTGCTAGTGCGGCACCGGACAACCAACAAACCACACCACAAGGCGCACCTCAATAATATAAACAAAAATACTCAATCACATAGACATAATCAAGTAAAAATGCTATTTAATCAAAATACACTTCATCATAATGTTAGATCTAGTTGCAAATACATCAATAAAAGGAGAACAAGGCAAGAAATCGACCGAATCCGAAGGCTCGTTGAAGATTCACGGTTGGAATCGCCGGGTTGTCAATCCGCGTCCAAGCTCGGTCCACAACTACGTCCGGGGTAGAGAGAGCTGTCACTACTCTCCAATGGACCCGTCTTCTTCGTGTCACGATCCGGTAGAGGTTGCAACACTTCCTCTTGCTTGAAGGTAATGGCGGCTAGGTCTACCTTTGGAGCTCGTGGATGAAGGAGGAGGCCGAGAGGAAACTCCGGCTCAAGATAGGCGTGAAGAGCAAGCCCGGAGCACCTCTAGATGGTGGGCGACGGTGGAGGGGCGAAATCGGGCGGAATCGGGCGGAAAACGGCGGCTGGAAGCGATCGATCCGACCTAAATCGCGAGCAGGGCTTTTATAGGCGCTGGAATTAAACAGTGCGCACGGTCAGTGGCGCACGACCAGTGGTCGTGCGCACTGGAATCCTGTGATCGTGCGCTCTGCCTGGACAGAACCTGCAAAGACAGAAATTACAAAATAACATGTTCGCACGACCAGTGGCGCACGACCGATGGTCGTGCGCACTAGCGTCAGTGGTCGTGCGCAATAGATGAAACAGAACTCAGAAATTTAATGGTCAATGCGCACGAGCAGTGGCGCACGACCGGTGGTCGTGCGCACTGGCATTGGTGGTCGTGCGCACTGCACCAAACAGAACTCGTGAAAAAGGCGTTAAGTGCACACGATCAGTGGCGCACGACCAGTGGTCGTGCGCAATAGAACCAGTGATCGTGCGCAGTGTTCCTGTGCAGAATTGCACCGGAAACACCTGCACGACTCCTGTTCTAGCGTACAACCACGAATCCAGCCACTGAAAGTGGCACTTAACAGCACATGAATCTACTAAAGACAATAAACACAAAAAATCACACCAAAGTGGGCCAAGATGTGCACCTAGCATGGATTAACAAATATGAACTAAAACAGGGCTAAAGTGCAGTGAAATGACTAACTAAACGGCCCAGATGAGTCCATAAAAGTGTATATGATCAGGACTCATCACACCCCCAGACTTAACTGTTTGCGCGTCCCGAGCAAACGAATTCGGTGGAGTGTGAAAAAGGTAGTTAGCAACGAAAATTACGCAAGGGAGTACAATGCGAAGTAACAAAAGCATGCAAATAGAGATTTCGTAAAAAGAGATTCTAACTATGCTAACTAATTTACGAAAGTACTAGAGCGTAAATAAAGATTTATCAATACTCAGTTGGTGAATTGTGAAGAATTTGATGATCATGCCCGGTGTGAAAGTAATAAGCCACTAAGGAGGGTGTTGCAAAAGATCGGGATTCGGGAATAACTCCGCTGAAATCCATCAACGTCGGGAACCATACGCTTGCCCGGTCACACTCTCTCCACAGCGCTAGCAAACTCGCGAGATAAATCAATAGGACTTTTAGGATTATATTGGGGCTTAGGTTGCGGTATGATAATCAAAGGTAAAAACGAAGGCTACGCAACCAACATGAGTCAACGGGACGCTGCACCAAGCAAAACCAAAAACAAAGCTCGTGTGACACACCCCCAGACTTATTGTGAAAATTAGGTGTGCACACATCCTACTTCACAAATACCAACAGATTTTCTATTTAGCTCGGAAGGATTTTTTTTCAAAATACTCTTTTTTTCTTTTAACATCTTTTACTTCTTTTATATATCCTCCGGTTGGTTCAAAATCAGCAAATAGAGTTTATTTCTCCTTCACAACACGACAATTCCAAACATCACACCAAATCTAAAACATGAGTGCAAATAACATATACTTGGTTGCGACAGTGGGATAAGCTTTAGGCCTTGGTGTATGGAGGAGGAGCTGAACAAAGGGAGTGGTAGGCACAAGTGTTGGGAAGCAAAGGTGAGCGAATAGGATATGGAAAGCGAAGGCTCAATCTAGCCAAAAGGTGGCCTATATCACATTTATCTCAACGAATCGCCCGCACCCATGCTTCAAGAGTCGCTTGGGGCAAGTTCTTAGCCCACGAGAAAGGTAAACCTTCCTCCCGACTCGAGCAACACACAACTAGTGCTCGTATACACACAACACCGGGCTATCACCAATTTCATTCACATTCACCACTTGAGTAGAATAAATCTAAAACTACGCATAAATACTAATCATAAATTAAAAGCATAGAAATAATCTAATTTTACTCAAATTCTATTGTAGCACGCGGATGCGACTAGAACACTGCTCGAGTCAACATTGCGCTCCCAATAGTAATTCCTAAGCTATCATCCCAATTCACATTCCTAACCAAGATAGTTTGTTCAAAACAAAACAAATAGATAAGCACGCGCTCATGTGGGTGTTGTGGTGTGCAATGAAATTAAACAAAACATTTTAAATGAAACCTTCTAGCATGCAGTGCAATAGTGCACGTGAGCGGGTAAACAAAACTACTCTCTCCCAGACTTAAACTAAACAATCCGCATAATATATGATATGAAAATCAGCAAAGGCTAGGGGAAGAGAGTACCCAATGCTCAGCAAGTGAGCATACCAGAAGATTGGCGTGTAAGCTAAAATGAGCTGCAACATCCGCCATCCAGAAAAAGATACCTGCAGGGGTCAGCTCCGCAAAAACAAAAGACAAAAGAAAACTGAAAAGAAAGTACTACTAACTAAACATGATTAGAAGAAATAAGAATGCAGGAAAAGAAAGATAACTACTGGGGTTATTGTCCTCCCAGCACGACTTATTCAAACTTTAAGAGTTCTAGCTAATGGGCCTATGAAAAGAAAAGTGCACAGGTAACTGTTCTAATATGCGCATCGGTAGCGGGTACCGATACGGAGACAGAGCAGTCACCCCTCTACCTAAATATAGATAATACCTGCTTGACACAGGTAGAGGGAAAAGAAAGTAAGAAGAGGAGGAGGCCTGGTCCTCACTCATCTCACAAAACACCTCCTTGCCTAGCAAGGTATCGTCAACAGGGGGGCAGCAGGAGGAAAAGGCAATGAGTGGAGCTTCCTCAACGGAGGGGGAATAAACCTCCTCACATGAGAGGATACTCTCATCATTGACTTGAGCAAAAAGCTCCAAGTCCTCCTGAAGTACCTGTGAAGATTCAACCTGCACAGGCTCGGGTGAAGAGGGGGGATCGAGAAATAAACAAGATGAAGAACATAAATAATCAAAAATCGGGGGAGTGGTCCCGGTCTCACTCCCGTCAGGTTGGGGCAGTAAAATAATGTTAGCATTGTCATCAATGCCACAAGATTCGGCGGGATCAACGGTGGCCAAGCTTAGGATTTGGACTTCCTCCACCGGTGCTGAGGAAAACTCCTCTTCACCTAGAAGGTTGTCCTCCTCCATAGGAATAGGCACAATACTAAGATCAACCGCCTCCTCCTGCGACACATCATCAACAATGTCGTCAGAGACGAGTGTAGTATGCACAACAGGGAGAGGAATAGTGCTCGGATAAAAGTCGAGCACCGATTCCTCACAAAGAATCGAATCCACTAGAGCTGGTGGATGCACCGGGAGAATAGGCTCAGTAGTGTCGGTGCCCAGATCAGCCGCACATCCGGTGACCGTATCCATGCCATACCCTTCAAAATGTGAAGGTGACAAAGACACATAGCCGGATGTTGAAGGTGTGCCGCCAGAGCTAGGAGTTGGGACGATCCGAATATCCGGCTCGTCATCCTCATCCAATTGGCGATGAAAAGCAGCACAATCCTTCAGGGCGTGATCTGTGCTCCGACAAAACTGGCACTGCCCAGCAGGCTTCTTTGGCACAGCGGGAGCTGGAGCCGAAAAGAAGTATGACGGTAATGGCTCAGCAGAGTAGCCATAAGACTTACGCGCACCATATGGAGTATCAGACGGAGTCGATGCTCTATATGCTGGGCGAGAGGAATTATGCCTACTATTCTCCGTAGGGCATTCAACACTAGAGTGGGAAGTAGCTCCACACCAACGGCAACGGAAATTTAGATGTGCCCACATAGTGTGAAGATAATACGAGTCAAAATAAAAGTGCTATTGTGCAAAATACTACACCTAACAAAAATTACTAAAGCAACCTAATTAAAACAGGAAAAAGGAATAAAAAGAACAGAAATAAAATAAAGGATGCAATTTACAAATGGAAGGGCTTTTCTCTCAAATTCTCCCTCTCCAGAAAACTCACACGACTGTGTTCCCCGGCAACGGCGCCAAAAACTTGATGGCGCAAATCTCACACACCGCTATAGGCGGTAGCTCGACTGCGACACGAAACGGCAGTGTACCGATCGTTCAAGTAATAAATGTTGGGAATAAATCCCCGAGTGTCGGTCTCTTGAGGAACACAGTAAGGTGGAGTTAGGTTTCGAGGAAGGACTTGAGATTGAAGTCCTTAACGTGGATGGAATGCGGAGGAGTTGGGTTGGCTTTTGGAAAACAAAATAAAAGCTAACAACTACTCCTATGCAATGCCGCTATGCAAAGCTTCGCTTGGCGGGATGGAAACTAGGCAGGCCTTGAGCGCGCTGCGTCGCAAGGGCGGATGGACGAGAAGGCTAATGGAATCGAACTATGCAGGCCTTGAGCGCGTTGCTTCGTTAGGCGGGATGGAATACGGGCCGCGATGCCACGTTTCGGTAGGCGGATGGGCGAGTGGGCTAGCGGAATGAGGGTCGCAAGCACCTCTTCGACAAGCACGCCACTAGCAATTGCTAGTGCGGCACCGGACAACCAACAAACCACACCACAAGGCGCACCTCAATAATATAAACAAAAATACTCAATCACATAGACATAATCAAGTAAAAATGCTATTTAATCAAAATACACTTCATCATAATGTTAGATCTAGTTGCAAATACATCAATAAAAGGAGAACAAGGCAAGAAATCGACCGAATCCGAAGGCTCGTTGAAGATTCACGGTTGGAATCGCCGGGTTGTCAATCCGCGTCCAAGCTCGGTCCACAACTACGTCCGGGGTAGAGAGAGCTGTCACTACTCTCCAATGGACCCGTCTTCTTTGTGTCACGATCCGGTAGAGGTTGCAACACTTCCTCTTGCTTGAAGGTAATGGCGGCTAGGTCTACCTTTGGAGCTCGTGGATGAAGGAGGAGGCCGAGAGGAAACTCCGGCTCAAGATAGGCGTGAAGAGCAAGCCCGGAGCACCTCTAGATGGTGGGCGACGGTGGAGGGGCGAAATCGGGCGGAATCGGGCGGAAAACGGCGGCTGGAAGCGATCGATCCGACCTAAATCGCGAGCAGGGCTTTTATAGGCGCTGGAATTAAACAGTGCGCACGGTCAGTGGCGCACGACCAGTGGTCGTGCGCACTGGAATCCTGTGATCGTGCGCTCTGCCTGGACAGAACCTGCAAAGACAGAAATTACAAAATAACATGTTCGCACGACCAGTGGCGCACGACCGATGGTCGTGCGCACTAGCGTCAGTGGTCGTGCGCAATAGATGAAACAGAACTCAGAAATTTAATGGTCAATGCGCACGAGCAGTGGCGCACGACCGGTGGTCGTGCGCACTGGCATTGGTGGTCGTGCGCACTGCACCAAACAGAACTCGTGAAAAAGGCGTTAAGTGCACACGATCAGTGGCGCACGACCAGTGGTCGTGCGCAATAGAACCAGTGATCGTGCGCAGTGTTCCTGTGCAGAATTGCACCGGAAACACCTGCACGACTCCTGTTCTAGCGTACAACCACGAATCCAGCCACTGAAAGTGGCACTTAACAGCACATGAATCTACTAAAGACAATAAACACAAAAAATCACACCAAAGTGGGCCAAGATGTGCACCTAGCATGGATTAACAAATATGAACTAAAACAGGGCTAAAGTGCAGTGAAATGACTAACTAAACGGCCCAGATGAGTCCATAAAAGTGTATATGATCAGGACTCATCACTCTCCTATGAGATGCAGTTGTCTGTAAGGAAGGAGGAGGACACATCCACCAGGCCTCATGCAAGGGAGAGAGTTGTGGCTCTCAAAGATGAAAGCTCCAAGAAGAGCAAGACCAGAATGCCTTCTCCACCAAGGAGGGTTACTAACGTAAAAAATTTTGAGCTCAGCACATCAGACAACACCTCATCTGATGAGGAATTTGCTGCCTTCTCAAGGCACTTAAAGAAGCTGATGAGGAGAAATCAGTGGAAGAACAAACCTTCCTCCTCATCACATCCCAAGAAGGATCACAGCAGATCAGACAGACAGTAACCCAAGGGTGTCAGGTATGATCCTAAACATGTTAAACATATTTTAAATAATGTGATATGTTATTACTGCAGCAAGCCTTAACATGTCATAGTTGACTGTCCAGTCAAAAGAAAGGAAAGAGGTGAGAAGAAACCTCATCACCAGAAGGGAAGGAAGGGTGAAAAATTCTTCCTAGCAAAGAAGGTGAAAAGATGGAGTGAATTTGAGTCATCATCCTCAGATTCAGAAGAAAGAAGCCTACATTTGGTTGTTTACAGCTAAAGAAGATAAGGACTTTCCTGCTGCTAAGGTTGGATCAGAGCCCCACTATCACACTCAGAGAGTGACATAGAGGAGGATGAAGATGATAGGGAATAACAGATGATGAAGAAGAAAGTCAGGACAATCCTGATAAGGTATCGACTCCTTTCCCTTCTTCTAATTATGAGTCAATGCCAGATTCTGAAGCATGCTCATCAAATGATGAAAATGGTACAGAACCTGAAGTGCATGTTGTTGGGGAAATGATTTATCTTAACCCCTAGAATTGAGTAGAATATAAATTCTAAGAATGAAAAATTAGGCTAAGTAAATATGCGTCGAATAGTATTCGACGCAACGTCGAAATGTAGTCGACGTTTCTCTCAGAATGAGTCGAAGTAACTCTAAGAAGAATTCGACGCAATCTTTTTCGATGTACCTCTGACTTCTAGTCGACGCATTTAATAAAGTCGACGCACCTTAGTCGATGCACCTTCCTTATTCTCCTCTCGACGTTCAGCCAAGATGAAATCGACGTTCACGTAGAATAGTAATCGACGCACGTCGATTTCTATAAGAAATTCAAAAACACGCCAGATCTCTTTCCTTCTTTCTGTAGATCTGATTTTTATGGAATGATATTATTCTTTTATAGCCGTTCTGAATCAGACTTTCCTTCTATTTGATTCTTGGCTAATTTGATTAAGATTATTATGGATATTATTTGAAATCAGAATGAATTCTTTCCTTCTACAGATTTAATTATTATGGAATCTTTTTCTCTCTAATTGCTGATTGATTATTCCCCTTTAGCAACATCTTTTAAAACAGAGCTATAAATAAAGAGGAGGTCGGCAGAGAATAACAACTAGTGATCCACCATATACATTTGAAAAAGACGAAGAGTTCCCAAGTGAAGAGTGAGAAATCTGAGAAAAGAGATAGTGTGCTGCAGCAATGAAAAAGCCTTCATCTTCTCCTCCATCTGAAGCCATTCTGCTGCAAATTCTGAAAGCTCTCACAAAAGAGAGAAAAACTTACAATCTCCTTCTCACTATAGAAGAGAGATTACATTCACTATTCTTGTGCTTCTAATCTTCTTGCTAGGAAGAAGATTCTTTCTTGTTTAAATTACTTCTTCTACTTCTTCTTCTTATCTTCATTTCATTTTCAAACAGTGTAAAAGAGTTTTTAGAATCTCTCTTCAAAAAATTCAGTTGTACTAGTTCTAAGAGTCTCCTTGTCAAAAGACTCAGGCCGGTTCTAAGAGTCTCCTTATCAAAAGACTCAGTGCAAGATAGTGAATTCCTACCAAGGGGGTAGAAGAGTAGACTACCCAAAGTTTGGGGAACCACTATATTTCTTTGTGTTGTGCTGTGATTTTCATTTTGCTATTTCTTTCTTTATTTACTTAATTCTTGTTGGTGTGTGTGGGAAGCATAATTCTGTGATTATTACACATATATATATATTTGTTAACTTTGCACAAAATTTATTTAAATCTCTATTCACCCCCCTCTAGAGAATTCTAGTGTGGTTAACTGTGCACTTTCAATTGGTATCAGAGGGAGGTTGATCTAAAAGTGTTAACTCCTTGATCAAAAAGATCCTACCTCTTATATATATATATATATTTCTAAAAATTATTTTTCACATGGCACAAATCAAAGATTATGCTTCCACCAGACCGCCAATTTGCAACCTTGAAAAGTTTGCACTTTGGAAAACAAGAATTAGGATCTATATGAATTCTATTGATGAAGATTTGTTCAATGTTATTTTGACAGGTCCTCCTAAGCCCTATAGAAAGGACTCAAGTGGCAAAGTGACTCAAACACTTGTCCCAAGGGCTGAGTGGACAGTTGAAGAAAAGAAGGCAGGAACAAGTGATGCAAAAGCTGTAAACATTCTTGTCTCAACCCTCTCAGATGAAATCTTTCAAAAGGTTGTTGACTGTGAATCAGCCAAAGATATCTGGGAGGCTCTTACCAAGATGGTAGAAGGAAGTGCTGATGAAAGGAATGATAGAAAGGCTCTATTGATCTCCCAATATGAGAACTTTCAAAAAAAGCATGAAGAAAGCATATCTATGATGTATGGAAGATTCAGTCTGATCATCAATCAATTAAGGAGCCTGGATAGAGAGATCTCTCTCACAGAGATCAATGACAAACTGTTAATGAGTCTCCCAAGTTCATGGGACTCAAGAATATGGGCAATAAGAGATACAAGAGGACAAAAGGAAATCTCAATAGATGCCCTCTTAGGAAAACTCAAATCCTATGAGCAACTGCTGAAAACAAGAGAAGAGAAGGAAAGAAGAGGAAGCACTCCAACCTCCTCAAAAGATAGAAACATTGCTTTGAAAGCAACAGAAGAAGAGACCCCTATCACTGAAGAAGAATTATTCAGCCTCCTGGCCAGAAGATTCAAGAAATGGGCCAGGACAGATGGATCTAGAAGGAGAGAATCAAAACCAAGGTATGATAAAACTCCTACTAAAGAAGTCATTTGTTATTCCTACAGGAAAACTGGACACATTGCACCAGAATGTCCAGAAAATACTGAGAAAAAGAAAGATATGAAAAAGAAAGATCTCAAGAAAAAGGGGAAGAAGAAAGAAAGAGGCTTCATTGCAGAAGCTTGGAGTGAAACAGATTCTGAGGACAGCACCTCATCCAAAAGTGACAATGAAGAGTCTAAGCAAGAAGACCTATGCTTAATGGCTCTTGAAAGCTCAAAGGAAGAACATGGTGCTAAATCATGGAGTGAGACAGAATCAGAAGGAAGCATCTCTTCTGAAGATGATAGAGAAAATAGCCTTATTCTCATAGAGGAATCTGAGGATAAGGATGAGGTAAGCATTTTTGATGACATAGATTTTCCGTGTGATGATTTCAAAAATGATTTTAAAGGATTATGTTTAGATCAACTAAAAGCTAAACAAGAAATTAAGAATCTAAAAGAACAAATTAATGTCATTAAAAACCAGAGAAATATAGAGGATACTTGTTCTAAAAATTATGAGTTAAGGGCTAACATCAGAGAAAAAGAAATAGAGAGGGCTAAAATAGAAAACTAGCTCCTTAAGAATAAGGTATCCCAAGCAAAAGCTTTTGAAGAATCAATAAAAATGAGAAGCCAAACACTTAAAGAAATCACATTAAAACAAACAAGAAGACATAAAAATCATGGGCTAGGAGATGATCCCTCAACTAGTCTAATTCCATCCAACAAACCTGCTTGGATGAGCCCTGTTAAATTCACTAAATACACTAAATCAATAAACCAAGAAGAAGACTCACAAAATAAGGAAGAAGACTCCCTCAATGAGATAAACCACTTTGATGAAACATCATACTGTACAGATGAAAACTCTCAAACTACTTCTAAGAAGGCAACTAAGCCAAAAGAGACAACTCATAAAGAAATAAAATCAGAAAAAAGGAAAAATAAAATTTGTGAAAACACAATTGCGTCGAATTTATATCGACGCATGAATGATAGTGCGTCGAATTCTACTCGACGCAATCTCTCAGATGCTTCGACCTCAACTCGACGCTTGAATAAAAGTACGTCGACTTCCAATCGACGCAACTTTTTACATGCGACGATTTTAGATCAACACAATCTGGAGAAAGCGCCGAATATAAATCGACGCAACCATCAACATACGTCGAATAGATATCGACGCATAAAAACTCAGAGCAACATAATTACAGGACATGTCTATTCTCCAAAAACTTTCCATCTTAACCCCCATTCAGGACCCATTCATCCTGATCATAATTTCTATCCTAATCAAAACTTCTATCCAAACCAAAATTTCTATCCTAATCAAAATTTCTATCCCAATCAACATCCTTATTCCTCCCTAAACTCAAATTTCCTTAGTCAAAAGAAAATTAGGTGTTATATTTGCAATAAAATTGGCCACACTACCAAACAGTGTTGGCATAATCAATCAAATTGCTCATAAAATTAGTCCTAGGGTAACTTAGAAAACTTTAGGATTAGGAAGAAAGAATCCCTCAAGAAAAACCTATAATCTTCAGACAAAGTAAAAGTCACGTCGATTTCTTAAATCGACGCATACGTCGATAGGAGACTCTATCTTCTCAACTCAAACTATATCGACGCTTACGTCGAATCCCACTCGACGTAACGTCGACTTCATGAAAAAGAGCGGCAACACTAAAATTTTTTCGGTCGCATCTACTGTAGTACCGAATAAGCCTCGAATTGTTTCTCGTTTCGACGTTTCACCTGACTTAAATAGACTCTTCAGTTAGAAATCCTCTCGCACTCTGCATCTTTCATCCTTCTTACTTCTCAGTCTAGCCATATCTTCCTCTCTCTCACTGACCTAAAATGGCTCCCAAGATAAACTCTAGTTTCGACATTGACCTCGAATCCTTCCAGGCCGCCGCCGAAAATTATAAGAGCATCATATCTCTCTTCACTGAAGCTGGCCTAAATAAGCTCATCTCCACAAGATGCAAGCTCCTGGAGATAGAACTCACAGAGCTAATGGCTCATGTTCAGATATCTGAACAAGGAGAAATCACTGGAACAATATATGAGACACCTGTCTCAATCTCTGCTGAACACATTAGGAACACCTTTGATCTTTCATCAGGTACATTCCAATATTATCCTTGTTCAAATAAAATAGGGAAAGCAAGTTATTTTCTAAAAGAGTAATTAAATAAATCTCCTTTACCATTCCCTTATCAGGTGATGAACCTGTGGAACTCACCCCTGATGAGATCAAGAATTTACTAATCACAATGAAGTTCTCAAAAGATAGACCAATCCATATGAAGAAAATAGATTTTTCTGATGAGTATAGGCTACTGGCAGACAAAGTAGGAAAAGTATTACTATGTAAGATCTCTGCCCATGATGCAGTGCCCAGGCAGCAACTGAATCTCATGGGGGCCCTTGTGCTGAAGAAGAAAGTAGACTGGGGCAGCTGCTTACTCAAAATGATAGGCTACAAATATTCTCACAAAGAGAATGCCTACATGAGGATTATGAGTCAAGTCCTCTTCCACTCCTTTCCTTTCCTATGCAGGTCAAAAGGAATTCCCATCCCTCCTGGCAAAAGGATGTCCATTGCTCTCTTCTCAAAATGGACCAGGCAAATCCCCAAGCCTGGTGCCATTCCTGAAAGGACTCCATCTCCTCCTAACTCTCCTGCTCATCCATCTTCACCTCCTCCTCCTCCTCATACAGACATCTCTTCTGTACCACCATCATCCACACCTTCACAAATACCAACTCAATCACCTGCTCAACCCTCCTCTATTCCTCCACCTCCTCCATCAAATACACCTCATCAAAATGATACAGTCCCCTCTCCACCTTCATCACATACACCTCCTCCTCCATTGACTCCTCCTCCTCCAACACAACATGAACCATATCCATCCACTGACAACCTCATCACCCAATGTATCCAGTCAGCAGCGCAAAAATTTCAGGACATGCTGGATGGACACTTCTCTCAAATTTGAAGAAAATCTTTATTTAGGAAATTTGTGTGTATACCAAAATCAATTTTGACCATTTAAAACAAAAATAACTAAGATGTTTGCTCTCGTGAATTTGTATATTCAGACCAAAGTTTTGTAAATATTTAAAGCAAATCAAATAATAAAAAACATATTTTTGATTATTTTGTATTATTTGATTTTTTTTTTGTATTTTGGAATAAAACAACCAAACAAAATAATTTCAAAACTGAGAAAAGAAACAGAGAAAAAATATTAGGAAAATACCAGAAATAGTGTAGAGAAAGCATAATTTCAATTTTGCAAAAGGAGTTAACGCCTGGCGTTATGTACTTAACGCCCAAACAGGACAATGTTTTTGAGATTTTTTTAAAAAAGTTTCATACGTAGACCACTTGAACTATATGAGGTGCATGAGAGAAGGTACTCCAAATAATCATCAAAATGACCAAAGATTATTATTGGGGGTGTGTTATAACATCTTAAGAATATCTCCAGAAATTCGTAATTTTCCTAATTTATTTGGAATTTATTATAATTTCCTTAAAATTAGGGAACCTATGAATTTGAACACCAAGTATAGTTTTCTGATAAGCTATGGCCATAATAAAATTTGTACAACTATATATCATCAAAATAATAGCCACATATGAAATTCATAAATTTCCAAAATGGTTATGACCTCCAAATAAAATATTGACTAATATATAGAAATCAAGGATTAACAAAGAAAGCACCAAACATCTTCATTCAAAAATTACAAGAAAATTAACTGATATCTAGGGTGATCGGAAAAGTTCACTGGTTGAGTTTCATAATTTTCCAGATTTATTTGACCATATAAATCCTTTATTTAAATAAACAAATAATAGGGCACTTTGTGAAGAGAACCATATAGAAACTCCTCCAAAAATTATAATAAATTTACAAAATCATATTATTGCTCTAAAAAGTACTCTGACCAAGTTTCATGATTTTTAGTGATTATTAAATCCATAATTAATTTTCTTACAACTAGAACCAATATTGGGGTTATGAATAAAGTACTATATATATCAATCCAAAATTCATAACAAAATTATCAGAGAATAATATCACTAGTACCAGCTCACTGCCAAAATTTCATGAACATTTAAGGTAATATGCTTATGTAAATTCTTAATATAAGAAAGTGCACTAATTGGTTCATAATTAATTCAGAGGGGTTAAATGTGCTTAAAAATTCTAGATAAATTATCTAGGGCATAATACCACCCTATGAAACTACCTACCAAGTTTTAAGTCATTCCGATGATATATGGTCATATGCCCTTCAATCACTTCAATATACAACCCTACGGTTTGAACCGGGGTTCTTAGGATGCATCCCCCCCTAACCACCCAAAACCACTTGTGGGGGTATTTTATGTGACATCAAGTCAGTGGTCAAAGTTTCACAACATTTGGATGAGGGTTGATCTCCCAAATCCATCAAGTAAATTAAAGTAGTTTTGGGCACTTCTACTTGGCATGGGAGAAGTCTGCAATCAACCTCTGCCCATGTGTTGCAATAATAAAAACGTCATATATATCTCAAAAAATACTATTTTCATGAAAGAACAAAACATATATATGCTAATTCTCATTTTGTTAAAGAAGAGATTTTGAAGAAGTAGATCTGCACTCCATTTGTCACTTCCGAAAAAGAGTTGACAATATTCACAAAATCTATTACTTCATCATTTCTAGAGATATATGTTAGAACATGGTCTTCCGCATCTCCTAGGTTTGAGAATAACAAATCCTATGTGTATTTGATCTTGTGTGTTTAAGTGTGCAGGAAAACAAGTCCACATGACTCAAGGATAACATAAGAATGTTGCGCTAAAATTAGAAGCCAAAATTCTAACATGCCCGCTACCACCGGCGCTAGCACTAGCGCAGGCGCTAGCGCTGACTTGAGAAAATTTCGGAAACAATTTTAGAAGGTGTAAGCGCCAGGCGATAGCAGCTATCGCAGGCGGTAGCATCTAGCGCAGGCGGTATCTACTAGCGCTGGCGGTAGCGCGGAGCACAAGAGGAATGGTGAAATTGTTTCCCTGAATTAAAGATTCTCGCGTGCAAAATATTACTTAATATGGGATAGCACTGGCGGTAGCACTAGCGCAGGCACTAGCTTGAGGCTATAAAAAGGGCCCATTGTCTCGATCTTCCTTACTCCTCCATAACCCTAAACTCCAGAGCATCGTGCCACAACCTATAGAGGAAGGTTCAGAGAGATACTCCCACCAAAAGCTTAGAGAGAATTTCTGAAGGAGGACTTCTTCACGCTTCATCCGACCGGTGACCGCTTCAACAACGCTTATACTATAGCGGTCCAACGTATCCAACTTCAAAAGTTCTTAGAAGGAGTTTTTATTATTGATGTTTTTATATTCACATCTTTATTCTTGTAATCGTTAGTGAATTCGCCTCGTGTTGGCGACTAGGTCTGGGTAGGACTTAGGGCAGAAATTTGCCTCGTGTTGGCGACTAGGTCTCGGGTGTAGGTCTAGGGGGTGCTCGAGGCCATATCCGGGGAAGGGTTGGCTAGAGCGGCTTGAGGCCGTATCCGGGGAAGTATCGGCTAAAGCCAACCGGTTCGTCGGGATACGAGTCGGTATAGAAAATAAAAAGAGTTTACTATTCATCGCCACCGATTTCTAGCGTTATAGAAGTCAATTTTTGTAAAACCATTTTTGATATTAATAAAGCATGTCTCTACTTTATTTCAATCGTTTTACTTGACTTCTTATTGTCTTTGTCTTGCATTATTACATAGCTTTTCAAAATATCACTAAAGTTTTTAAAACCCTTATTCACCCCCCTCTAAGGGCGCCTACCGATCCAACAAGTGGTATCAGAGATAGTTATTCCAAATCGGCTTAACAACCGGGAATAATGGCGTCTCATGATCTTGCTTCTACTAGTGGGGTAAATTTTTATGAAGAAGAAAAATCTCCTAAACCACCTTTATTTGAAGGAACAAATTATAAAGGATGGAAAATTTTAATTGAAAAATTTATTAAGACTTTAGATATCAAAGTATGGAATTTAGCCATTGTAAGACCTGCGGATGAATCAAATAAAAATGAACGTCAACTAAATGCAATAGCCAAACATTATTTATTTTGTGCTCTATCAAATGAAATTTTCAAATTAATATATTGTTTTTCTAGTGCATACAAAGTTTGGCAATTTCTTGAAGAAATGTATGATTTTCCTCTCACAGGTATAGAACAAACACAGGAGGAGAAGGACATACAAGCATCCACAGTTATTCAAGAAGATCTCTCTCATAGCAAAACCATGGAGATCTTGGAAATCAACTTAGAAAAAGAGAGCAATACATTAAGAGAAAAAGAAGATGAAAATGCATCAATGGAAGAGGAGTGCCAAAAGGATGTCAAAGGAACTATTTGTTCAAATCTTGCCTCTTCTGATTGCACTGTAAGGAAATCAAATTCTCTTATTGTTTGTAATTTTATTTCTACTTTACAATTACTACAAATTACTAAGCGCACAATTAAGAAATTGAAAAATGCAAATTGCGCTTAGAAAATAAAAGTTTAAAAACAAAAGTTAAAGAAGAATCAAATGCGAATTCATCTAGTCTTACCCATGTCTCTCTAAATGAAACTATTACACCTTGTTTAGAATTTAATAATCTAAAAGAAAAATACAAGGGACTTGAGAAGGAACTTCTTATTGTAAAAGAACAAAATAAAAAAATTATGTTTAGAAAATTTATCTTTGGAAAATGATTGTGCTAAGTGTAAAGAATATAAAATTGAAATTAAAGAGATGGATGAAACATTTGATGAATATAGAAATAACTATCAAGATCATATAGATTCAATTGTTTCCACCCTTAAAAATAGCACAATCGCTTATAATAAAGCTAGACATAATTTAAAGATTAAAAATGATAAATTAAAATCAAAAATCAACTTGCTTATGAAAATTGTAAATACAAATTCACAATATCAAACTATATCTAAAAACAAGTTGAATACGAATATGAACATCTTAACTAAGTCTTCTAATGGGAGCAAGAATCACAAAGTGTTTGTAAATCAAAATCAAAATCATCATTACTTGCAAAATCATGTTTCTCCCAACTCAAAATTAAAATTGCACAAATTTCCTATGAACAATACTTTTAATAATCATTACAATCATAATCATCAATATAAAGATTATCATAATGGAAATTTGAAAACTAAAAATAATGTTAAACCAAGATTTGAATGGAGACCCAAAGTTAAAGATGAAACACAAACTCCACTCAAAAGGGCTCATTCACTTCCATCTCCCCAAAAGCAAACACGATGTATTTGGGTACCCAAAGGAACCGTCACATCCGGTCCTCTTTGGATGCCTAAATATCCTATTCATTAGTATCCAATCATTTGCATGAAGTAGAAATCAACTCAAAATGAAATATCAATTCTCTACTTCATGATATGCTTAATTTCTCTTTTTGCTTTTGCTTTTTATTTTTTGAAACATCATGATATGATCACTTTATATAACTTGTGATATGACTTTCTCATATTAGACAAAAATTCATAAACAAATCAAATTGAATAAAGTTGAATAAAAAGTAATATCATCTCTCAAGTGATCTACTTACCCTTTTTCTTCTAAATCCATTTCCTAAAAGTCTTATAAACCTTGAAAAACTAAATTTGTTATATGATAAAGACTAAATAAAATAAGTGTCAAAATGGATTAAAAAGGTGTATCTTAGGGGTATTAGGCTAAATTTATTAAATGCGCATGTTTTGCTAAGGTAATTAATATATTTGCGTCATTTTCAATTACCCCAAGTATGTTTAATCATAATCATGTTTAAATCGGAATTGAAAAATTGCATGAATATTATTTCACTTATATATGATCATTTCACTCATGCATATGTTGTACAAAACTCAATAATTAAGGTTTAATAAACATGAAACTCTAATGAAGATGAAACTCATGTACTAATTTTAACTTCCGCAACTTTTTGCGATTTCTTCTCGTCTCACCACTTTATCAGACAGACCTTACATTGCAAAAACATAATTAAGAAAAATCGGAAGCAAAATCGGAAGCAAAATCGAAGAAAATCTAGGCTTTACGATCAAAATAAGCACTCTCTGTGAGCTAACGCAGGCGCTAAGACCTAACGCCGGTGCTAGCCCAACTCTCTGATTTTTTATAAATTTAAAATTCTGAAAAATCAACAAAAATATATGTATTTGTTTAATATTCAAAAACCAAAGAGAAAATTTACAAAACTCTTCAAAATAAACATATTTTCTCATATTCACTATTCACCTTACAACGTGTCTATCTAATAATTTGAAAAGGTTGAATATGAATTTTCTTTAAAAATTCCTCATGTACATTATCATGAATAATTAATTACGAGCTCTTAATCACTATGAATTAATATTAATGATCATATATAATAGTCATGCAAAATCATATGATCTTCTAAGTCAAACATTAAATATAACTACAAAAGATTTTATTCGTTCGAAACATACAGTCTGTGATCATGATTACTATATGAATCTATTATGTTTTGCATAGACCATAGAATCAACTCTATATCCATATGAATAAATAAATAGAATCATCACATTATTCTATGTCTAAAACTTGAATCTCTATTGTTACATACATGCAACATTGTATCAACAAACCTTGGTATAACATTAATCTCAAACTTATCATACTAACATTGTTGACTAAAGAATATTTGTGTCTTTGTTAGGCTTTATATGTTTACCAAGACATACAGGCTGGGTATTCTCATCTAGGGCTTATTCAAGATATTCCTGTGCATGAACAATATGGTTAATCACTAAAATCATGCATATTTGATTTGTTCATTAATGTCATCTCATGCAAAGTTTATTTGGTAAGATCGTATACAAAATCGCTAATGTTTCATGAAATTTGCACTATCTAGACATTTCCTAAAAATCTAAAATTTCAGCATGAAACTACTATTATGACACTTAATCAAGATCAACGATTAAAAATTTCAAAATCATCAAAAATCGGGAACTGTTTCCCGCGCTAGCGCTAACGCCGGCGCTAGTGCACCTATGTCTTTTTCTGTATTTTTAAAATTTTGAAAAATCCCTAAAAATATATTGATCTATGTGTACTATTCATTTCTGCATTTTTGCTTTTATTACATTTTTAAAAAATCAAATACAAAAATACAAAAGCCAAATTACAAAAAAAAAAATGTTTTGCCTTTGTGTTTTTTTGTCATTTGTTTAAATTCTATTTCTAAAAGCAAAAATCAAATACAAAAATATAAAACAAAAAAAATTATAAAAAATTGTTATTTTTGAACTTAACTTTTTTACTTGTATCTTGCGAAAGGGTGATTTGGGCTATCATCCCATCATATCACCTAGTACCGGGTGAACCTCTCACAAGGTAGTCCTCGGGAAGTCCAAGATCAATTTTATAAGTTCAAACTTTAAATAAAGATTATTCTTCAAAAGTATCAAAAATATTGTATGGACTTCATTGAAAATCAAGCATGATTTAATCTATTATTTAGAACTGCTGTAATGTTGCAATTTATCTTTTTAAACTACTTTGAACATTGCTTTCATCATGCTTTGATATATCTATTAATATGTGCATCAATTATTGTGAAAACGTTGTGTAGAACTAAGCTTAGCATGCCTCTAAGTATGAGTAAATGTTTTATGTTTGATAATGATCGCTATTCACTCACTTATTTTGGCATTATCTACATATGTGTTTAATCGAAAAATGCTTGTGTATGTTTTGAAATAGTACAATGAATTAAAATTGCACACGTATCTTACTTATACAACCTTTATTTGCACTTTTAAAAGTTAAGAAAAGTGGTTATCTTTTTCATAAATTATATTGGTTTGCAAAACAAGTGTATTCGGAGAACTTTGTACAAAACAACAATCATAAAATAAAGTGACAAAGATAACTCAACCAAGCACTACTTGAACCTCCTGATAAGTCTTAATAAGCATTGTGAGATTGAGCACCTTGGAAAGAATAGTAAAGTATCTTGTGCAAACCATAACTTTCTTTCAAAATAAAAACCACTTATTCTTAAGTACACCGGATCACAATAAAAAAAATCAATATTGAAGAATAAAATTATGTGATCCCCCAAGCACTACTTTGTACCCTGATATGTCTTAATGATCATTGTGTGTGCAAAGCACCTTGGTAGTTGTACATTTTTTTGTGCATTGAAGTGAGTGGAAGTAAAATTATTTGTGTTTTATTGTGCTCTTTACTTTAAATATTACTTGTATTTTTTATTAAAACATTTGTTTACTCTATTCAAAATACACTTTTGTGCACATCATTATCTTCCATAACACTTCTTCTCATGAGTATTAGATCCTAATGCAAATTCTATACTACTCTTTATTTATGAAATGCACTAGATAACCTAGCATGCAATCTATAATGATTTGTATGATTTGAAATTATGAATTAAAATAACATTGTAGTAATCTTTTTTGATAACCTTATTTCATGCTTGGTTGCATTATTGAAGATTTTAATTGAACAATGATTTACAAAAACATCTTCTTTATGAAATTTAACTCATATATCTTCTTATGGATCATCATTACAATAAGATGTTTCTTGTATTTCTATAAGTCTTCCGCATCATCACCATATATTTCTACCTTGCGCTCTCATGCTTATATCAAAGTCTTAAATACCAAATTCCTTTCTTTCAACAAATGGTAGACTTGCTTGGTAGATTTTATATTGGTTACTTTAAACATGAATATTTTCTTTTTGCTAAAAACTCTGATTTATTTCTATGAAAATATTGTAATGCTAAAATTCTGATTTATGAATGGATTTCAAAATAGCTATGTGAGTGTTTTCATAAATTCAAATAAAAATTTAAATCCATGGGCTATGTCATTAGATTTAAAAAGCTTAAATGTTTCCAATAATTATTATCCATGACTTCATTTCTCACCATAGCGGGGGTGTAGGGTTATAGACATTAGATAACCTTTATCTCTAGTCATGTCTTGTCCTTAACCAGGGAGGGTTCCAGTGGGGCCTTGCGAGGCACTGGGGGAAAGAGTGCTAGATTGTGTTGTGTCTAGTGTGTGCATATGGGACAAACACCCCAACCTACGGCATGTATGCAGCTCCTCATGCCCATAGGGTGTAGACATATTGTCTGGGTAGTTTAGTTACTTGGAAATCATTACATTTTGGTTATACTACAAACTCTGGTTTATGAAAATGTTGTAATACTCAAACTCTGATCTATTTAAATGAAAAGTATTCTAAAACTCCTTATCATTTCCTTCTCTACAAGCTCGATCATGCTTTTATCTTCTTTGCAACTTTTTAGTGATGTCTCCTTACCCGCTTTTGCTAATAACAAAAGGGGGAGAACTAACATGATAAATATAATCTGCTATCAAAATATAAAACTAACATGCTTAATTAAGTTGATAGCTTACATATTAGGAGAGCATTCACTTAGGGGGAGCATGCATTTAGGGGGAGCAATTCTATATACTAAAATCGATAATTATCCTAAGTCATCACTCTCACACACACACAAGTATGTTTCTTCATGCTTATATATATTAATGATTTGATTTATCATTAATGGATTTGTTATTATCAAAAGGGGGAGTTTGTTGGAACATGGTCTTCCGCATCTCCTAGGTTTGAGAATAACAAATCCTATGTGTATTTGATCTTGTGTGTTTAAGTGTGTTGGAAAACAAGTCCATATGACTCAAGGATAACATAAGAAGGTTGCGCCAAAATTTGAAGCCAAAATTCCAAAATGCCTACTAGCATCGGCGCTAGCGCTAGCGCAGGCGCTAGCGCTGACTTGAGAAAATTTCGGAAACAATTTTAGAAGGTGCTAGCGCCAGGTGATAGCAGCTATCGCAGGCGGTAGCAGCTAGCGCAGGCGGTATCTACTAGCACTGGCGAAATTGTTTCCCCGGATTAAAGATTCTCGCGCGCAAAATATTACTTAATATCGGATAGCGCTGGCGGTAGCACTATCGCAAGCGCTAACGCTGAGGCTATAAAAAGGACCCATTGGCTCCGTCTTCCTTACTCCTCCATAACCCTAAACTCCAGAGCTTCGTGCCACAGCCTATAGATGAAGGTTCAGAGAGATACTCCCACCAAAAGCTTAGAGAGAATTTCTGAAGGAGGACTTCTTCACGCTTCATCCGACAAGCGACCGCTTCAACAATGCTTTTACTACAGCAGTCCAACGTCTCCAACTTCAGAAGTTCTCAGAGGCAGTTTTTATTATTAATGTTTTTATATTCACATCTTTATTCTTGTAATCGTTAGTGAATTCGCCTCGTGTTGGCGACTAGGTCTGGGTAGGACTTAGGGCAGAAATTCGCCTCGTGTTGGCGACTAGGTCTCAGGTGTAGGTCTAGGGGGTGCTCGAGGCCATATCCGGGGAAGGGTTGGCTAGAGAGGCTTGAGGCCGTATCCGGGGAAGGATCGGCTAAAGTCATCCGGTTCGTGGGGATACGAGTCGGTATAGAAAACAAAAAGAGTTTACTATTCATCGCCACAGATTTCTAGCGTTATAGAAGTCAATTTTTGTAAAACCATTGTTGATATTAATAAAGCATGTCTCTACTTTATTTCAATCATTTTACTTGACTTCTTATTGTCTTTGTCTTGCATTATTACAAAGCTTTTCAAAATATCACTAAAGTTTTTAAAACCCTTATTCACCCCCCCCCCCTCTAAGGGCGCCTACCGATCCAACAATATATGCCAAGCTGGACTTGATCAACATATACACTCCAACTTGAAGGGGAGCGTTAAAACATAATTTGAAGAATTACAAATGATAGTGATTACTCCAGGTGAAATCGCCAGGTGTCTCTGGCTTGGGATCACATAGAGATTGGATGGTTACTTATGGTGTAACCTACCCTGCTTGTTGAGGTGCTTTGGTCTGGGCGATTACTCAAGGTGTAACTGCCCATGCCTATTCTTACTATTGTATGACGGTTAATTGGGGTATAATCGCCTGAACTCTCTGTGCATAGTTTGTTGTATTTAGTCTCACACCGTTAATTGTATATTCTTTCACATCATCTGCTATATATAAAGAGAGATGTTTTAATGCAATATTCCATTTTTTTAAAAATAAAATATTATGTTATTTTTAATTCCACAAAAAATAAAAAAACATACAAATTAAATTCACTTGTCAAATGCGCGCCTGGGAGACAATGCGCCCGGGCAAAAATGCATGCTAGTGCAAAAATGCGCTATCGAACAAAAAACGCGCGCTCAAGTGAAAAATACGTGCTCAGGTGAAAAAATATGCTCTAGGGCCTAAAATGCGCGCCCATGTTTTAAAAATTAATATATTTGTTGTAACAAAACTTTTGTTACAAAAAATACTGATTGTAATGAAATTCTAGTTGTTACAAATACTTTCAAGGTTTTGTTACAATTGCTGTTTATTGTGTGGATGTTTTACTATTTGTAATGTAAGACTAGTTTTGTTACAAATACCTGCACTTATTATAACAAAAATTTAGTTATTGTAACAAAATATAAAATACTTGTTACAAAAGACTAATATTTTGTAACGATAGAAAAATTTCGTTACCAAATAGAGTTATTAGTAACAAATTTCTTCTTCGTTACAATTTAGTCCTTACTATAGGTGTAGTTTGTTGTAGTGCCAGTTTCAGGATCTGTGAGTGTCTATCAGTAGATTTTCTTCCGCGAGTGATTTGTAGTGAGGACATGATGTACTGGGCATGAGCCCTTTATATTGCTACCTTTTATTTCAGTTATTATCTGTCGACCTCTTTTCATTACGATTTATATATTATGTGATGTCGACTTGAGCTCATTTTTTATTCATATGTACTTTTCTCATTCTGTGATCGATATGGCCAGCAGGATCGGCATTTTGTAGTGGCGATCTTTCTGAGTGTTGGTGTCACCGCAAAGCGACGGTTCTAGGCATAAGACCCAGTTTTTTAGCAAAAAATGGGGTCTTACAAACTGGTATCAGAGGAAACCTCGATCCAAAGAAAATAAGTCCACAAACCCTAGGACACCTCACGCGAGTTTAGTTTCAAGACAAACAAAGCAGCGGAAGCAATGGTGTGCTCATATGGGGAATAACATGAAAAAGTCCACTTTTAACTGAATCATTTTAGCCAAATCTCCTTACGAGTGACAAGTCTTCTTTTGTAGCCTACGGCGAACCCTGCCCACCAGCAGGGAATACCTACAGCTGCAAAGATCTCTTTAGATAGTCCTCTAATCAATGAGTTAGACTCAACCCCACTAGAACACATGACTTACCATGATAATTTATATCATGCCCTAGTTTGAAATTGACCGCAGGTATAAATTTGATTAAGGTATGAGGATACTCCAAAGAGGCAAGAGGAGGAGTTTAACGTGGGAACAACCACCTAAGCCATAAACTCTGATGTCCCTACTTCACATACCAAGGATTATCCAAACTGATAGGACCGTCTTAGGAAGATTGACACATAAGCAGATTGGTAAGGGACTCGTAGACTCAACCCTCATACCGGTGACATGTTTACATTGAGACATCCACCATGACAAACACTGAGGGTCGGATAAGAATTTAAGTTCAAAAGAGACCTGTTTAGGATTGGGTCATATATTACCCTAATAAGGTTGTCATAGAGGGTACCTTGAAGAGTCTAAAGTATGGAGGTACCAACAAGTCTCAAGATAGAACCCCAAGTCTAAGGTTGTGTGCCCTAAGGATTCTTTGCATACTTGGGATGGATATAACATGGTGATATCGAAGACACTTAGCCTAAAATAGATAGTGGCTTATCTTTTATTTATTGGGGCTTACCTTTTGTTTATTGGGCAAATTAGTTACTGACTTGGGTTTCCCTAAGACCTAATTTAGAAAGTGTTGCGTCGTAAACATAATGATTTTGAGGTCGATCATATTCAATGTTACTTGGGCAATGATGGGATTCTGTAAAAGCATGTTTGGAATGGTGACCGGTAGTATTACCAGGACAATGGATAAACATCATTGATCGAACAACGAATTGACCTTAATTGAAGCATTAGAAATGTAAAGTTGTCGGGTTTAGTAACTTAGGGATGCAGATGCCGTTCTGGAAGTTGGGAACTGAAATTAGGGCTTGCAAGTTAAAGTTATATTTGAAAGTTCTTGTGGTTTGGGGCTTTCAGATGTGAATAACTTATGATTTGTTAAAAATCACGCCCTATCATTGCAGAAAATTTTAACTACAAAAATAATGATTGGTTCACATATACTCATAAAGGTTCACGAGTACACCCCCCTAAATTTTGAGGATAACTAGGACGCTTGACGATCTGATCAGTTCCATCAATGGTAAGAACTTGAAAGTGTAGGAAAACTTTATATAGGCGTTGTCTACCCATACAAACAAGAGCATTAGTCACCGAAAAATTGGTTCATTCCGGCACGTGTATTTCCCCGGAATAAAGAAAGACGTCAAAGGTTTTGTGATGCACGGTGAGGCCTGTAGACTAGTGAAGGCCAAGTGCAAGAGTCTTTGAGAACTACCACAGTTACTGCCCATGTTAGATTGGAAGCTCGAGGATATAATTATGGATTTCATACAAAGGTTACCACATCCCCACTCTGGGCACAAGTTTATTTGGAACATCTAGGATAGATTGACCAAGGTAGCTAGTGTCACCCCGGGATGGAAGGATGCTCCCATTGGTGTTTGATGGGATTTGTTTGTCCTTTACCGTGGTGTGCCCGGGACGATCATGTCAGATTGGGATGGACGGGTTACGTCAAAGAAGTGAAGATCAGTCCAGGCTTATCTGGGCTCTTGGTTACGTTCAGCACAGCTTTACACCCTCAGAGGGACGGAGGCGCAGGACTCCACTATCTTGGATCCATGATGAGGATTTAATAGCACTCGGCTCGGAATTTGTGGAGGACGCAGATGCCTAGGTGCAACTTATTTGAGTTAGGATGCAGGAGGCCCAGAGCATCCAGGTTAGGTATTACGATACGTGGCATCATCAGGTAGAGTTCCAGGATGGAGACCAGGTGTTCCTGAAGATACGTCTGATGCATGGAGTCTCACGAGAATGCGCGTGGAAGAACCTCAGTCAAAGATAAAATGGGGCTCTATAGGATCCTGGAGTGGATCGGCCCGTTGGCTTATAGACTGGAGCTACCGCCGGAGTTAACGGGTTTGCATGACGTCTTCCACTTCTCCTCTCTTAGGAAGGCTCCACTACGGCCGGAGCATAAGGTTTCTACTGTAGATGGCCCGGTAGCTTCGGACCGATCAGTTCGCTTGGAGCCGGTCAGGATAGACGACATGGCAATGCGAGTCTTGCGACGCTAGAAGGTTCCATAGGTAAAAGTCATATGGTAAAATCATGAAGAAGAGAAGCTTATCTGGGATTCACTAGAACTGATGCAGCAGAGATAGCCGAGGCTCTTCGCTTCAGGGATAACTTCAATTCTTAGGGGTTGTTACGTTCAGTTACCTTCATTAGAAACCCCACAAGCCTAACCCAAATTTTAGGGACAAAATTATTATTTTTTATTTTTTGGGATTTGTAACATCCCCCAAACAACTAGACCCCTAAAATGGTTTTGTCATGACTAGGTCATGACAAAACCTTAGGATGCGTGAAGAGATCATAAGAGCTTAGGCTCGAGGTGAAAATCATCATGGTATGCAGATAGTAATTTCCAGTTATCAAACCTAAGGTTGGTTTTAGGGCGTCACCATAACCCAAGACCCCACCATAACATGACTAATCCATTAAGGTGTCCCTTCGTAACACTGCAATAACCCAATCATATAAAGAAAGGTGGCTTGAATAATGAGCTAGCGCCGGCGCTAGGGGTTAGCGGAGGCGGTAGTGGTGGTTTAGGTGAACTGCTGAGGCGAACACCAAACTTCTGAGGCGAACCGTATACCTTCGAGACGCTAGCGCAGGCGCAAGCGCTAGCACATGCACTAACATTAGCGCAGAGTGTTATCATTAGCGCTGGCAGCGGTTGCCGAATCGACGAGCGTTACGCCGTCGAGATGCTAGCTCTAGCGCTGGCGGTAGCTCAACCAATGGGAGGAGGATGGGATCATTTTTGGTGGCCAAATTCATGGCCAAGGGAGGCCAAAAGTCCTCCCAATTGATGGGGATTCATTCCCCTATCAATTAGGATAAGATTAATAGGTTTTCCAACTCTTAAGGAGGGTGAGTTTGGTGACCTTTGGGGATGACCGAAATTTTCACCATGAATGGTGTTAATGGAGGAATCTCAAGCTTCACCTCCTCCCCTCCCTGAATTGGCTCTATAAAAGGCCTCAAGGTATGAAGGGAAGGTGTTTCCCCAACTTTCCAGAAGAAATCTACCATCTAAGCATATATCTGCATGGCTCCCAAGAGCTCTTGACCAACCATGGAGGATCGGCGATCGCACGGCTACAAGCTACCACTCAGGTCCTCTCCTCTCCTCTATTTCTTAGTGAGTAGATCTCATCATTTTGGCTACTAGATTTGGGGCCAATTGGTCTTGGATCGGCGTGTTCGAAATCTTATGTTCAATCTTTTCTTTTCATGTTCAAATCCCCAATTCCGGCCGCCTCCGGCCAACCAACCACCGTACATCGCCGGACGCCACCTCAATGGAGGTAGTCTTGGCATTGGCCGACCGGGAGAGTGTCTAGGTGGCCCAGAAATTACCTCCCAAGTTGGTACAGTACGGGACAATCGTGGTCGTTGGCTGATTGGAGATGATGAACTGATGCCTTCCATTTAGATAGATTATTAATTTTATGATTAAATAACGTCATATTTTCCCCTAGAAATGCCCATTTTTGAAACTGAAATTTGAGCCACTTAGATGCCGTTTCAGGAAAAATGGCCAGAGACAAAAGTTGTAAATATTTATGTCTAGATTATTTTAAAATTAATTTGAGACAATTTGGCACAATGGTTTGACTGCAACACTCAAAATGGTGCAACGCGTACATAGGGTTGACAAGAAATTGATTTGAGTGCCCCCACTACATTACTCATGCAAATGCTTTGAAATTTGGAGCATAGGCTAGACATACCCTTACCCTCAACATATCCAAAATGGGAATTTTTGGAGACCATTTTTCTATAGTTTCTGTAGAAATTTATTAAAACATTTGTGATTAAATTTTACAGTCTAGATACCTCTAAACACTTCCAAATTTTGGTGGGTGGTCCTTAGGGTCATGACATGACTCGGGTAAGAATTTCATCCCATTTGGGATTGAATTGGTTGTGAAATTTTCCGAATCATTATGGAGTGAGCAGGAATTGTACAACATAGAGTTCACAAGCCAAACAACCAGAAGCACATGAAGCAAAAAACGATCTTTATTGATAAGCAAAATTCTTCATTACAGGGCGAGGTATACATGGCGAGACATGATTTCGCCAGTACGTAAAAAACAGAAGAGAAAAATAGCTGAAGAAGAAAACCAGCGGTCTGCCAATTTGAGACCGTCTGACCGCCCGAACTGACAGTCCGTCCGGCTTGAAAAATAGGTCGCCCGAACTGCCGACTTGAGCCACACCAACTGAGAACCACGTGAACTCCCGAACTCCACTGATCCTCCCGAACTCCAGCAACCCGCACTGCAAGCCGCGAGACCGCCCGAACACCTTCAGAAGAAGAGGTGACCGCTGCTGCCCGCACAATCCGCAGAAGCTGCACAAGACAAGTTCGATCAGCTAACCGGCCGGTTACAAAACATAAACCGCAAGAACAGGTCGCGAGCTCAGCTTACACTTGGTGCTATAAGTTTGCTGCTACAGTGGCTCCAATTTATAGGCAAGCGACTTGATCCAGTCACCACCCTATGAGATAGGATCACCACCCTCCAGATCGCGCGACCAGGACTGGTCAACCCGCGCGATCAGCAACAGATCCTCCTGCTTAGGTGAGATCGCCGGCTTCAATAACAGACCGCGAGAGATCGCCACTCCCACAATGAAGCCGCCCACCACCAATGTTCGCCAACGAGACTGCGAACACATCCTGTTCGCCTGCCAGCCTCCTCCTGAGACCGCGAACAGACCAGATCGACTAGGGCACAGCCCGCCATGTCGACCAACCATCAGTAACCGCATATGCCAGCTGATCGCCGAAGGACCAGTCATGCGAACACAAACCGGAGACCGCGTGACTAAGACAACCTTAGTTCGCGCGCACCACAAGGAACCCGGACAGCCATAAGACCGGCTTCTGGAACCTTGAAACAACCTATGCGGTCACACCAGACCGGCACAGCCCTGAGGTTGACAGCCCGCCACGCGGTCACAGACCAGACCGAGCGGCCTTACCTCATCACCTTGAACACAGACCGGTGGTCACGCCGAATAGCCCGCGGCTAGACCAGAAATGTCAGACCGCCAGAGGAGACCGCAAGACCGTGCGGTCAGAACAGACCGCGCGGTCTCCCCCCCAGACCGCCAACTCCCAAATACCTCCCACTTCAATATTTTCAACACTCCCCCTTGAAGTGGGAAGTTGAAAATAGCACCAGTAAGCTCCTTAGCCATGTGAACGGCCCCTTTGACAGCGCCTTTGTGAAGATGTCAGCAATGTTGTCCTGACTCCAAACATGCTCGACCAAAAGAGACCCCTCCAGCACCTTCTCACGAATGAAATGATGCTCGATCTCGATATGCTTAGTCCTCGCGTGACAAACTGGATTGGTCACCAGTTTGAGAGCACTATCATTGTCACCGCGGAGCAGAGTCGGCTCCCGATCCTCCTTATGGACGTCTCCAACCAACCTCCTAAGCCAGATGGCTTCCTGAGCTGCTAAGGCAGAAGCCTTGTATTCCGCTTTCGTGGTTGAGACCGATACAAAATCCTGCTTCTTGCTGCACCATGATATAGTCATGTGGCCCGCCATGAAGACGTATCCAGACATCAACTTCCGATCATCCGAATCACCCCCGTAATCAGCATCCATGTATCCATGCACCTCGAAGCCCGCATCCCTCCTATAAAGGAGACCCATATCCGAAGTCGCCTTGACATACTTCAGAATGTTCTTGGCTGCTAGCAGATGAGGCATCCGTGGCTCCGCCATGTACCGACTCACTCTGCCAACTGCATAAGCAATATCCGGCCTAGTGATCATCAGATAGATCAAGCTCCCGACCAGAGCTCGGAACACCAACGGATCTTGCAGAATCCTTCCCTCATCCTTCTGAAGCTTCATAGCCTTCTCCAGAGGTGTGGAGATGCACTTCCCGTCCTTCATGCCAAACCGCTCAACGATCCGCTCAGCATATCCAGCCTGGGACACCAGCACTCCACTCTCCTTCCTCAGCACCTCGAGTCCAAGGAAATGGTAAAGCTCACTCAGATCCTTCATCTAAACCTTATAGATAGCTCTGTCCGAAGCTGTGCTACCTCCTCCTTCGAATTCCCCGTCACGATCATATCGTCGACGTAAAGTAGCATGATAACTTGAAGCTCCCCACTCTTCTTGACGAACAAGATTGAGTCTGAGTCTGAAGCACCAAACCCACATAATAAGAGATACTCTGAAATCTTTCCATACCACGCCCTCGGCGCTTGTTTCAAACCATACAGGGCCTTCTTCAACTTGCAGACATACTCTGTAAAATCTTCAGATACGAAGCCTTGTCGCTGGACCATGAAGATGTCCTTATCAATCTCGTCCTACAAGAACACATTCTTTACGTCAAGCTGCCAAATCTTCCACCCCCAACATGCCGCCAAGGCAATCACAACCCGAACTAAAGTCATTTTTGCCATCGGACTGAATGTCTCTTCATAGTCTTCATCGTATTGCTGTGAGAACCTCCGAGCCACAAGACGAGCCTTGTACCGCTCGATACTGCCGTCAGCCTTCTTCTTCAGCTTGTATACCAACTTACATGTGACAGGAGTGGTGCCCTTGGGCCTGGGCACTAAAGACCAGGTCTCATTCTTCTCGAGAGCAGCCATTTCTTCTTGCATCGCAATGTCCCACTCCTTCATGCCTTTGGCCTTTTCAAAGCTCGACGACTCCCTCTCATCCAAGGGACCAGCAAAAAAACATTAGACAAAGCTCACCATGTTTCCTCCTGTATAGCGATCAGGGGCAATGACAGTTTGCTTCGATCTCCGCAACGCCTTCCTCTAACTTGCAGTATCTTCAGCTGTTTCTTCCCTAGCTCCTCTTCCAGATGTACTTGGAGCATCGCTCCCCCTGCTTCCTGACCCAGAAGCCTCCGCCTCAGAACTAGATATTGATGGACCACCTAGTGACACAAGTAGCTCCACCTGAAGATTTTCCACAGCCCTCTCCGGCTCCTCCACCCTGCTCTCTGGTAGCTCAACACCAGAACTTCCCTTGTACGATATCACCTCGTCGAACACAACGACGCAAGATACAACAAATCTCCGCGTCTCCGGGTCCATGCACTTCCCGCCCTTCTTCCGGTCATCATACCCCACGAATACTAGCTTCCTTGCTTTCGCATCTAGCTTCGTCTGAAGCGCATCTGGAACGTGCACATAGTAGGTGGAACCAAACACCTGAAGGTGCGCCACACTTGGCTTTTCCTTGAACATCAGTTCATGCGGGGTCTTCATATTGATGGGACTCAGAGGCATCCTGTTGATGACATAGGCAGCACAAGACATTCCCTCAGCCTAGAAGGACTTTGTGATACTCTTGGCATGCAGCCAACACTTGCAGGTCTCCTTCAGATGACGGATCTTCTGCTCTACAACTCCATTTTGCTGTGGAGTATGTGCACAAGTAAGCTCCCTTCGGATGCCTGCCTTTCTGCAAAAAGTAAAGAACTCACCAGAGGTGAACTCCCCTCCGTTGTCAGTCCTCAGCTTCTTAACCCGCAGGCCAAACCGACCCTCCACAAGCTCCTTGAACTCCACGAACTTGGCAAACGCCTCCGCCTTCTCCTTCAAGAAATAAACCCAGACATATCTGGTGTAATCATCGATCAACACCAGCATATATCTGCTGCCTCCGAGGCTTGGGGTAGCAGTCGGTCCCATCAAGTCACCGTGGATGCACTCCAACGGCACACTACTCCTTGACCGCGACTTGTCAAATGGTAGTCGATGAGACATGCCGAACTGACATCCCACGCACACATGACCGTCTCCATAGGAAGATAGACTAGGCAGGCCCTTGACCAGACCTTTCACAGCCATAACTTTCAGCTTATCCATCCCTACGTGCCCCAACCTCTCGTGCCATATGACAGCACTATCATTCGTCCGCATCTTGTCAATGTAAGAACTTGTCGAAAGCACGAACAAGTCTTTAGCTCTCCTCCCCACATGAACTACCTCAGCCTTCACCGCCTCCACATTCTGAAGAAACCTCACTTCTGTTGGGCTAAACAGAACGTCATACCCAGCGTCAACAGCGTTGGTCACAGAGAGGAGATTTTTCCTCATATCAGGCACATGATAGACACTTCTCAACGTAAGCGGCCCCCTATCACTGCCCAAGGAAACAACCCCCACCATCTCTACAGCATGCACGGTATTATCAGCAGTAATAATGGCATCATTACCTGAATAAGGCTGCGCTGAAGAAAGATTCGACTCATCCCCGGTGAGGTGATGACCACACCCCGAGTCCACAATCCAGTCCTCCTAATAGTTGATAGGAGCCTCAGCTCCAACAGAAGCCGAGAAGTCTCCTCCCCATCCTCCATCAACCTGCCTGGCTTCAGCTTCCCCCTTTCCTGTAGCAGCATGCCTCGGCTGAAGATTCACTCGGCAATCCTTCCTGAAGTGACCAACCTTTCCGCACCTGAAGCATTTGGGACCTTCCCCCTTCTTCTTCCCTTCAGCCTTAGGAGCATAGCCCCTCTCCTGCTGTCCAGAAGTTGAAGGCCCATTGCCTCCTCCAGCGGTCTTCTTCTTATCCAACTTCTTGTTCTTTCCTGTGAAGAGAACTTCGCCATCTCCCCTAGACACTGACTCCCCCGCCATCTGCCTTGCCAGACTCTCCTGCGAAGCAAGCAGATTTTCCAGCTCCAACAGAGACGGCTGATTTGCCCAACCCTGCACCGACGTCACAAAGGCAACATATTCCTTCCGCAAGCCACGGATCATGTGCCTCTTCAGCTTCGCCTCAGAGATTGGCTCATCAGGATCCAGCGCTGAGATCTTGGCGCGCAAGTTCTTCATCTTCAAGAAGAACGTAGAGATAGAAAGGTCACCTTGAGCCGATCTGGCCAGTTCATTCTCCATGAATTGAAGTCTTGTCACATTCTTTTTATTAAACAGCCCATCCAGGGCTCTCCATATCTCTGCAGCTGATGCACACCCAAAGATATGATCAAACAAATCAGGTGATATTGCTCTCTTCAGAGCGAACTCTGCTTTGGCATTGAGCCGCCTCCAGTTCCTCACCTCATGTTGGTTATCTCCGACCGAAAACACTTCCTCTGTGCTCTCTCCTCCAACTACCTCCCAGAGGTCCTCACCTAGAAGATAGCTTTGCATACACGACTTCCACTTCTTAAAGTTGGTCGAGTTGAGCATCTCAATTCCAAGACCCCTCGCTTCTATGGCTCTACCACTGGTTCCTTCTTCACAAAGGAGATGGCTACTCTAAGTTGCTCACTGCTCTATCCACTCTAACCTTCCTCTGATACCATGTGAAATTTTCCGAATCTTTATGGAGTGAGCAGGAACTGTACAACTTAGAGTTCACAAGCCAAACAACCAGAAGCACATGAAGCAAAAAACGATCTTTATTGATAAGCAAAATTCTTCATTACAGGGCGAGGTATACATGGCGAGACATGATTTTGCCAGTACACAAAAAAACAGAAGAGAAAAACAACTGAAGAATAAAACCAGCGGTCTGCCAATTTGAGACCGTCTGACCACCCGACCTGACAGTCCGCCCGACTAGAAAAATAGGTCGCCCGAACTACCGACTTGAGCCACACCAACTGAGAACCACGCGAACTCCCGAACTCCACTGATCCTCCCGAACTCCAGCAACCCGCACTGCAAGCTGCGAGACCGCCCGAACACATTCAGAAGAGGAGGTGACCGCTGCTGCCCGCACAATCTGCAGAAGCTGCACAAGACAAGTTCGATCAGCTAACCAGCCGGCTACGAAACACAAACCGCAAGAACAGGTCGCGAGCTCAACTTACACTTGGTTCTATATGTTTGCTGCTACAGTGGCTCCTATTTATAGGCAAGCGACCTGATCCAGTCACCACCCTATGAGATAGGATCACCACCCTCCAGATCGCGCGACCAGGATTGGTCAACCCGCGCGATCAGCAACAGATCCTCCTGCTTAGGTGAGATCGCCGACTTCAATAACAGACCGCGAGAGATCGCCACTCCCACAATGAAGCCGCCCACCACCAGTGTTTGCCAATAAGACCGCAAACACATCCTGTTCGCCTGTCAGCCTCCTCCTGAGACCACGAACAGACCACACCGACTAGGGCACAGCCCGCCAAGTCGACCAACCACCAGTGACCGCATATGCAAGCTAATCGCCGAAGGACAAGCCATGCGAACACAAACCAGAGACCGCGCGACTAAGACAACCTTAGTCCGCGCGCACCACAAGGAACCCGGACAGCCATAAACAGGCTTTTGGAACCTTAAAACAACCTGTGCGGTCACACCATACCGGCACAGCCTTGAGGTAGACAGCCCGCTATGCGGTCACAGACCAGACCACGCGGCCTTACCTCAGCACCTTGAACACAGACCGGCGGTCACGCCGAATAGCCCGCGGCTAGACCAGAAATGTTAGACCGCCAGAGGAGACCGCAATACCGTGCGGTCAGAACAGACCGCGCGGTCTCCCCCCCAGACCGCTAACTCCCAAAAACCTCCCACTTCAATATTTTCAACATTGGTTGGGTAATTAAGTAACCCAAACTTGGCCAAACTATGGTATATTAGATCAAAAGTGCACTTGATAGATTTGGGAGATCAACCCTCATCCAAATGTTGTGAAACTTTGACCACTGACTTGATGTCACATTAAATACCCCCACAAGTGGTTTTGGGTTGTTTGGGGGGATGTGTCCAAAGAACCCTGGTTCAAACCGTAGGGCTGTATATTGAACCGATTGAAGGACATATGGTCATATGTCATCGAAATGACTTGAAACTTGGTAGGTAGTTTTATAGGGTGCTATTATGCCCTGGATAATTTATTTGGAATTTTTAAGAACATTTAACCCCTCTGAATTAATTAAGAACCAATTAGGGCAATTTCTTATATTACGAATTTACATAAGCACATTACCTTGAATGTTCTTGAAATTTTGGCAGTAAGTTCATACTAGTGATATTATTCTCTAATAATTTTGTTATGAATTTTGTATTGATATATAGTACTTTATTCATAACCCCAATATTGGCCCTAGTTGTAAGAAAATTAATTATGGATTTAATACTCACTGGAAATCATGAAACTTGGTCAGAGTACTTTTTAGGGCAAGTATATGATCTGTAAATTTTAGTATAATTCTTGGAGGAATTTTTATACGTTTCTCTTCACAAAGTGCTATATGATTTGTTTATTTAAATAAAGGATTTAGGTGGTCAAATGAATCTGAAAATTATGAAACTCAACCAGTGAACTGTTCTGATCACTCTAGACATCTTATAATTTTCTTATAATTTTGGAATGAGGATTTTTGGTACTTTCTTTATTAATCTTTGATTTCTATAAATTAGTCAATATTTTATTTGGAGGTCAAAACCTTTTTGGAAATTTATGAATTTTATATGTGGCTATTATTTCAATGATATATAGTTGCACAAATTTTATTATGGCCATAGCCTATCAGAAAACCATACTTGGTGTTCAAAGTCATTGGTTCCCTGATTTTGAGGAAATTATAATAAATGACAAATAAATTAGGAAAATTATAAATTTCTGGAGATCATCTTAAGATGTCATTACACACTCCCAATAATAATTTTGGGTCATTTGGATGATTATTTGGAGTACCTTCTCTCAAGCACCTTATATAGTTCAAGTGGTCTGCGTATAGTGAAAAGGCTGAATAAGGATAAACCTGTAGGTTTTACATGGGGTATCAAGGAAGTTGGTGCACCCAGACAGGTTGGATTTGGGATGGGTCACTAATGGAAAGTAGGAGTGAGATGCCTGGTTGACTAGGAGGCAAGAGTGTGCTTGGGATCGACGAAAGATCGTCATTCCCTTGGAGTGAACTAAAACACACTTAGCGTTAGTAAGTGTAATATTAATAGTGGTCGGGTCATGGGTAGACACCAATAAGAATAAGCACCTTTGAAAGGGAGTTTTGGGGTTCAGCCCATCATAGCTCCTAGTATCGCTGCGAGCCCATCATAGGGTAGTCCTCGGGAAGTCGATGGTTAACCAAAAACTGTAGGAATAGTTTGTTATGCATGCATGATTAACTCAATAATACACTCACCCACACCTCGCTGCAATGGGTGGTTAGTTTGTTTGGCCTTACGAGCAGTAGGCTCGGTGGTTGTAGGTACAGACGAGTTGGTCCGGCGAGCCGGTGGCTCGGAAGGTTATAGTGACGGGCAGGTTAGCCTGGGGAGCTTATGGCTCGGAGATGTAAACTAATCATATTGCATGTGCATAAAGTGGTGGGTCTTCAGTATTGATGTTCGTTCACACCGACGTCGATATGCAGACTCGGCAAGTGTGGATTTGCACTTAGACAAGAAAAGTCTGGTGGACCATCCAATAAGAGTACGCAGTCACTCCACAGTGTTCTTCACGTTGAGGTGTACGATAGGTCTAGGTTAGGTAGTGTGAATACCAACCTAAATGTGGGCGAGGCCCAACCCACCGCTTCCGTTTGCCACTACAGGGGTATACTAAGAGTTTTGCTAGCTCCAAAAAGGGGGAACTAAAGGTCTGAGCGCATAGAGTCGAGGTGTGTGAGTTGCACTTGTGTGATCATAACATTACCCAACATAACTACATGTCATAGCATAAGCATTGCATTCAACCCCTACCCCTATCGTATAAATTGGTTATCGAACTTTTTATACGATAGGCATTGCTAAACTTGTATGGGCATTCCTATAAATCAATGGTTACTTTTCTATTCTATACTTGTCTTTACTTGCATACTTTACTTGTTCCTTACCTTGCTTTATTTACTGCTTCATATATATAAACACCTGTGTAGTGATAGATACTCCTGTAGCTAAGTTATGTCACCTACTTTGTTTTATACCCCTTGCTGTCCTCCACTTCATCCTCACGCATGGTGCCTAGGGCCACTAGGGGATAGATGGGGGGGGGGGGGGAAATGTGTCTTAGTCTTTTTGAATAATGGTCGGTGGACCATATCATTTAAGAGGACCGAGGAGATGCGGCACCACCAAAGGACGGTACAGATGGAGGTGGGACACTCTAGGACGGGAGCACCAGTTTCCGGATCTGTGAGTGTTTATCATTAGATTTGCTTCCGCGAGTGATTTGTAGTGAGGACATGATGTACTGGGCATGAGCACTTTATATTGCTACCTTTTATTTCAGTTATTATATGTGGACCTCTTTTCATTATAATTTATATATTATGTGATGTGGACTTGAGCTCATTTTTGGTTCATATGTACTTTTCTTCTTATGTGATCGATATGGCCGGCAGGATCGGCATTTTGTAGTGGCGACCTTCCCGAGTGTTGGTGTCACCGCAAAGTGGCGGTTCTAGGCATAAGACCCGATTTTGTAGCGAAAAAATGGGGTCTTACACCTGGGGGGGGGGGGGCTGGAGCTCGGGTGGAGGTTTCAGCCACAGATCAATCGGCCTATCTGGAGGCCACCGAGAGGACCTTATCTAGGTCAGGGAAGGTGGTTTGCCCAGGGCGTAGGGCCCTTCTAGGGTGATGGAAACTTTCAGTCGGGGCATGAACGGTTCAACCCTCCAGGGTGGCAACCAGGTTCGAGGCCATTCCAACCCCACCCCAGCAAGCCATGGAGATCAGACGAGGTGGAATAACAAAAATAAGGAACCTCCCCGGAGGGGAAGGAAGAGGAAGGGAGGATTTGCCCTACTGTGACTTCCACTTGGAGGAAGGTCTTGCAATAGCCACCTTCCTAGAATTCTTAGATGTCGGGGAAGGGAGAAGAAACCCGATGGGGCAGCATCCACAACAACAATATTATCAGGGAATGGAGGATAAGGAGAAGGAGCGGAGGTGGAAGACCAATGTGAGGACTGGGTTGACGTGGGAACCCGAGGTGGGATTGGCTTGATCCATGGGAGGTAGGATTGAGGCCACCTGCTAGGGGCGCCTTCATGCAATATACCATTGGAGTGTTGCTTTGACCACCCAAATTTCACACAAAAAGGAGAAGATAACGTTCTCGGCAAAGTACATGCCGGATCATGAGGACCCTTTCTACGATGCGTTGGTAATTCAGACGACCATCGAGAACTTCACAGTTTTCAGAATCTTGTTAGACAATAGGAGCTCTGTGAATGTGATTTTCAAGAAGGCCTTCGATGAGATGAAGGTAGAGGCGAATAAGGAGATGGCCTCGGATGGCCCTCTCTTTGGATGTTTCAGGGAGAGGAAGGAAGTGGAATAAGGGACTAAACTCCTCGTGACTTTGGGAGGAACATCAAAGAACTCCCGATTCATCATCATGGATACCCGAGCAGCTACAATGCTATCTTTGGGTGACCCCTCATCAGTTCCTTCCAGTGCATGCCTTCCTCTTAACATTAGTGCTTAAAGTACAATATCGGAGGATTCTAGATCTGGGTCAAGGGAGACACCAGGGTGGCTCAGCAGTGCTAGGTCATGGTGGTCAACACCATCTCATGGAAGGAGGGGGCGGAAGAGGTTGACAAGGCGGTGGAGGACAGGGCCATGATGAACTCGGCATAGGAGGTAGAGGAAAATGAAATCATCACTTGGGGTGTGAGGCCAAAGAAAGTGCACGTCAGCGAGAGGCTAAGCAAGGAGGACAAGGAGAGGGTCTGGGAGTGCATTCAACAGAACATGGACATCTTCACTTGGAGTTTCACGGACAATCCAAGAATCTACACAGATGTGTTGTGTCATTGCCTCAACCTCAACTCAAGTGCCCGCCCTATCCCCTAGAATAAAAGGGTCGTGGCAACCACTCTGGCCGGACCCATCAGGAGGATGTCAGGAAGCTGTTGGAGGCAAATTTTGTGTGAGAGATCCAGTACCAGGCTGGGTCTCCAATGTTGTAATGGTTAAAAAGAGTGATGGGAGGTGGAGGATGTGTGTGGACATTTCACTTTTGAATAAAGCATGCCCCAAGGATTTTTATCTCTTGCCTCGAATCGATGCACTGGTAGATTCAAGCATTGGTTTCCCTGTGATGAGTTTTTTGGATGCTTTTTCAGGTTATCATCAGATCTGAATGCACCCGTCTAATTTCATGGGCGTCTCATTCATCACGGGCAATGGGTGTTATTGTTATACAATGATTCCCTTTTGGTTGAGAAATGCAGGGGCAACTTACCAAAGGATGATGGAGAGAGTCTTCAGGTAGAAGAAGGGGAGAAACGTGGAGGTAAATGTTGATGATCTGATGGTGAAGAGCAAGGATGTTGGGTCTCATCTCTAGTACTTGGCAGAGAACTTCGCCACCCTTCAAATGTTTAAGATGAGGCTCAACGACTCAAAGTGTGTTTTCGGAGCCAATAAGGGGAAATTCCTTTATAGTCTCCTCACGACAGCGGAGGTAGAGCCCAACCCAAACAAAGAAAAGAAATATTGGATTTGGAGTCACCCAGAAGTGCCAAGGAGGTCCATCGTTTGACGAGGAAGCTGGCATGGTTGCGTAGGTTCCTCTCATGGGCATGGGAGAAATGCTCGCACTTCTTCAAAGTCTTGTGAGGGAATCAATAGTTTGAGTGGTCGCGGGAGTGTGAGGAAGCCTTCTGGGCATTGAATAAACAACTCGCGTAGGTCCTGCTACTCTAAGGGACAAGAGAAGGAGAGGACCTATCTCTCTACCTCGGGGAAGGAGCCAAGGAGGTAAGCTCGGTCCTAGTCCGAGAGGAAGGGAAGAAGCAATTACCCATCTACTATGTCTGTTGGGTCCTGAAGAATGCAGAGCTCAGGTATCCCTTCCTGGAGAAGTTGGCTCTCGCCCTAATTATTTTGCCTGGGAAGCTCCAACCATATTTTTAGGTGAACATGATCAAGGTGTTTACCGATCACCCCCTTCACAACATCATAGAAGGGGTGGAGCACTCAGGAAGGTTAGCGAAGTGGTCGGTGAAGCTGACTGAGTTTGAGATCTCATTTGTCCCTTAACTGTCAATAAAGGCACAGACTGTGGCTGGCTTCCTGGCAGAGTACGTGGTTGAGGTGGAAGAGTCCAAATCTCTTAAGTACGTGGCTTAGTGGATGTTCATTGATGGACATCTGTAAGGTACTCCCTGGGAGGGGAGTGGTTTTAGTCAGTCATCGGGGGATGAAGATTGAATAGGAAATTGATATCTGCTTCACTGTCACTAACAATTAAGTCGTGTATGTGGACGTAGTAGCAGGCATTCACCTGGAAAAGGAGTTAGGGATTCAGGATGTGAATGTCTTGACTGATTCCATGGTGGTAGCATACCAAATCAATGGAGAATTTGAGACAAGGGAATAGACTCTCCAGCGGTAGCTGACAAAGGTTAAGGGTCTGATTAGCTTGTTCTCCACATTTTCCATTCAGCAGGTACCGAGGGAGGAGAACACTCAAGGAGACCTCCTCTCAAAGTATGGCCCTCGTGCGGGAGGAACGATGATAGAATTATTTTGGCCATCAATTGAAGAGGGTGAGCTGATGGACATCGACCGACGACCTTCGTGGATGGACCCCTTCATCATTTTCCTGACCTCTAGCAAGTTCCCTGATGGGGTTTCAGGAAAGAGGTGGTTCTGGTAAATGTCTTCCTACTACCTTCGTCATGGCAAGAACCTATACCAGAAAACCTTATCGGGACTCCTGGCAAGGTGTGTCACCGAGGAAGAGGTCCTTAGAGACCTGGAGGAAATTCACTCTGGGAGTCGGGCCTTGGAGAAAAGGGTGTTGCAGCAGGGCTACTTCTGGGTGACGATTGGCAGGGATGCGGTAGAGTATGCAAGGAAGTGTCAGAAGTGTCAGCTCTTTGCACCACTCCAGCTCATACTGGCATAAAGACTCGGGACAATCACTACACCGTGGCCCATTATAATTTGAGGGATAGACCTAGTAGACCCTTTCCCCAGGACAGCAGACAGATGAAGTTTCTTCTGGTCATGATTGACTATTTATCCAAGTGAGTGGAGGTCAAAGAACTGGCCAAGACAACCACGAAGGTAATTAGAAATTTCATATGGAGAGAAATAATTTGTTGGTGCGGGCAGCCCCTGGACATCGCCACCAATAACAGATCGTATTTTTCTAGTGAAGAACTAACTAGCTATTGCAGCCAGTTGGGCATTGACCTCCGCTTCACGCCCGTCCATCACCCAGGAGAAACGGGCAGGTGGAGGCCGCGAACAAAACTATCATGAATTTGTTGAAGAAAAATATGGAAAACTTGAATGGTAACTAGTTGGAGCAGCTTCCCTCAGTCCTTTGGCCTTGAGAACCACACCCAACATAGCCAAGAGAGGAACCCCTTTTAAACTCTCTCATGTTTCTGAGGCTGTCTTACCGATGGAATTCGATGTGAGGTCCCCATGAGTCATCATCGCGGGGAAGGAGATAACGAGTGGAGGGTGGATAATGAGAAAGAATAGAAACTCTCACATGACCTCGTGGAAGAACTCCGCGACCTGGCAACCATTCGCTAGGAAGAAAACAAGCGTAGAATGGCAAAGTATTTCCATAAGCATATTAGGATTCAACAGTTTGTTAAGGGAGATCTGGTTCTCAAAAAGGTCAACGCTACGGGGAGGTCAATGACGGTTGGGAAACTCCACCCTAATTGTAACACCCTGCCAATACGAAGAGTATAACAGCAGGTCCGGCCGGGATCCCACGCCATACAAACCACACTAGCTAGGAGTTAAAAGGTGATAACCAGAAAAGTAACAACTAAACGAGAGTACAAAACGTAAGCGGAAGCATTAATTAAACCATTTCAATTAGAACTGTCCACTATCATAGGAATGAAACCAAAATATAGAGTTACGGCCTTAAGGCCTTACATTTACCAAATGTGATAAAAACTCCAAACATACATCGGCACGCAGGACGGCAATACAAGGAAAACAGAAAAGAGGCTGGCCTTCGAGGGCCAACTCAGCATAAGGGCCACCGCCCGCTATTTTACGCTAGTCTCACCTGCACCTGCATAAGAACATTCCACCAAGCGGTGGCAAACAAGGTAACGGTCAGCAAAGCTGACCAAATTATAACGACCCCACCCCTTTCCCGGGGTGGCGGAGATTCTACCCTGCAAGCAAGCCATACTAGCACAAGTACTAATATAAAGAAAGTGCAACTACACAAGGTGAGGTTTCAAGCACAATCAATCTTCTAGGTTGAGCATCAAAAGAAAGGAACCTAGGTATGCACATGATGTTGGTTGGGTTCACCCGAAGGTTCCCACAACCGCCTAAACAACCGCATGAGGCTAACAACATCAATTCATCACAAACGTGGGTACACACAACCGCACGCTCCATGCTCACAAGGCATGCACCAAAGGTACTTCTTCCCGAGCACCAAAACCATCATGAGTCTGGAAACTCTAGATAGAAAAGAGCTTTTGGTCGGTCTAGGCAAGACGCCCTTCCCAACCTCTCCCAAGGTCGTTCGGGTTTACAAGAGATAAATCCCCCTACCGCCACGCCTGGAAACGCGTTCAGTTCAGCCAATTCCCGTGCTCTTGTCATCGATTGAACACACGATGCGGGTATGACATCACCTCGGCCCGTAAGGGTTTAGCACTCGCTAGTGCTACACAAAACATAAGTTACAACACCCAAGCCTTAAAAGTTTACTTTGTAACGACTCAAGACCCGACTCCGCCTTTCGGCCGGAGGGCATGAGGGATCGTTAGGGCTTTATACGTAACCAAAAAGGAGGTACAAGACCACTCCTCAACAATTCTAGTGGTGAAGGTTTGCATTCAACCACTCGCAAAGCATGGGGCTTCCGTTAGGATCTTCACAAGATTCCTACGCTTAAATCCCGCAATACTATCGCATATATCACAGAGTCATTCTCCGGCACGCATTCTAGGCTTAACCTAAATGCAACGTCGCAAAACAAGCATCACCGATTCGGGCTCACGGCCACGAATAGGCTTCACACACAATGCCTAAATCTGCACGACTACCGGATTTTCTACATGCAATATGCCGGGGACGGACACAATCGACCCGGAGTTCCGAAGAACTTGAGGAAATCCTACACTTCACCCATTTGGTGAAAGGGATTCCTCATGCAAGCATAGAGAAATGAAGGAGAGGACAAAAGACAAGTCCAAACAACGGGAGAAGAAATCGTTACCCTAGGAGCGTTCTTTTTCGCCATGGATCCGAGATTCTAGACGGAGGGAAATGACCGCACCGGGCTGCACTCTCCAGATCTGGAAACGGTTCGCGAAACGGAGCTCCGGAGCTCCGTCAATGGCGGAATCTCCCTTCTTCTTCCTTGGCTCCTCCTTCTTTCTCTAGGGTTTGGAGAGAGAATGGCTTAGAGAATATGAGGTTTAACCCCCTCTCATCAGCCTTAAAGGTCTCCCGCAACTAAACCTAGCCGTTGGATCAAATCCCAAAAGATTTGGACGGTCCGATCTTCTTCTCCGCTCAAAATCGCGGAACAGAATAAACAGGGCGCACGATCGCTGGCGCACGATCACTGGTCGTGCGCGAAGAGGGAAATGGTCATGCGCACTGTCCGAGACAGAACTCGATTCTCTTCTGAATTAACGCACGATCGCTGGCGCACGATCACTGGTCGTGCGCGAAGAGGACAATGGTCGTGCGCATAAGCCGAGACAGAACTCCGATTCTTTGCGGGTTGCGCACGATCACTGGTCGTGCGCGAAGAGGACAATGGTCGTGCGCATTGACCTGATCTGGAATCTTGAGCCTATCCCGAGCGCAACACTACCATTTCGCCTACCTCGCTGAACCACGATCTTTGGGGTGTTATAACTCCACCCCCCTTAAAAGAATTTCATCCCGAAATTTCGAAAACAGTAATAGCAGGAAATTACAGTTTTTAAAGAAAATTTACCTGAGGGAAACAGCTCGGGGTACTCCGCAAGCATCGCTTGCTCTCTCTCCCAAGTTAGCTCCTCTCGGCCGCAATTATCCCACCGGACCTTTACCATCCGAATGGACTTGCTCCGCAACTGCTTTACCTCGGTATCCTCGATGCGTAAGGGTCTGACTTTCGTCGACAACCCACTATCCACCGACACTTTGCCGACCGCAACAATATGAGTAGGCTCTTGCACTGCCTTCCTCAGAACTGAAATGTGAAACACGTCGTGCAGACCGCTCAGCTCTGCAGATAGTGCAAGCCGATAAGCCGCATCACCAACACGTTCCACAATCTCAAACGGTCCTAAGTACCTTGGACTGAGCTTTTTCAAGCGTCGGATCCTTGATACCCCTTTGAACGGTTTGATCTTCAAGTAAACCCGGTCACCGACGGCGAACTCTAGGTTCCTAAGCTTGGCGTTGTAATATTTTGCTTGCCTATCCTGGGCAATCAATAGCCTTTCTCGAATAGTTCGGATCGTCGAAGTTGCTTCCTCAACATCCTTTCGCTTTAATAGCTTAGTATCGCCCGTTTCTGCCCAAGACAACGGCGTACGACACTTCTTACCATAGAGGGCCTCGAAAGGAGCCATCTTTATACTGGCTTGGTAGCTATTACTGTAGGCGAATTCGATCATATAGAGATGATCTTCCCACTTCCTTCCAAAATATAGAGCGCACATTCGGAGCATATCCTCCATAGTCCTGTTGGTCCTCTCGGTCTGTCCATCCGTTTGCGGGTGGAAGGCCGTGCTGAATTTTAATTTAGTGCCCAACAGTTCATGGATAAGCCTCCAAACTTTCGATGTGAAACGCCCGTCACGATCGCTGACGATGCTACGAGGGACACCGTGCAGCCGCACAATACTATCGACACAGAGCTTCGCTAGCTTTTCTACAGAATCATCCTTCCGGTTCGGAATAAAGTGCGATACTTTTGTCAGTCTGTCCACGATCACCCAGATGGCGTCGTTTCATGCTGCGATCTCGGCAATCCGTGCACGAAATCCATCGAAATATCGTCAAACTTCCATTCCGGAATCGGCAAGGACTTCAAAAAACCACCGGGACGTTGACATCCCACCTTCACCAACGCGCAGGTGTTGCACTTGGCCACGTAGAGGGCAATGTCCTTCTTCATACCCGGCCACCAGAAAAGTTTCTTCATGACCATGTACATTTTCGTGCTCCCCGGGTGGATAGAGTACTTGGTATGATGAGCCTCGTACATCAATTCCTCCCGTAGAGTACCAACGTTTGGGACGCACAATCTGCCATTCTTCCACATAAGGCCATCTTCGAAAGAGAAATCAGCGTTCAACCCGTCAACGGTTTCCGCTTTGTAGCGTTTCATGCTCTCATCCAGCTCCAATGCCTGTCGAACTCGGTCGGCAAGGTGGTATTGAACCTCAGTCCAATTCAAGCATGCTGAAGTAGACGCTCTTCGATCAACGCAAATGATCTCCATTTCTTCCAGCTCACGGATTAGACGCTCATCGTGCATCAAAATCCAATTTGCTTGAGCGGGAGCCCGACGACTCAACGCGTCTGCAACTACATTTCCCTTTCCAGGAGTATATTTGATGTCGAAGGTGTAGTCCCCAAGGAACTCCAACCACCTCCTCTGTCGCATATTCAACTCCCTTTGATCTAGCAAGTACTTGAGGCTCTTGTGGTCGATAAAGATGTCGATCTTCACGCCATACAAATAATGCCTCCAAAGCTTAAGAGCAAATACCACGGCCGCTAGCTCCAAATCATGGACCGGGTAATTCCTCTCATGAACCTTCAACTGCCGGGAGCCGTAGGCAATTACCTTACCGAACTGCACTAGGACACAACCCAACCCACTCCCTGAGGCGTCGCTATAGATTTCGTAGCCTTCCGTACCACATGGAGAGCATAGAATGGGCGCCGTGGTCAGACGACTCTTCAGTTCTTCAAAAGCTCATGCGCACTCGGGCGACCAAACGAACTTATGATCTTTCCTAGTCAACTTAGTGAGAGGAAGTGCAATCCTCGAGAAGTTTTCCACAAAGCGCCTATAATAGCCGGCAAGTCCTAAGAAACTTCGGACTTCCGCTACGTTTTTCAACAAAGGCCAGGCTCGGATCGCTTCTATCTTCGACGGATCAACCGCAATTCCATCTCCACTAACGACGTGACCAAGGAATGCTACTGACGGTAGCCAAAACTCGCACTTGGAGAACTTGGCATATAGCTGACTCTTCCTCAAGGTGCTCAGAACGGCGTGCAGATGCCCTACATGCTCCTCTTCCGATTGAGAGTATACCAAAATGTCGTCGATGAAGACGATCACAAATTGATTCAAATACTCACGGAATGTCCTATTCAAAAAGTCCATGAATATCGACGGTGCATTAGACAGACCGAACGGCATCACCGTGAACTCATAGTGCCCAAAGCGGGTACTGAACGCTGACTTTGGAATATCACATTCCCTACTACTAAGCTGATAGTAGCCGGACCTTAAGTCAAGCATAGAGTATACCGTCGACCCAACCTGTTGGTCAAGTAAATCGTCGATTCTCGGAATCGGATAACGGTTCCTCTCGGTCAGCTTGGTCCGCTACTACTAGGACAACACAAAACTGGTCTTAGGCCCTGAATCCTTCAACAAGGTGAAGAACGTCTTCGCGCCTTTTCACGGCTTCTCCTATTCGCGCTCACTCGAGATCAATTAGGCAGCATTACCTCCAATCTATCCTTGACTAAGGTAAATGACAATTCGATTCATAACACGAAGTCCTTAGACAAATAGGAGAGCGATGCTCCCACACCAACAGAGCTCTCGTCGAATAGTCGATCATTAGGACAAGGCCTAATTGCACACAAATACAAGGCATAAAATTTTGTTGTCAACAGATACGGTGGACATATTTCTATCTCTATCCGCACACGGGGTAGACATCATATTAGGAGATGATCATCCATACCTGTGGCAACATCGCAATGCTGGATGACCTCTTGCTGGCCATAAGAGTAGACTCTCGGTTGGGTTAGAGAATATTGGGGAATCGAAGACTCCACCGCCTTGCCTTTCTCCATAGAAGCCGAACCCATCACACGAGCATAGTCCACTTCTCCGCTTTTTGCTTTTGGGGGACCACTTCGACACACTCGGGCTTTGTGTCCCACCTTTCTGCAAGTGAAACAAATTAAGGAACACCGTGCAGTCTTAACTTCCACAGAGTTGAACTTTCTCTTGTTTCTTCTGAACTCGGACTTGGACTGAGAGACTGGCGCATGAAACTCTGACTTCTTTACATTGAAGTCTTTCGCGCGCTGCATACTCTTCATATCCGTTTCCAGAGATTTAGCTGATTTCACTAAGACGTTGAAGCCGAGTAACTTTGGATCCACAAGCATTAGTCTTAGGTCATCTCGCAGACCATTGTAGAACTTGTTGACCTTGGTTTCCTCATCTTCCCACATAGACCTCTCATAACGATTCCGACTGATGAACTCAATCAGGTACTCATCCACTGAGTGTTCTCCCTGCTCTAGGTGTGAACACTGATCTTGTAGTTCAGGAATCTCAGTTAGGGGTAGAAACTTTAGAAGGAATGACTCATGGAAGCTTTCCCAAGAGATTTCGGAAAGTTGTCTCCCACCAAACTTGTGCAACAACTCTCCTTCCCACCAAAGTCTTGCTTCTCTTATAAGTAGGAAGGTGGTTAAGGTTACCAACATATCTTTGCTTATAAGCATTGACATTAAAGTCCTCTTTATTTCTGACAACCACTCAGCAGCTCTCCCAGGGGATTCCGTCCCCTCGAAGGATGGAGGGTTGAGGCTCAGAAAGTACTTTAATTGCTGGTCACGCGCTCGCCCCACTACTACCTTCGCAACTTGACGTTCCACCCTCAGTTCTACCGCAGGTTCCATTACAGCAACAGTTATAGGGGCCACATCCAGAGTCGGAGTAGTAGGCAGTGCAAGCTGCCCAGACTGAGTGTTGATCATCGCGAAGACCGCTTCAGCGACTAACTTGATCATCTCAGCCGAAGGAGTGGTCGCTGTCACCTCAGACGACCCACTACTTTCATCAGTGTTACGAGGTTGAGACGGCCCCGCACCACCCCTAGTCACCTATAATCGTGTTAGAGATAATTTAGTGACTGAAAGCATAGCAAAACAACAATCATGGAACGCTCAGGTTCCGCAAACAAGTATGTTTTTCCATTCCTAAGTGGACATTCTTATTAGTTTTTGTCGTTTTAGGTGAATGCACATCCCGTGCACACCACCCCTTAAAAGGAATTCGTCCCGAATTCGCTAAACTACGACGCCTTAAGTCCGATACCAAATTGTAACACCCTGCCAGTACGAAGAGTATAACAGCAGGTCCGGCCGGGACCCCACGCCATACAAACCACACTAGCTAGGAGTTAAAAGGTGATAACCAAAAAAGTAACAACTAAACGAGAGTACAAAACGTAAGCGGAAGCATTAATTAAACCATTTCAATTAGAACTGTCCACTATCATAGGAATGAAACCAAAATATAGAGTTACGGCCTTAAGGCCTTACATTTACCAAATGTGATAAAAACTCCAAACATACATCGGCACGCAGGCCGGCAATATAAGGAAAACAGAAAAGAGGCTGGCCTTCGAGGGCCAACTCAGCATAAGGGCCACCGCCCGTTATTTTCCGCTAGGCTCACCTGCACCTGCATAAGAACATTCCACCAAGCGGTGGCAAACAAGGTAACGGTCAGCAAAGCTGACCAAATTATAACGACCCCACCCCTTTCCCGGGGTGGTGGAGATTCTACCCTGCAAGCAAGCCATACTAGCACAAGTACTAATATAAAGAAAGTGCAACTACACAAGGTGAGGTTTCAAGCACAATCAATCTTCTAGGTTGAGCAACAAAAGAAAGGAACCTAGGTATGGACATGATGTTGGTTGGGTTCACCCGAAGGTTCCCACAACCGCCTAAACAACCGCATGAGGCTAACAACATCAATTCATCACAAACGTGGGTACACACAACCGCACGCTCCATGCTCACAAGGCATGCACCAAAGGTACTTCTTCCCGAGCACCAAAACCATCATGAGTCCGGAAACTCTAGATAGAAAAGAGCTTTTGGTCGGTCTAGGCAAGACGCCCTTCCCAACCTCTCCCAAGGTCGTTCGGGTTTACAAGAGATAAATCCCCCTACCGCCACGCCTGGAAACGGGTTCAGTTCAGCCAATTCCCGTGCTCTTGTCATCGATTGAACACACGATGCGGGTATGACATCACCTCGGCCCGTAAGGGTTTAGCACTCGCTAGTGCTACACAAAACATAAGTTACAACACCCAAGCCTTAAAAGTTTACTTTGTAACGACTCAAGACCCGACTCCGCCTTTCGGCCGGAGGGCATGAGGGATCGTTAGGGCTTTATACGTAACCAAAAAGGAGGTACAAGACCACTCCTCAACAATTCTAGTGGTGAAGGTTTGCATTCAACCACTCGCAAAGCATGGGGCTTCCGTTAGGATCTTCACAAGATGCCTACGCTTAAATCCCGCAATACTATCGCATATATCACAGAGTCATTCTCCGGCACGCATTCTAGGCTTAACCTAAATGCAACGTCGCAAAACAAGCATCACCGATTCGGGCTCACGGCCACAAATAGGCTTCACACACAATGCCTAAATCCGCACGACTACCGGATTTTCTACATGCAATATGCCGGGGACGGACACAATCGACCCGGAGTTCCGAAGAACTTGAGGAAATCCTACACTTCACCCATTTGGTGAAAGGGATTCCTCATGCAAGCATAGAGAAATGAAGGAGAGGACAAAAGACAAGTCCAAACAACGGGAGAAGAAATCGTTACCCTAGGAGCGTTCTTTTTCGCCATGGATCCGAGATTCTAGACGGAGGGAAATGACCGCACCGGGCTGCACTCTCCAGATCTGGAAACGGTTCGCGAAACGGAGCTCCGGAGCTCCGTTAATGGCGGAATCTCCCTTCTTCTTCCTTGGCTCCTCCTTCTTTCTCTAGGGTTTGGAGAGAGAATGGCTTAGAGAATAAGAGGTTTAACCCCCTCTCATCAGCCTTAAAGGTCTCCCGCAACTAAACCTAGCCGTTGGATCAAATCCCAAAAGATTTGGACGGTCCGATCTTCTTCTCCGCTCAAAATCGTGGAACAGAATAAACAGGGCGCACGATCGCTGGCGCACGATCACTGGTCGTGCACGAAGAGGGAAATGGTCGTGCGCACTGTCCGAGACAGAACTCGATTCTCTTCTGAATTAACGCACGATCGCTGGCGCACGATCACTGGTCATGCGCGAAGAGGACAATGGTCGTGCGCATAAGCCGAGACAGAACTCCGATTCTTTGCGGGTTGCGCACGATCGCTGGCGCACGATCACTGGTCGTGCGCGAAGAGGACAATGGTCATGCGCATTGACCTGATCTGGAATCTTGAGCCTATCCCGAGCGCAACACTACCATTTCGCCTACCTCGCTGAACCACGATCTTTGGGGTGTTACACTAATTATGAGGGTCCCTATGTAATTTTGGAAGCATTGAAATCAGAAGGATATCGCCTCCAAAATTCTGATGGAGCCCCCTCAGTAATAATTGAAGTGGCGACGACCTAACGCTTTTTACCCTTAATAAAATAGTGAAGATTTTACCCCAATGAGCTCTTTTTGCGATGAATGTGGTCGATGCATGGTTAAGATAGAATGAAGTGCACATCACACTATAAAGTGTCTCAATAAGTAGAAGAAAATTTAATTTTTTGTTAGAAGCCCCTGAGAAGAAAACTATTGTTCGGGCTCTCACAAGAAAGCATGGCAGGTTCCCTCACTCAGGTGGCAGGTAGAAAGAAAGTATTTTATTTAATGGGCCCCCGAGAAGAAAATCGTTGTCCGGGCTCTCACAAGCCGATGGGGTAGGCTCCTTCACTAGAGGGGGGGGGGGGGGGGTAGGTAGAATGAAAGTATTTTGTTTAAAGGGCTCCTGAGAAGAAAATAGTTGTCTGGGCTCTCACAAGCTGCCATGGTAGGCTCCCCCACTCTGGTGGCAGGTAGAATGAAAGTATTTTGGTTAAAGGGCCCCTGAGAATAAAACCGATGTCCGGGCTAAAGCCAGCAGGGCAGGCTCCCTCACTCGGGTGACATGTAGAATCAAAGTATTTTGGTTAAATGGCCTCCGAGAAGAAAACTGTTGTCATGGCTCTCACACGACAGTAGGGCAGACACCCTCACTCAGGTGGTATGTATAATGAATGTATTTTGGTTAAAGGGACCCCGAGAAGTCTCGGGGTGCAGGGAAAATGAAAGTATTTTTGTTAAAGGGACCCCGAGAAGAAAATCATAGTTCGGGCTCTCACAAGACGGCAGGGCAGGCTCCCTCACTCGTGTAGCAGGTTGAAGGAAATTATTTTGGTTAAAGGTACCCCAAGAAGAAAACCGATGTTTAGGCTCTCACAAGCCTGCATGGTAGGCTCCCTCACTTGGGTGGGTTGAATTTGCTAAGATGAGTTGGAAGGCACTCGACAGAAATCATCATTGGAACAATAGATACATAAACAAGAGCAAAAAAGTGAGGATGTTGTGATGACATGAGTAAAAGGAAGGACATAATGCGAGTACATTTGGTCTCTCCCTGGTGAAGAGCACCTCCTGCTTGCCCACCTTAGGGCATTATTTGTCACGTGAATTATGTGGCCCGCGACAAGGAGGACATGCACGAGTACCAGTACTTGAGCTCTAACATTCGCTGAGTCAAGGGGTACACATAATACCGAGGTCTTGATAAAGCTGTCTTATTAACGAGGAAAGTAATCGGATACCTCCAGCCCCTCGCGGTCTAGATATTATGTGCACTCGCGTGCTTTTGATCGTTAACCCATTTCAAGCATATAAGTAATTTGTTCTAGAGGTTGCGAGCACGTCAGTGAAGCGAGGGCAGGTCTCGCAATATCTCTGGTGGATGCAAATCAAACTTGCTGGCGAGACACCATCTGACATCTGGATTCGGCACTCGAAGAGCTCAAAAGACTGAGGTGAGTGGCCAATAAAACATATAAAAACATGGAAATTCTAAAAGAACATCGAACTCGGAGAAAAATTAATTCATATTCATCAAAGTGTTTTTAGAACATTTGCGGGCCTCGCCCATACATCGCAAATGGAAAAAAATAAAAGATAAAACCTAAGGTATAGAATGGGTGGGGTCTTGTGGGACCTGCCCAACTCGCCCTCATCGTCGTCAAGGGAAGGCGATTATGCATGGTCCGACAAAGGCGATTTCTCCGGGGCCTTAAGGAGGTAGAACTCCGGGATGAGAAGTTCGTCGGTGACCTCCTCCAATCCCTCCCGCAAGGCGCCAAGCTAGCTTAGCGTCTTGAGCAGAAACTCGATGGACTTGGTTACTAAAGTCCGGCGAGTGGCCTTGACCTCGCGTGGAATGAAGTGTCGCAGTGGTACACCCTCAGAGGAGGACTCGCCACGCTTCAAGGTTTGCACCTTCTCAAAGGCCCCAACGAGTTGTGTTGGATGTTAAGGCGCCCTTAGAGGGGGCGGGGGGGGGGGGGGGTGAATAAGGGTTTTAGAAATATTTATAATTTTAAAGAAATTTTTTGATATTTTATAAGAAATAGATTGGATCAGAAGTAAAGTGCTAGAATTGAAAGTCAAATCAATTTTATTGAACAAATCAAGACATAATTATCATTGAGAAAATTGATTACAAAATAGAATTTCTATTACACTAGAAATCGAGGCAAATATAAAAAACTCTTTTTGTTTTCTATACCGACTCTTCTCCCAAAGAACCGGTTGTCTTTAACCGAACTATCCACAGATACGGCTTCAAACAACTCTAGCCTCTCTATCCCTGGAAAGGCCTCGAGGACCCCTAGATCTAATCCCTAGATCTAGATTCCAACACGCATGGCTAATTCACGAAATGATCACAAATATAAAAGGTTTTACAAAATTTGAAAGACAAATTTATAAACTCCTTATAAAGAAATCTAAAGGAGATGATGAAGAATTGCTGAAGATCGTTGAAGTCGAAGCATGTGTTCTTCGCGTTGAGTTAGCATTGATCCAATCCTCCTTTGATACCTTCTCTTGAATTTGAATGGGAGATTCTTTGTTGTATGGAAATATGTCCTTCACAGAGATTTCAGAGTGGCGGAATATGGCTTCTTGAGTTGTAAAGTTGAATAGAACGAATGCCACCTTTTTATATGAGAGAAAGCTAACGATGGTGTTAGGGCTAAGATCAGGCTTTGACTCATATTAGAAATGTTTTGATGAAACATATATGTTGGACTGGTAGGCGCCCTTAGAGGGGGGTGAATAAGGGTTTTAAAACTTTTTCTTATATTTTGAATATCTTGAAATGATAATAAGATTAAGATGGTGAGAAATCAAACAAACTAAGTGAAATAAAATAGAGAAATGTTTTATTAATATGAAATTTTGGTTTACAAAAATTGATTCCTATAACGCTAGAAATCGGTGGCGAATAATAATAAAAACCTTTTTGTTTTCTATCCCGACTCATATCCTCACGAATCGGTGGCCCTAGCCTATCCTTCCCCGGATACGGCCTCAAGCCGCTTTAGTCAATCCTTCCCGGATATGGCCTCGAACACCGCCTAGTCCTAACCAAGATCTAGTCGCCAACACGAGGCGAATTTCTGCCCTAAGTCCTACCCAGACCTAGTCGCCAACATAAGGCGAGTTTATAATGGTTTACAAAAGATGTGAAATAAAAAGACAATAATAAAAACTCCCTATAATAAGCTTCTAAAGTCAAAGACGAAGGATCGCTATAGAATAAGCAAGTTTGAAGCGATCGCCCTTCGAGTATAGCGTGATGAAGTCCTCCTTCAGAAAACTCTCTAAGCTTTTGGTGGGAGATCAACTTTTGGCAGAGTAAGGCTCTGGAATTGTAGCACTTCACCTCTCTCAAACTTGTGTAAAGAAAATGAGAGTAGAGGCCTCCTTTTATAGGAGTGAGCGCTAGTGCCTACGCTAGCGCTACCGCCTATGCTATCCCTGTATAGAATTATTATACACATGCGTATCTTTCATTCCAGGGAAACTCTGCAGCCTTGCCTCTTATGCTCTGCGCTACCACCTGCGCAATACGCAACCGCCTGGCACTAGCGCATTGTAAATCTGCTTCCAGAATTGTGCTAATCAAAGCTAGCTCCTGCGCTATGTGCTATCACCGACGCTAGTGAGAATTTAGGAGTTCTGGCTTCAAACTTGGGGGCAACCTTCATATGTTAGCCTTGAGACATATAGCTTAGTTTCCTGCACACTTAAACACACAAGATCAAATACACATAGGATTTGTTATTCTCAAACTTAGGAGATGCGGATGACCATGTTCCAACAAACTCCCCCTTTTGATAATAACAAATCCATTAATGATAAATCAGAGCATTAATATATAAAGCATGATGAAACCTACTTGTGTGTGTGAAAGTGATGACTTAGGATAATTGTTGATTTGGGTATTTAGAATTGCTCCCCCTAAATACATGCTCCCCCTAAGTGAATGCCTCTCCTAATATATAAGCTATCATTTTAATTAATCATGTTAGTTTTCAATTTTGATAGCGGTGAATATTTACAATGTTAGTTCTCCCCCTTTTATTATTAGCAAAAGTGGGTAAGGAAGCACGAGACACAAAAAGATTTTTGGTAATAAGAGAAGCCATGATCGAGCTTTTTAGAGCAAAGGAAATGATAAGGAGTTTTATAATAATTTTCATTGAAATAAATCATAGTTTTTAGCATAAGTATTTTCATAGAAATAAATCAGAGTTTTCATCTTAAAGGAATAATATAACATTTACCATGAAATTCTACCATTTGGTTGAAAAAGAATTTGGAGTTTGAAGACTTTAGATAAGCATAAAAAGATCATAAGGTAAACGTAAAGTTGCGGAAGACTTATAAAAATACAACAAACATCTTTTTGCAAGCTATGATGATTCATAAGAAGAAATATAAGTGAAAATCCAAAATGAAAAAGATGTTTTTGTAAATCATTTTTCTTTGAAAATCTTTAAAGATTACTATGAGGTAACCAAGCATGAAAGAAGGATATCAAAAATGAACTACTACAATGTTAATGTGATTCACAAAATCAAAATATACCAAACATTGTAGAGAGCATGCTAGGTTATCTAGTGCATTTTATAGATAAAGAGAGTATAGAATTTTAGCATTAGGATCAAATACTCATGAGAAGAAGTGTTATAGAAGATAATGATGTGCACACAAGTGTATTTTGAAGAGAGTAAACAAATGTTTTAATCAAAAATACAAGACATATGTAGAGTAAAGTGCACAATTAAACACAAAAATTTTTACTTCCACACCTATTAATGCACATATAAAAGAACAAGTGGTGTAAAGAAAAAAATTTATGGTTTGCACAAGATACTTTACTATTCTTTCCAAGGTGCTCAACCTCACAATGATCATTAAGTCTTTTCAGGAGGTTCAAGTAGTGCTTGGTGGAGTTATCTTTGTTATTTTATTTCATTCATTTTTTGTTTTGTACAAAGTTCTCCGAATACACATGTTTTGCAAACCAATAAAATTTTGAAAGCACAACCACTTTTCTTAATTTTAAGAGTGCAAATAGAAGTAGTGTAGGTAAAATACTTGTGCAAATTTAATTTATTGTACAATTATAATACACAAGCAAGTATTCTTAAATTAAGAGCATATGTAGACTTTGCAAAAATAAGTGAGTGATTAAAGATCATTATCAAACATAAAACAATTACTCATACTTAGGCATGCTAAGCTTAGTTCTACACAACACTTTTTCAATACAATTTTTGCACATGTGTTTAGATATATCAAAGCATGATAAAAACATTGTTCACGGTAGTTTGAAAAAATAAATTTCAATAATGAAGAAGTTGTAAATGATAGATTAAATCATGCTTGATTTTCACAATAAAGTCCATACAGTTTTTTTTGATAATTTTTATGTTTTATATTTTTGTATTTGATTTTTGCATTTAGAAATCACGTAAATAGACAAAGAGGGAACAAATATTTTTTGTAATTTGGCTTTTGTAATTTTGTATTTTGGGTTTTCAAAAATCAATTTAAGGCAGCAATGCAACAAAAAGTAGTACATATAACATAACATATTTTTAGTGATTTTATGAAAATTTAAAAATACAGAAAAATAGATTGGTGCGTTAGCGCTGGCGCTAGCGCTAGTGCGGTTAATAGTACAGTAAATTTTAGTTTTTTGAAAATTATGATTTTCGGTTTTGATTAAGTGTTCCAAGGGTAGTGTTATGCTGAAATTTTAGAATTGTTGGAGATGTCTAGATGGGTAAGAAGAGCATAAAATGATTGTTTTTAAGAATGTGTTTTAACTCAAAAGATCTAGGACACCTAATTCAAGTTGAAGTAAGCAAAATCTTGCTTCCGGAAGAGGTTTAGTGAATATGTCAGCAAGTTGGGAGTTTATACTAATGAAACTTACCTTTATATTTTCTTACTTAATATGACCACTAATGAAGTGATGTCGAACATCTGTGTTTGGATCTGGAGTGGTGTACGATGTTATTTGTAAGATCTATGGCACTTTTGTTCTCACATTTAAGATCAATGTTTTTGAGATGAAAACCAAAATCCTCTAGAGTTTGGCTCATCCATAACGCTTGTGCACAACAACTACCAAGTGCGATGTATTCGGCCTCCGTGGTGGAGAGTGCAACTGAGGCTTGTTTCCTACTAGACCATGCAAATAATGAGGGTCCTAAAAAGTGACAAGTACCGCTAGTGCTTTTTCGATCTAGTGAACATCCGATGTAATCCGAATCGGATTAGCCGTGAAGTGTAAATGAATCATTGTGTGGGTACCACAATCCTAATTTAGATGACCCTAATAGATAATGAAAAATACATTTTACCGCTTTTAAATGAGATTCTTTTGGATTGGCTTGAAAGCGAGCACATATACATACGACAAACATTTTATCTGGTCTAGATACACTAAAGTAAAGAAGAGATCCAATCATTCCTCGATATAAAGTTTGATCAATGGAAATTCCAGATTCATCTTTTCCTAGTTTTAAAGAAGCACTTATGGGAGTAGAAGCTTGTTTAAGGTTTTCAAATCCAAATCGTTTAAGCATATCGTGAACATATTTTTTTTGGCAAATAAAGGTACCATCATGTCGTTGGGAAATTTGAAAACCACGAAAAATAAGAGAGTTCTCCTACAAGACTCATTTCAAATTCATTTTTCATTACTAAGACTACTTCATTACACAACTCTTCATTAGTGGCTCCAAAAATGATATCATTAACATAAATTTGTAAGATAATTAAATTGTTATTATTATGCTTAATGAAGAGTGTGTTGTCGGCACTTCACATAACATAACCGTGCTTTAACAAAAATGATGTAAGTCTATCATACCATGCACGGGGCGCTTATTTTAAACCATAAAGCGCTTTTTCTAATTTATACATATGGTTTGGAAATTTTTCATTCACAAAACCGGGGGGGGGGGGGGGTTGTTCTACGTATACCTCTCCTTTTATAAACCCGTTTAAAAAGGCACTTTTAACAACCATTTGATATAATTTTATCCTTTTAAAACTAGCAAATGCCAAAAATATTCGTATAGATTCTAAGCGAGCAACGGGTGCAAAAGTTTCTTCAAAGTCTACCCCCTCGATTTGAGAAAAGCATTGAGCAACAAAGCGAGCTTTATTTCTTGTAATCCTAGATTCACCATCTAATTTATTTTTAAAAATCCATTTTACACCAACAACGGGATGATTAGATGGACATTCTACTAGGTTCCAAACTTCATTTCTTTCAAATTGATCTAACTCTTCATTCATAGCCAAAAACCAAAATTCATTATTTTAAGCGGTTGAAACTTTTTTAGGTTCAATTTCGGAAACAAAGCAAATATTTGAAAACATTTTATGAAGGGAAGATCGAGTTATTACCCCAATAGATGGTTCCCCAATAAATAGTTGTTGCATCGGTAGGCGCCCTTAGAGGGGGGTGAATAAGGGTTTTCAAAAACTTATATTATATTTTGTAATACTTGAAATAATAAGAGATCAAAATAGTGATTTTGAATAAAGATCTAAATTGTTTTATAATAAAAGAGATGACAATAAACAATTTAGAGAAATGAAGAACAAATCATTTTTATTACAAAAGGAGAGACATGATTACTATTAATAAAAATGATTACAAAATTTTGATTTCAATGCCCTAGAAATCAAAGCTAAATATGAAAAACTCTTTTCGTTTTCTATACCGACTCGTATCCCCACGAACCGGTTAGCTTTAACTGATCCTTCCCCGGATATGGCCTCAAGCCGCTCTAGCCAACCCTTCCCCGAATATGGCCTTGAGCACCCCCTAGACCTACACCCGAGACCTAGTCGCTAACACGAGGTGAATTTCTGCCCTAAGTCCTACCCAGACCTAGTCGCCAACATGAGGCGAGTTTACTAAACGATTACAAGAAAGGATGTGAAATGAAAAGACAATAATATAAAAACTCCCTTAATGTGGATCTCTTGGAGAAGCAGACGAAGACGCAGAGTATGATCGTAGTTGATGCGATCTTTCATCACGATGATGACGCGTGTTGAAATCTTCTCCACAGATCTCCTTTAGCCTTTATAGATTTGTGGGAGTATCTCTCTGAAACTTCCTCTCTATGTTGTGGCACGAAGCTCTGGAATTCTGGATCTCTAGAGGATGAAGAAGACAGATCCAAGATGTCCTTTTTATAGACTTAGCGCTAGTGCCTGTGCTAGTGCTACCGCCGACGCTATCCCATATTAGGACATATTCTGCGTGCCAGAATCTTCAATCGGGGGAAACAATTCTCTCTTGCCTACTGTGCTCTTCGCTATCGCTTGCGCTATCGGATATCACCTGGCACTATCTCCTTCTATAAGTACTCCCGGCATTTGTGCTTAAGCCAATATTTCGTCGAACGAAATTTCGTCAAATGCAGCAAAGAGTTTATCGAGCGAATTTTCGTCGAACGCCGTTACGAGCATTTCGTCGAGCACCGCAAATAGTTCGTCGAATGACAGCTAGCTCCTGTACTAGTACTACCGCCCGCGCTAGTAGGTGTTTTGGATTTGTTGGCTCAACTTTGGGAGAAACCTTCTTATGTAATCCTTGAGTCATGTGGACTTTGTTATCCTGCACACTTAAACACACAAGATCAAATACACATAGGATTTGTTATTCTCAAACCTAGGAGATGCTGAAGACCATGTTCCAACAAACTCCCCCTTTTGATAATAACAAACCCATTAATGATAAATTAGAGCATTAATATATAGGCATGAAGAAACATACTTGTTTGTGTGTGAGAGTGATGACTTAGGATAATTTATGATTTTAGCATTTAGAATTGCTCCCCCTAAATACATGCTGCCCCTAAGTGAATGCTCCCCTAATGTGTAAGCTATCATCTTAATTAAGCATTATATTTTGATAGCAGATTATATTTATCATGTTAGTTCTCCCCCTTTTGTTATTAGCAAAAGCGGGTAAGGAGACACCACTTAAAAATTGATAATAAGATAAAAGAATGATCGAGCTTATAGAGAAGGAAATGATAAGGAGTTTTAGAATACTTTTCATTTAAATAGATCAGAGTTTGAGTATTACAACATTTTCATAAATCAGAGTTTATAGCATAAACAAAATGTAATGATTTCCAAGTAACTAAACTACCCAGACAATATGTCTACACCCTAGCCCCGTACTAAGTGACGGATGGGCATGAGGAGCTGCAAAACATGCCGTAGGTTGGGGTATTAGTACCATATGCAAACACTAGACACAACTCAACCTAGCAATCTTTCCCCTAGTGCCTCGCAAGGCCCCACTGGAATCCTCCTCGGTTAAGGACAAGACAAGACTAGAGATAAGGTTATCTAATGTCTACAACCCTACGCCCCCGCTATGGTGAGATATGAAGTCATGGATAATAATTATTGGAAACATTTAAGCGTTTTAAATTTAGTGATAAGTTCATAGCCTATGGGTTTATATTTTTATTTGAATGTATGAAAACACTCACATAGCTATTTTAAAATCCATTAATGAATCAGAGTTTTTAATATAACAATATTTTGATAGAAATAAATCAGAGTTTATAGCAAAAAAAATTATGTTAAAAGTAACCAATATAAAGTTTACCAAGGAAGTGTACCACTTGTTGCAAGAAAGGAATTTGAAGATTCAAGTGATGATGCACACAAAATAAAAGACTATAAATAAGCATGAAAGCGCAAGGTAAAACAATTATATGGTGATGATGCGGAAGACTTATAGAAATACAAACAACATCTTATTGTAATCAATGATGATCCATAAAAAGATATATGAGTTCAATTTCAAAAAGAAGATGTTTTTGTAAATCATTTTTCAATTAAAATCTTTAAGTTTAACAATAATGTAACCAAGCATGAAATAATGTTATCAAAAAGAGATTACTACAATGTTACTTTAATTCACAATTTCAAAACATACCAAACATTGTAGAAGGCATGCTAGGTTATCTAGTGCATTTCATAAATAAAGAGTAGTATAGAATTAGCATTAGGATCCAATACTCATGAGAAGAAGTGTTATGGAAGATAATAATGTGCACATAAGTGTATTTTGAATAGAGTAAACAAATGTTTTAATCAAAAATACAAGTAATATGTAAAGTAAAGAGCACAATAAAACACAAATAATTTTACTTCCACACACTTCAATGCACAAAAAAATATACAACTACCAAGGTGCTTTGCACACACAATGCTCACTAAGACTTATCAGGGTGCAAAGTAGTGCTTGGGGGATCACATATTTTTATTTTAAAATTGAAACTAGTGATCTGGTGTACTTAAGAGTAAGTGTTTTTTTATTTTGAAAGAAAGTTATGGTTTGCACAAGATACTTTACTATTCTTTCCAAGGTGCTCAACCTCACAACGCTTATTAAGACTTATCAGGAGGTTCAAGTAGTGCTTGGTGGAGTTATCTTTGTCACTTTATTTTATGATTTTTGTTTTGTACAAAGTTCTTCGAAAACACTTGTTTTGCAAACCAATATAATTTATAAAAACATAACCACTTTTCTTAACTTTTAAAAGAGAAAATAAAAGTAGTGTAGGTAAGATACTTGTGCAATTATAATTCATTGTACTAATACAACATATACACAAGCATTCTTAGATTAAACACATATGTAGACAATGCGAAAATAAGTGAGTGAATAAAGATCATTATCAAACATAAAACATTTTCTCATACTTAGAGGCATGCTAACACTACAAGAAAAACTTGATTTAGCTACGAAAATCAGAAAGGCTAACTAATTCGTTGCTAATTAGGAACGAATTTAGCAAGGTATTAGGTATTTGATTTTAACTACAAAAATAGCAACGAAATTTTTTGTTGCAAAAAATAACAACGAATTATTTCGTTCCTAAATATTTGTTGCTAAATTGCAACGAAATATTTCCTTGCTAATAAAAAACTATTTATAAGTAATTCCTGGTATTCCAAATCTCGCCAAACTCCTCACTCTTCTGTGCAATCTCGCCGAGCTCCTCACTCTCCCGTGCCATTTCGCCGCCGAGCTAATGAATAATTACATATTTAAATAAACTATATAAATAATATATACACTTAAGGTGTATATAAGAATATACGCGCCTTTTTGAAATACGGCTTATACATGTATTTTTACGAAAAGTGTTCAACATGAAAGTTGTAGATCTCGTCGATATCTACAACTTTCATGTTGAACACTTTTCCTAAAAAAAACAAGCACGATGCATATTTTGGGCCCGAATGAAACCTGGGCGGAACTATTGTGAATTCGCAATGTTCGCCCAGGTTTCATTCGGTCCCAAAATACGCATCCTGCGTGCATTTTTAGGAAATGTGTTCAACATGAAAGTTGTAGATATCGACGAGATCTACAACTTTCATGTTGAACACTTTTTCTAAAAATGCATGTATAAGCTGTATTTCAAAAAGACGTGTATATACGCTACATACACCTTAAGTGTATTTAGTATTTACAGCAATTCCATAAATATAAATATATATTATATAGATATGTAAGTAAATATATATTGATATATCTAAATAATTATAAATATAAGTATATATACATATATATAAATTACTATGTATATAAATAATATAAACTTTATTATTATATAAATATTTTGATTATATAAACGTTTAAATGTTTATATATAAAAATATTATCGTCTACATAAAATAGATTAGTTAATTAGGAGAGTTGGTAAAGTGAGGTATGCACATTTGGGAGGTCAGCTATTCGATTCTCAATGGGGGCATATTAAAAAAAAGTTTTTTTGCATATCAATATAATTTAAATTTAACCGAATAATTAAATAAAATACAAAATATTAGCATCAAAAACCACGGGTTGCCGTTCCCGCACCCTGTAGGCGGAGCCAAAGCTGGTGGGGGCGGGAAAATTCCGGCCATGTCTCCAATCGGCGCGCCCTGCCCTCCCGTAGGTCGAAGAAGTCCCGTGCCTAGACCCGTCGGCCTCCAACCGTGCCCCGGCTGCTGTCCGGCTCCATTCCAGGCCGATTGGTAGGGTGCGAGACCCGCTAGCCCTGTCATCGTGTCTGCCGATCTCCAGACTCCCGGTCGGCTGCTGCCGCCCTCCATGCGGCCTCCTGGAAGAACCCCAGGCTCGGTGTGATATGCTAGAATCCATGCTAAATTTAGCTAGGGTCATATTAGCTACGAAATTTTTTCGTTTCTAAATTCCTTTCTAATTAAAATTAGCATCGAATTTTTCTAATTAGCAATGAATTTTTCTCCTTCCTAATCAAGGTTTTTCTAGTAGTGTAAGCGTAGTTCTACACAACTTTTATAATATAATTGATGCACATATTAATAGATATATCAAAGCATGATGAAAACAATGTTCAAAGTAGTTTGGAAAGATAAATTGCAACATTATAGAAGTTCTAAATAATAGATTAAATCATGCTTGATTTTCTCAATGATGTCCATACAGTGTTTCTGATATTTTTGAAGAATAATTTTGATTTAAAGTTTGAACTCATAAGATTGATCTTGGACTTCCCGAGGACTACCTTGTGAGAGGTTCACCCGGTACTAGGTGATATGATGGGATGATAGCCCAAATCACACTTTCGCAAGACACATGTAAATAGAAAAGTTAAGTTCAAAGTAATAATTTTTGATACTTGTTTTGTTTTATATTTTTGTATTTGACTTTTGCATGTAGGAATAGAAATCAGACAAATTACTAAAGACAAAATAAAATATTTTTTGTAATTTTGTATTTTAATTTTTCAAAAACAAGTACAGGCAGAATTGCAAAAAATGAGTAGTACATATAAAATAATATATTTTTATCGATTTTTCAGAATTTTAAAATTTCAGAAAATCAGATACTTGAGCTAGCGCCGGCGTTCGGGCTTAGCGCCGGCGTTAGGTCTTAGCGCCTGCGTTAGCTCATGAAGAGTGCTTATTTTGATCATATAGCCTAGATTTTCTTCGATTTTGCTTCCGATTTTTCTTAATTATGTTTTTGCAATGTAAGGCCTGTCTAATGAAGTGATGAGATGAGAAGAAATCGCAAAAAGTTGTGGAAGTTAAAATTAGTACATGAGTTTCATTTTCATTAGAGTTTCATATTTATTAAACCTTAATTATTAAGTTTTGCACAACATATGCATGAGTGAAATGATCATAAATAAGTGAAATAATATTCATGCAATTTTTCAATTCCGATTTAAACATGATTATGATTAAACATACTTGGGGTAATTGAAAATGATGCAAATATATTAACTACCTAAGCAAAACTTGCACATTTTATAAATTTAGCCTAATACCCCTAAAACACACCTTTTAAAACCATTTTGACACTTATTTCATTTAGTCTTAATAATATCATATAACAAATTTAGTTTTTCAAATTTTATAAGACTTTTAGGAAATGGATTTAGAAGGATAGAAATAAAAAGGATAAGTAGATCACTTGAAATATGACATGACTTTTATTCAACTTTATTCAATTTGATTTATTTATGAATTTTGGTTTAATATATGAAAGTCATATCACAAGTTATATAAAGTGATCATATCATGATGGTTATACAAAAAGAAAATAAACAAAAGTAAGACAAAAGTTAGACATATCATGAAGTAGAATAATGATATTTCATTTTTATTTGATTTCTACTTCATGGAAATGATTGGATACTAATGAATAAGAGATTTACGTATCCAAAGAGGACCAAGTGGGATGGTTCCTTTGGGTACCCAAATATAGCGTGTTGACTTTTGGGGAGATAAGGATGGATGGACCCTTTCTTTTGACATTAGTGCGTCATTCTTAAGTATGGGTTTCCATTCAAACCTTGGACAAATAATATTTTTATTTTTCAAATTTCCATAGTCATTTTCTTGTATATTTGGATAAAAATGACTTTTGAGTTTATTATTTAAAAGAAATTTGTTTGCGTTTAATTTTAAGTTGGGAGAAGATTGATATTGTAAATGATGATGATGATAGTGTTTTGGAATTTCATTTACAATCTTTTGATGTTTTTTATTTCCATAGTTTAGCTTATTGACGTTTTGAGAAATCATATTCAACTTGCTTTTGGATTTTGCTTTATATTGAGAATGTATGTTTTGAGAATTTTTCTTTATGATTTCCTTAAGCAAGTTGATTTTAGCTTCTAATTCATTATTCTTAATTTTAAGATTATGTCTAGCTTTATTATAAGCGATTGTATTATTTTTAAGAGTGGAAACAATTGGATCTATATGATCTTGATAGTTATTTCTATATTCATCAAATGTTTCATCCATCTCTTTAATTTCAATTTTATAGTCTTTACACCTAGCACAATCATTTATCAAAGATGAATTTTCTAAACATAATCTTTCATTTTGTTCTTTTATAAAAAGAAATTCCTTTTCAAGTCCCTTGTATTTTTTTTTAAATTATTAAATTATAAACAAGGTGTAATAGTTTCATTCAAAGAGCCATGGGTAAGACTAGATGAATTAGCATTTGATTCTTCTTTAACTTTTGCTTTTAAACTTTTATTTTCTAAGCGCAATTTGCAATTTTCAATTTTCAATTTCTTAATTTTGCGCTTAGTAATTTGTAGCAATTGTAAAGTAGAAATAGAATTGCAAACAATAAGATGATTTGATTTCCTTACAGTGCTTTTGGATGCTGTGAGATTTGAGCATGAATTTTCTTTGTTGTCTTCATCTATTTGGCATTCCTCTTCCAGAGATGGGATTTCTTCTTTTCTTTCATTTGATGTGCACTTCATGGATCCGTCATGAGAGGAGCATTCTTGAAGACTTGTGCAAGTTTGCATATTCTCCGGTTCTTGCGATTGTTCCATACCTGTAGAAGGAGAATCATACATTTCTTCAAGAAATTTCCATACTTTGTATGCACTAGAAAAACAATATATTAATTTGAAAATTTCATTTGATAGGGCACAAAATAAATAATGTTTTGCTTTTCCATTTAGATAACGTTCCTGTTTATTTGATTCATTCGCTGGTCTAACTATTGCTATATCCCATGCATTGATATCTAAATTTTTAATAAATTTTTCCATTAATAATTTCCCCTTTTATAATTTCTCCCTTCGAATAAAGGTGGTTTAGGAGATTTTTCTTCTTCATAATAATTTACCCCACCAGTAGAAGCGAGATTATGTGATGCCATTATTCCTGGTTGTTAAGCCGATTTGGAATAACCTCGCTCTGATACCATTTGTTGGTTTGGTAGGCGCCCTTAGAGGGGGGGGGGTGAATAAGGGTTTTCAAAAACATATATTATATTTTGTAATACTTGAAATAATAAGTGATCAAAATAGTGATTTTGAATAAAGATCTAAATTGTTTTATAATAAAAGAGATGACAAAAAACAATTTAGAGAAATAAAGAACAAATCATTTTTATTACAAAAGGAGAGACATGATTACTATTAATAAAAATGATTACAAAATTTTGATTTCAATGACGCTAGAAATCAAAGCGAAATATGAAAGACTCTTTTTGTTTTCTATACCGACTCGTATCCCCACGAACCGGTTGGCTTTAGCCGATCCTTCCCCGGATACGGCCTCAAGCCGCTCTAGCCAACCCTTCCACAGATATGGCCTCGAGCACCCCCTAGACCTACACCCGAGACCTAGTCACCAACACGAGGCGAATTTCTGCCCTAAGTCCTACCCAGACCTAGTCGCCAACACGAGACGAGTTTACTAAACGATTACAAAAAAGGATGTGAAATAAAAAGAAAATAATATAAAAACTCCCTCAATGTGGATCTCTTGGAGAAGTAGACGAAGACGCAGAGTATGATCGTAGTTGATGCGGTCTTTCATCACAATGATGACGCGTGTTTAAATCTTCTCCACGGATCTCCTTTAGCATTTATAGATTTGTGGGAGTATCTCTCTGAAACTTACTCTCTATGTTGTGGCACGAAGCTCTGGAATTCTGGATCTCTAGAGGATGAAGAAGACGGAGCCAAGATGTCCTTTTTATAGACTAAGCGCTAGCGCCTGTGCTAGTGCTACCGTCGGCGCTATCCTATATTTGGACATATTCTGCGCGGCAGAATCTTCAATCGAAGGAAACAATTCTCTCTTTCCCACTGTGCTCCTCACTATCGCCTGCGCTATCAGATATCACCTGGCGCTATCTCCTTCTATAAGTACTCCCGGCATTTGTGCTTAAGCCAACATTTCGTCAAACGAAATTTCATCGAACGCAGCAAAGAGTTTGTCGAGCGAATTTTCGTCGAATGCCATTACGAGCATTTCGTCGAGCACCGCTAATAGTTCATCGAACGACAGCTAGCGCCTGCGCTAGTACTACCGCCCGCGCTAGTAGGTGTTTTGGATTTATTGGCTCAACTTTGGGAGAAACCTTCTTATGTAATCCTTGAGTCATGTGGACTTTGTTATCCTGCACACTTAAACACACAAGATCAAATACACATAGGATTTGTTATTCTCAAACCTAGGAGATGTGGAAGACCATGTTCCAACACTAGCTCCTTTGGATGATTTTTTGAGAAGTTTAAGACACTTGGGAGCACATATTCATCTTCCTTGGACTTATCCTCCTCTTCTTTGGATGGTTCCTCTTCATCATTCTCCAAAGATGGCAAAGGTTCATCATTTGTACCTGTAGGGAGTCTTTCTACACAAGGAATCAATTCATCAAATTTTACATTTATAAACTCTTCAACCTTACTCATTCTTTTATTAAATATTCTATAGGCTTTACTAGTTGAAGAGTATCCAAGAAATATTCCTTCTTCACATTTTTCATCAATTTTCCTAAAGAATCTTTTGTATTTAGAATAAAACATTTACAACCAAATACTTTAAAATATGATACGTTAGGTTTCTTTTGATAATAAAGTTCTTATGGTGTGAGATTTAAAGATGGACGAAGCATGACTCTATTCATTACATAGCATGATGTGCTTACGGCTTCGACCCAAAAGGACTTAGGTAATTTATATTCAGATAACATAGTACGTGCTAGTTCTTGGATTGTCCTATTCTTTCTTTCTACAACACCGTTTTGTTGAGGTGTGCATGGAGCGGAGAACTCATGCTTAATACCTAACATTTCACAAAACGATTTAAAATCTTCATTTTCAAATTCTCCTCCATGATCTGAGTGAATGCATTTTATTTTTAAATCTAGTTCATTTTGAATATGAGTACATAATTTTGAAAATTCACAAAACACATCAGATTTGGAAGAGAGAAATAGAGTCCAACAATATCTAGAGAAATCATCTAATAGAACGAAAGTATAAATTCTACCACCAAGACTTGCGGTGCTAACGGGACCAAAGAGATCCATATGAATTAATTGCAAAGGTTTTGAAGTAGAAATTTCATTTTTTGCTTTTAAAAGATGATTTTGTAAATTTTCCTTTTTAGCATGGAGAACATAGTGAAGATACATTTCCATTCAATTTAGGCAATCTCTAATCAATTCCTTTTTGGCTAGTTTTAAAATGAGTTTTGTACTAGCGTGACCTAAACGTCTATGCCATAGTTCTAACTCGTCATTTTTAGTTATAAAATATTTTATAGATGATTTGGAAAGATCATGAAACGAAACGATATAAACATGGTGAATTCTAGGTGTAGTTAGTAAAACATCTTTTGTGTTAGGATTAAACATTTTGCAAAGATTAGTGGATGATTCAAATAATACATCTAATCCTTTATCACACAATTGACTAATAGATATTAAGTTATGTTTTAATACTTTTACATAAAGAACATTAGAGATAAGAAAGGATTCGTTACCCACTGTACCTACTCCCATGATCCTTCCTTTACCATTATCTCCAAACATTTTGATCCCTCCTTTCTTCTTTTCTAGCCTAAGGAACTTTGGATTTTTGCCCGTCATGTGCTTGGAGCAGCCTGAGTCCAAGTACCACACGTCCTCCATTTTCTTAGCCTTCCTGCAAATATAGAAAGAAGATGAGAGTAAAGATCCAGATACCCAAGAGGTACTACACATATAGTATGTGGATTTCTTAGGTACCCAGATTTGATTTAAAGATCATTGTTTTATATTCCTGCAAGAGCTATATGTGTGTCCAAACTTAAGACAATTTGTACATGAAATAAAGGGGGTTGAGACCCTTTTCTGAATTTCAATATTGCTCTTGCTGGATGATGTTTGAACTTTCGAAAAAATAGGAGATTTTTTAACTGTTGAGCTACCGCCGGCATTAGTGGCTAGCGCCGGGCGTTAGGGCTCACTTTGATATCCGAGGCCATCTTTCAGAACCATAACATTGGTTTCCCAAAATCATATCCAGGGATTTTTGACCTATCCCAAATTTTTTGATGGCCATATTGAGGTCATACTTTTGTTTTTTAAGAGATGTGTTTTCTTGTACAATCATAACACATTTATTTTCAAAGCCCTTTTTATTATTTTCAATTTGTAGGAGTGAGTTTTTTAGTTTTTCTCTCTAAGTCCCCCTTTTCTCTCGTAAGAGTTTTGATTTGTGAGACAGCCTTAGAAAGAGAAACTTCAATGTCTTTTTCCTTACATAGGGAATGATCACATTCTTGACAAGAGACCTTTCTCTTTTCAAAAGTATGTAATTTTTTCGTAAGCTTATGATTTTCTTTGATAATAGATTCATTTTCATGATTCAAAATAATATTATCTTCTATTCTTTTATCTTAGGCTTTGCAAGTTAGAACAAATTCATCATAAAGTTCTTCAAAGGTGGGAGGAGTTACCTCAGTGTCACTAAGAACACTAGTGTCATCATCGTTGCTTTTTTCCATTAAACATAAGTTTGCTTCCTCCTCGTTGCTTGACTCAGATCCGCTTGATTCTTCAGAGGAAGAATCATCCCAGGTTGCGGCTTTCAATACTTTCTCTTTCTATTTTGTTTGTATCGTACTTTTTGCTCCTTTTGATACTTCGGGCACTGGCTCCGAATGTGCCCGATCTTTCTGTAGTAATACCACTCCGGCGGTGATCTTTCTTCTTCGTCTTCACTTCCTTTTTCTTACTTTGATGAAGAGGAAGACCCTTTTCGTCAGCATCCTTTTGGAAGTATTTCCAGAAGGTGTTCCTTCTCTCCGAATTTCTAATGAAGTTCCTAAAGTTCTTCACCAAGAGACCTTCTTCATCTTCATCATCATCTTTGATGCTTTCCTTCTTTGACTTTAGTGTTAGTGCCTTTTTCTTTGTCTTTTTTGTTGTATTCATCATGTTGAATCTGGAGTTCTACCTCATGGGTTTTGAGATTACCAATGAGGTTCTCGATCTGGAGCGTTCTTAGGTTGTGCAACTTTGAGATGGTCGTTATATTTGGAATGAACCTTGGAGGTAGAGAGCGAAGAATTTTTCTGACCAAGTCCCTGTCTGAGTAGATCTTTCCAAGTGCTTTTGAATTGTTGACGTTCTTGGTGAAGCATGTGTACATCGAGTTGATGTCCTCTTCGGCATCCATCCTAAATTTTTCATATTCCGATTCCAGTTGGAATTGCTTGACATCTTTTACCTGCGAGGTACCTTCATGAGTAACTTCCAATTGATTCCAAATATCATAAGCAGTTACACATGCAGAAATTCTATTAAATTTAGTTCTATTTAAAGCGCAATATAAAGCATTCATTGCCTTAGCATTATTTTTGCACCTTAGTTTATCGTTATCATCCCATTTATCCTTAGGTTTTAGTAGCGTAGCCTCTCCCACTACAGTTGCAGGAGGAGAGTACCGAACTTCTACCATGTTCCATACTTCTACATCCATGGTCATAATAAAACACATCATTTGATTTTTCCAGTAGTTGAAATCTGACCCAGAAAAGTGAGGTGGTCGACTAACACCCTGACCCTCCGGAAGAGCGAGATCATGAGATGCAATTATTCCCAGTTGTTAAGCTGATTGGAATAAAACCTACCTCTGATACCACTTGTTGGATCGGTAGGCGCCCTAAGAGGAGGGGGGGAGGGGTTAATAAGGGTTGTAAAACTTTTTCTTATATTTTGAATATCTTGAAATGATAATAAGATTAAGATGGTGAGAAATCAAACAAACTAAGTGAAATAAAATAGAGACAAGTTGTATTAATATGAAATATGGGCTTACAAAAATTGATTTCTATAATGCTGGAAATCGGTGGTGAATAATAATAAAAACCTTTTTATTTTCTATCTCGACTCATATCCCCACGAACCAGTGGCCCTAGCCTATCCTTCCCCAGATACGGCCTTAAGCCGATCTAGTCAATCCTTCCAGGATATGAACTCAAGTACCCCTAGACCTAACCTAGATCTAGTTGCCAACACGAGGCAAATTTCTGACATAAGTCCTACCCAGACCTAGTCGCCAACACGAGGCGAGTTTACTAACGGTTTACAAAAGATGTGAAATAAAAAGACAATAATAAAAACTCTCTCTAAGAAGCTTCTGAAGTCAGAGATGAAGGATCGCTATAGAATAAGCAAGGTTGAAGCGATCGCCCTTTGGGTATAGTGTGATGAAGTCCTTCAGAAAGCTCTCTAAGCTTTTGGTGGGAGATCAACTTTCGGCAGAGTAAGGCTCTAGAATTGTAGCACTTCACCTCTCTCAAACTTGTGTAAAGAAAACGAGACTAGAGGCCTCCTTTTATAGGAGTGAGCGCTAGCGCTATCGCCAGCGCTATCCCTATGTAGAATTATTCTGCATGTGCGTATCTTTCATTCCAGGGAAACTCTGCAACCTTGCCTCTTATGCTCCAAGCTACTGTCTGCGCTATCCGCTACCGCCTGGCGCTAGCGAATTCTAAATCTGCTTCTGGAATTGCGCTAATCAAAGCTGGCGCCTACACTAGATGCTATCGCCGACGCTAGTGAGCATTTGGTAGTTCTAGCTTCAAACTTGGGGGCAACCTTCATATGTTAGCCTTGAGTCATTTGGCTTAGTTTCCTGCACACTTAAACACACAAGATCAAATACACATAAGATTTGTTATTCTCAAACCTAGGAGATGCGGAAGACCATGTTCCAACAGTATCCTCATTCCAAGAGGGTGATATTACATGTTTGGAAACATCTCATTTTAGGCAACCTTAACGTTGGCGTTAAGTCTAACTCCTGGATTTAAGACAAATCATTCTCAAAATACTCCTGGAATGATGGCAGCTTCCCTCCATACTATTTTCATACTGATGAGATTGAGGATCAACGTCGGCATTGGATCTAACGCCTGACATTAGATCACATCCTTTTCTTTTAACACATTGAGCTAGTCAAGACCAACATATAACATCCTAGTGTCATCCTTGTTCAATCCTGTAAAATAAAAAAACACAATGACAAACTTGATTCTATACAAGTATGATTTGTAATTCTCAAAACAAAGGGATGTGGAAAACCATGTTCCAACAATCTCCCTCTTTTTATAATAACAAATCCAATTAAGATAAATCATATTTCAATGGTAAATGATGTGTTTTTTTAAAGAGATATGACACTATGCTACTTAGAGATTTTTATGAAAATTATATTTAGAGATATGTGCTCCCCCTATTTAAATTCCGCCCTTAGTGTATGCTCCCATAAAATAGATTTATGCCCCCCCCCCCTAATCTAGTGAATCCTACTCCTTTATGATTTATCATTTAATTTTCTCCCTTTTATTATTAGCAAAAGTGGGTGGAGCAAAATAAGGATCGAGTAAGGTAAAGTGGTGAAACTTGGGACTACCAAGAGAGGTTTAAGAGTTTTGTTGTAATATAGTGAAAGTCATAATCGAGCTTAGAGGGATTAGTGCAGCGAAACATTATGATAAGCGTTTATGTACCAAAATCCCTTGCACTTTACCATGCAAGTCTACCACATGTTGAAAAAAATGAAAAAGAGTTTTGAAACACAAGTGATAAAACTTCAAAAATAAGACTTGAGATAAGCATGATAAAGCATGGTAAAAATACATGATCATATCAATAGTGCGGAAAACAAAGTAACCAAGATAATCATTTTAATTTGTAGAGAAAGTGTTTTGATTTTGAGTTTTGAGTTAAGAAAAATGCAAACAATTTTTCTAGAACCTTCACTTGTAGGGAGCATTAACCTTGAAAATTTTCAACAACAAAGGCTAGCATGATTTGTTATATTGAAAAAGATAATAGCTATAATATAACTAATTCGTATTTCAAGTAAATAAAATTTTGTTGAGATCATGCATTGCAATCTAGTGCTTTTACTTAAGCTTTATAGAGAATTATGTAGATATGCATTTGGATCCAATTCTCATGGGTAAAAGATTTATGAAAGATAATGACTTGTTCAAATAGTATTTTGATAAGAGTGTACAAGTGATATAATCAAAATACATGACATATATAATGAAGTAGTAAAACAATATTAAGAATGTAGTCTTATAATTACTTCCACACACCAATTCTAGATTGTTTATTTCCAAGCACATAAAAGACTATAACTACCCAGCTGCATTGCCAACAAAATGCTCATTAAGACTTACCAGGGATTGAAGTATTACTTGGGGGATCACCTAAAGTATTTTATTTTTTTATTTGGGTCATCCGAGGTATAAATAGAAGTGATAAAAAGATGTGTATGCACAAGACTCTTTACAATTCTTTCCATGGTGCTAAACCTCACAGTGCTCATTAAGACTTATTAGGAGGCTAAGTAGTGCTTAGTGTAGTTAACTTGTCATTTTATTCTTATATATTTTTTTATTTAGGACAAAGCTCTCTGAATTCACTTCTTTTTTGCAAACAACAAAAATTTAAAATTACACTTCTATATGTGCAAGAAATTTATGTTTGAAAAGAAGGTGTGGGTAATTTTGACATACAACTTAACATGTTAAACTATTATACTACATAATCATGCAAGACTAAGATTATGATCACATGTAGATTACCAAAAGGGTGAGTAAATGAATCATTATTTTACATAAATACATTACTTATACTTAGAGGCATGCTAGACAATCTTACACAATTTTCTATACTCTATTTCATTGCACAAAATAAGATTAAAGTCAAGGCATGACAAGACAAAATAATGTTTAGGAAACTTGAAATAAAATTTAAACATTGAAGAGAATATTTAAGAGTATGCTTAATCAATTTTGACCATAGAAGAAAATGACAAGATTTGTGCTAATGTGAAATCCTATAGTTAAGTAGTAAAACAAAACATAATTTTAGAAAATTTTAAAAAAGGCATGACAGAAAAAACATATTTATGAAAATTTTTGATTATTTGAATTTTTTGTGGATTAAAGAAAAAGAATTAAAAAAAGACATAATTTGGGATAAAGAAACACATATGCTTAAATTTCTGAAAATTTAAAACAAAAGCAAAACAAAAACATATTTTTGAATTTTTTTGATTATTTGGTTTTATTTTTTATTTTTGGATAAAGAAAAAACAAAGGTAAATAGAAAATAAACTTTTTCAAAACAGAGAAACAAATAGGAAAATATGCATAAGAGAAATTTCAACACAAATGGCTAACGCCAGGCGTTGATTCCTAACACTAGGCGTTGACCACTAACGATGGGCGTTAACTCTTAACGTCAAAACAGTAGATGATTTCATTTATTTTTGAATAAAAAATTTCTTTGATTTAGAGTTATAATATAGAGGCATTCTTACTGTAGAAATTTCAGGCATTATAGAGAAGATTAGAAGGCTATATAAGCATATTTTTGTTTGTTCAAAAATGGTTTTTACAATTTTTATTGGGATTGGTTTTTGGGGAAATTTAATATAACAAGTGCAAGCATGAGAGAATAACAAAGAATTTTATTTTTAGGAGAAGTAGCTTTTTATAGGTTTTAATGAGATATATCTAAGACACCCAATTCTAACGTAAGCATGTTGAAATGAGCATCAGAGAGAAGTTTGGTAAAGATGTTTGCAAGTTGGAATTTCGTGCCTATGAAGCTAACTCTCACATGTTCTTTTGATGAAGCTAATTTAGCTTAATTTATTAGGGTAAGAATATGTATTTTCTTACTTAAATTTATGTGTATTATGAATTTGGAGCCTATAATTAGTTTTTTTTTGAAAATTTTGTTCTAACTTAGTCTTATTTTACATTTTGCATAATTTCAGTTGTTTTGGCAATTTTTCCATGTACATGCCCCAAGTCACGGCCGTGACCTGGGGCGTGTAACCCGGTCCCGACGTTGATGTGATCCCGAGCCCAAAACCATAGGAAAATCAAATTATACGCCTAGTGTCACGGGCGTGTTCCTCAAGTTCCAAGCTCTGATCGCTGTAGTGCAATTTGCGTCGAATTGTGGCCCACCGTACACGACATGCCCCCAGTCACGAGCATGTTCACCAAGTCATGGGCATGACCAGGGAGGGGGTGTTCACCAAGTTCTGAGCATCGGCTGCTGCAGCACAACTTTTGCCGAATTGTGGATCACCGTACTCGACACCCCAAACTCACGAGGATGACCGAGGGCATGTTCACCAAGTCTCGAGCCTGTCGCAATCCAGCCAGATTTTCTCCATCCAAAAGTCAACTAAATATTACACGCTCTAGGTCATGGTTGTGATCGAGGGCATGTACTTTAATAATTTTTTTTATAAATTCTAGCAGTACCCATGAGTTCAGGGTTCAGAAAGTTGGAGTGAGGAGGTGCTGTTAGCTGCTGTTCTTGCTATTTTTAAGTTTTTCCCTTATGTTATCAATTTCTCTCTCTTCTTTTCAAGTAATTTTCTCTTAGCATTATTATGCAACATCTATTAGTGAACTTCTAATCTCCTTTTACCATTGTTGTAGTATCTTTTTGCACTTGTATTCAACTTTTATTATTAACAGAATTCTATTAGTTTTTTCTTATTCTCTCTTCCCTTTAGCTAATTTTCATGCAATTTTATTCCATATCTTCCTCTTACCCTTCCACCATGATTAACTAAACTCTCATTAGTACTCGATCGAGATGATCCGAGGATGAGATAATCAAGTTATGATCCTTAAACTCTCCTTTTCTCTTTAAGTAAGCACTTTTGATTTACCCTTAATTTTCAAAGTAGTGAGGCCATATTTTGAATATGTGGTTTTCACTTAGGTTTTCATACTTAGTTAGCTGAGAGGCTCAAGTATGAATCGATCACTCATGGGTAAAGAGAGTTACATGCACCCCTGGAGAGAGGATGATGAAAATCTCCCAGATTGGAGTCAAATCCAACATTGGGGTTCATAGCGTAAAGCGAGCCTTAGGTATTAGATTATAGAACAAGAGTTCGGTCATTTTTTCTTAAGATCAGCTGGGCACTTCCTCGAGAGAGGGGTGTTCATGCTTCAGGAACCTCCACGGTCAAAGTATTTTATTTAAAGTGAATTGGAGTTTTGTTTATTTACTTTTTGATTATTCTCAAACCAAGGTGATTCAAGATTGAGTACTAATCTTTTAATCATTATCTTAACCCTTCCCTAATTTTGCAATTTATTTCCCTTTTTAGTTATGTAAAACAAATCACAAAATTGGTTGATAAGATAATAGTCTTCTCCTCGAAGTAGAAGTAATCGACATGCCCCGGGAAATGTGACCTTGATATTTATCTTAAGTATCATATACTATAGACGATAAGGTATACTTGCCTTCAACGGATATAGAATTCGAAAACATCATCAACAACCATTTCATATATCATCCACTCGTTTAAAATCTTATCAAGTTTTTGGCGCCGTTATCATGGACTTTGGGTTTATATTTTGAAAAGAGGATAGCTATTAATTTTATCATTTTCATTTTATTTGTTTTATTTTCAAAAATCTTAAGGGTGTAATTAAATCTTGGAAAGGGAGGTTTGGGCTATCTTCCCAGCACACCTCCTAGTGACAATGCAAACACTTCGAAGGGTAGACCTTGTGAAATCCAAGACTAACTTAATTCACCTAAAAGAAAGAAAAAGTTATTTATTGATTTATTTATTCTCTCTCCTTTCTCTTTCTCTTTCTTTTATTTCTCCCCCTTCTCTATTTTGGGTGTATGACCCAAGGTAGCTCTTCGAATATCTCTTTTGATCCAGAGATGGAGCGCATGGTTTTGCAGCGCCTCCATACTCATGATCAAGATTCACATTTAGCCTTCGAAGAGTCCATTGGGGACACTACCACAGAAAACATGGAACCTAATTTGGCGGAACCTAATCGACCAAACCCTAATGAGGCCCAGCAAAGGACCATGTCCTATTATGCATGGACGAATATGGAAGGTACACAGTCAAGTATTGTCTGCCCCGCGGTGGCAAACAATAACTTTGAGATCAAGTCTAGCATCATACAAATGGTGCAATAATCGGTGACCTTCGATGGCCTACCGTCGAAGATCTAAACTCTCGCATTTCTAATTTCCTCAAAATTTGCGACAATTTCAAAATCAACGACGTTACTGATGACGTCATTCAATTACATCTTTCTTCCTTTTTCTTTGTGGTCAAGGGCCAAGCAGTGGTTGGGCTCTCTTCCTAAAGTGTCAATCACTACATGAGCGGATATGGCGGAAACATTTCTCAATAAGTATCTCCCGCCTGCTAAGACCGCCAAATTGTGCACTGATATTGTTTCTGTTGGGAATATTGCCCTCAATGTTCCCTTGATTTGAAGAGCCATCACACTCAATGATAAGTACATATTGTATTTGATAACCCTATTTTGCATCATGTCTATGCAAGGTTAGTTTAATCCAATGATTGGAATAAGTTGTGGCTTTACTGTCAAAACTGCTGAGACGACATCATTGTCTCAGCTGAACTGCTGAGATGAGGCCAAAATCCGCTGAGAAGGGGTCTGCCTCAGTTGAGATGCATTTAGACAGAATTTGCTGAGAAGACTATCTTTCTCAGCGGATCCGCTGAGACGAACACAGATTCAACCACTGAGACTGAAGACTATCGCATCACAACCGCTAAGATAGATTCAAATCTGAATAAAGCATTGGTTGGATCTTCTTTTGGCGCAAATGGTTGTAAAGCAAGATAAAGTTTTCTATTTCCCTCCATACTATGTCAGGGCCCTCCTTAGAGTTGTTGCAGATGGAAGAGGTATAAAGGAACATGTTAGGGCATTATAGAAGGGGTGCTGAAAAGTGGAAAGCAAATCTGATAGAGAGCACTGTCCTATTGACGACTTCCATCAAGAGATCTTTCCCTGCTTTCTGAACCCACAAGCAGATACAAGAAAAGAAGATAATTCTTCCTGATTCATTCAAGAAGAGCAATTTGATCTTTCCTCATCTGCTGAAGAGAAAGATCTTATAGGAGCAAGGTCTGAAGCTATTGTCTTTCATCCCTGCTTCAAGACAGCACCAACAGTGAAGCAACAACAGAAGATAAAAGCTGAAGGATACATCTTTACTGTCCTCTGTTATAAGCATAAATTATAACCTCTGTAAGAACGTTAGTGTTCTGAGTTTGTAGGGCATTTTGCCTGAGGTGTAGGGTTGTTGAGCCTGAGCTGTAAGGCTGTAGAGCCTGAGTGTGTAGGGATGTTAAGCCTGAGCTAGTAGAGCTATACTCCCAGCTTGAGATGTAAGATCTCTGTGGAGATCTTAGGTAGGGCTTCTTGATAGGCCTGAGGTAGGAAATCAATGGATTTTTGAGTTGTATGAGTTGGAGCACTCTGAGAGGTAGGGTTGTTTGGGCCTGAGGTAGGTTTGGAGCAAACCTAAGAGATCCTGAGAGATCTGTGTTGTAAGCTCTTGGAGCTGAGTTTGGAGGAGGTTGCCTTGTCTAACACACTGTTAGAAAGGTGTAGAGTGAAAGTGGACTACCCATAGACACACTGTAATGGGGAACCACTATAAAAGGCTGTGTGCTTTCCGTGTGTGCCTTTACTTTACTTATTATCTAACAACAGTTATCTGCAAATAAGAAAATTCAAAGAGACCTATTAAGCCCCCCCCTCCCCCCCCCCCCCCCCCCCCCCCCCCCCCTCTAGGTGAATTAGACTACTACCTTATTAACTATCAAGTGGTATTAGAGGGTGGTTAGTCAACAAGAACTTAACAGTCTGATCAGATCCTATAAAGGTGTAGTCAAATCTAAATCCAATGGCTGCCACTGGAGGTCAGAAGGAGATGGGGTCTATGAAATTGCCCATATGAAAAATGGAGACTTTTGGCATATGGAAGCACAGAGTAAGGCTATTCATGGAAGCCTCGGACCCTAGGATATATATTACTGTCAAGGATGGTCCTTTGTCTTCACAAATCCCTCCACTATTGATCCCACAAGGCAAGTGGCCAAGTCATATGCTGAAATGACTAAGGATCAAATTGCACTTGCTACCATGGACAAGAGAGCACAAAATATAATAGTAAATGCAATTGATGATTCCACCTTCCAAAACTTGGTGCATTGTGAGACTGTCAAGGATATGTGGGATACACTCATAGTTTATATGGAAGGTACTGAAGAAGTGAGGGATGATAGGAAATCCCTCCTTAATCAGGAGTATGACGCCTTCAGGCAACACAGCCTGGAATGCATTGCCGATTGCTTTGAGAGATTCTTCAGAGTGGTAAATGAGTTGAGGACCTATGGAAGGGTCTTCCGTCATTATGAGCTGAATGTCAAATTCCTAAGATCTCTAACAAGAGATTGGGATACAAAGATCTGTGCCATCAGAGAAGTGGCAAAGCTGGGGGAGACTCCTCCCCATACACTGTTTGGAGAGCTGCTCTCCTATGAGATGCAGCTGTCTGTAAGGAAGGAGGAGGACACATCCACCAGGACTCATGCAAAAGTGAGAGTTGTGGCTCTCAAAGTTGAAATCTCCATAAAGAGCAAAACCAGAATGCCCTCTCCACCAAGAAGGGCTGCTGAATCAGAAAATTCTGAGCCCAACACATCAGACATCACCTCATCTGGTGAGAAATTTGCTGCCTTCTCAAGGCACTTCAAGAAGCTGATGAGGAGGAAGAAGCGGAAGATCAAACCTTCCTCCTCCTCACATCCCAAAAAGGATCACAGTAGATCAGATAGGCTGCATCCCAAGGGTGACTTGTATGACCCTAAACATGTTAAACATGTTTCAAATAATGTCATTTGTTATTGTTGCAGCATGCCTGAACATGTTATAACTGATTTTCTAGTCAAGAGCAAGGAAAGAGGTGACAAGAAGCCTCATCACCATAAGGGAAGGAAGGGTGAAAAATCCTTCCTAGCAAAGAAGGAGAAAAGCTAGAGTGAATCTGAGTCTTCATCCTCAAATTCAGAAGAAAAATAGGAAGCCTACATTGGGCTATTTGCAGCTGAAGAGGATGGAGACTATCCTGCTGCTATGGTTCGCATCAGGGCCCCTCTATCAAACTCAGATAGTGATATAGAGGAGGATGAATATGACAAAATTGTTATGGCTTAATGGCCATATCAGATGATGAAGAAAATCAGGATCATCCTGATTAGGTATCAACTCCTCTCCATCCCTCTTCTGATTAAAAGTCAGTACCATAATCTGAAGCATGTTCATCTAATGATGAGAGTAGTTTAGAATCTGAAGTGGATGTCAATCAATTGATTGATAAGTATGGTGCCCTTTTGGAAGCTCTGAAATGGAGCAAGAAGCAAGCCAAGAGGCAAGCTCAAGAAATTGCTTCCCTACAGCAGGCTAAGCATGATTGCACTGAGTCATCTACCCATATGGCTCAGATGAGTAGGGAAATAAGCCAATTGAAGGGAATTACAATATTCCAATTAAGCACCATTAGGCAAAAGAACAAGGTCATTAAGGACCTTAAGGAGAAGCTTCTCAAAGAAAAGAGCTTGGTGGCTCAACTCTCCAAACCCAAATCCATATTGCCCATTATTGACACCTTCTCCTCCTAAACTGATAGGAGAGGGCTAGGTTTCAATAAGGTGGCAGTAGATGCTGAGAATGGAGTACATGGCCAGGCTAAAACTAAGCCTCATACCACCTTTCAAAAGGTGTTGCTTCCCTCCAACATGTATGACCAGAACAACATATATGGTCACTGGAAGAATGGGGGTTCCTGAAGGAAGTAAAATACTCCTTACTATAGTAGAAGAAAGGGAATGGGGATGAGTGCTTTGAAAGATCCCCATGAAGAAATTCAAATGTCCCAATCTAGACCATTTGTATTTGGTACTTCAGCCCCTTCATTCAAGGATAAGGAAGTTGGTTCTTCCAAATCCCTTTTAGCAAAACACATGGCTGTTGTCAAGCCTATATGCAAGTCTAACAGCTCAGTATCTGATGCCATCAAGTCTTGTTTGGATACCAAGCTAAGACAAGCTAATATCATCACGATAAAGTCTGCTAAGACTAACTATAGATAGTCAACCAGCCAGGTTATTGCTAATAGGAATAGGAAGAATGCAGTCAGCTTATTCACTGAACACAAGCACATTGATTCACCTTCCACTTCAAAGGGTGTTCAGAAAAGAAGATAGAAGATCCATGAATGTTGTCGCTGCGGTAAAGTGGGACACTTTGCCATAGATTGTTGGCACAATCCCAATGTGCCTAATGCAAAGAGGAGCCTTCCTGCAAAGGCTGCAGCAGGTGTGAGCAAGTCTTGTTATGCTAACAAAGGCCTAGGACCAAAAATCAACTGGGCTCATAAGGTAAAATGAATTGTTTTTTGCAGGATAGTTCAAGTACCTGCTTAAGGCAAATATGGTACTTGGACAGTGGGTGCTCAAGGCACATGATAGGTACCATAAGTCATCTGCAGGATTACACTACTGTGAAGAATGGACCTAAAGTTGTCTTTGGAGGTTCTGAAAAAGGAGTCACCAAAGGATATGGTATGATCTCTAATGGCATAGTCTCTATCACAAGGTTAGCTTATGTTGAATGGTTGCAACACAACTTTGTAAGCATAAGTCAACTATATGACTTGGGCTATGTAATTGAATTCCACAATGACAAGTGCTTGATCACAAAGTCAATTGACTTAGAGATCATTCTCTCAGCCACTAGGAGTGGGAATGTTTGTTGCTTAGATTTTATTTGCAATAGTTCTCTTTCTCCAGTTTGTCTTGTAGCTAATGAAAGTGAGTCTCTTTGTGTTCTATGGCACAAGAGACTTGCCCACATAAACTACAAGACAATGTATAGACTATTTTCTAAAAACCTTGTTTGGAATAGTCTAAATTTGAAATGTATTAAAAGTGGTCTCTGTCATGCATGACAAATGGGCAAGCAAAGTAGGGCCACCATTAAAAGCATTGACTCCAAAGAAACTGAAAGATGTCTTTATCTAGTGCATATGGACTTGTTTGGTCCTTTGCCAATTCAGAGCCTAGGTGGGAAGTTGTATACTTTAGTGATTGTTGATGATCACTCAAAATATAAATGGGTATTCTTCCTTAAGAAGAAATCTGATACTTTATATATCTTCATAAACCATGTCAAGGCAATCCAGAATGACCTGCAATGTACTGTGGTCAAAACTAGAACTGGACATGGTACAAAATTTCAATCTCGGTCCAAGACAAAGTTTTGTCAAGAATTTTGTATCACCCAAGTGTTCTCCTCCCAAAGGACTCAACAACAAAATGGTGTGGCTGAGAAGAGGAATAGGACCTTGATAGAAGCTGGGAGAACAATGCTAAGTGACTCCTCACTTCTAGAATATTTTTTGGTGAGGCAGTCAATACTGGTTGTTATGTTCTCAATAGAGCTTCCATTAATATGGCCCATGGAATAACCCCTATGAGATTCTGAAAGGCAGACAACCAACAATTTCATACTTTAGAATCTTTGGTTGCAAATTCTATATTTTAAATAATGGAAAATCTCAATTAACAAAGTTTGCTAAAAAATGCAATGTTGGGGTTCTTGTTGGATATAGCTCACATAGTTGAGCCTATAGAGTATTTAACAAGAAGACTCAGGTTATATAAGAGTTTATGCATGTTGTATTTGATGAGACCAGCCTACTTTATAAGGGCTAGTCCAGTTCTCCAATTTTGATAGGTAATGAATAGATAATGCATGACATGTCCATCCAAGACATACCCAGCACCAACAGAATCTATGCAGATGTTGTTGTTCCTAAAGATGAAGGTCATCAGGTTGCTGAAGAACTTGCTACTCCAAAAAAGAGCTGTAGATTGCTGACAGATTGCCTGCAGGAAATAGGCACCTGATGGATCATCCAAGAGACTAGATAATTGGTGATGAGAACCAAGGGGTGGTCACCAGAAGCAGGGCTCACAATGAAGCTTTATTCTTGAGTTTTCTGTCATAAATGGAGCCCAAGAAGTTTGAAGAAGCAAATCAAGACACCTTCTAGATTCAAGCAATGTAAGAAGAGCTGCTACAATTCAAAAGGTGCAAGGTACGTATTGAAGTTGGTGCCAAAACCTCAAGGACACAACATCATTGGCACAAAATGGATCTACAGAAACAAGCTAGATGAGAATGACATCATCATCAAGAATAAGGCTAGACTAGTGGCCAAAGGATATAGGCAAGAAGAAGGTATTGACTTTGATCAAACTTTTGCACCAGTTGCAAGGTTAGAAGCAATAAGGTTATTTCTTGCCTATGCTGCCAACAAGGGGTTGAAAGTATACCAGATGGATGTCAAGTCAGCCTTCCTAAGTGGAGATTGGAAGGAAGACGTATATGTGGAGCAGCCCTCAGTTTTTGTTCATCCAACTCTATCCTTTCATGTCTAGCTACTTAGGAAAGCATTATATAGTCTAAAGCAAGCCCCTAGGGGTTGGTATGAGACCTTGTCTATCTTTCTCATCAAGAACAAGTTCTTGAGGGGAAAGATAGATAGTACATTGTTTCTTAGGGAAACAAAGGGTAAATGTCTCCTAGTCCAAATTTATGTTGATGACATAATCTTTGGGTCTACTGATGACAACCTTTGTAAAAGGTTTGCCAACCGTATGCAGGGGGAGTTTGAGATGAGTAGTATGGGAGAGCTCAAGTACTTTTAGGCCTCCAAGTGAAACAGTCTGATGAAGGGATATTCATCTCTCAGACAAAGTACACTAGGGAGCTTATCAAGAAGTTTGGGATGGAATCTACTTCCACCATGAAGACTCCAATGGGTTCCAACATCTCCCTGGATAAGGATGAGAAAGCCCTTTGATGAATCCATGTACAGGTGCATTATTGGATCCAAGTTGTGTCTGACTGCTAATAGACCAAACATTATGTATGATACGTGTATTTGTGCTAGGTACCAAGCATGCCATAGGGAATCTCACTACTCAGCTGCAAAAAGGATTTTGAGATACCTTAAAGGCAACCAGCATCTTAGCCTTTGGTACCTTAAGAACAATGATTTTGAACTAACTGGTTTTTCAGATGCAGATTTTGCAGGATGCAAAAAGATAGGAAAAGTACAAGTGGGTCTTGTTAATTCCTATGAAGGAGGTTGATCTCTTAGAGCAGCAAGAAGCAGACTAGTGTGGCTATATCCACTGCTGAGTCTGAATATATAGCTGCAGGAAGTTGTTGTGCACAACTATTATGGATACAACATCAGCTAAAGGATTGCAACCGCAAGGTAAGTCACTCTCCATTGTATTGTGACTCATCCAATGTTATCTCTATTTACCTAGAAATCGGCGATCCATCCAAAGGCGATGAAAACAATCCGCATGGTCTCAGAAACCCAGGCGGTCTCCCACTCCCCAGACGATCTTACCAGGTCGCCGAGCCCGACCGATCTCCCACTGCCCGGGCGATCTTGCCATGTCGCCAAGCCTGGGCGGTCTCCCACTGCCCAAGCGATCTTGCCAGGTCACCAAGCTCGGGCGGTCTCCCACTACCAGGGCGATCTCGCTAGGTCGTCGAGCCCGGGCGATCTCCCATCACCTGGGCAATCTCGCTTCCGTTGATCACTCGTGGCTCGGGCAGCCCGCTTTAACTGACCCCGCCCATTTGGGTAGGTCCAGTGCCTATAAATAGAGGGGTAGGGGTACTAGTTGGAGGACTTCAGAGAGATTCCAACCCTCAGCCAGTGGCTTGAGTGGTCTCCAGTTTTAAGAACACGGAGACCTCTTTACAGCAGCCTCTTCCAGGTGATCTCCCTTTAGGATACCTCACCATCTCCCTTCAGGAGACCGCCAATCTTCATCCCTTTTTCTCCTCTCTCACTCCTTCACTCGTAGCTTAAAGTAACCGACCACCCATCAGTTTTCCTCCTCCTTCTCCATCTTGAGCAATTATGGACTTGGTACATTTTTGGTTCAAACATTTAATACGTGACCTTCAGATCTTGAGTGTTTGATGAACGACAGTTGCGATGAAGATGTGGAATTTTGCCGAGAATGACAACCAATATTAAATCAGCCATAACTTTTGATCTGTTTGTCCGTTTTCAGGCCATGATAGCTTTTCGGGACCGACTCGAAGCCGTCCATCCAATGGCGGATAGGTTTACCAGTTAGACTTCATTTTGCGCCCTTAGCTTGACCAAATTCAACTCCATTTAGAAGTTATCGCAGTTTTATTCTTTCAGCAATTTCGACAATTTTGTTTTATGCATGCGACTAGCCATGGCTGACCTCGAGTTCGCCCGAGCTCCTTTTGAGGAGGATACTCCTCCTCCTACAAGTTTTGCACATCCGATTGATCCTCTACCATCTTAGTTTGAGGAGTTCACAACTAATTGCCATGACTACTTCAGATCAGTTGCCCAGAATGAACCAGTATAAGTGCTGAATTTTCAGGATAACCGTGCTTATCATTCAACTCCTACTTTTGTTCAATTAGAGAAGACTTCTCCCTTTACAAATAGAGCTCGTTCAGAGTATGTTTCTATTGATTTTAGAGAGCCCCATCTTCCTATCTTCTCGGGAGGAGAAGATCCTATCAGACATATTCAAGCCTTCGAATCTGCTTTCTCATTAAGGACTATTTCAGATGAGATTAAGTGCAAATTATTGGTTATATCCTTTGACGGTCAAGCTATAGAATAGTTCTATAAGCTACCACCTCAATCAATTACCTTCCTTAAAGATCTTCGAAGAGCACTTCTATTGAGGTTTGCTACCTCGAGGAAGCGGAGGAGAGGCCCAACAGCTCTTTTTCAAATCAAGAAAGGAGTTATTGAGACTCTTGCTCAATTTGTTGACAGGTTCTAAAAGGATATTCTTGAAATTGTTGATGATAATCAGGACTTGTATAAAATCGCCTTGATGAATGGATTACAAGAAGGTCCTCTCAAATTTGAAGTCACCCGAAATGAACCCAAGACTTATGGGCATCTTATCAGAATAGCAAATCAATTTATTGAAGGAGAGACAATAAATCCTAATTACGCTTCTTCTCTGAATTAAAAAACCCAATAGCGAAAAAGGAATTCTTATTATCAACATCCGTCTTCGTCACGTAATATCCCGCAAGATAAAAGCTTCAAATCTTACTCCTTTCCGCAGAATAGATTTACACAACATCCACAACGAAATGCATCACCTGAATGTGTGGAAGTCTGTCCTATTCAGTCTTTCAATCCGAGGACACATAAAACCGAGAATTATCCAGGAGGGTATACTCAGCTTAATATTCCCATGGAAAAAGTTCTTATGACCATTCAAGATATGCCAGAGTTTAGACTTCCTCGCCCTATGAGGTCAAAGGCCAAGTATCGTCATGGAGAACTCTTCTGCAAATATAACTCAGATATTGGTCATGATACAGAACATTTTCGAGCTCTTCGGAAGCTAGTAGATGAACTCTGGGAAGCAAGAAAGTTACAAGACTATATTGCTCAATAATCTGACAGTTTATCCTCCACCAGAAGCAATTTTACAAGCAAAGGATTTTTTTTTCATTCAATAAAAGAAGTGCATAGAATAGAGATGAGATAAAATGTCATTTTATTTTTTGTTTCATATAACTCCCATTTGTTTGGAGTTTTTCTACATCTCTTCATTTTTAGTTTAACTTGTAATGAGTATAGCAGTAACCAAGTCCTACCAAGCAGCTATCATTGCGAAGATCCTCTCGGCAGTCAGATATATCAGACGTCATATCCAGATTCACTGCCATACCTTTCACTGCAAACATTTATTCGGTTATGTCTTAAGCTCTTTCTTTACATTACTTTCTGCTTTTAAAAGGGGCGGTCTGGCGCATTTAAGACTGTGGCCTGAGGTTTTTAAGGGGCGGTCTGGAGCATTTAAGACCATCGCCTAAGGTTTTTTAAGGTGCGGTATGGAGCATTTAAGACCGCTGCCTGAGGTTTTTTATGGGGCGGTCTGGAGCATTTAAGTTCGTCGCATGAGGTTTTTAAGGGGCGGTGTGGATCATTTAAGACCGCCGCCTGATGCTTTTTAAGGGGTGGTCTGGAACATTTAAAACTGCCTCCTGATGTTTTTTCTAAGGGGAGGTCTGGAGCATTTAAGACCGTCGCTTGTTGTTTGGTATGAGGGGTGGAAATACAACCTCTGATTACTCTTTCGGGTCATAAGACCCACTAAGACCACATCTCGCTTGAATTACTCACAGATGTGTAGTGGTAGCTATTGGGAAAAACCCCTTTGATTTAACTTAACAAATTACTTAAAAAGTGATTTTATCTCTTAGGATTGAGTTACCCATTGTATAGTGAGGGCAATCTGGTCATTAGATTTCATAGGATATCACACTCAACCTAGGGTGTCAAGACCAGATCAAAAGAAGCAAAATTTGGGCAAAGTTAACATTTGCGTCGAATAGAATTCGACGCAGCGACAAGTTATTGTTGACGCTACTCTGACTAGAAGTCCAAGTGGTTCACCATTCTGTCGAAGTAATTCAAGTCGACGTTATGTCAAATAGATATCGATGTAGAGGCCATGGACCTGTCGAAGTACTTTGAGAAGTCGACGCAGCTTCTACTTCAACTCAGCGCAGAAGGAAGTATCTGTCGAAGCCATGTAAAGTCGACGCAATGTCGACTTCATCTCGACATAGATAATGATGTTCAGAGCCATGTCATCAACTCAACATTTACGTCGATAAGGTATTGACGCAACGTCGACTAGCAAAGTTCAACCAGAGCAAGGATGAATTCAAAGTTGATCCTACAAGAACTCAAAGGTGCGTCGATAAGAGAGGAAAAGAACTCGACGCTACCTCGAATACAGTCTGAAAAGGGAAACTTTTTTAGCTGTCATTTTGGACCCACTCTCATGGACCAACTCACTCAAGACCGTTCTCCAAGGACTCATTAATTGCCTCAAATAGGAAGCAGAACTAAAAGAGGACAAAAAGCTTACATAGAAACATGCTTAATGTTGGTGAACGGGTCGGGAATTAAAGAAGGAAAGAAAGAGATTGTCCAGAGCAGAATACCTTTTCAGGCCTTACTAGAAAGGGAAACAAATTAAAATTTGAAGGGGGACAATAAAAGGCAAGAGAAGAAAGAGAAGGGCAGAGCATTGATGATTGCTTCGGATTTTCTTTTAATTAATATGTATGGTTTGCGCAACCTTTATATGACGAGATTAGAATTAGGCGGGTGTTCTCAAAGAGTTTCGCAAGTACTCCTACTTTGAGAAATTAATTGTTATCTTATCGAAAGATAGAAGTAACGGCCTTTTTTCTTCTTTCGAAGTATTGACGACTACGCCCCGACTACAACGCCGAATTCTATTGATTTTTAAAATAGAAAAGGAGAGTTTTGCAAGTTCGGATTTGACTAGTGTTTGTTTAAATAATCCAAATTAATCATATGATAAAGGCAAGTATACCTTATCGTGAGTAATACAGGATATTTTGTTTTAGAAAATATCGGGGTCGTATATTTCCGCGGATCGTTTTGATTATAGCTACTTTGAGGAACGAACTATTATTTTATCAGAATAAGTTTTAGTGTTGGTTTTTAAAAGCAAACGATAATAAGCGTATAACTAGAGTTCTAAACGATGATAATAAATAGCGCCCGATGTCGAATTACCTTGAGACGAAAATAATCTTTTTTTAGAAATAAAAGTGATGACTTTTCAAAACATTAAAACGGCTTGGCCGTGGAGGTTCCATAATTATGAACGCTCCTCTCTCGAAGGTACGCCCACCTGAGATTATGAATATTCGACCAAACTCTCGTTCTTTAATCGAATCTCCTTAATACTCGCTTTATGTTGTGAACCCCGCTATTGAGTTTTTTACTTCCAATTCAAGAGACTTACCTCATCCTCTCTCGAGGGTAGAGCGCACTTCTCTTTACCCGTGAGCGATCAGTCCGTACGCACGAGCCTCTCGGCTAACTAGTGTATGAAAATGGAAATGAAAACCACACATCGATTATGTGGCTCCACTCGACATTATTCTCGGGTAAACCTTAAGCTTGTTAATTATTTTAGAAAGAGATGTTTTATTTTTTTAGAAAACTATTTATTTATCCCAATGCTCTTCGACATCGTGTGCTAAAGTAAATTAGCCACTCATCGGAATGGAGACGGCATTAATAATTAGAAAATACATGTTAATAATTTAAGCGTATATAAGCTTGAAAGAAAAATATAAAAGACTTATATAAAATGTGTAATAGTATCCATCCCAACCATCTTAAACAAGCGCTAAAAAGTTCTTAGCCTCTTATCCAGGACGGGGGTGGTATAAAAATGAAATACTTATAAAAGTGTAGAAATAATATCCATCCCAACCGTCTTAAACAAACGCTAAAAAGAACTTAGCCTCTTATTTGAGATGGGGGTGGTATATAGCAGTTCTATAAAGACTGAAATAAAGCAATGTTACAAAAATAAGGAAAAAGAAAAAAATGAAAGAATGCGTTTAAACGAAAGCGATAAATAAAGCGTTGAAAGAAAAGCAATAAACTATTTTTATGAAAGCTTTTAACCTAAAATATGAAAGTAGTACATCTAAGTTATGAAAGCAATAAACCTAAATTATGAAAGCAATAAACTATTCTCATACAAACACACACACACACACACACACACACACACTAACATTGATTGAAAAAGAAGATGATCCAAATGAGAAAAACAACATTTTATTTCTAAAATAAGCATTACAACTATACTAGGAAGGCGAAAATTACAAATAAACTTAAACTTAATTGCATAAACAAAACTCACATTCACTCAAAAGAACTCAAAAACACTAACAAGCACTCAAAATTTGGATGAAAATTCCTTCAGCCGAGCCCCTCTATTTATAGTCGAAATTTTATTTTTACATGCCCCTGGGTCACGTGCGTGTCTTGTGGTCACGAGCGTGACCCTGGGGCGTGACATTTGATCCGGCTTAACGGTCGCCTTCTCGAAGGATCTGCCATCAAAATAAGGTTGTACACGGGCGTGGCTTGGATTGTCACGGATGTGACTCGTGGTCACATGCGTGACCCTGGGGCGTGACATTAGGCGGAAGACGTCAGCAACGTGGGCGCGACTTTGGCGTGACGTGCTGGTGGTACATGGGCGTGACTTTGCTGGATCACGGGCATGACTTTGCTGGATCACGAGTGTGACTTGTAGAGTCATGGGCGTGACTTTGGGGCATAATGCACTGGCGGACCACGGGTATGATTGGCTGAACATGGGCGTGACTTGTAGAGTCACGTGCGTGACTTGGTGAAAATACGTCGAGACGATGGGACGGCGAACTTATCCATCGAGAAGAGTAGTTCACGGGCGTGACTTGGGCGATTCGTCGGAATTTGGTCTGGATTTGGCCGATAGCTGGAAAGTTGGCATTTTAAAATTACACGCCCCTTGGTCACGGGCGTGACTTATGGTCACAGGCGTGACTCAGGGGCGTGACTTGACAAAAATTGCCAAAATCTGAAAAAAAAGAAAAATAAAGCTAAGTTAGTAACAAAAATAATAAAACAAGCAATTTATTTATTAATTTACATAGAAAATTTACAATATTAATTAAAACTATACTAATAACTATACTAAAAGTACATATATTTTACTACTCATCAAATACCCCCATACTTAAGCTTTTGCTATTCCAGAGCAAAAGAAAGAGAGGTCTATATGGGATTAACATAAGTTCTAATTTTTAGCTATCGTTTTATTTTAGTCATAAGAGACTAAAAAATAAAAATTCAGAGTAATAAGAGTTAAGTCCTAAATTATGCAAATGATTTATGTAGAAAGAAATGTCTTAGCCAAAAGGCTTCTTAATTAACCAAATAGCAAACAAAATTGCAATCATTAGTAAACGAGATTGGATCAAAATTATAATAACCTTTTGTTTAAAGAAACGTGAAGGAAAAATATAAGTTACTAATTATGCTCTCAAATGATTTTTTGAATTAAAACTAGAAACAATAATTTGGCTAAGGGAAAAAGGGGTAAAAAGCCTTGGCAAAAAGAAGAGTTTTTGAATTAGGGGTGATGATGTTTATTCGTCCACCCCTTCATTTTAGTTTTTTTGGTGTCCCTGTGGTTTACGAGGGAAAACTAATTCATTTGTTTTTATGAACCCAATGCCTATGTTTACAGAACAAAATCTTATTCCCATTGACATAAGATCTTTTAAAGTATTTATTGGGTGTCTATGTTTACAGAATGAATTCTTATTCCCATTGACATAAGATCTTTTTATTCTTTTAATTTTTTATTTGCCAAGCTAAATTGGAGTATACAAGGGGTTTTGAAGAGAAAATCTAGAATAATAAAAAAAAGGTTTGAGAGCAACCTTAGTAATTTGAATATTCCTAGATTCCTAAAGACATAAAGTAACAAATAGTAAAACTAGAGATTATTAAAAGCCACAAACAGATATTCTCAAAACTAAATGCTTTTAAGAATAAAAGTAAAGTAGGGTTTATTATTTTTTGTATTTTTGTACTACGACAAAGTTTAAAAAAACTTGTTTTTGAAAATTTTTGTGGTTTTTAAACTTTTTTTTTTTTGTAGTTTTTACAAAAGTAGGCAAGATGAAATAAAACAGATATTCTCGAAACTAAATTTTGAAAATTTTTGTAGTTTTTTACAAAAGTAGGCAAGATGAAATAAAACATTTTTTTGAAAAATTTTTGTTTGTTTAAATGAAAACAGTAAAACACCCCCATACTTAAAACCCAACATTGTCCCCAATGTTGTAATGTAAGTATGAAGAAGAGAAAAATGAAAGATGCAGTATGTACGGAAAAAAAGATAGAGAGAGCAAAAAGGCTTTCTTGAACTAAAACTGGTGGGGCCAAACGAAACCCTGCAAAAAACATGTAAAAAACAAAACATAATAAAATATTAGATAAATATGGGGTGCCTCTCACGAGCGCTTTGTTTACCATCACATAGCTTGACGAATGTGGCGTGGTGAGATTATAAATTGGGGAGGGTGAAGGATTCGGTATTTCCGTCCACTGGATCGCCCGCAAGATAAATTTTTAAATGATGCATGTTTACTTTAAATTTGCCTCTGTCGGGGTGAGAGGTAAGAACGGTCCCATACGGCCAAACCACTTTGACTTCAAAGGGGGCCGACCATTGAGATTTTAGTTTACCCGAAAAAAGACGAAGGCGTGAATTATAAAGAAGGACAAGATTGCCCGGCGTAAATGTTTTGGGAAATTTTATTTTGCGATCATGGTAGAACTTAGAACGCTCCTTATAAAATTAATTACTCTCATAAGCATTTGCACGCCATTCATCGAGTTCATTTAGTTGGAATTTCCTACTCTCGGAGGCTAAGTTTGAATCGAGATTTAAAAATTTTAAGGCCCAAAAAGCATGGTGTTCTAACTCTACCGGCAAATGGCACGCTTTGCCATAGACTAATCGATAGGGCGTACAACCGATATTGGTCTTGTATACCGTACGATACGCCCACAGTGCGTCATCGAGTTTTAAGGACCAATCTTTCCTATTTAAAGAAACAGTTTTCTCCAAAATGTGTTTTATTTCGCGATTTAATACCATTATGTGGCCGCTCGTTTAGGGGTGAAAGGCGGTGGCGAGCTTGTGCGTGACGCCATATTTAGATAAATTTTTTGTAAATTGGGCATTGTAGAAGTGCGTGCCCCTATCACTTACTATTGCGCGGGGCGTGCCGAAGTGAGAAAATAGTTTTTTCAGAAAAAGGACGACAACTCTCGCGTCATTGGTGGGAAGAGCTTGCACTTCCGCCCACCTAGAGATGTACTCGAACGCCACTAAAATATAGCGATTATTAAAAGAATAAGGTAGGGGGCCTACAAAATATATGCCCCATAAATAAAAGATTTTGCATTCGAGAAAAAGGTTTTGGGGCATCTCATCACGACGAGAGATGTTACCCGACCGCTGGCAGCTATCGCATTTACTTAGAAAAGTGTGAGCATCCTTAAAGAGAGTGGGCCAATAAAACCCGCCTCTAACACTTTTCGCGCGGTCCGGTTGGCTTTATAATGCCCTCCAGCCGGCCCCTCATGGCAGTGTTGCAATATTTGCGCACCCTCCTCGCTTGAAACACATCTTCGTATCACTTGGTCCGCGCAGACGCGAAAGAGAAAGGGGTCCTCCCAAAAGTAGTTTTTCAAGTGAGAAAAGAATTTCTTCTTTTGCTGAGTCGAAAAATCTTTTGGAAGGACCCGCGCAACTAAATAGTTTGTGTAATCTGCGAACCAAGGGGTGGAAGAAGTTTTTATATTATTTATAATTAAGAGACGCTCCTCAGGAAATTGATCATCTATTTCGGGTTCGAGGAGCGCTTCTGTGGCGGGGTGTTCTAAACGTGAGAGCTGGTCGGCTGCCAAATTTTTAGCACCTTTCTTATCCCCGATCTCTAAATCAAATTCCTGTAAAAGGAGGATCCATCGAAGTAGGCGGGGCTTGGCATCTATTTTGGTTAAAAGATATTTTAGGGTGGAGTGACCAGTGAAAACGATTACTTGTGAAAGTGTTACGTACGGTCTGAACTTATCGAAAGCAAAGACGACGACAAGAAGTTCCTTTTCCGTCGTGGGGTAGTTAGCCTGTACAGCTGTGAGTGTGCGATAGGCGCAATAGATTGGATGAAAATATTTATTAATGAGTTGGCCTAATACGTCTCCTACCGCAATATCGCTTGCGCCGCACATTATCTCAAACGGAAGGGACCAATCTGGTGCCACAATATTTGGAGAATTGATAAGTTGTTGTTTTATAAAAGTAAATGCCTCTACACAGGCAGTATCAAAAATAAATGTGGAATCCTTTTCCAGGAGGTGGGTTAGCGGTTTCGTTATTTTAGAAAAATCTTGTATAAACTGCTTGTAAAAACCCGCATGGCCGAGAAAACTTCAAATAGATTTTACGTTCGAAGGTATGGGAAGTTGTTCAATTATGGCAACCTTGGCCTTATCGACCTCCATCCCCTTGGAAGAAATCGGAGGTTGAGGACTAAACCCTCTCGGACAATAAAGTTGCATTTCTCCCAGTTTAAAACTAAGTTTGTCTCTTCACACTGCTGAAGAACTCTATCTAAAATTTTCAGACAGGTTTGAAAAGAGTTTCCAAAGACGGAGAAGTCATCCATAAGGACTTCCATTATATCTTCTACAAGCTCGCCGAATATGGCCAGCATACATCGTTGGAATGTAGATGACGTGTTGTAGAGGCCAAACGACATCCTTTGATATGCGAAGGTGCCGAAAAGGCAAGTAAAAGTTGTTTTTTCTTGGTCCTCGGGGGAAATAGGGATTTGGAAAAATCCCGAGAGACCATCAAGAAAGCAATAAAAAGGATGACCGGAGAGATGCTCCAGAATTTGATCAATAAACGGTAATGGGAAGTGGTCTTTTCTGGTGGCATCATTTAGTTTTCGGTAATCGACCCTCCAACCCGTAACAGTACGAGTTGGGATTAATTCGTTATTCGTGTTTGCAATGCCCGTTATACCGCCTTTTTTAGGGACGACTTGTACGGGACTTACCCACGTACTGTCCGATATAGGATAGATAATCCTCGCATCAAGGAGTTTTATAATTTCAGTCTTAACGACTTCCTACATATTCGGGATAAGGCGTCATTGAGGCTGAATAGTTTTGCGGGGGGGGGGGGGGGGGGGGTATCTTCTAAAAATATTTTATTGGTACAGAACGAGGGGTTTATTCCCATGATATCTGAAATCTGCCATGCAATTGCACGACGATGTTTTTTTTAAACTTCTACTAATTCGGATGTTTCCGAATCACTTAACGTAGCGAAGATGATAACAGGAAGTTTTAAATCTTTTTGAAGAAAAATATATTTTAGATTATCAGGGAGTTGTTTTAACTCGAGGAGTGGCGGTTCTTCGTAAGATGTTTTAACTTTTAAGGCTTCTGAATCGATGGATTCGAATGACAAATCTGTCGGCATGTCATTGAGACAAGATAGATTCGCCAATATCGAATTATCCAATGTTAAGAGAGAAATTCAGTAAGCGAAGAACATTCCTCTTCAAACTCGGGTTCCAAGTTATAACTGGAATCATCGTTCGACAGGGAGTTCTGCATCGAGGGGTTAACAAGTAAAGTAACTTTGTCGTCTCTGACCCGAAGGAGGAGGCGACCATTATAAACATCGATTAACGCGAGGGAGGTTGCGAGGAAGGGGCGACCGAGAATGATAGGAACCTCAGCGTCCTCCTCTATTTCTAGGATGACAAAGTCTACCGGGAAGATAAAGTTGTTGACCAGAACATCCTCCACTACCCCTATCGGGTACTTTACCGAGTGATCCGTGAGTTGGATGCTCATCTTAGTCGGGCTTGGTACGCCTAATTCGAGTTATTTGAAAAGGGAGAAAGGCATCAAATTGATGCTAGCGCCCAAGTCCGCTAGAGCGTACATTATTAACATTTTGCCGAAGAGGCACGGGATGGAGAATCGTCCTGGGTCATTCAAATTTGGTGGCAATTTGTTAAGGAGGATAGTCGAGCATTCCACGTTAAGGGAAACACGCGAAACATCTTCGAGACGCTTTTTATTAGAAAGCAACTCCTTAAGATATTTCGCGTATTTTGGCATTTGGGAGAGTGCCACACAGAAAGGAACGTTTATGTGGATATGTTAGAAAATTTGTAAAAAAAATTTATAATGCTCGTCCTTCTGCTCGTTGTTTATTTTCGAGGGATAAGGAAGGGACGGGCTAAAAATGTTTGGCACAGTCGGAATACTCGTTGTATTATCTATCGAGAGAGAGGGTGGAGGGGTCAGTGTTGAAACATGTAACTTGGGCTTAACCCATTTTGGGGAGGTTACCTCCTTGCCGCTGCGAAGGTTTATGTCGTTGGCATTTTCTCGGGGGTTCGGCTCCGTGTTACCAGGTAGAGCTCCATATGGCCGCTCGGACACCATCTTTGCCAGCTGTCCCACCTGATTTTCCAAGTTTTTAATCGATCCGGTAATATTCTGGATATTTGACTCAGTGGACGCAATGTATTTAGCAAAAATATCTTTGAGGTGAGAAGGTTTTGGAGGTGGAGGCTGAAATCCGTTCGGAAATCCTTGCGAATTCACAATTGGGGGCCTCTGAGAATTATAAGGATTGCTCCAGGAAAAATTTGGGTGGTTCCTCCAACCCGGATTATAATTATTACTATACGGATTGTTATTAGGGTTGAAGGGGGGCCTAACTGGGTTGCCTAGGTAATCTACAGTTTCTTCGACAAAATTATTATTATTATTATTATTATTATTATTATTATTATTATTATTATTATTATTATTATTATTATTATTAAGCCAAGCGGGAGTGGAGGAGGAAGCAGTCATCTCTGCTACTTGCTTACTTAACCTTTTGACTTGAGAGGCTAAGTGAGAAGTGGCATCCACTTCATATATCCCAGTTGGTTTAGTAGGGTGTGATCTAGGCGCATTCCATTGATAGGCGTTCATGGCCATTTCCTCGAACAGAGCTTGGGCGGCCTCCGGGGTTTTGTTGTTTAATGTTCCCCCGACGGCCGCATCGATCATCTGCGTGTTGAGAAATTCAAACCATTATAAAACGTCTAGAACTGCAGCCAAGACGACAACGCGTGATGAGGACACCTACGCAAGAACTCCTTAAAATGCTCCCAAGTCTCGTAGAGAGACTCAGAATCAAATTGAATGAAGGAGGCGATATCTTTGCATAGTTTAACGATTTTAGACTGGGGAAAATATTTTGTTAAAAAATTTTCCGTCAATTGTGCCCACGTGGTTATGGATCCTCCTCTAGGGAGAGAACTTAACCATGCCTTGGCTTTCGTCCGCAGTGAAAATGAAAATAAGCGTAACTGAATAGCGTCGTCAGTAACGCCATTAATTTTGAAAGTGTCGCATGTTTCCAAAAAATTATAAAGGTGTAAATTCAGATCCTCATCTAGCAAACCGTCAAATTGGACAAACTGCTGTACCATTTGGATGATGCTAGATTTTATTTCAAAATTATTATTAGCCACTGTTGGGCGTGTAATTCTTGATCCGGTATCTTCCAAATTCGACCTGGCATAGTATGTCATGGTCCGTGGCGGGGCCACATCTGGAATTTGATCGGTCATAGCTTCAGTGTAAGTATCTCCAACTGACTCTTTGGGAAATTCGAGTAAGTTTTGATCACGAAATCGGAGGCGCTCACGAAGGGTGCGCTCGATTTCGGGGTCAAAAGGGATATTCGAATCGTCCGAGGAGTTTCCTCGGGTCATATACTAATAATAAAAATTATTATATATTCTTGGCTTTTTCTATTTTTTTCTATTTTTATTTATATTTTTTTATATTATATATTTTTAATATATATGATCAAAGTAATAGTACTTCCTTTTTTCAAAATAACAACACTACTTTCCCCGGCAATGGCGCCAAAAACTTGATGATTGCTTTGGATTTTCTTTTAATTAATATGTATAGTTTGCGCAACCTTTATATGATGAGATTAGAATTTGGCGGGTGTTTTCAAAGAATTTCGCAAGTACTCCTACTTTGAGAAATTAACCGTTATCCTATCGAAAGATAGAAGTAACGGTCTTTTTTCTTCTTTCGAAGTATTAACGATTACGAACCGACTACAATTCCGAATTCTATTGATTTTTATAATAGAAAAGGAGAGTTTTGCAAGTTCGGATTTGACAAGTGTTTGTTTAAATTTTAATCAAAATTAATCATATGATAAAGGCAAGTATACCTTATCGTGAGTAATACAGGATATTTTGTTTTAGAAAATATCGGGGTTGTAAATTTTCGCGGATAGTGTTAATTATAGCTACTTTGAGGAACGAACTATTATTTTATCGGAATAAGTTTTTAGTGTGGGTTTTAAAAAGTGAACGATAATAAGCGTATAACTAGAGTTCTAAACGATGATAATAAATAGCGCCCGATGTCGAATTACCTTGAGACGAAAATAGTCATTTTTTAGAAATAAAAGTGATGACTTTCCAAAACATTAAAACGGCTTGGCCGTGGAGGTTCTATAATTATGAACGCTCCTCTCTCGAGGGTACACCCACCTGAGATTATGAATATTCAACCGAACTCTCGTTCTTTAATCGAATCTCCTTAACACTAGATTTATGTTGTGAACCCCGCTATTGGGTTTTTTACTTCCAATTCGGGAGACTTACCTCATCCTCTCTCGAGGGTAGAGCGCACTTCTCTTTACCCGTGAGCGATCAGTCCATACGCACGAGCCTCTCATCTAACTAGTGTACGAAAACGGAAATGAAAACCACACATCGATTATGTGGGTCCACTCGACATTATTCTCGGGTAAACCTTAAGCTCGTTAATTATTTTAGAAAGAGATGTTTTATTTTTTTAGAAAATTATTTATTTGTCCCAATGCTCTTCGACATCGTGTGCTAAAGGAAATTAGCCACTCATCGGAATGGAGACGTCATTAATAATTAGAAAATACATGTTAATAATTTAAGCGGAGATAAGCTTGAAAGAAATAAATAAAAGACTTGTATAAAAGCTGAAATAGTATCCGTCTGCACCGTCTTAAACAAGCGCTAAAAAGTTCTTAGCCTTATATCCAGGACGAGGGTGGTATAGAAATAAAATACTTATAAAAGTGCAGAAGTAATATCCGTCTCAACCATCTTAAACAAGCGCTAAAAAGTACTTAGCCTCTTATTTGAGATGGGGGGGGTATATAGCAGTTATATAAAGACTGAAATAAAGTTATGTTACAAAAAAAAGGAAAAAGAAAAAATGAAAGAAAGCGTTTAAACGAAAGCGATAAATAAAGTGTTGAAAGAAAAGCAATAAACTTATTTTATGAAAGCTTTTAACCTAAATTATGAAAGCAGTAAATCTAAGTAATGAAAGCAATAAACCTAAGTTATGAAAGCAATTAACTATTCTCATACACACACACACTAACATAGATTGAAAAAGAAGATGATCCAAATGAGAAAAACAACATTTTATTTCTAAAATAAGCATTACAACTAGACTAGGAAGGCAAAAATTACAAACGAACTTAAACTTAATTGCATAAACAAAACTCACATTCACTCAAAAGAACTCAAAAAACACTAACAAGCACACAAAATTTGGATGAAAATTCTTTCAACCGAGCCCCTCTATTTATAGCCGAAATTTTATTTTTACACGCCCCTGGGTCACGGGCGTGTCTTGTGGTCACGGCCGTGACCCTGGGGCGTGACATTTGATCCTGCTTAATGGCCGCCTTCCCGAAGGATCCGCCGTCAAAATATGGTTGTACACGGGCATGGCTTGGACTGTCACGGGCGTGACTCATGGTCACGGGCGTGACCCTGGGGTGTGACATTGGGCGGCAGACGTCAGCATCATGGGCGCGAATTTGGGGCGTGACGCGCTGGTGGTACACGGGCATAACTTTGCTGGATCACGGGAGTGACTTGTAGAGTTATGGGCGTGACTTTGGGGCATGACGCGCTGGCAGACCACAGGCGTGACTGGCTGAACACGGGCGTGACTTGTAGAGTCACGTGCTTGACTTGGTCAAAATCTGTTGAGATGATGGGACGACACACTTACCCATCGAGAAGAGCAGTTCACGGGCGTGACTTTGGCGATTCATCAGAATTTGGTCTGGATTTGGCCGGCAGCTGGAAAGCTGGCGTTTTAAAATTACACGCCCCTTGGTCACAGGCGTTACTTGTGGTCACGGGCGTGACTCAAGGGCGTGACTTGACAAAAATTGCCAAAATCTGCAAAAAGAAAAATAAAGCTAAGTTAGTAACAAAAATAATAAAACAAGCAATTTATTTATTAATTTACATAGAAAATTTACAATATTAATTAATACTAAACTAAAAATACATATATTTTACTACTCAACAAGCATTCATCACAATCGGCTATATTGTTCTAGTGGAGCTTTTTTCTCTTCTTCTTCTTCTTCCTCTCTCAGGAACCCTAATAGAGAATATACAGAGAAGAAATAACTGCTGCTCTCCCCCTCTCTTAGAATTGAACAGAACAAGGCTGTTCATCATCACAATCTTATAGCAGCCAAGAGTTCAATCAGAAAGTTGAAACAGAAAGGATCTGAAATTCATAAGCTCCTACAATATAGCACTATCATAAGCAGGAGTTAATCAACAGCAGATCCAGTGAAAGATTCAAGAAGCTGTTCTTCATACAACCTTCATAAGAATTCTGAAAAAATAATTTTTACTCTTCTCCCCTTCTTCCTTTCTCCTTCTCATTCCCAACTGTACAGAGTTTTGAGAATCCCTCTTCCAAAGGATTCAGTGGTTCAAGATCTCCTTATCAAAAGATCTGGTGGTTCATGATCTCCATGTCAAAAGATCAGTGGTTCTAAGAGTCTCCTTACCAAAATACTCAGGCACAGTTGGTGCATTCCTACTAGGTGGTAGAAGAGGGGAGTACCCACATTTTGGGGAACCTCTATAAAAATTTGTGTGTCTTCTGGATTGTTTATTTTCTGTGCTGCCCCTCATTGCTTACATTACTTTATTGTTTTCCTGCTTTATATTTCAACATTTTTTTATTCTGGATAAGTATTTGTTGGAGCATAACACGTAGGTTTTTATTGTACTTGCATAGTTAGGTTAGAAATATATTTAAATCTCAATTCACTCCCCCCGCCCTCTTTAGAGGATTCTTAGAGGCAAACTATGCACTTTCAATTGGTATTAGAGGTAGGTTGATCATTAAAGGTTAACACCTTGATCAAAAAGGCCTCGTACACTTATTTCTCTTTATTACAAACATATTTTATAAAGAAAATGAGTACTAAGGATTATGCTTCCACAAGACCCCCAGTGTGTAACTTAAATAAGTTCACACTCTGGATGTCCAGAATAAGACTTTATATGAACTCCACTAATGAAGACATCTATAATTTTCTTCTCACAGGTCCTCCAGCTCCAGTCAGACAAAAGGCAGGAGAATCCTCAACAACTGAGGCTGTCCCAAGAAAGTAATGGATAGAGGCTGAGAAGAAGGTCATGGAATGTGATGCCAAGGCCATGAACATTCTGGTATCAATAATGTTAGATGATATTTTCTAGAAGGTTGCTGAATGTCAATCAGCAAAAGAGATCTAGGATTCACTCACCGCAATGGTGTAAGGAAGTGCTGATGAAAGAAAGGACAGAAAGTACCTTCTCAAATCCCAATATAAGAACTTTCAAAAGAAAGTTGAAGAATCTATTGCTGATATGTATGACAGATTCATCATTATCATTAATTAGCTCAGAGGCTTAGACAAGGAGATATCCTTAACTAAAATTAATGATAAAATTCTCATGTGCTTCCCTAGTTCATGGGATTCCAGAATCTGGGCTATCAGAGAGTACAGGTGCCACAGAGATATCTCAACTGAAGTTTTGCTAGGAAAGCTTAAGTCTTATGAGATGCTGCTGAGGAATAGGGTTGAATCAGAAGAAAGGGAAATTACTCCAGCTCCTATCTAAAGGATTCTTGCACTGAAAGCTATTGAGGGAGAGCCTTCTACTCCTGAAGATGAGATGTTCAATCTCCTAGCATGGAGATTCAAGAAATGGGTCAAGATAGAAGACTCAAGGAGGAGAAAAAGAGATTCAAGGCCCGGGTATGATAAAACTCCAAAGAAGGAGATTATCCGCTATACTTGCAACAAACCAGGGCACATTGCTCTTGTGTGCCCACAAGAGCAAAGGGAAAGAAACAACAACAAAGAGGAGAAGAGGAAGAAGTCCTTCAGAGGAAAGGACAACAAGAAAGCCAAGGGCATCACTGCTGAAACATGGAGAGATTTTGAAGCAGAATTAAGCTCCTCATTATCTAAATGTGATGATGAAGCAGCAGCAGAAGCAGTCTGCATGATGGCACTAGGGATGCCATCAGATGATGAAGGTGATTGTGTATCTATTTTTGATGAATTTGATTTCAGTTATGATGATTTTAAATCATGTTTTAAAGATTTCTGCATTGATCATCTTAGGGTAGAAAAAGAATTAGACATAGCTAGAACTAAATTAGAGAACCTTAAGAAAGATGAAATGCACCTAATAAATCAAAACCTAACAAAAGAAATTAATAATAAAGAGTTAGAATTAATTAAACTTAGAGAGGAAAACACAAATCTAAAAGAAGAGCTTGCAAAGGCAAAGGCCTTTGGGGACTCACTCAATGGAGGAGTCAGAAGCTCAAAGATATCACAGAAAATCTCTCTATGAGATTTAATCACCTAGAGTTAGGAGCAGAGCCCTCCACTAGCGCAGAAGCACCTAGGAAACCTGCCTGGAAAAATCTAGTGTCATTTGTTAGACCTAGTGAGTACCAACCATGTGAGAAAAGTGCATCATCCAAGAGTAAGGTTAATAGTATTCCAGATAAGATAGATAAACCTAATCAAGTAAATCTGAATAGGAAAGAAAGAACCCTAGGTAAGAACAATGTAGAGAAGTCAAATAACAACAACCAAAAGGCTAAAGCAAAACCTAGGATAATTAAACATTCTACTGATTTGTTATACCTAGATATATTCTACACACATTTCAAATATCATAATAACAAGCATAGCTTTGGGAAACCCATTCCTTATCATCTCAAAGGGTATCATGAAAGACCCTTCTATTATTTCATAGAACCCTACAATGGTAAAAGCAAAGGGCCCAGGTAACCTGGGTCCTTTCTAATGTTTGAATTACCATTGCAGGGTTAGGTAGGGTCCCACTCAGGAGAAAATGGAGTGGGAAGAAAGATGTAGGTTTTGATTAAGGAACAAGATTTATTCAAGGGAGTAATCTCTGCCTTGCATCCTGCCTAATGGTTATTAAAATTATATTATATATTTTCAATAAATATAATTGCTGGGAAAAACAGCAAGAATTTTCTAAAGAGCATAGATCTGTTCATTCAGAGGTATGCGAATAAAATTCGATGTCCCATCAACTTCTACTCGAGACTAGCCTCAAGAAGCACTCAGAGTGGACAATTCGAATAGAATTCGACGCAACATCAAGTTCATATCGACGCATACGTCGTCTTATCGAACACTGATTAAATTTGAAGTTACATCGATTGGAAATCGACGTAACGTCGACAGGACTATGTCGACTTAAGGTCTGTTGAACAGTCTCGAAGTTACGTCGAGTACTAGTCGACGCAATGTTGATTAGGGGTGTAAATGAGTCGAGCTCGAGTCGAGCTTAACAAAAATCCCAAACTCGAGCTTGACAAAAATCCCAAACTCGAGCTCGAGCTCGAGCTCGAGCCCGGCGAGCTCATCCTACTTGGCTCGAGCTCGAGCTCGAGACCAGTATATTGAGCTCGAGCTCGAGCTTTTGAGCTCGCGAACTAGAGTCGAGCTCGAGCTGCTCGCGAGATTTTTGCTCATGAGCCTATTTTAATTTATATTTATATATTTTTTTAAAAAAAATTACCAAAAAAGCTCGCGAGCTCATGAACAAGAGCAATCGAGCTCGAGCTCGGCTCAAAATCGAGCTCGAGCTCGAGCTCGAGCTCGAGCTCGGCTCGAAATCGGGCTCGAGCTCGAGCTCGGCTCGAAATCGAGCTCGAGCTCATCAAGCTCGAGCTCAACTGGCTCGATCTTTAGTCGAGCTTTTTTTGAGCCGGCTCATCGAGCTTACGAGCCGGCTCGACTCAACTTGCACCCCTAACATTGATATAACAATGCGCGCAGAATTGCTTCTAGAAGGTAATCTCGACACAGTTTTGTGTGCCAATTAATAAGTTTTATTGACGGTGCGTCGACCTAAACCCTCAGTTGCTGCAATGCACCTACTTTTAATCAATTACTGCATCGAAACATTTACGCTATCAAATTTTCCTCTTCTTGCTCTCTTGCTCTCTCATTCTCTAGCTCTCTTGTGCCTCTCTCTCTCTCTCTCATTTTTTCTTTATCTTTGCAGGTACCATTGTTCCGATGGCTCCACCAAAAGTTAACTTTGTATTTGATGTGGACATTGATTCGTTCAATGCTGCTACATAAAGCTTCAAGGCCATCCTTGGTCTATTTCATTCTGCTGGTTCAACAAAGCTTATATCCACAAGGTGTAAGATTCTAGATGTAGAACTTACATAATTCAAGGATACTGTTTCAATAGCAGATGGTAATTCTCTCTGAGGGCCAATCTCTGGTCAAGACATCAGCATATCTGAGGAGATTCTCTCCCAAACATTTGATCTGCCCATTGGGAATGACTCAGATGAACTATCAGGAGAGGAAGTAAAGCATGACCTGGAAATAATGTACTTCAGGAAGGAGAAGCCAATTAATCTCAACAAGATTGATGTGGCAGAAGAGTACAGATTTTTAGCTGACATTGTTGGTAAAGTTATGTTATGTAAAATTTCAGCCCATGATGCAATTCCCAGGCAGCAGTTGCAAATTATAGGAGTTCTAGTTCTATTAAAGCTGATTAACTAGGGGAGGTGTCTTCTAAAGCTGATTGCTTATAAGTACTCCAACAAGGAAAATGCTTTCATGAGAATCATGAGTCAGGTTCTGCTTCACCATTATCCTGGTGTGTGTAAGTCCAAAGGAGTGTCTATTCCTCCTGAAAAGAGAATAAACATAGGAATATTCTCTAAGTGGACCAGGCAAATCTTAAAGCCTGGTCAAGCTCCAGCTTCACCTCATCCCTTTCCTCCTCCTCAAGAGCCAGAAAGGCAAATACCAGACCCTCCAAGTGATAATATCCCTCCTCCTCTCTCTCCACCTCCTCTGGACACTGTTCCATATCTCCATCAGGATGATGCTCCATCTCCACTTTCCCCTCAATAACAACAACATCACCAATACTCTTTAGCCCCAAAGCCATCTCCTCAAATTCCTCATCAGTTACCATCCATATTTGCTCCACCTTCTCCACCTATTCATGTCTCACCAGAGTTTTATCAACCACTTTCCGCAATCCCTGAAAATCCACCTCCATCTCCTCCTCCATCTACCTCCTCCATCCCCACAATTGATCTAGAGCAAATCATCTCAAAGGCAGTTGGGATTTCCTCCTCTACATTTGCAGACCAAGTGGCCTCTTAGGCAAGAATTTTTGACAGAAAATATTCACAAATGGAGGTTGAGCTATTAAATTTCAAAAGAATTCTCCAGAGCCTCAAGGATTTTGTATCTTCCTCCATGGTTACAAAGGAATTCTTAACCTCTCTAGCCAGCGAGGTTAAGAAGGGGGAGAACTTATGGGAGGAAGAAATACCTGTCCTCGATTTGAGTGGACAGGATAAAGGTGATGCTAATAAAGCTCCTGACAAGATTACTTTCTTCCAACATGCACAGATCCAGGGGGAGCCTGGAGATCATGGGGATCCTACACCAGAAAAGCAGAATGAGGAAGAAAGAGTATAAGCAGCAGATCAGGGGGAGCTTCCAGTAATTCAGGGGGAGTCTGCCCTAGATGTTCAAAGGAACTTGGATATAGAAATGGCAGTTGTAAGCACAGCAGTAATTCAGGATGAGCCTCAGATTGAAACAGTGCTAGATCAAGTAGCTAAGATTTCTCAGGAAGATGCCCAATAGGCTGAAGTGAATGCACTCTCTCAGTGGGAGCTTCCCAAAAACATTACTAATGATGATGAAGAGGATACCTCCTTGCAGATTTCTCCAAGGAAAGTTGCCTCAAAGTGTTTTGCAGAAAAAGAAAAACTCCTGAGAATGAGTAATGAAGTTCAGGTATTCTGTAACAAATTATTCTTCCTGGGAAATAGTTATGGAGACCTATATACTTCTTGACAATTGAATGATATTGCTTGTGTTTTCAGTCTGTTATCTTCTTATATATATTGTCTTGAATGTATTCTTGATTATATAAAAGAAATGTGTAAAATCACTTTATTCAATTTGTAAAATTTGTTAAGATAAATAGAGGGAGATTGTTGGGAAAAACCCCTTTGATTTAACTTAACAAATTACCTAGAAAGTGATTTTATCTCTTAGGATTGAGTTACCCATTGTATAGTGAGGGTAATCTGGTCATTAGATGTCTTAGGATATCACACTCAACCTACGGTGTCAAGAACAGATCAAAAGAAGCAAAATTTGTGCAAAGTTAACATTTGCGTCGAATAGAATTCGACGCAACGTCAAGTTATTATCGATGCTACAATGACTAGAAGTCCAAGTGCATCACCCTTCTGTCGAAGTAATTCAAGTCGATGTTACGTCGAATAGATATCGACGTAGAGGCCATGGAACTGTCGAATTACTTTAAGAAGTCGACTCAGTGTAAGACCCCATTTTTTTTCTTTTACAAACCCGGGTCTTATGCCCAGAACCGCCGCTTTGTGATGACACCCTCGCTCGGGAAGGTCGCAACTACAAAGCGCCGATCCTGCCGGCCATGTCGATCACAAAGAAATAAATCTTAAACAATCTTATAAAAGCCAAGTCCACATCACAAAGAAAGTAAAAACCATCATGTCCACAAATAGTAAATGAATAAGAATGTACGGTAATAATAAAGGGCTCATGCCCTGTACATCAATTCCTCACTACATTTTCAATCACGGAAGCTAAAATACTAAAGCTAAATGATGCTCACGGATCCTGCCAATGGTGCTCCCGTGCTAGACTGCCCCATCTCCATCTGCACCGGCCTTTGGTGTTGCAGCATCTCCTCGGTTCCCTAAAATGATAAGGTCCACTGACGGTTAGTCAAAAATACTAAGCCAATCCCCCACCACTCTCACAGTGACTCCTAGGCACCGAGCGGGAGGAATGAAGCAGAGGACAACAAGGGATATAATCAAGAGCAGGTGACAGTGAGTCTAACTACGGAAGGGTTTATTAGTAAGCAATATATAGTACAATTAGTAAAGCAGTAATAAGTAAAACTGTAGCAAGTAAACAGTGGTAATAAACAAAGCAGTAGTAAAGAAATGTAACCTTAATTTATAGGAATGCTCACACAAGCCTATAGACCAAGGGGTCGTTTAGCAGGGCCTATCGTATAAGATGTCCCATAACCAATTTATACGATAGGGGTAAGGGTTGAAATGCAATGATATGCTATATCATGCAAAGTATGTAGTTTAATGTTATGTTCATACAAGTGCAACGCACACACTACGACTCTATGCGCACAGACCTTTAGTTCCCCCTATTTGGAGCTAGCAAAACTCCCAGGATACTCCCATAGTGGCAAACGGAAGCGGTGGGTTGGGCCTCGCCCACCTCTAGGTTGGTATCTGCACTACCCAACCTAGACCTATCATACGCCTCAATGCTAAGAACACAACATCGGAGCTCCTACGTACTCTTACTGGCTAGTCCACCAGACTTTTCTTGGTAAAATGTTAACCACTCTTACCAAGCCAAGGTATTGACGTCGGTGCAACGACCGTCAACACTATTGACCCACCACCTTATGCACAAACAATATGTCCTACTATATCCCGAGCCACAAGGCTCCCCAGGTTAACCTGCCCATCTTCATAACCTTCCGAGCTAACGGCTCGCCGGACCAACCCATCCGTACCAACAAGCACTACTGAGCCACAAGCTCACCAGACTAATTAGTCTGCTGCTACAACTACCGAGCCTACTGCTCGTAGAACTAAGCAAACTAACCCCCCGTAATCCACGGGATGTGGGTGTGTGCATTGTCAAGTTAATCTTGCAAAGTCATTTATTTCTACATTTTAGGGTTGACCATGGACTTCCCGAGCATTACCCTGTAAGGGGCTCGCAGCGGTACTAGGGGCTATAATGGGATAATACCCCAAAGCTCCCTTTCTCAAGGCACTTAATGTTGTTGGTGTCTACTCATAAGAGTGCCCCCTTTTAATCATTTCACTTGAGATAACCCTAGGTGCTTTATAACACTCCGGGGAAAGACGGTCTTTCGTCAATCCCGAGCACGACCTTACCCTTAACCCACCCAGCACACCAGTCACATAAATTCCCTTTTGGTGGCCTTAACTTCTTCAAACTGACCATATACACCAACTAAACACCAATTCCTCTTAGTAGGTCACTAGTTACCCAAGTGTTACCATTTTACTATACGCAGACCAAACGAACTATATGAACCTCATAAGTAGATGTACTCCAAATATTGACCCACATGACATAAGATTATCACTGGAGGACTATCATGGAATTATAAGACTGAACCCAGATATTCATATTTTTCCTTAACACTTTAGCATTTAATTTAATTCCTCCAATATTTGCCAGGTATGAAAATGAACATGAAGTGTAAGGTATTCTTATGATATGGATCCCATGAAATTAAGATAAATCTATCCTGTCAAATTAACAGTAAATACAGAACATTACAATTTTACAATCAGGAATTGTCCTCTATTTATAATATTTAGCATCTACCCAAAGTTGGAGGTTAATGAAGGAACCATCAAAAATACTTCTCCAAAAATTATGGAAAAATTACTAGACCTTCATATTAGTCAGAAATTCTACTGGCCAAATTTCAGAATTTATAAAGGCAAATTAATCACATAAATGAATATTCCAAAGAAACCCTTTCTAGGGAAAATTGTGAAGGAACCTACTGTTAAATGATTCTAAAAATTATTAAAGAAATACCAGATCTCTAAGATGAACAGAAAGGCTTACTGACAGAGTTTCACAATTTATGGAAATCAATTTCTCATTTAATTAAATATTCCAAATAAATCCTAATATGAACATGTTGTGAAGTAGCCTGCTGATAACAATTTCCAAAAATTACATAAAAATTTAGAAAGCTTCCAAGTGCCCTGAAATGTCATATCACCAAGTTGCAAATTTTTCCAGAGAGTATTGGACCCTCTATTATTTTTCTTAAGACTGAGACAAAATAAGTGTCTTGTGTATGAAGTACTGGTTAAATCATTTAATTAAATACACAAAATTACGAGAGGTCCATCATATGATTAAAAAGGCACCACCAAGGTTTCATCATCATCCAAGACCATATAAATATGTAAATCCCCTTAATAATGAAAAGCCCTAAAGAGGTTATAACCTAATTTAGGGGGAATAAGGGTTCCTAAAATCCTTCTAAAATTTCCTAGGGCATTATTACCCCCTTTGAACTTGTACACCAATTTTCATGACCATTCCATAACATTTGACCCCATGTCCTTCACAAAGCTCAAAATGCAACCCTAAGGGTAAAGCTAGGGTTTTGGGGAAAATCCACCCCACATCACCCCAAATCACTCATGGAGGTGTTTTAGGTGACCCTAAACCAGTGGCCAATGTTTCACATCATGTTGATGAGTTTTGACCACAATACCCCAAAATGAAGACCATACCCTAATTTTGACCTAGTTTGACCCAACTCGGGTTAACAAATTACCCAACTAAATTAGTCCCAATTGGGCTGAAATTTTTAACCAGGGTCATATAATAACCCTAAGGAGCACCCATTAAAATTTGGAGGGGATTGGGGGGTCACTGGGGATATTAATTAATTAATATTTGAATTATGAAATAATTACAAAAACATTAGAAACATTTTCTCCTAAAATTCCCATCTTTGGATATGATAAGGGGGTGGTATAAATAGCCTAGGTGTCAATTTTCATGCCCATAGCATTTCTCTATCAAAAGTTATTCAAGAAAAGGTGACTGCCCTACCCTAGGGACCAGTCCTACCAAAATGGCTCTACAGGGGGATACAGTGCCCCTATTGACCTGAAATAAATTTTCATTTAATTTACACACCAAGGGATACAATATTGATGTTGGGTACATTTTCACCAGAGGTAGGCTAATATTTTTAATAATTAAAACAAAACACTGCTCAGAGTGTGACATAAATACATATTATAACATAATATAGATATTTGATCTCTGCACGGATCTTGGAGCAGATCATGCGGCTGCTAGTTTTCTTCTTCCTTCATCCGAGGGCTGAGATGTTCCCATCGTGGGCTGACTTCCTCCTCACTTTCTCGGCCACCTGAGCGGCGCCCCGGCCGACCAATGCCACCACCCTTCGTGGAGGTGGTGGTCGGCGATTAGAGGTGGTTGGCCGGCCGGAGGGGGCCGGAGTGAGGGGTTTTTGCGGGGTAAAGAGGGCTCAAAACAAGTCCTATCGAAAGCGCGATCTGAGCCCAATTGAGCTCGAATCAAGCCCCAAATCATGAGAGGATCTAGCACTAAGAGAGGGGAAGAGGATCGGACCTGTGCGGGGGCCTGGTGGCGTGTATTCCGGCGAGTAGCCATTGCCGGTGGTGGAGCTTTTGGTTCCATGTCGATATAGGCCTCCTCTGCACGATTCTCACTAGAAGGTTGGGGGTTTTCTTCCTCTCTGATCACTGAAGGTAATGGGGGTCTCAATTCGAGCTTGGGTGGTTTTATTCCTGAAAGCCATTAATGGCCATTAACTAGGATTTCAGTTACACTTGAGGGGGGATGAATTGGTCATCAATTAGGCCGGGAAGAGGCTGAAAACTTCTCCTCTCCCGAAGGGGAGATGAATTGTGCCATCAATTGCTCAGATTGGGGGTTTCTTCTTCCTCCCCATTAACTCCCTTTTCTTTCTCTCTCTTTCAAATTGGGCTTTCTCTCTCCTAGATGATTCTCTTCAAATTGAATGGGCAACTCAGCAGCATTCAAACACCATTAGGTGGTGGACCACATCAATTGGGTCTAGCTCAAGTGGGTTGGGTTCAATTTGGGCAAAATAGGTCATTTTGACCCAAATTTAGGATAAGGTTGACATTGGTTAAATTGACCATTTGGGTTGACCCGAATGGGTGGATTATGTCCCATTGGCCTCCCTTAAGGGTTAAGAAGGTCTAGGTGGAGTCAATTTGGCAAGGTGAGGGTGAATTGCCCCTTAATAGGGCACTTTGACCAAAATAGGGCTATAGTTGACATTGGCAAAATTGGCCAAATTGGAGGTCCCTAGTGTCCTTATAAGGGTAGGGTCAATGTCAATTTGGCATGGTGGAGGCCAATTGACCCTAATTGAGTTAGTTTGACCAATTTAGGGTTCGCATTGACTTTGGTCAAATTGGCCTCTTTGGTTGACCCCAATGGGTCCCTGATGCCCTAAGGGGACCCCTAATGAGTTAGGGATGTTATGGTGGGGTCAAAGGGTTAGAGTGAGGCCCTAAAGTCCAACACTAGGTTAGGTATCTGAAAACTGCTATTTGTAGACCACATGGGTTTTCTCCTTCTTAGCTAGGTTCTCATGCTCTTAAGCTCTTCCTATGGTTTTGTCATGACCTAGTCATGACAAAACCAACTTAGGGGTCTAGTTGTTTGGGGGATGTTACAAATCACATTACATAAAAATAAAAATTTCTGTTGGTTATGGAACGTTCACATATAGGGGGGGTTTAGGTGATCTTGATGCTTTTTGAATTTACGAGCGTGAGTTATTAGAAACTGAGTAATGCATAAAAGAAAACACGCAAACAAATTTCACCAGACGACACAAGATCTATAGAGGTTCCTCAAGACCGGGTGTCTTGAGTAGTCCTCTGTCCCTCTGCGCCTACCCAGCGATCAGCTAGGCTCGGCAAACTCTGCCAAAAGGTTCAGGCCCTCAAGCCTTACAACACGGACCCGCAAGTCCCAACAGCCTAGTCCCTCAAGCCCCTACTGCCCCCGAGCACACAAGCTCGACACTCAGGCCCTCAATCCCTACACCACTCAGACCCGCAAGTCCTGTGTCCACAGCCTAAGCCCGCAAGCCCCTACTGCGCCCTAGCCCTCAAGCTCGACAAGTCGCACCCGCGAGTGCACTGCCCTGGCCCTCAAGCCTCACAGCTCTCAAGCCCTCAAGCTAGACTATATGGCCCGCAAGCCTTACAAGAGATTACATATATAAACTGTTTCTTCTGCCTGATGTTGATCGGCAACCTTAGCCTGATGATGATCGGCTTCTTGAGAATGAAGAGAATGCTTCTGAATCAGATCTTGAATGCACGGTTCTTCTTAAATTCTTTCTTAGCCGGATGTGGATTGACTTCTTAGCAGTCGATGAGGATGACTGCTTCTTTCTTTCTTGCGGTGCTTGTGTTTTTCGATTTGCTTCGTACGCAAGTTCTTTCTTGAATGATCGATGTTTTATGGCAACCTCATATGTCCTTTTATAAGACTGAGAGGGCTCACCCAACGGTCTTCTGAAAAGTTCCTTTATGTGTCAGATCTCCAAATATTTTTAGCACGCACAAATACCTCGATACTTTAAGTGCACGTGTTGATTGAACAATCAGGCGGTGCATTAATTGCTGACAGCACGCATCCACAAGATTTGAATTTGTCTCGACGATATATTCCATCGTCACGACGACATGGAATATCTCTTGACGACATCCCTTTGTCAGCTCCTTGTGCTTTGGAAATTCTTCTCAGATCTCCTTGCTTCTGCCTCCGCCGCTTGCATGCCAATGATACGAGACATACTGGCGTTCCTGTATATATGACGATATGCTGACTTTGACTGTGTCGTTGGAACCTTCTTTGTTCATTCTGTAGTTGTAATTATAGTATTGTCTTGTCGACATGGCCGCTATTTTGATGTCGACGATACTCCATTCTTCTCGATGACATGTCTTTCTTTGATAGTTTCTCTGCGTCTGCTTCGCTTGTCATTACAGCGACAGGCATACTTTGTCGGCCATCCCTTCTGTTCTTCTCGACGATATATACTTGTATTCTCCTGAGATTATGAACTAGATTTGTGATCAAATACAAAGTGAAGTATTCTTGACATGATGACTTTTTCAAATCAGGAATCATGTGGGCACGATTCCCAACAATCTCCCCCTATTTAAAGAAGTCAGAATCTCAAGACTACTTCACATGACAATAACTATCATAATCTTAACAGAAGGTGTTTCAAGATATAACTTATCTTTGAGCTACCTCCCCATTGATTTGATCCCCCTGTCTTTAGGGTGTCTTTGAGTACATCAAATTTGTAGCTCCCCCTTGATTTGATGTCTCTTCTTTGAGCACTCTTTCTCCTCCTTTCTGACTTCTTGCCTTCTGCTTCTCTAAGTAGGGAATGGCTCCCCCTTGCTTAGTCGTGATTCATTGAAGTCCTGTGATAATTTCTAACAACTCATCTAGAAAGGCATTAGAAAATAATAGAGTTGAGTTTCACTCTAAGTTTAACATCCCCAATTGGAATTTGAAGAAGTTAAACTTAGCTTCATCTAGGGGCTTGGTAAATATATCAGCCACTTGTTTGTTTGTTGGGATAAATTCAAGTGTGATATCTTCATTCTCCACATGCTCCATGATGAAGTGATACATGATCTCAATATGCTTAGTCCTGCTGTGAGATACAGGGTTCTTAGCAATTGAGATAGCACTTGAAGAGTCACAAAATAGGGGTGTTTTGGTCATATTTAGGTAGTAGTCTTCAAGTTGATGTTGAATCCATAACAGTTGGGCACAGCAGCTGCCAGCAGATATGTACTCTGATTCTGCGGTTGAGATTGCCACACTCGTCTGTTTCTTACTGCTCCAGGAAATCAGTCTTCCTCCAAGGAATTGACATGTTCTAGAGGTGATTTTTCTATCATCCTTACATCCTGCATAATCTGCATCTGAATAACCCGTCAGTTCACATTCATTGTTCCTACGGTACCATAGGCCAAGATTAGATGTACCCTTTAGGTATCTTAGAATTCTCTTCACAGAGACATATTGAGATGCATTGGGATTCACCTGATATCGAGCACAGACACACGTTACAAACATTATGTCAGGCCTACTGGCAGTGAGATAAAGCAAGGATCCAATCATGAATCTGTACTTGGTTTCATCAAAGGGTATGCCCTTTTCATCCTTGTCCAGAGACACATTGGTTCCCATTTGATTTTTCATGGTAGAAGCACTCTCCAAACCAAATTTCTTGACTAACTCCCTAGTGAATTTGGTCTGAGAGATGAAAATGCCATCTTCAGATTGTTTCGCTTGGAGACCTAGGAAGTATTTGAGCTCACCCATACTGCTCATTTCAAACTTTCCCTGCATCAAGTTGGCAAACATTTTGCAGAGATTGTTGTCTGTAGAGGCAAAGATAATGTCGTCAACATAGATCTGCACTAGCAAGATCTTGCCCTTTACTTCCCTTAGGAACAATGTCTTATCAATCTTTCCCCTTGAGAACTTGTTCTCAATTAGAAAGCTTGACAGAGTCTCATACCAGGCCCTAGGTGCATGTTTTAAGCCATAAAGGGCTTTTCTAAGAAAGTAAACATAATCGGGATGAGTAGAGTCAACAAAACCTGAAGGCTGCTCTACATATACTTCCTCACTAAGGTCACCATTTAGGAAGGCTGACTTCACATCCATTTGGTAGACCTTGAAGCACTCTCCAAACCAAATTTCTTGACTAACTCCCTAGTGAATTTGGTCTGAGAGATGAAAATGCCATCTTCAGATTGTTTCGCTTGGAGACCTAGGAAGTATTTGAGCTCACCCATACTGCTCATTTCAAACTTTCCCTGCATCAAGTTGGCAAACGTTTTGCAGAGATTGTTGTCTGTAGAGGCAAAGATAATGTCGTCAACATAGATCTGCACTAGCAAGATCTTGCCCTTTACTTCCCTTAGGAACAATGTCTTATCAATCTTTCCCCTTGAGAACTTGTTCTCAATTAGAAAGCTTGACAGAGTCTCATACCAGGCCCTAGGTGCATGTTTTAAGCCATAAAGGGCTTTTCTAAGAAAGTAAACATAATCGGGATGAGTAGAGTCGACAAAACCTGAAGGCTGCTCTACATATACTTCCTCACTAAGGTCACCATTTAGGAAGGCTGACTTCACATCCATTTGGTAGACCTTGAAGCACTCTCCAAACCAAATTTCTTGACTAACTCCCTAGTGAATTTGGTCTGAGAGATGAAAATGCCATCTTCAGATTGTTTCGCTTGGAGACCTAGGAAGTATTTGAGCTCACCCATACTGCTCATTTCAAACTTTCCCTGCATCAAGTTGGCAAACGTTTTGCAGAGATTGTTGTCTGTAGAGGCAAAGATAATGTCGTCAACATAGATCTGCACTAGCAAGATCTTGCCCTTTACTTCCCTTAGGAACAATGTCTTATCAATCTTTCCCCTTGAGAACTTGTTCTCAATTAGAAAGCTTGACAGAGTCTCATACCAGGCCCTAGGTGCATGTTTTAAGCCATAAAGGGCTTTTCTAAGAAAGTAAACATAATCGGGATGAGTAGAGTCGACAAAACCTGAAGGCTGCTCTACATATACTTCCTCACTAAGGTCACCATTTAGGAAGGCTGACTTCACATCCATTTGGTAGACCTTGAAGCACTCTCCAAACCAAATTTCTTGACTAACTCCCTAGTGAATTTGGTCTGAGAGATGAAAATGCCATCTTCAGATTGTTTCGCTTGGAGACCTAGGAAGTATTTGAGCTCACCCATACTGCTCATTTCAAACTTTCCCTGCATCAAGTTGGCAAACGTTTTGCAGAGATTGTTGTCTGTAGAGGCAAAGATAATGTCGTCAACATAGATCTGCACTAGCAAGATCTTGCCCTTTACTTCCCTTAGGAACAATGTCTTATCGATCTTTCCCCTTGAGAACTTGTTCTCAATTAGAAAGCTTGACAGAGTCTCATACCAGGCCCTAGGTGCATGTTTTAAGCCATAAAGGGCTTTTCTAAGAAAGTAAACATAATCGGGATGAGTAGAGTCGACAAAACCTGAAGGCTGCTCTACATATACTTCCTCACTAAGGTCACCATTTAGGAAGGCTGACTTCACATCCATTTGGTAGACCTTGAAGCACTCTCCAAACCAAATTTCTTGACTAACTCCCTAGTGAATTTGGTCTGAGAGATGAAAATGCCATCTTCAGATTGTTTCGCTTGGAGACCTAGGAAGTATTTGAGCTCACCCATACTGCTCATTTCAAACTTTCCCTGCATCAAGTTGGCAAACGTTTTGCAGAGATTGTTGTCTGTAGAGGCAAAGATAATGTCGTCAACATAGATCTGCACTAGCAAGATCTTGCCCTTTACTTCCCTTAGGAACAATGTCTTATCAATCTTTCCCCTTGAGAACTTGTTCTCAATTAGAAAGCTTGACAGAGTCTCATACCAGGCCCTAGGTGCATGTTTTAAGCCATAAAGGGCTTTTCTAAGAAAGTAAACATAATCGGGATGAGTAGAGTCGACAAAACCTGAAGGCTGCTCTACATATACTTCCTCACTAAGGTCACCATTTAGGAAGGCTGACTTCACATCCATTTGGTAGACCTTGAAGCACTCTCCAAACCAAATTTCTTGACTAACTCCCTAGTGAATTTGGTCTGAGAGATGAAAATGCCATCTTCAGATTGTTTCGCTTGGAGACCTAGGAAGTATTTGAGCTCACCCATACTGCTCATTTCAAACTTTCCCTGCATCAAGTTGGCAAACGTTTTGCAGAGATTGTTGTCTGTAGAGGCAAAGATAATGTCGTCAACATAGATCTGCACTAGCAAGATCTTGCCCTTTACTTCCCTTAGGAACAATGTCTTATCAATCTTTCCCCTTGAGAACTTGTTCTCAATTAGAAAGCTTGACAGAGTCTCATACCAGGCCCTAGGTGCATGTTTTAAGCCATAAAGGGCTTTTCTAAGAAAGTAAACATAATCGGGATGAGTAGAGTCGACAAAACCTGAAGGCTGCTCTACATATACTTCCTCACTAAGGTCACCATTTAGGAAGGCTGACTTCACATCCATTTGGTAGACCTTGAAGCACTCTCCAAACCAAATTCCTCACTATATTTTCAATCACGGAAGCTAAAATACTAAAGCTAAACGATGCTCACGGATCCTGCCAATGGTGCTCCCGTGCTAGACTGCCCCATCTCCATCTGCACTGGCCTTTGGTGTTGCAGCATCTCCTCGGTTCCCTAAAATGATAAGGTCCACTGACGGTTAGTCAAAAATACTAAGGCAATCCCCCACCACTCTCACAGTGACTCCTAGGCACCGAGCGGGAGGAATGAAGCAGAGGACAACAAGGGATATAATCAAGAGCAGGTGACAGTGAGTCTAACTACGGAAGGGTTTATTAGTAAGCAATATATAGTACAATTAGTAAAGCAGTAATAAGTAAAACTGTAGCAAGTAAACAGTGGTAATAAACAAAGCAGTAGTAAAGAAATGTAACCTTAATTTATAGGAATGCTCACACAAGCCTATAGACCAAGGGGTCGTTTAGCAGGGCCTATCGTATAAGATGTCCCATAACCAATTTATACGATAGGGGTAAGGGTTGAAATGCAATGATATGCTATATCATGCAAAGTATGTAGTTTAATGTTATGTTCATACAAGTGCAACGCACACACTACGACTCTATGCGCACAGACCTTTAGTTCCCCCTATTTGGAGCTAGCAAAACTCCCAGGATACTCCCATAGTGGCAAACGGAAGCGGTGGGTTGGGCCTCGCCCACCTCTAGGTTGGTATCTGCACTACCCAACCTAGACCTATCATACGCCTCAATGCTAAGAACACAACATCGGAGCTCCTACGTACTCTTACTGGCTAGTCCACCAGACTTTTCTTGGTAAAATGTTAACCACTCTTACCAAGCCAAGGTATTGACGTCGGTGCAACGACCGTCAACACTATTGACCCACCACCTTATGCACAAACAATATGTCCTACTATATCCCGAGCCACAAGGCTCCCCAGGTTAACCTGCCCATCTTCATAACCTTCCGAGCTAACGGCTCGCCGGACCAACCCATCCGTACCAACAAGCACTACTGAGCCACAAGCTCACCAGACTAATTAGTCTGCTGCTACAACTACCGAGCCTACTGCTCGTAGAACTAAGCAAACTAACCCCCCGTAATCCACGGGATGTGGGTGTGTGCATTGTCAAGTTAATCTTGCAAAGTCATTTATTTCTACATTTTAGGGTTGACCATGGACTTCCCGAGCATTACCCTGTAAGGGGCTCGCAGCGGTACTAGGGGCTATAATGGGATAATACCCCAAAGCTCCCTTTCTCAAGGCACTTAATGTTGTTGGTGTCTACTCATAAGAGTGCCCCCTTTTAATCATTTCACTTGAGATAACCCTAGGTGCTTTATAACACTCCGGGGAAAGACGGTCTTTCGTCAATCCCGAGCACGACCTTACCCTTAACCCACCCAGCACACCAGTCACATAAATTCCCTTTTGGTGGCCTTAACTTCTTCAAACTGACCATATACACCAACTAAACACCAATTCCTCTTAGTAGGTCACTAGTTACCCAAGTGTTACCATTTTACTATATGCAGACCAAACGAACTATATGAACCTCATAAGTAGATGTACTCCAAATATTGACCCACATGACATAAGATTATCACTGGAGGACTATCATGGAATTATAAGACTGAACCCAGATATTCATATTTTTCCTTAACACTTTAGCATTTAATTTAATTCCTCCAATATTTGCCAGGTATGAAAATGAACATGAAGTGTAAGGTATTCTTATGATATGGATCCCATAAAATTAAGATAAATCTATCATGTCAAATTAACAGTAAATACAGAATATTACAATTTTACAATCAGGAATTGTCCTCTATTTATAATATTTAGCATCTACCCAAAGTTGGAGGTTAATGAAGGAACCATCAAAAATACTTCTCCAAAAATTATGGAAAAATTACTAGACCTTCATATTAGTCAGAAAATTCTACTGGCCAAATTTCAGAATTTATAAAGGCAAATTAATCACATAAATGAATATTCCAAAGAAACCCTTTCTAGGGAAAATTGTGAAGGAACCTACTGTTAAATGATTCTAAAAATTATTAAAGAAATACCAGATCTCTAAGATGAACAGAAAGGCTTACTGACAGAGTTTCACAATTTATGGAAATCAATTTCTCATTTAATTAAATATTCCAAATAAATCCTAATATGAACATGTTGTGAAGTAGCCTGCTGATAACAATTTCCAAAAATTACATAAAAATTTAGAAAGCTTCCAAGTGCCCTGAAATGTCATATCACCAAGTTGCAAATTTTTCCAGAGAGTATTGGACCCTCTATTATTTTTCTTAAGACTGAGACAAAATAAGTGTCTTGTGTATGAAGTACTGGTTAAATCATTTAATTAAATACACAAAATTACGAGAGGTCCATCATATGATTAAAAAGGCACCACCAAGGTTTCATCATCATCCAAGACCATATAAATATGTAAATCCCCTTAATAATGAAAAGCCCTAAAGAGGTTATAACCTAATTTAGGGGGAATAAGGGTTCCTAAAATCCTTCTAAAATTTCCTAGGGCATTATTACCCCCTTTGAACTTGTACACCAATTTTCATGACCATTCTATAACATTTGACCCCATGTCCTTCACAAAGCTCAAAATGCAACCCTAAGGGTAAAGCTAGGGTTTTGGGGAAAATCCACCCCACATCACCCCAAATCACTCATGGAGGTGTTTTAGGTGACCCTAAACCAGTGGCCAATGTTTCACATCATGTTGATGAGTTTTGACCACAATACCCCAAAATGAAGACCATACCCTAATTTTGACCTAGTTTGACCCAACTCGGGTTAACAAATTACCCAACTAAATTAGTCCCAATTGGGCTGAAATTTTTAACCAGGGTCATATAATAACCCTAAGGAGCACCCATTAAAATTTGGAGGGGATTGGGGGGTCACTGGGGATATTAATTAATTAATATTTGAATTATGAAATAATTACAAAAACATTAGAAACATTTTCTCCTAAAATTCCCATCTTTGGATATGATAAGGGGGTGGTATAAATAGCCTAGGTGTCAATTTTCATGCCCATAGCATTTCTCTATCAAAAGTTATTCAAGAAAAGGTGACTGCCCTACCCTAGGGACCAGTCCTACCAAAATGGCTCTACAGGGGGCTACAGTGCCCCTATTGACCTGAAATAAATTTTCATTTAATTTACACACCAAGGGATACAATATTGATGTTGGGTACATTTTCACCAGAGGTAGGCTAATATTTTTAATAATTAAAACAAAACACTGCTCAGAGTGTGACATAAATACATATTATAACATAATATAGATATTTGATCTCTGCACGGATCTTGGAGCAGATCATGCGGCTGCTAGTTTTCTTCTTCCTTCATCCGAGGGCTGAGATGTTCCCATCCTGGGCTGACTTCCTCCTCACTTTCTCGGCCACCTGAGCGGCGCCCCGGCCGACCAATGCCACCACCCTTCGTGGAGGTGGTGGTCGGCGATTAGAGGTGGTTGGCCGGCCGGAGGGGGCCGGAGTGAGGGGTTTTTGCGGGGTAAAGAGGGCTCAAAACAAGTCCTATCGAAAGCGCGATCTGAGCCCAATTGAGCTCGAATCAAGCCCCAAATCATGAGAGGATCTAGCACTAAGAGAGGGGAAGAGGATCGGACCTGTGCGGGGGCCTGGTGGCGTGTATTCCGGTGAGTAGCCATTGCCGGTGGTGGAGCTTTTGGTTCCATGTCGATATAGGCCTCCTCTGCACGATTCTCACTAGAAGGTTGGGGGTTTTCTTCCTCTCTGATCACTGAAGGTAATGGGGGTCTCAATTCGAGCTTGGGTGGTTTTATTCCTGAAAGCCATTAATGGCCATTAACTAGGATTTCAGTTACACTTGAGGGGGGATGAATTGGTCATCAATTAGGCCGGGAAGAGGCTGAAAACTTCTCCTCTCCCGAAGTGGAGATGAATTGTGCCATCAATTGCTCAGATTGGGGGTTTCTTCTTCCTCCCCATTAACTCCCTTTTCTTTCTCTCTCTTTCAAATTGGGCTTTCTCTCTCCTAGATGATTCTCTTCAAATTGAATGGGCAACTCAGCAGCATTCAAACACCATTAGGTGGTGGACCACATCAATTGGGTCTAGCTCAAGTGGGTTGGGTTCAATTTGGGCAAAATAGGTCATTTTGACCCAAATTTAGGATAAGGTTGACATTGGTTAATTTGACCATTTGGGTTGACCCGAATGGGTGGATTATGTCCCATTGGCCTCCCTTAAGGGTTAAGAAGGTCTAGGTGGAGTCAATTTGGCAAGGTGAGGGTGAATTGCCCCTTAATAGGGCACTTTGACCAAAATAGGGCTATAGTTGACATTGGCAAAATTGGCCAAATTGGAGGTCCCTAGTGTCCTTATAAGGGTAGGGGCAATGTCAATTTGGCATGGTGGAGGCCAATTGACCCTAATTGAGTTAGTTTGACCAATTTAGGGTTCGCATTGACTTTGGTCAAATTGGCCTCTTTGGTTGACCCCAATGGGTCCCTGATGCCCTAAGGGGACCCCTAATGAGTTAGGGATGTTATGGTGGGGTCAAAGGGTTAGGGTGAGGCCCTAAAGTCCAACCCTAGGTTAGGTATCTGAAAACTGCTATTTGTAGACCACATGGGTTTTCTCCTTCTTAGCTAGGTTCTCATGCTCTTAAGCTCTTCCTATGGTTTTGTCATGACCTAGTCATGACAAAACCAACTTAGGGGTCTAGTTGTTTGGGGGATGTTACAAATCACATTACATAAAAATAAAAATTTCTGTTGGTTATGGAACGTTCACATATAGGGGGGGTTTAGGTGATCTTGATGCTTTTTGAATTTACGAGCGTGAGTTATCAGAAACTGAGTAATGCATAAAAGAAAACACGCAAACAAATTTCACCAGACGACACAAGATCTATAGAGGTTCCTCAAGACCGGGTGTCTTGAGTAGTCCTCTGTCCCTCTGCGCCTACCCAGCGGTCCGCTAGGCTCGGCAAACTCTGCCAAAAGGTTCAGGCCCTCAAGCCTTACAACACGGACCCGCAAGTCCCAACAGCCTAGTCCCTCAAGCCCCTACTGCCCCCGAGCACACAAGCTCGACACTCAGGCCCTCAATCCCTACACCACTCAGACCCGCAAGTCCTGTGTCCACAGCCTAAGCCCGCAAGCCCCTACTGCACCCTAGCCCTCAAGCTCGACAAGTCGCACCCGCGAGTGCACTGCCCTGGCCCTCAAGCCTCACAGCTCTCAAGCCCTCAAGCTAGACTATATGGCCCGCAAGCCTTACAAGAGATTACAGATATAAACTGTTTCTTCTGCCTGATGTTGATCGGCAACCTTAGCCTGATGATGATCGGCTTCTTGAGAATGAAGAGAATGCTTTTGAATCAGATCTTGAATGCACGGTTCTTCTTAAATTCTTTCTTAGCCGGATGTGGATTGACTTCTTAGCAGTCGATGAGGATGACTGCTTCTTTCTTTCTTGCGGTGATTGTGTTTTTCGATTTGCTTCGTACGCAAGTTCTTTCTTGAATGATCGATGTTTTATGGCAACCTCATATGTCCTTTTATAAGACAGAGAGGGCTCACCCAACGGTCTTCTGAAAAGTTCCTTTATGTGTCAGATCTCCAAATCTTTTTAGCACGCACAAATACCTCGATACTTTAAGTGCACGTGTTGATTGAACAATCAGGCGGTGGCATTAATTGCTGACAGCACGCGTCCACAAGATTTGAATTTGTCTCGACGATATATTCCATCGTCACGACGACATGGAATATCTCTTGACGACATCCCTTTGTCAGCTCCTTGTGCTTTGGAAATTCTTCTCAGATCTCCTTGCTTCTGCCTCCGCCGCTTGCATGCCAATGATACGAGACATACTGGCGTTCCTGTATATATGACGATATGCTGACTTTGACTGTGTCGTTGGAACCTTCTTTGTTCATTCTGTAGTTGTAATTATAGTATTGTCTTGTCGACATGGCCGCTATTTTGATGTCGACGATACTCCATTCTTCTCGACGACATGTCTTTCTTTGATAGTTTCTCTGTGTCTGCTTCGCTTGTCATTACAGCGACAGGCATACTTTGTCGGCCATCCCTTCTGTTCTTCTCGACGATATATACTTGTATTCTCCTGAGATTATGAACTAGATTTGTGATCAAATACAAAGTGAAGTATTCTTGACATGATGACTTTTTCAAATCAGGAATCATGTGGGCACGATTCCCAACAATCTCCCCCTATTTAAAGAAGTCAGAATCTCAAGACTACTTCACATGACAATAACTATCATAATCTTAACAGAAGGTGTTTCAAGATATAACTTATCTTTGAGCTACCTCCCCATTGATTTGATCCCCCTGTCTTTAGGGTGTCTTTGAGTACATCAAATTTGTAGCTCCCCCTTGATTTGATGTCTCTTCTTTAAGCACTCTTTCTCCTCCTTTCTGACTTCTTGCCTTCTGCTTCTCTAAGTAGGGAATGGCTCCCCCTTGCTTAGTCGTGATTCATTGAAGTCCTGTGATAATTTCTAACAACTCATCTAGAAAGGCATTAGAAAATAATAGAGTTGAGTTTCACTCTAAGTTTAACATCCCCAATTGGAATTTGAAGAAGTTAAACTTAGCTTCATCTAGGGGCTTGGTAAATATATCAGCCACTAGTTTGTTTGTTGGGATAAATTCAAGTGTGATATCTTCATTCTCCACATGCTCCATGATGAAGTGATACATGATCTCAATATGCTTAGTCCTGCTGTGAGATACAGGGTTCTTAGCAATTGAGATAGCACTTGAAGAGTCACAAAATAGGGGTGTTTTGGTCATATTTAGGTAGTAGTCTTCAAGTTGATGTTGAATCCATAACAGTTGGGCACAGCAGCTGCCAGCAGATATGTACTCTGATTCTGCGGTTGAGATTGCCACACTCGTCTGTTTCTTGCTGCTCCAGGAAATCAGTCTTCCTCCAAGGAATTGACATGTTCTGGAGGTGCTTTTTCTATCATCCTTGCATCCTGCATAATCTGCATCTGAATAACCCGTCAGTTCACATTCATTGTTCCTACGGTACCATAGGCCAAGATTAGATGTACCCTTTAGGTATCTTAGAATTCTCTTCACAGAGACATATTGAGATGCATTGGGATTCACCTGATATCGAGCACAGACACACGTTACAAACATTATGTCAGGCCTACTGGCAGTGAGATAAAGCAAGGATCCAATCATGAATCTGTACTTGGTTTCATCAAAGGGTATGCCCTTTTCATCCTTGTCCAGAGACACATTGGTTCCCATTTGAGTTTTCATGGTAGAAGCACTCTCCAAACCAAATTTCTTGACTAACTCCCTAGTGAATTTGGTCTGAGAGATGAAAATGCCATCTTCAGATTGTTTCGCTTGGAGACCTAGGAAGTATTTGAGCTCACCCATACTGCTCATTTCAAACTTTCCCTGCATCAAGTTGGCAAACGTTTTGCAGAGATTGTTGTCTGTAGAGGCAAAGATAATGTCGTCAACATAGATCTGCACTAGCAAGATCTTGCCCTTTACTTCCCTTAGGAACAATGTCTTATCAATCTTTACCCTTGAGAACTTGTTCTCAATTAGAAAGCTTGACAGAGTCTCATACCAGGCCCTAGGTGCATGTTTTAAGCCATAAAGGGCTTTTCTAAGAAAGTAAACATAATCGGGATGAGTAGAGTCGACAAAACCTGAAGGCTGCTCTACATATACTTCCTCACTAAGGTCACCATTTAGGAAGGCTGACTTCACATCCATTTGGTAGACCTTGAAGCCTTTGAATGCTGCATAGGCTAGAAACAATCTGATTGCTTCCAGTCTGGCTACTGGAGCAAATGTCTGATCAAAATCGATTCTCTCCTCTTGTATGTAGCCTTTTGCTACTAATCTTGCTTTATTCTTGGTGATTACTCCATTTTCATCCATTTTGTTCCTGTAGACCCATTTGGTTCCTATGATGTTGTGTCCTTGGGGTCTTGGAACCAATTTCCACACCTTACATCTTTTAAATTGATTCAGTTCCTCCTGCATTGCAGTAATCCAGAATGGATCCTGATTTGCTTCCTCAAATTTCTTGGGTTCAATTTGAGAAAGAAAACTCAGGTACAATGCTTGATTTGCAGCTCTACTTCTTGTCAGCACACCTTGGCTGACATTTCCTATTATCTGCTCTTGAGGATGATCTCTTACTTGTCTCAGTGCAGTTGGTAATATTCTGGGTTTATCAGTATGAGCTACTTCTTCATCCTGCAATTCTTCAGCTATTTCTGTATCTTCTGCAGGTTCCACTTCTATTTCCACCATTACTAACTGATTCTTGTAGTTGAGTGGGGTGTCAGCATTGTCTGCAATGGAAAGCTTCTCCAATCTTTCCCGTGTACCTGCATTCACTAAAGAACTAGACCAGCCCTTATATATAAGGCTAGTCTCATCAAATACAATATGAACAAATTCTTTCACTGTTTGGGTATTGAGGTTGTATACTCTGTAGGAGCTGTATCCAACGAAAATACCCTCACTACTTTTCTCAGCAAACTTAGTAAGTTTGGATTTTCGATTATTAAGGACATAGCATTTGCTACCAAAGATCCTAAAGTAGGTTAGAGTTGGTTTTCTGCCCTTCATTAGCTCATAGGGAGTTTTCTTATGGTCTTTGATGATTGAGGCCCTGTTTATCACATGACAAGCAGTGTTGACAGCCTCGGCCCAGAAGTACTCTAGTAATGAGGAGTCACTCAGCATTGTCATGCTGGCCTCTATCAAGGTTCTGTTCTTCCTTTCAGCAACTCCATTCTGTTGAGGAGTTTTAGGGGAGGAGAATTCTTGGGATATGCCTAGGTCTTGGCAGAATTCTATCATGGCCCCTGACTGAAATTCTGTCCCATGGTCACTTCTGAATTTGACCACCGAGCAGTTCATCTCATTCTGGATTTGCCTGACAAAATTCTTCAAGATGTCTAGTGTATATGATTTCTTTTTGAGGAAGAAGACCCAAGTGAACCTTGAGTAGTCATCAACAACTACAAGGGTGTATGCCTTCCCTCCTAAGCTATGAACTGACATGGGACCATATAGATCCATGTGCAATAAAAATAAGCACCTTGACGACTCTTTGTTAGAAATGCTTTTGAAGTTAGTCCTAGTCTTCTTTCCAAGTTGGCAGGCTTGACAAGGACCATCTCTGATGCACTTAATATCAGGTCCATCTCTGACAAAGTTTAGCGAGAAAAGCTTGCCTATTATCTTGTAGTTGATGTGTGCAAGTCTCTTATGCCATTGTACACATAGAGCCTCTTTACCATCGGCTACTAGACACATGGGCATGGAAGAATTTATATTCAGGAAATTTAAGCAATAAATATTCCCACTCCGAGTGCCAGTTAAGACAGTCTCGGAATCTGAGGACTTCTTAATCAGACACTTATCCTTGTGGAAGGTAATGACAAAACCTAGATAACAAAGCTGACTTATGCTTATGAGGTTGTGTCTCAACCCCTCCACATAGGCTACCTTTGTGATGGTGACTAACCCATTAGAGATATTTCCGTAGCCCCTGGTAACTCCCTTTTCTGAACCTCCAAAGATGACGGTCGGTCCATTCTCCACAGGGATGAATTCTTTCAAATACTTTCTGACTCCAGTCATATGCCTGGAGCAGCCACTGTCCAAATACCAAATTGGAGATTGGTTGGTATTTGGACTTACCTGCAAAATAAATTACTTCCCCTTGGTTACCCAATAAGGATTGGGTCCTTGGTTCCTGTTAGGATGATAGAACGGAATCGCAAACTCATGAGGACTCTGCACTTTCCTTGCATTGAGCCCTGTTGGGCTGAACCAACAGTCCAGTGCAAAGTGGCCTACTTTCCCACAGCACCAGCACTCATATCTATTGTATCTTCTCTTCTGCCTCATCATCTGTGTAGTGTGGCAGTGTTGATGAGCAGAAGAGAATGTTTCTTGCCTTACAGATCTAGGGTGAACCTCATGTGTGTGAGCCGGGGGAGGAATTGGCTTCACAACCCTTTTTTTCACCTTCTTAGGAGCAGGCTTTGTGATAACAGCCTCTCCCATACTTTTAGCTGCTGTTGCTGAAGGTCTGTGGGCTGAAGAACTTGCTCTCAGCACCTTCTTGTTAGAAGGTCTGGCTTCAGGATCTTTGCCCATAACTGGCTGTTGATGAGAACCGATACCAGCTCTGAACTGTCCAGTGAAGGTGTCAATAATCGGCAGGATAGTTTTGGGCATTGAGAAGCTGGAAGCAAGCTTCTTCTCAGCCAGCAACAATTCTTCAAGGTCCCTAATGACCTTGTTCTTCTGCCCTAATTCAGCATTTTAAGCCGTATGGTTTCCTTAAGTTTGTCCACTACTTTGCTCATGGAAGTTAGCCTCTCGGCTGTCTCTTGGATCTTGGTTTGGACAGGTTTTAAGGAATATAACTCCTTGGTTTGCACCTTGAGGAGTTTCTTACTGCCTTTGAAGGCTTTCCATAAGGCTTTATATTGCCTTATCAGTTCAGATTCAACTTCATATTGGGATCTTGAGGCAGTGTTGTTGGCAGCAGACACCTCCTCATCATCATGCAAGGAATCTGCTACTGATTCAGAATCAGAGGCAGATAGAGAAGTTCTGTGTTTTACCTTTCCAGGAGAGTTGTCATCCTGGTTACCTTCATTAATAGCCATCAGTCCAAATGAGTGCCTCATCCTCAGTCCCGGAGGAACTTGAGTCAGAATCACTCAAGGTTCGTTCGTTTGGACGGAATTGGCTTTCTGGAATTGGCATTGGAGATTAGAAATTCAATTCTAGTGTTCGGCGCAACGAAATTTAAGCGGATATTGGCTTTCATGTAAAAACCAATGGCTTTTACTATGAACTAAAAAATCAAATAGCAATTCTTACCCCCGCCCATAGGTTTTCCGCATAATCAAAAGCTTACACTAGAGTTATTCAACCTACGCGCTAGTTTTTCGCCCGAGCGTGCATTTTCCTGCAGGGTGTTCGGACGCATTTATTTCACCCGGGCGCATATTTTTGCCCGGGCGCGATTTTTTCCCCCGGGCGTGATTTTTTCGCCCGGGCGCGTTTATTTCGCCCGGGCGCGTTTTATTTCGGCCGGGCACGTTTATTTCGTCCCGGCATGATTTTTTCGCCCGAGCGCGATTTTTTCGCCCGGGCGCGATTTTTTCGCCCGGGCGCGATTTTTTCGCCCGGACGGGATTTTTTTCGTCCCGGGCGGGATTTTTTCGTCAGGGCGCGTTTATTTCGCCCGGGCGCGATTTTTTTTGCCCGGGCGCGTTTATTTCGCCCGGGAGCGTTTTATTTCTCCCGGGCACGTTTATTTCGGTCGGGCGCGATTTTTTTTGCCCAGGGTCGATTTTTTCGCCCGGGCGCGATTTTTTGCCCGTGCGCGATATTTTCGCCTAGGGCGCGATTTTTTCGCCCGAGCTCGATATTTTCGCCCGGGTGCAATTTTTTCCCCCAAGCGCGATTTTTTCGCTCTTTCGCCCGGGCGCGATTTTTTCGCCCTGGCGCGATTTTTCGCCCGTGCGCGATTTTTCCGCCCGGGCGCGATTTTTCTGCCCGGGCGCGATTTTTCCGCCCGGGCGCGATTTTTTCACCCGGCGCGATTATTTCGCCCGGGCGCGATTTTTTCGCCCAAGCGCGATTTTTTCGCTCGGGCACGTTTATTTCCCCCGGGCTCGTTTTATTTCTCCCGGGCGCGATTATTTTGCCCGGGCGCGATTTTTTCGCCCTGGTGCGATATTTTAGCCCGGGGGCGAGTTCTTTGCCCGGGCGCGCACTTTCCGCCCGGGCACGCGCTTTTAAAATTTTGAATTTTAAAAATTTCAATTCCAGAAAGTCAATTCCATCGTGCAACCGAACAACTTACAGATATCAATTCCAATTCTGTTCACTGAATTCCATCTGCAACCGAACAACAGAATTGGTTTTATGACCAAAACTAATTCCTGCAGATATTGGTTTTCTAGGCAAAGCCAATTCCAGAAAGCCATTACCTGCGCGCCGAACGGACCCTCAATGTTTTGATCTTCTTTGCCACAAACCCCTTTTCAGAAGTTCTCTTTATCCTAGAGCTTCTTCTCTCTTCATGATTCCTTGATTCCTTTTTCTTCAAGGGGCAGTCAGCAGCCATGTGTCCTGTTTTGCTGCAAGAACAGCAAAAAGTATTATGTAAATCATGTCTACTGGAGTTAGACCTATACCTGTCCTCCCTGGGAGCCCTCGATATGTCCCGATGGTCAGATCTTCTGGAGCTTGAGGAGGAGTTTCTGCTGTTATCCCTCCTTCTTCTATGTATCAGCTTTCTGAATTACTTTGAGAGGAGGGCCACCTCTCAATCAGTGTCATCAGATTCAAAGGAGCTGGCTCCTGATTCCTCATTGCTCTCAGATCTATTCTGAGAAGCAGCGATCTTCCCCCTGGATCTTCTGGAGCTCTTAGCCTTTAGAGCCACCGATCATTCTCTTGAGCTCGCCTTTGAGCTTTCTTCTTCTTCAGCCTTCCTTGTGTTGAGTTGAAGTTCATGGGACAGCAGTTTCCCATACAGATTCTTGGGCTCAATGATGCCCAGCTGACCCATCTCTCGGATAGCGCATATCTTGATATCCCATTCCTTTGTGAGGGATCTGAGAAACTTGTCATTTAAGTCAGAGTTCGTGAACTCCCTATCATAGTTTCTCAGGCCATTCACTATCTTGAAAAATCTCTCATAGCAGCTGGAGATTGTTTCACTTTTGCTCTGTTTGAAGGCTTTATACTCCTGGTTGAGGAGGGATTTTCTGTCATCCCTTACCTCATCGGTACCTTCCATATATACGATCAAGGAGTCCCACATCTCCTTGGCCGTTCTGCAGTGGATTAGATTTTGGAGGGTGGAGTCATCTATGGCACTGACAATAACGTTTTGTGCCCTTTTGTCCAGACCTGCCAAGATCAGCTCATCCTTGTTCATGTCTTCATACTTCTTTATTACCTGCCTGGTTGGGTCAATAGTGGAGGTACCAGTAGGGACAAAGGGGCCCTGCTTGATCATCAGGTAGATTCTTGGGTCAGCTGCTTCCATAAAGAGCCTGACCCTTTCCTTCCAGATGGGAAAGTGCTCCTTCGTGCAATTAGGAAGCTTCATAGCTCTCATTTCACGATTCGGATCTCCACCGGCTATGGTGAGACATTCCGGATCTATATCGGACTGTTAGGTCTCCTTTTGATCAACATCGCTTTGATACCACTTGTTGGTTATGGAACGTTCACCTATAGGGGGGGGGGGTTAGGTGATCTTGATGCTTTTTGAATTTATGAGCGTGAGTTATCAGAAACTGAGTAATGCACAAAAGAAGACACGCAAACAAATTTCACCAGACGACACAAGATCTATAGAGGTTCCTCAAGACCGAGTGTATTGAGTAGTCCTCTATCCCTCTGCGCCTACCCAGCGATCCGCTAGGCTCGGCAAACTCCGCCAAAAGGTTCAGGCCCTCAAGCCGTACAACACGGACCCGCAAGTCCCAACAGCCTAGGACCTCAAGCCCCTACTGCCCCCGAGCCCGTAAGCTCGACACTCAGGCCCTCAAGCCCTACACCACACAGACCCACAAGTCCTGTGCCCACAGCCTAAGCCCGCAAGCACCTACTGCCACCGAGCCCTCAAGCTCGACAAGTCGCACCCGCGAGTGCACTGCCCTGGCCCTCAAGCCTCACAGCTCTCCAACCCTCAAGCTAGAAAATATGGCCCTCAAGCCTTACAAGAGATTATAGATATAAACTATATCTTCTGCCTGATGTTGATCGGCAACCTTAGCCTGATGATGATCGGCTTCTTGAGAATGAAGAGAATGCTTCTGAATCAGATCTTGAATGCACGGTTCTTCTTCAATTTTTTCTTAGCCGGATGTGGATTGGCTTCTTAGCAGTCGATGAGGATGACTGCTTCTTTCTTTCTTGCGGTGCTTGTGTTGTTCGATTTGCTTCGTACGCAAGTTCTTTCTTGAATGATCGATGTTTTAGGGCAACCTCATATGTCCTCTTATAAGACTGGGAGGGGTCACCCAACGGTCTTCTGAAAAGTTCCTTTATGTGTCAGATCTCCAAATCTTTTTAGCACGTGCAAATACCTCGAAACTTTAAGTGCACGAGCTGATTGAACAATCAGGCGACGACATTAATTGCTGACAGCACGCGTCCACAAGATTTGAATTTGCCTCGAAGATATATTCCATCGTTACGACGACATGGAATATCTCTCGACGACATCCCTTTGTCGGATCCTTGTGCTTTTGAAATTCTTCTCAGATCTCCTTGCTTCTGCCTCCGCCGCTTGCATTCCAATGATACGAGACATACTGGCGTTCCTGTATATACGACGATATGCTGACTTTGAATGTGTCGTTGGAACCTTCTTTGTTCATTCTGTCGTTGTAATTGTTGTATTGTCTTGTCGACATGACCGCTATTTTGATGTCGACGATACTCCATTCTTCTCGACGACATGTCTTTCTTTGACAGTTTCTCTGCGTCTGCTTTGCTTGTCATTACAGCGACAAGCATACTTTGTCAGCCATCCCTTCTGTTCTTCTCGACGATATATACTTGTATTCTCCTGAGATTATGAACTAGATTTGTGATCAAATACAAAGTGAAGTATTCTTGACATGATGACTTCTTCAAATCAGGAATCATGTGGGCACGATTCCCAAAAATTTCGTCCTCGAAATTCAGGTTAAGACTATGGGGTTTCTACTACAAGTAAGAAAATGTAACATCCCAGAAAATTAAATTATACCTGTTGCAAAGAGTTCTGGGTACTTTTGTTGCATCAGGTCTAATGGCTCCCAGGTATGTTCCTCTTGCCCATGATTCCTTCAGAGGACCTTGACCAATGGAACCTTCTTGCGCCGCAAGACACGCAATTCTGTGTCGTCTATCCGAACCGGCTCCAGGTGAACTGATCGATCAGTAGCTACTGGCCCCTCTGTAATAGATATCTATTGCTCTGACCGAAGTAGAGCCTTCCTAAGTGAGGAGACATGGAAAATGTCGTGCAGTCCCTCTAACTCCTGTGGTAGATCTAGTCTATAAGCCAAGTGACTGATCCGCTCCAGGATCCTGTAAGGCCCCATATATCTCGGACTGAGCTTGTTCCGCCCGCGAACCCACGAGACACCATACATCGGGCGTATCTTCAAGAAGACCCAATCACCCACCTGGAACTCTAACATATGATGTCGTGCATCGTAGTACTTGCCATGCCTGCTCTGGCCTCCAACATCCTGTCTCATATCAGTCGCACCTGGGCCTCAGTGTCTTCCACGAACTCTGAGCCGAGTGCCATGGGATCCTCATCCTGAATCCAAGACAATGGTGTCCTACACCTCCGTCTGTATAATGCCTCGTAGGGTGCCCTTCCTATACTAGCTTGGTGACTGTTATTGTATGAGAACTCGACCAATGGCAAAAGTCTCTCACATGGCTACCCGCGGTCCAGAATGCAAAGACGTAGAAGATCCTCTAGGGTCCGGTTGGTATGCTCCGTCTGTCCGTCTGTTTGGGGGGTGGAAAGCTGTACTAAATGACAACCGGGTGCCTAGGTAGGCCTGCACCGCTCTCCACTCCCTTGACGTAAATCGTCCATCTCGATCCGACACGGTCGTCCTGGGCACACCATGATACCGAACAAACTGCTCCATGAACCTCCGTACCAAAATACCGACTGGAGCGTCCTTCCTGACTAGAATGAATCTGGCCATCTTCGTCAATCTGTCGACGATCACCCAAATCGAGTCATTTCTCGCATGAGATCGGGGAAGACCGTGTATAAAGTCCATCGCGATGTCGTCGAACTTCCACTCCGGTACCGGCAGTGGCTGCAATAATTCGGCTGGGTTCCGGCTATCTGCCTTCATGAGTTGACAAGACTCGCAGTGAGTCACAAAATAGGTGATGTCCTTCTTCATACCCGGCCAGTACATGGTCCTATTCAGATCCGATGTCATCTTGGTGATACCCGGGTGCACGGAATATCTACTACAATGAGCTTTTATCATAATATCCTCCCGAATCTGGCTCCCTGCCGGTACATATACTTGGCCTCTAAAACTCAACAGGTCATCCTTAAACGAATAGTCTCTAGCTAAGCCTGCCCCCAAGGCTCTGAATATCGGCTCTAGCTTGGCATCCTGCTTCTGCCCATCCCTGATGCGGTACCGAATGTCATATGTGGTACTCATCGCCGCTAAATACTCCTCGTATAGCTCCGGATCGTCCTCGAATACTAAGGAGATCTGCATGTCTTCGAACATCCATACTAGATCCATGACCATCAACTTGGGCTCTGCTCCTGACGTTGTAGCTTTTTTAATATTTTTTTGTAATTTGGCTTTTGTAATTTTTTATTTTAATTTTTCAAAAATCAATTATATGCAGAAATGCAAAAATGAGTAGTACATATAAGATAATATATTTTTAGAGATTTTTCAGAATTTTAAAATTATAGAAAATTGGATACTTGAGCTAGCGCCGACGTTAGGTCCTAGCGCTTGCGTTAGCTCACAGAGAGTGCTTATTTTAATCATATAGCCTAGATTTTCTTCGATTTTGCTTCCGATTTTTCTTAATTATGTTTGTGCAATGTAAGGCCTGTCTAATGAAGTGAAGAGACGAGAAGAAATCGCAAAAAGTTGCGGAAGTTAATATTTTAGTACATGGGTTTCATATTCATTAAAGCTCCATATTCATTAAACATTAATTCTTGAGTTTTGCACAACATATGCACGAGTGAAATGATCATAAATAAGTGAAATAATATTCATGCAATTGTTCAGTTCCGGTTTGACATGATTATGATTTAACATACTAGGGGTAATCAAAAATGATTCAAATATCTTAAATACCTAAGCAAAACTTGCGCATTTTATAAATTTAGCCTAATACCCCTAAAATACCTTTTAAATCCTTTTCGACAATTATTTCATTAGTCTTAATAATACATAACAAATTTAGGATTTAATTTTTATATATGAATTTTCATAAGAAATGGATCTAGAAGAATAAACGTAAAAAGGATAAGTAGATCACTTGAAAGATGATATGACTTTTTATTCAACTTTATTCAATTTGATTTATTTATGAATTTTGGTTTAATATGTGGAAGTCATATCACATGTTCTATAAAGTGATCTTATCATGATGGCTCAAAGAAATAAAAGCAAAAACAAAAAGGAAATAAAGCATATCATGAAGTAGAGAATTGATATTTCATTTTTTAATTGATTTCTACTTCATGCAAATGATAGGATACTATTGAATGAGAGATTTAGGTACCCAAATACATTGTGTTTGCTTTTGGGGAGATAGTGATGAATGGGCCTTTTTGAGTGGAGTTAGTGTTTCATCTTTAACTTTGGGCCTTCATTCAAACATTGGTTTAATATTAATTTTATTTGTCAAATTTCCATGATGATTTTGCAAAACATTATTTATAGGAAATTTGTTTATCTTTAAGTTTATGTTGGGAGAAAAATTATGTTGTAAATGATAATGATTTGGAATTTTATTTTCAAGCATTTGATATTTTTCATTTCCTTTGTTAGGCTTAGACATATTAAGAAAATTCATATTTAACTTGCTTTTGGAATTTGCTTGAAATTGTTGATTTATGTGTTGAGAATTTTTCTTTATGATTTCCTTAAGCAAGTTAACTTTTGTTTCCAATTCATAATTTTTAGCTTTGAGTTCATGTCTAACTTTATTATATTTCATTGTGTTATTTTTGAGAGTGGATATGATAGACTCAATATGATTGTTATATTCATTTCTAAAGTCATCAAAAGTTTCATCCATCTCTTTAATTTCAATTTTATAGTTTTTGCACATATCACAATTATTTTTTAACGATGAATTTTCTAAAGACAATTTTTCTTTACGTTCTTTTACACAAATAAATTCCTTTTGAAGTTCCTTGTATTTTTCTTTAATATCATTACAATCAAAACATGATATAGAGTTTTCAAATGAAAAGCATGGTGAAGATACAAACATTTCATTTTTGGATTATACATTCACATTTGCTTTCAAGGTTTTATTTTCTAAACAAAGTTTTGCTTTTGCTATTTTTAGTTTCTTAGTCTTACGTTTAGTAGTCAGTAGTAATTGCAATGTAGAAATAGAGGTACAAAAAATAGAATTTGATTTCCTTACATTGCTTTCGGGAGAGGCACGATTTGAACATATAGTTTCTTTGACATCTTTTTGGCACTCCTCTTCCGAAGACAGTACTTCTTCTTCTCTTCCATTTGATGTGTGCTCCATTGATTCATCAAGAGAGGAGCATTCTTGAAGAATTGTGCAAGCTTGCATATTCTCCGGTTCTTGCGATTGTTCTATACCTGTAGAAGGAGAATCATAAGTTCTTTCAAGAAAATTCCAAATCTCATATGCGGTAGGTAACGTATAAATAAGTTTGAAAATATTTTGGTCTAACGCACAAAATATACTATTCATAGATTTTGCATTTAAAATAATTTCATTTCTAGTTAGTACGCTAGGTGGCTTTTCAATAGTAATATTCCAAACTTTTTCATCTAAGGCCTTAAGAATTTTTTTCATTAATGTTTTCCACCCTTTATAATTTTTGCCCATAAATAAAGGTGGTGCTAATACTTTTTCACTTATATTAAAATTTTCCCCACTAATAGAAGCGAGATCATGATCAAGAGACGCCATTATTCTCGGTTGTTAAGCCGATTTGGAATAACCTACCTCTAATACCACTTGTTGGATATGTATGCGCCCTTAGAGGGGGGTGTGAATAAGGGTTTTAAAAAACTTTAAACTTTAATAGAAAACTTTTGATATTTTGGTCGAAGTAAGTTAAATCAAAAGTAAAGAGATAATGGAATTAGAAATGAAATCAATTTAATTAAACAAGAAAAGACTTGATTATCATTTATAAAGTTGATTACAAAATCTTATTTCAATGACGCTAGAAATCGAAGTGAATAATATGAAAACCCTTTTTGTTTTCTATACCGACTCATATCCCCATGAACCGGTTGGCTTTAGACGATCTCTCCACAGATACGGCCTTATGCCGCTCTAGCCTTCCTATCCCCAGAAAGGCCTCGAGCACCCCCTAGTTCTACACCCTAGTCCTAGTCGCCAACACGAGGCGAATTACTCCCTAAGTCCTACCTAGACCTAGTCGCCGTATGGCAAATTCCCCCTCGTCCCCGCAAGGCCCTAGTCGTCGTGTGGCAAATTCCTCAACCGAACAAAAGATACAAAGGTTATAATTAAAAAATAAAATAAAACACAAACTATAAACTCCCTCAAAAGTAGAACTTGATGTCGATGTAGATGTGATCGTATTGGTCTTCAAGTTCTTTGCATTCACGAACGTTGACGGAGTTCTTCGGGCTCCTTGGAGAAGGCTCTCATGAGTGCTCTGAATATATGGCTTCAATTCCTTCTGTAATAGCAAGCAAAAATGGAGGAGGCGCGCGACTTTTAATAAAATCAACCACTACCGCCTGCGGTAGTACTACCACTCCGCGGTATCCACATTAGGCAATGAAGCACACGGATGGTGGTAGTTTAGGCAACATTTGACCGCCAAACACAAGCGCACTGCGGTAATGCTAATGCCCCGTGATAGCAAGATATCCTTCCTTCAGCCACAATCTTCTTCCAAATCTGCTCCTCAATCAACTACAGACGGGAAGTTTCTAAAGTTACCGCTGGGCGGTATACATAACGCGTCACGATAGTACTTGCCAAAATAGCATCCTATCGACATACCTTTTTCTCCACTGTTTCCTTCTCGTCAATTATTTCCATTTATGCTAGCGCCAACAGTAGTGCTAATGCTCCGCAGTAGAGCATGCATTTCGTCGAGCGCCGCGGTAGAGCATGCATTTCATCGAATGTCGTTTTCATTTCGTCGACCTCAATTTCATCGAACGCCGCTTTCATTTCGTCGAATGGCATTTTTGTCGATTCGCTAGCGCCAGCTGTAGTGCTAACTCTCCGCGGTAGTGCTAACGCTCCGTGGTAGAGCTTGAAGTTCGTCGAGCGCCGCGGTAGAGCATGCAGTTCATCTAACGCAATTTCGTCGAATGCTGCTTTCATTTCGTCGAACTCAATTTCATCGAACAGCTTTTTCATTTTGTCGAACTACTAGCGCCTGCAGTAGTGTTAACGCGCCGCGGTATCAACAGACCATCATTATGATGTCGCTTCGACATCTTTCTTTTTCACACTCCTTTGGGGATTGAATGTTGAAGATCCTGCAAACTATAAACACAATGCAAGTATGATCAAATACAATAGGATTTTTTATTGTCAAACCAAGAGATGCGGAAAGCATGTTCCAATAAATATGGCCTAGGAAGGCCACCTCCTTCAGCCAAAATTGGCACTTACTGAACTTTGCATACAGACGGAGCTCCCGAAGCTTCTCCAATGTTAGTGCCAAATGTCGGCATGTTCCTCCTCCATCCTCGAATAGATGGGGATGTCGTCGATGAACACGATGACAAAAATGTTGAGATAAGGCTCGAACACCCGGTTCATCAGGCTCATAAATGCTGATGGTGCATTTGTGTGTCCGAACGGCATCACCGTGAACTCATATAATCCGTATTGGCTGCTGAAAGCCGTCTTCAGGATGTACTCCTCCGGGATCCTCTGCTGATAATACCCCGACCTCAAATCAAACTTCGAGAAGCAGTGGGATCCCTCTAGCTGGTCAAAAAGCTCATCTATCCTCAGCAAAGGGTACGTGTTCCGCACCGTCAGCCTATTCAATGTTGTATATTCGATGCACAATCGGAGCGTTCCATCCTTCTTCTTTACGAATAGCACCAGAGCTCCCCAAGGTGATGAACTAGGTCTAACGAACCCAGCTTCCACCAGCTCCTGTAGCTGGCTTCAGAACTCTACTAACTCCTTCGGGGCCATCCGATAAGGAGCTCTAGATACCGGCTTTGCCCCCGGCACCAACTGGATCTGGAAATCCTTCTCGATGTACGGTGGCAGCCCTAGCAACTTCTATGGGAATATGTTCGCAAAATCCCCCACTATTGGGATACTAGCTATAGAATCCTTCGCCTCGATCGCCTCAAATAGCACCTGGTATACCTCATCTCCCTGTAGGTGGGCCTTGACGGCCTGAACTGATGATAAAAAGATACGGGAGGGGGGTATGATACCTTCGACTACCACTTCCATGTCCTCGCGCTTCAGAACAATCCTTCTCACCGGGAAGTCAATCCCTGCCTGATTCCCATGCAGCCAGTTCATGCCTAGGATCAGATTAAAGTCCTTCATCTTCAAAAGCATCGCTGGCGCTTCGAACAGCTTCACTCCAATCTCCACATTCATGTTGCACTTTGCATTCGTTATTATCTCTGATCCATCCGGGAACTGCACCCTCCTGTAGATGCCCTCAAAGTGTTGGACTTGGTCCAGATCGTCAATGAATTCTGCCAAGAGGAACGAGTGCGAGTCACCCGTATCGAACAAGGTATAAGCGGGTTTGCCGCAAATGCGTACTAAACTTGAGTGATTTTGTTGTTTGGTTCAATGCTAAGGTAAAACTGAGGTTTGCAAGGTGCTAATGAACATAAACCCAAAAGACATTAAAAGTACATGTAATGACCCTTGCCGGATCCCGGGGCTATGCTAGGTCCAGGTCATACAATTGCTCCTGTTCTGCCTCCGATCTCTACCCTGAAATCCACAACCTCGTCCACATCCTCGACCCCAAAAATGCTTGGTTGGTGTGGCAGCCTGTAGGGCAAGTGGTGCATTCCTCTGAGGGCAGTTTCTCCTGATATGGCCAGTCTGGTGGCAGTGGTAGCAATCCGGAGTTCGCCCACCTCCTCCAATCCTTGGCATCTCCCACATCTGAAGAGGAAGAGGAGCCAACACTACCGGCTCCCTCTGCTCCAATATCTCCTTCTAGCGGTCAGACCTCCGTCCTTCTTTCCCCAGCATCTTGACCTCTCGGCTGGTCCCTTCTGCCTCCCCGTCCCTGGTCCTCCATCGGTATCTTCCTTCCATGAACAGTTAACTAGTCTACCTCCAGATTCTTTGCCATATCCAGGATCTTAGTCATACTGCCGTCGGAGACAAAGAGGAGGGCCTGCCTCAGGTCATCACAAAGGCCCTTGTAGAACCTCTTTGCGTATCCTGTGTCCTCCAACTGACATGATACTACAAATCGGTATAGGTGGGTAAACTCCCGGTGATACTCGAGAAGTGTCCTGCTCTCCTGCCTCAACTGCAGAAATCTGTCCTCCAGCTCGTCTTTTGCAGACTGCGGCACAAAATGCTCCAGCAGTGCTACATCGAAATCATCCCAAGAAACATCTGCAGCCTCCAGTCCTGCATATGATGTGTGCAAGAACCTCTTCCACCATCTCTTTGCATGGGACTCCAAGCATGAGACCACCAGTGGCACCTCCATATCTGCCGGGCACTGAATCCCTGTCAGCATCTCTTCCATGATATCCACCCACTCCTCAATCCTCACAACTGCCTCCATCCGGAGTTATGATGGAGGGGAGAGACCTTGGAAGACGCTCAGCCAGTTGGCCCCAGGGTTTTGCTGAGGAGTCGGTGCCTGCTGTGCCCTGAATGTCTCCAGTATAGCAGTTAGTGGTTGTCCCATCTCCGTCTGCTAGAACAGAGTAGGAGCCGGTGGTGGTGGAACGATGTTTGGAGTCGATGGAACTCCATGCTGCGGTGTAGGGTTCGTCGCGGGCTACATAAGAAAATTTCATTCGTAAGGGACTTAGCTAAAGAATATTCATTTAGAAGTGGACTTTTCATGTGATTTCCCTTATGGGCACACCATTGCTTCCGCTACTAGTTTGTCCTAAAACTAAGCTCGCACGGGGTGGCCCAGGGTTTGTGGACTTCTTTTCTTTTCTCCGGATCGAGGTTTGCCTCTGATACCACTTTGTAAAACCCTTTTTTTATTTACAAACCCGGGTCAAATGCCCAGAACCGCCGCTTTGTGGTGACACCCTCACTCAGGAAGGTCGCCACTACAAAGCGCCGATCCTGCCGGCCATGTCGATCACAAAGAAATAAAGCTTAAACAATCTTATAAAATCCAATTCCACATCACAGAGAAAGTAAAAACCATCAAGAGATGTCCACATATAGTAACTGAATAAGAAGATACAGTAATAATAAAGGGCCCATGCCCTGTACATCAATTCCTCACTACATTTTCTCTTGCGGAAGCAAAAATACTAAAGCTAAATGATGCTAACAGATCCTGCCAATGGTGCTCCCGTGCTAGACTGCACCTTCTCCATCTGCACCGGCCTCTGGTGTTGCAACATCTCCTCGGTTCCCTAAAATGATAAGATCCACCGACCGTTAGTAAAAAAGACTAAGCCAATCCCCCATCACTCTCCCGATGACTCCTAGGCATCATGCGAGAGGAATGAAGTGGAGGACAACAATGGGTATAATCAAGAGCAGGTGACAGTGAGTCTAACTATGGAAGGGTTTATTGGTAAGCAATATATAATACAATTAGTAAAGAAGTAGTAAGTAAAACTGTAGCAAGTAAACAGTGGTAATAAACAAAGCAGTAGTACAGAAATGTAACCTTAATTTATAGGAATGCTCACACAAGCCTATAGACCAAGGGGTCGTTTAGTAGGGCCTATCGTATAAGATGTCCCAGAACCAATTTATACGATAGGGGTAAGGGTTGAAATGCAATGATATGCTATGTCATGCAAAGTATGTAGTTTAATGTTACGTTCATATAAGTGCAACTCACACACTATGACTCTATGCGCACAGACCTTTAGTTCCCCCTTTTTAGAGCTAGCAAAACTCCCAGGATACTCCCGTAGTGTCAAACAGAAGCGGTGGGTAGGGCATCGCCCATCTCAAGGTTGGTATCTGCACTAACTAACCTAGACCTATCGTATGCCTCAACCCTAAGAACACAACAGCGGAGCTCCTACGTACTCTTACCGTCTAGTCCACCAGACTTTTCTTGGTAAAGTGTTAACCACTCTTACAGAGCCAAGGTATCAACGTTGGTGCAACGACCTTCAACACTATTGACCCACCTCCTTATGCACATAAAGTATATCCTACTATATCCCGAGCCACAAGGCTCCCCGGGCTAACCTGCCCATCTTCTTAACCTTCTGAGCTAACGGCTCGCCGGACCAACCCGTCCGTACCAACAAGCACTACTGAACCACAAGCTCACTGTACTAATTAGTCTGCTGCTACAACTACCGAGCCTACCGCTCGTAGAACTAAACAAACTAACCCCTCATAATCTACGGGATGTGGGTGTGTGCATTGTCAATTTAATCTTGAACAGTCTATTTTTTTCTACATTTTAGGGTTGACCATGGACTTCCCGAGGATTACCCTGTAAGCGGCTCGCAGCGGTACTAGGGGCTATGATGGGATAACACCCAAGAGCTACCTTTCTCAAGGCACTTAATGTTGTTGGTGTCTACCCATAAGAGTGCCCCATTTAATCATTTCACTTGAGGTAACCCTAGGTGCTTTATGACAATCCGGGGAAAGACGATCTTTCATCAATCCGGAGCACGACCTTACCCTTAACCCACCAAGCACTCCATTCACATAAATTCCCATTTGGTGGCCTTAACTTCTTCAAACTGACCATATACACCAACTAAATCCCAATTCCTCTTAGTAAGTCACTAGTTACCCAAGTTTTACCATTTTACTATACGCAGACCAAACGAACTATATGAACCTCATAAGTAGATGTACTCCAAATATTCACCCACATGACACAAGATTATCCTTGGAGGACTAACATGGAATTATAAGACTGCACCCAGAGATTCATATTTTTCCTTAACCCTTTAGCATTTATTTTAATTCCTCCAATATTTGCCAGGTATGAAAATGAACATGAAGTGTAAGGTATTCTTATGATATGGCTCCCATAAAATTAAGATAAATCTATCATGTCAAATTAATAGTAAATAAAGAATATCACAATTTTACAATCAGGAATTGTCCTCTATTTATAATATTTAGCATCTACCCAAAGTAGGAGGTTAATGAAGGAACCATCAAAAATACTTATCCAAAAATTATGGAAAAATTACTATGCCTTCATATTAGTCAGAAAAGTCTACTGGCCAAATTTCAGAATTTATAAATGCAAATTAATCACATAAATGAATATTCCAAAGAAACCCTTTCTATGGAAAATTATGAAGGAACCTACTGTTAAATGATTCCAAAAATTATGAAAGAAATACCAGATCTCTAAGATGATCAGAAAGGCTTATTGACGGAGTTTCACAATTTATGGAAATAAATTTCTCATTTAATTAAATATTCCAAATAAATCCTAATATGAACATGTTGTGAAGTAGCCTACTGATAACAATCTCCAAAAATTACATAAAAAATTACAAAGCTTCCTAGTGCCCTGAAATGTTTTATCACCAAGTTGCAAATTTTTCGAGAGTGTATTGAACCCTCTATTATTTTTCTTAAGACTGAGACAAAATAAGTGCCTTGTGAATGAAGTACTGGTTTAATCATTTAATTAAATACAAAAAAAATTACCAGAGGTCCATCATATGATTATAAAGATACCACCAAGGTTTCATCATCATCCAAGACCATATGAATATGTAAATCCCCTTAATAATGAAAAGCCCTAAAGAGGTTATAACATAATTTAGGGGGAATAATGGTTCCTAAAATCCTTCTAAAATTTCCTAGGGCATTATTACCCCCTTTAAACTTGTACACCAAATTTCATGACCATTCCATAACATTTGACCCCATGTCCTTCACAAAGCTCAAAATGCAACCCTAAGGGTAAAGCTAGGGTTTTGGGGCAAATCCACCACACATCACCCCAAATCACTCATGGAGGTGTTTTAGGTGACCCTAAAACAGTGGCCAAGGTTTCACATCATGTTGATGAGTTTTGACCACAATACCCCAAAATGAACACCATACCCTAATTTTGACCTAGTTTGACCCAACTTGGGTTAACAAATTACCCAACTAAATCAGTCCCAATTGGGCTAAATTTTTTACCAGGGTCATATAATAACACTAAGGGGCACCCACCAAACTTCGGAGGGGATTGGGGGTCATTAGACCCATTAATTAATTAACATTTCAATTATGGAATAATAAAAAAAAACCTTAGAAAAATGTTCTCCTAAATTTCCCATATTTGGGTATGTTAAGAAGGTTGGTATAAATAGCCTAGGTTTCAATTTTCATGCCAATAGCATTTCTCTATCAAGAGTTATTCAAGAAAAGGTGACTGCCCTACCCTAGGGACCAGTCCTAAAACAATGGCTCTATTGGGGGCTACATTGCCCCTATTGACCTGAAACAAATTTTCATTTAATTTACACACCAAGGCCTACAATATTGATGTTGGGCACTTTTTCATTAGAGGTTATCTATTATTTTTAATAATTAAAACAAAACACGCCTCAGAGTGTGATATAAATACATATTATAACATAATATAAATATTTGATCTCTGCACGGATCTTGACGCAGATCGTGCAACTGCTAGTTTTCTTCTTCCTTCAGCCGAGGGCTGAGATGTTCCCATCCTGGGATCATTTCCTCCTCACTTTCCCGGCCACCTGAGCGCTACCCCGGCCGACCAATGCCACCACCACCTTTGTGGAGGGGGTGGCCGACGATTAGAGGTGGTTGGCCGGCCGGAGGTGGCCGGAGTGAGGGGTTTTTGCGGGGGAAAGAGGGCTCGAAATGAGCCCTATCAGAAGCGTGATCTGAAACCAATTGAGCTCGAATCAAGCACCAAATCATGAGAGGATATAACACTAAGAGAGGGGAAGCAAATCGGACCTGTGCGGGGGTCTGGTGGCGCATATTCCGGTGAGACGCCATTTCCAGTGGTGGAGCTTTTGGTGCCATGCTGATCTAGGCCTCCTCTACATGATTCTCACTAGAAGGTTGGGGGTTTTCTTCCTCTTTGATCACTGAAGGTAATGGGGGTCTCAATTCGAGCTTGGGTGGCTTTATTCCTGAAAAACATTAATGGCCATTAACTAGGATTTCGGTTACACTTGAGGGGGATGAATTGATTATCAATTAGGCTGGGAAGAGGCTGGAAATTTCTCCTCTCCCGAAGGGGAGATGAATGGTGCCATCAATTGCTCAGATTTGGGTTTCTTCTTCCTCCCCATTAACTCCCCTTTCTTTCTCTCTCTTTCAAATTGGGCTTTCTCTCTCCTAGCCAATTCTCTTCAAATTGAATGGACAACTCAGTAGCATTCAACCCCCATTAGGTGGTGGACCACATCAATTGGGTCTAGCTCAAGTGGGTTGGGTTCAATTTGGGTAAAATAGGTCATTTTGACCCAAATTTAGGATAAGGTTGACTTTGGTCAAATTGACCATTTGGGTTGACCCCAATGGGTGGCTTATCACCCATTGGAATCCCTTAAGGGTTAAGAAGGTATAGGTAGAGTCAATTTGGCAAGGTGAGGGTGAATTGTCCCTTAATAGGTCACTTTGACCAAAATAGGGCTAGAGTTGACTTTGGCAAAATTGGCCAAATTGTAGGTCCCATGATAGGGCTTTTTGGTCCATTAGGTCCCTAGTGTCCATATAAGGGTAGGGGCAGGGTCAATTTGGCATGGTGGAGGCTAATTGACCCTAATTGAGTTAGTTTGACCAATTTAGGGTTAGGGTTGACTTAGGTCAAATTGGCCTCTTTGGTTGACCCCAATGGGTCCATGATGCCCTAAAGGGACCCCTAATGCGTTAGGGATGTTATGGTGCGGTCAAAGGGTCAGGGTGAGGCCCTAAAGTCCAAACTTAAGCTAGGTATCTGAACACTACTATTTGCAGACCACTTGGGTTTTCTCCTTCTTAGCTAGGTTCTCATGCTCTTAAGATCTTCCAATGTTTTTGTCATTACCATGCATGACAAAAACAACTTAGGGGTCTAGTTGTTTGGGGGATGTTACACGCAGCTTCTACTTCAACTCAGCGCAGAAGGAAGTATCTGTCGAAGCCATTTAAAGTCAACGCAACGTCGACTTCATCTCGAGGCAGATAATGAAGTTCAGAGCCATGTCATCAACTCGACGTTTATGTTGATAAGGTGTCGACGCAACGTCAACTAGCATAGTTAAACCAGAGTAAGGATGAATTTGAAGCAGCTCCTACAAGAACTCAAAGGTGCGTCGATAAGAGAGGAAGAGAACTCAACGCTACGTCTAATACAGTCTGAAAAGGGAAACCATTTCAGCTATCATTTTGGACCCTCTCTCATGGACCACCTCACTCAAGACCGTTCTCCAATGGCTCATTAATTGCCTCAAATAGAAAGAAGAACTAAAAGATGACAAAAAGCTTTTTTGGAAACATGCTTAGTGTTTGTGAACAGGTCGGGAATTAAAAAAGAAAAGAAAGAGATTGTCCAAAGCAGAATACCTTTTCAGGTCTTACTAGAAAGGGAAACAGATTCAAATCTTAAGGGAGACAATAAAAGGCAAGAGAAGAAAGAGAAGGGCATAACATTCATCACAATCGACTATACTGTTCTATTAGAGCTTTTTCTCTTCTTCTTCTTCCTCTCTCAGGAACCCTAATAGAGAATATACAGAGAAGAAATAACTGCTGCTCTCCCCCTCTCTTAGAATAGAACAGAACAAGGCTGCTCATCATCACAATCTTATAGCAGCCAAGAGTTCAATCAGAAAGTAGAAACAGAATGGATCTGACATTCATAAGCTCCTGCAATACAGCACTATCATAAGCAGGAGTTAATCAAGAATAGATCCAGTGAAAGATTCAAGAAGTTGTTCTTCATACAGCCTTCATAAGAATTCTGAAAACAGAATTCTTACTCTTCTCCCCTTCTTCCTTTCTCCTTCTCATTCCCAACTATACAGAGTTTTGAGAATCCCACTTCCAAAGGATTCAGTTGTTCAAGATCTCCTTATCAAAAGATCTGGTGGTTCAAGATCTCCTTATCAAAAGATCTGGTGGTTCATGATCTCCTTGTAAAACATCAATGGTTCTAAGAGTCTCCTTACCAAAAGACTCAGACAAAGTTGGTGAATTACTACCAGGTGGTAGAAGAGGGGAGTACCCACATTTTGGGGAACCTCTATAAAAATATGTGTGTCTTCTGGATTGTTTATTTTTTGTGCTGTCCCTCATAGCTTAGATTACTTTACTATTTTCCTGCTTTATATTTCAGCATTGCTTTATTATGGATAAATATTTGTTGGTGCATAACACTTAGGTTTTTATTGTACTTGCACAATTAGGTTAGAAATAAATTTAAATCTCTATTCACCACCACCACCACCACCCCTCTAGAAGATTCTCAGAGGCACACTGTACACTTTTAGTAGCCCAAAATCTCCTTCTTATAATGATTGTCATCAATCGCCATGACATTTTGTCGAGTTAATCGACTTGCATTGCTTAAATGAAGATGATTCCATTTGATGATGTATTGCTTATGATAGATTGCTAACAACGGATGATAGGTTAATGTGACATTATTTGCAAGAGAAACAGACTAATTGTAGTATGTACCACAATGCACTACCAATTAATTAATCAATTATTTGTCGGGTACTAATTTTTCAGCTACCATAAAATCCCGTGTGCATCATGTCGATGATCTCCCTTTAGGAGACCTCACCATCTCCCTTCAGGAGACCTCCAATCTTCATCTCTTTTTCTCCTCTCTCACTCCTTCACTCGTAGATCAAAGTAACCGACCACCCAACAGTTTTTCTCCTCCTTAATCTATTTCCCATGCGCATCATGTTGGGATTTCAGGATATCGGGATTTTTTGATTTCATGATTAATTTATTTATAAATTCAAATCTCTTAAATTGTATACTGAGTTGGACATCAGCTGACATAATATCATTAACAATATTATAATCATCAAAGTCAAAATCATCCAACTATATTTGTTTCAGGCTCACATTTCTAGGAGTGTGTGAATATGAAGATATCAGAATGTTGGCTTTCTCCTTCCGCATACATGAGTGCTGTCTCATTTCTTCACTTAGAGATATTATTTCAGCAACATCAAAGCAAGTGATTATTAATAAGCTTTCATACCCTCTATAAAGGAGATGTTCCTTCTTATACACTTCAAATGTGAATAAAAATAAGTATCAGCAAAGTTGTTTCAGGTACCTGACATATTTTTATTACTTGTTATCATATACATGTTTCTCATATCTTTTGCAGAGATATACAAGTATTTATGAGTTCTCTTCAGGTACTCGCATATTCTATGTTTCATACATATACCTGTTTTCATATTTTTTGCAGAGATATATAGGTGTTTGCGAGTTCTATTCAGGTACTCTCGTATTATATGTTTCATGTACCTATTTTTCATATCTTTTGCAGAGATATTTAGGTGTTTGCGAGTTCTCTTCATGTACTCGCGTACAATATGTTTCATATACCTATTTTTCATATCTTTTGTAGAGATATATAGGTGTTTGCGAGTTCTCTTCAGGTACTCGCGCATTCTATGTTTCACATACCTATTTTTCATATCTTTTACAGAGATATACAAGTGTTTGTGAGTTCTCTTCAGGTACTCGAGCATTCTATGTTTCATATACCTATTTTTCATATCTTTTGCAGAGATATACATGTGTTTGCGAGTTCTCTTCAGGTACTCATGTATTCTATGTTTCATATACCTGTTTTTCATATCTTTTGCAGAGATATACAGGAGCTCACTAGTTCTCCTTCAGGTACTCCCGTATTATATTTTCATATACCTGTTCTTATGTCTTTTTTGTGGATAAAAATAGGTGTTTGTGAGTTTGCCTTAAGTTACTTGCGCAATGTTTTTCTTTCATATATAATTCCGCTATTCTTTTGCAGAAATAACCAGGTGCTCGCGAGTTCTCCTCAGGTACTCGCGTATTATGTTTCTGTTATACCTGTCTTAACTACCCTTTTTTGCAGAAATAAGGCAAGTGGTTGTGAGTTTCCTATTCAGGTATTTCCATAATAGACACACTTTTTATACGCATGTTTGATCATGTCCAAGAAAGTGGATCTCGATTCTCGTGGGTAAGTTCTATTTTTCGATTTTTTTTTCAAAACTTGAAAAAATGCGGGGATTTTGTTTACCCAAAAATTGGCGATCCATCCAAAGGCGATGAAAACAATCTGCACTATCTCAAAAACCCAGGTAGTCTCCCACTGCCCAGGTGATCTCTCCAGGTCACCGAGCCCGGGCGGTCTCCCACTGTCCGAGCGATCTCGCTAGGTCGCCGTGCCCGGGCGGTCTCCGACTGCCAGGGCGATCTCGCCAAGTCGCCGAGCCTGGGAGGTCTCCCACTGCCCAGGCAATTTTGCCTGGTCGCTAAGCCCGGGTGGTCTCCTACTACCCGGGCGATCTCTCCAGCTCACCGAGCCCAGGCGATCTCCCATCGCCCGGGCGATCTCGCTATGGTCGGTCACTCGTGGCTCGGGCAGCCCGCATTTCCTGACCCTAGCTATTTGGGCAGGTCCCACGCCAATAAATAGAGTAGTAGGGGTACCAGTTGGAGGACTTCAGAGAGTTTCCAACCCTTAGCTAGTTGCTTGAGCTATCTCCAGTTTTGAGACCACGGAGACCTCTTCGCGCAGCCTCTTCCAGACGATCTCCCTTTATGACCTCACCATCTCCCTTCAAGAGACCGCCAATCTTCGTCTCTTTTTCTCCTCTTTCACTCCTTCACTCGTAGCTCAAAGTAACCGACCACCAAATAGTTTTCCTCCTCCTCCATCTTGAGCAAGTGTGGACTTGGTACATTTTTGGTTCGAACAATCTCTATTGCTAAGAATCATGTCTCTCATAGCAGGACTAAGCATATAGAGATAAGGTATCATTTTATTAGTGAGCATGTAGAATGTAAAGATATCTGCCTTGAATTTGTCCCCACTGACAATCAAGTAGCTGATATCTATACAAAGCCATTGGATGAGGCTAAATTTAATGCTTTCAAAATTGAGTTAGGAATGTTGAACTTAGAATAGGGTTTAATATTTCATTTTATTTATCATATTTGTTGTATTATTTCCTAAGCTTTGCTAGAAAATAATTATGCCTTACAACATTTAGTGACATGATAAGGAGGAAGGATAATCCAATTTAGAATGAGTCACTGTTTGGCTATAAGGTCAGCTGAAACAACTGAGAAAGTTTCAGCTAAACCGCTGAGATAGCTGAGAAAGTCTCAACTGAACCGCTGAGATGGCTAAAATAGTCTCAGCGGCTGACATTACCTTGTCCCAGTGGGTTGTCACCCCGTCTCAGCGGTATCACTGAGATGGGCTGGTGCAAATAAATATTGTCTTAACTAAAAGTTTAGTAATAAACAATCAAGTAAATTGATAAGTCAAATCAACATCTGTCATTTGGGCAAATCTCAACCTAAATAAAGCCTTTATAAATAGAACAATGTTGATTAAATAAATTTACAAACCCTTATACCCCAGCCAACAAGACGAACCATCTTCCACCCCATCTCAGCGACTCATCTTTCTGAAGAAATGGTGCCAAAAATGTCCAAGGATCTCCAAGAAGGATATGAAATCATAAGAAATGGATTACATCATGCCCAATATGAGATTAAAGAAGTGATTCAGCTTCTAGATGATCAAGGTTTAGAATACCTGCTATCAGAGCCTTCAGTAATTCTCAAAACTGAAGTTCTGGAATTATACAGCAATGCAAAGTTATCATCTTCCAACTCCTCAATAAAGTCCAAGATTGGAAGCTAAGGTTAAGATATCTCCAAGAAAGATGGAGAAAGCTTTTCAACTGCCATCATGCAATAATGATGAGGAAGATGGTGTATATGAAAAGGACAAAGAAAAGGTCCTCAAATGGTGTGAGTATAGTGATGCCAAAACTGGCTCACTAAAGAGAAAGTTCTTCAATCAGAGAGGAAAGCTGCTTTTTGATATTGTAAGCAAGGCATTGCTGTGCAAGCCTGGGTCACATGATACAATATCTAAACACAGGTTTGAACTGATGACAAGAGTGGACTTGAAAAAAAATACCTCCTGGTTGCTGTCATTTTCCAAAGGATAAAAGAATATCTGCAGGCCCCCAACCTAGGCATAATTCTTTCACTATATCTTTTGAACACCTATCCTGAAGAGTTTGATAAGTCAAAAGGATCCAACCTTCACTAATTGAAAAGAATGAACATCAAGGCATTGGTTAGGTTCTCAAGGGTGCTCCCAATGAGTCAGCCCTCTGAACTAAAGGAGAAGAAAAAGAATTTAGTCAAAGGACTAAAGAACTCCAGCATGGTTTGTTCTGATTCTGAGTCAGAGGTTGTAGAATATATCCCTATTGAGGATAATGAAGGTCATGTCAGCAGTCCAACCAGAGATGATCATGAAGATGATGACACTGAAGTTCATGAGGATCATGTTGCTGTTGAAGAGCATGAGAAGGATGAAGATCATGTTGCTACTGAAGAGCATGAGAAGAGTGAGGAGGTTGCTGATGCTGAAGAAAAGTCAGATGAACAAGGAGGTGATCACACTCAAAGTCGTGCTCCTAAATCTCAAGTAGATGATGCCAATGTACTGAATGTGCCCTCATCTTCAGAAGATCATGAAGAGAGACAATTGGACACTTCTAACTTACAAATCTATAGAGAGGAATTAATGAAATCTCTATTGAACCAATATACTACTGGGGATATGATCAAGAAGGGATGAGTGCTCCATCTGAGGTGTAGAAGCAGAAGGACTCATCTGAAGATGAAGATAAGTATGCTCCAAATGAGGGGGAACAAGAAGGATCGGCTGGAAAATAAAGAGAGGATGTAGAAGATAAGGATCTTGCCAAGACTAATGATACAACTAAGAGGGAGCACATCCCTGCTCAGGCTGAGGGGGAGCAAGAAGGATCACACTCAAAGTCCTGCTAGTAGAGTCCTCGAGTCAGCAAAAGAAGAAATTCTTTTCTGACTTAAGGATTTATTTTTGGAAGGCCCCTTTTCAATTATGTGTCTGTGCAGACCAGGTAGTAAAAAGATGTGTCTCGATTGAGGAAGGTTTGAAAATTTTGCGGCACTGCCATGAAGGACCAATCGGTGGTCACTATCAAGCAAACCATACCACGAGGAAGGCACTGGAGGCGGGCTTCTACTGGCCCACACTCTTTAAAAATATGAAATGCCCCAAAATCTCATTTTAGAATGCAAAATTTTTGACCTTTCAGGCATCAGTTTTGTTGGTCCTCTCCCTCCCTCTTTTATGAACATATATATTCTTGTTGCGGTCGACAACGCGTCAATGTGGGTGGAAGCAGATTCGAGAGTCATCGTTAACTTCTTAAAATATTATTCCCTCATTTTGGTACCCACTTCTACAATAGCCAATTCGCTAAAATTTTCGCAAAATATGGCATCACGCCTAAACTATCTACTGCTTATCACCCACAAATGAGCGGCCAAGTAGAAGTTGTGAACCACGAGTTGAAGCAGATTTAAAAAAAATAGATTCTGTTAATAGAAAGGATTGGGCACTTAATCTCGATAATGCGCTGTGGGCCTATCGAACGACATACAAGACCGCCATCAGTTGGACACTGTAACGAGTTGTTCATGGCAAGGCTTGCCACCTTCTGGTCGAGTTAGAGCACCGCGCATTCTGGGCTTTTAAGTTCTTAAACCTTGATTCTACCTAAGCAGCAGAGCACTATATGTTTCAACGTAACGAACTAGACGAGTGATGCGCGAACGCCTACGAGAGAAATATGTTTTTTAAGGAGCAAACAAAGTTCTTCCATGATAGAAATATAAAAATTCCTAAAACTTTTTCGTCGGGCGATCTCGTCCTCCTTTATAACTCTCGTCTTCGCCTTTTTCCAGGAATATTGAAATCTCAACGGTCCAGCCCCTTTATCGTAAAAGCGGTTTGGTCATATGGGATAGTTCTCATTTCCCACCCGGAAAAGGCTCCTTAAAGTAAACGGGCACCGACTTAAGATGTATCTTCCAGGACAAATCTCAAATGAGAAGAGTGAATCATTTATCCTTCCACCTATAACTTGAATGCCAAATGAATCAAGCTACGCGACCTTAAACAAAGCGCTTTTGGGAAGCACCCCATAGTAGTCTTTATTTATTTCTGTTTGTTTTTTTCTTTTGCTTTAACAAATTTTGCAGGACTTTGTTACAGCCTCCCCGACTTTGCTAGTTGGGAAGTTTTCTTTCCCTTCCTTCCTCCTTAGCTTTTACTTTTGCACTTTTATCTTTTATTTGCATTTTTTCTACCTTTCTTCATACTTAGTTTTAAACATTGGGGACAATATTTAACTTTTACTAGGGGGGGGGGGGGGGTCTTTCTTGAATTTAGAAAAATCAAAATTTAGAAAACTAGAAAATTATAAAACCCCCAAAATCCCAAAAAATTTTTTTCTATTATTTGTATATATAGTTTATTTTGAAAAATAAAAATAAATAAACAAGAGATATATAAAAAAAATTTTGAAAAAATACCTTGTTATGTTAATTCTTGCCAATCTTTAGTACCCCATAACTTTGCATTTTGTTGTGTTTAATCTTATGTCTACTTGTTTAGTTAGAATGAATTAGATTAATTTTTCATTTTAACTATGTTTAGCGAGTATTATGTTGACTCGTGCAATGTTCCTAATTAGGGTAGTATGTTATTTTTCAAAAATCTCTTGAATATTTTGAACATTTTCATTGTCATTCCTTTTATATTTTCCACTTTTGTAAGACTTATCATCCTTATTTTCATTATTAAAAATCCTTTTAAATGTTGATTAGGGTTAAGTGTAGTAAATGCAATACGGTCTAGACGCTTGTTATCGTTATTTTCATGAAGAGCAAATTTTCTTTATTTTCTATTTTAAAAACTTACCTCTTTGGAATTTTTCAAAACTTTACTTTTAGTAGACTTAGAAGCATGAAAATAATTAAGGCATTCTTTTTTATTTAGTTTGAGCCTTTGAATACTACACCTAAAATATTTATCGTTGCTGGCCACATTGTGCCTTTTCACATTCCTTTTTGTAGCCCTACTTATCTTTCACCAAAATCAAATAGCATACCCATGTTGCACACTTAAATTATTTTTGAGCTTTGATTTTTTTATAGTGTGTCTCATTTTTTTGAAAATTGAGGAGAACTATTATTATCTTGTTGCTACAAAATAAGGATGCCACTTTGTAAGTGAGAAAAATGATGAAAAAAAGAAAGAGAAAAAACATATTTGGAAACAGAAATGAGGAAAAGTAGAAAATATTTGGGAAATGAAAATTTACTTTCTAGAAACCAAAAATTTCTTTTTGCAAAGCTCGCCCTCTTGTTTAAGTGTGAAAAATAAAACTCTTCTTTTTTATCTGTTGAATACCGCACCCTTAAATCTAAGCCAAACTTTACACCTAATTAAACTCCTATTAATTCATGCTTTCTAAGATTACTTTTAATATAGTAGCGAGAAAGAAGAATGGGTAAGTTTTAGGTAGGAATATTGAATTTTAGCTTAAATGTATATGATTATAAAATGTCTCTTAGACTTTAGTAGCGACCCAATGCATTTTTCATTAGTCACTTTATTAAGTTTTTAATTATGTTTGAAATCTGGGATGATTTGCTTCTATGATTAGTGAAAACTATAAAATCATGTGCTAAGATTAAGTAATAAATTTCAATTTCTTTTCAAAAATTTCTCTACTTCTAATTTCCCATCGTACTCATGTTTAGCATGCTTAAACAGTTCGTTTAATCCTTCTTATTCTCGCAAACTTGTTTTTCTTTGCTTGAGAACAAGCAAGAAAATAAGTATGGGGGAATTTGATAAAGCTAATTTAGCTTAAATAGTTAGGGTAAAAATATGTATTTTCTTACTTAAATTTATGTACATTGTGAATTTAGAGCCTATAATTAGTTTCTTTTTGAAAATATTGTTCTAACATAATCATATTTTATGTTTTGCAGAATTTCAGTTGTTTTGGCAATTTTTCCAAGTGCACGCCCCAAGTCACGGGCGTGACCTAGGGCGTGTAACCTGATCCCGACACAAATGTGATCCTGAGCCTGAAACCAAAGAAAAATCAAATTACATGCCAAACGTCACATGCGTGACTTTGGTCATGCTCGTGTCCGAGGGCATGTTCATCAAGTTCCAAGCTTTGAATATTGCAGCAAACTTGCGCTGAATTGCGGCCCACCGTACTCGACATGCCCCCATTCACGGGCATGTTCACCCAGTCATGGGCGTGACCAGGGTGGGCGTGTTCACCCAATCCCGAGCGTTGGCTGCTGCAGTACAATGTTCTCCAAATTTCGGCTCATCGTACTCGACATGCCCCAAGTAACGGGCGTTATCGCGGGCGTGTTCACCAAGTCCTTAGCCCATCACAATCCTGCCAGATTTTCTCCATCCAAAAGTTAACTAAATATTACACTCCCTAAGTCACGGGTGTGTACTTTGCAAAATTTTTCTATAAATTCCAGCAGTTCCCATGAGTTCGGGGTTCAAAAATTTGGTGTGACGAGGGGCTGCTAGTTGTTGTTCTTGATATTTTTAAGTTTTTCCCATATGTTCTCATTTTCTCTCTCTTCTTTTCAAGTAATTTTCTCTTAGTTTTATTATGCACCATCTATTAGTGAACTTGTAATCTCCTTTTACCATTGTTGTAATATCTTTTTGCACTTGTAATCAACTTTTATTATTAATAGAATTCTATTTGTTTTTTCTTAATTTCTCTTCCCTTCTAATTTTCGTGCAAGTTTATTTCATATCTTCCTCTTACCCTTCAACCATGATTAACTAAACTCTCATTAGTACTCGGTCGAGATGATCCGAAGATGAGATAATCAAGTTATGATCCTTAAGCTCTCCTTTTATCTTTAAGTAAGCACTGTCGATTTACCCTTGATTTTCAAAGTAGTAAGGACATATTTTTTATATGTGCTTTTCACTTAGGTTTTGATACTTAGTTAGTCAAGAGTGTTGAAACCAATAAGTTGGTCTCTGTGGAGTTCGGGACCTCAACAAGTTGGGGGTGACCTCACACTTACTTCTCCCAAGGGAGAGATCTAGGCTAAGAGGTTAAGGAACTTGGAATAAGACCAAGGGCTTAGCGAGGAGGTCCCACCACACACCTAGAAGATCATAGAGCGCTTCTCCTCCCAAGCCAATGATAAGCTTGTGCACCTTTGGAGGCTCTCTCCACCCACCAAAGAAACATGGGGAGAGAGTGGCCAAAAGAGAAGTGCCTCCAAATGGTGCCCCTTGGTCCTATTTTATAGATTTCTGGACTTGGTCTGCCAATAACCATATTTTGCCCTGTGAGATTACAAAAATACCCCCAAATTCGCCATGCTAACAGCTAAATCCCACTATTCCGAGGCGCTTAAAGCAGACCCCTCCCCCTCTTGGTGATGGGCGAGAGGGGGCAGGCTGTCTCACTTACTGGAGCTGGGGCGAGAGGGGGCAGGCCACCCTCTCCTCTCGCCCCCCTTGCTGGGACGGGGGCAAGAGGGGGGCAGGCCGCCCCTCCTCCTCTCACCCCCCTTGCTGGGGCGGGGGCGAGAGGTGGGCAGGTTGCCCCTTCTCCTCTTTCCCCCCTTGCTGGGGCAAGAGGGGAGGGGGGCAGGTCTCCCCTCCTCCTCTCGCCCCCTTGCTGGGGCGGGGAGAGAGGGGGCAGGCCGCCCCTCCTCCTCTCACCCCCATACTGGGGTGGGGGTGAGATGGGGGCAGGCCGACCCTCCTCCTATCGCCCCCCTTACTGGGGAGGGGGCGAAAGGGGGCAGGCCGTCCTCCTCCTCTTGCCCCCCTTGCTGGGGAGGGAGTGAGATGGGGGCTAGCCGCCCCTCCTCCTCTCCCCCACCGTTGCTGGGGCGGGGGTAAGAGGAGGGCTGGCCACCCCTCCTCCTCTCGCCCCCCTGCTGGTTGGGCGAGCGAGAGGCTCCCACCTCCACCGCTCGCCTACTACACGAGCTGGGCGAGCGGGAGGCCTCCGCCTCCACCGCTCGCCTCCTACATGAGCTGGGCGAGCGGGAGGCCTCTGCCTCTACCGCTCGCCCCCCTCTCTTCCTGGCCTAGACCTTGCTGGAAAACAATGTCTTTAAAGACCCCTTGGGTCTCGGGGGTCCAATCGGCGAATACAGGGTTGTACACAATCCCCGCTCTTTTCGAGCGGGGTACACGCTCGGAAAGAAAAGTCCAACCCTGCCTATTCGGCGAGTGCCTTCCTGAGGGCCCTGCTAGCGGGCCACCTCGAGGGAAAAACACATAGCCTCCCCAAGAGGCCTTCCGACCTCGCCGGCTAGCGAGAGCCCGGCTAGCGAGAGCCCGACTAGCGGAGCCACCTCGGGGGAAAAACACTTAGCCTCCCCGAGAAGCCTTCTGACCTCGCCGGCTAGCGGAGCCACCTCAGGGGAAAAACACTTAGCCTCCCGAGAGGCCGTTCGACCTCGCCGGCTAGTGAGAGCCCGAATAGCTGAGCCTCATCGGGGGGAAAAAATCTTAGCCTCCCCGAGAGGCATTCCGACCTCGCCAGCTAACGAGAGCCCAGCTAGCAGAGCCACCTCAGGGAAAAAAACTTAGAGAACTTCCGGCCACTGAGCGGTTCCCGGCCCTGCCTGTTTGGTGAGAGCTTGGTCGGCGGGCTAGCAACGGGGCTAAGTACATTGAGAACTTTCGTCCACCGAGCATTTCCCGGCCCTGCCAGCTTGATGGGAGAATGATCAGCGGGCCAACATCGGGGCTAAGTACATTGAGAACTTCTGGCCACCGAGCGGTTCCCAGCCCTGCCAGCTTGGTGGGAGGCTGGTCAGCGGGCCAGCATCGGGTCTAAGTACCTTGAGAACTTCCGGCCACCGAGTGGTTACCGGCCCTACCAGCTAGGTGGGAGCCTCGTCAGCGGGCCAGCATCGGGGCTAAGTACCTTGAGAACTTTAGGGCCACCGAGCGGTTCCTGGCCGTGCCAGCATGGTGAGAGCCTAGTCAGCGGTCCAGCATCAGGGCTAAGTACCTTGAGTACTTTCGGCCACCGAGCGGTTCGCGGCCCTGCCAGCTTGATGGGAGCCTGGTCAGCGGGCCAGCATCGGGGCTATGTACCTTGAGAACATCCGGCCACCTAGCGGTTCCTAGCCCTGCCAGCTTGGTGGGAGCCTGGTCAGCGGGCCACCATCGGGGCTAAGTACCTTGAGAACTTCCGGCCACCAAGCAGTTCCCGGCCCTGCCAGCTAGGTGGGAGCCTGGTTAGCGGGCCAGCATCGTGTCTAAGTACATTGAGAACTTTCGGCCACCGAGTGGTTCCCGGCCCTGCCAGCTTGGTGGGAGCCTGGTCAGCGGGACAGCATCGGGGCTAAGTATCTTGAGAACTTCTGGCCACCAAGCGGTTCCCGGCCCTGCCAGCTTGGTGGGAGCCTGGTCAGCGGGATAGCTGTTGGACATGTGTGTCACATCCCTTTGTTTGAAAATAACAAATCACATATTGTATTTAATATTGCTTGTAGTGTGTTTATAGTGTGCATGAACTATAGGTGCAATACTCCACAGGTCGAAAGCAGCTTGGAACAAAATTTTGAAAGGAGCAGCGCTACCGCCAGCGCTATCGCTAATGCCAGCGCTATCGGTAGCGCTACTGCTACCGCCAGCACTACCGCCAGCGCTATCACTACCGCCAGGCGCTATCTCGAGTTCGTGCACAACGACGGTTACGCAACCACTACCGCCAGTGCTATCTCCCGCTACTGCCAACGCTATCGCTACCGCCAGGCGCTATCTCCAGTTCGTGCACAGCGCCACACCGCCGACGGTTTCGCAACCGATCCACATGAACGCTACCGCAGGCGCTAGCCACTACCGCCGACGCTAGCTCCAAGTTCTATAAATTGGATCTTTGCTTCTCGTTTTGGCTAGAGATCCCAGAGAGGTTGCTTGTGCCACAATTACAGTGCTGTTATGCTGCCGAAGATGGATCTCCCACAAAAAGCTTAAGGAGAATTCTGGAGGAGGACTACGTCACGCTACATCCGAAGGACGATCTCTTCTACCTCACTTATGCTACAGCGATCCTTCATCCTCGACTCCAGAGATCTCATATAGGGAGTTTTATTATTGTTTTTCATTATTTCCATTCCATACTTTTGTAACCGTTTAGAGAATTCGCCTTGTGTTGTCGACTAGGTCTGGGTAGGACTTAGGGGGAAATTCACCTTGTGTTGGCGACTAGTTCTAGGTGATTAGATCTAGGGGGGCTTGAGGACATATCCGGGGAAGGACTGGCTAGAGCGGCTTGAGGCCTTATCCGGTGAAGGATAGGCTAAAGCCAACCGGTTTGTGGGGATACAAGTCGGTATAGAAAAGGAAAAGAAATTTACTTTTGTACGCCTCCGATTTCTAGCGATATTGAAATCAAATTTTGTAAACACTTTGTTTTATATAAATACAATCATGTCTTTATTTGTGTTTACTTGATTTCTCTCCTTTGGCATTATCTTTAATATATTGGTTACAAAGTTTTTCAATTCAAATTACTTTAACTAAATTGTTTATTTCAATCTCTTAATCATAAAGCAATTTAGTACTTATTTCTAAAGATGAAAATTATGATATTCTCACAAATTAGCTAAATTGTTATTTTGCCTTTCTCATATTATAAAACAATTTAGTAATTTCCATAAAATTATAAAAAGATTTATTATTCCCTTATTCACCCCCCCTCTAAGGGCGCCGTAAGATCCAACAATAGCATCGGGGCTAAGTACCTTGAGAACTTCCGGCCACCGAGCGGTTCTCGGCCCTGCCAGCTTGGTGGGAGCCTGGTCAGGGGGCCAGCATCGGGGCTAAGTTCTTTGAAAAATTTTCATTACATTAGTCATCACAATACATGCGAGAAAAACTAAGTCTGGAAATGAAACATTGCGATACATGGACTTAATGGCAGAAAAACAACTAAGTAGGGAGACCAAAACTTGGTCTCCTACTCCCAGGCCTGGTATTCCTCGACCTCTTTCGGCTGTTGTTTTTTCTGCCTCGGACCCCTTGCCTCCCTCATTTCCAAAAACATAGGGCAGGCGGACTTCGTGTGACCTTCCTCCTCGTGGAGATCATAGTAGGGTAACTCAACCGTAGCCCATCTTCTTCCTCCTCTTTCTGCTTTCCTGGCTCTCCTCCTTCTTCCTCCCCCAACTACCATGGTATGCTGAGGTGGTGGATAGGGTGCCATCGGTTCCTGCCTCCACCCTGGGGGGTCGGGCCTCTCTCCATGGAAGTTTTCCTCTTCTTGGTCGAACTTCCTCCTGGGAGCCTCTATCTTCCCCCCTTGTTGCCTTGCCTCCGGCTCACTTAGCTTGGCCAACCTTCTCGTGAACTCCGAGTTGGCCTCCTCCCCCTCAATTTCTTCTGCCGCCCTTTCCATCAACTCTTCAAAGGATAGGGGAGCCTTCTACTTTAAGCTCATCCTGAAGAACCCCTCCCGCAGCCCCACTATGAAGGCGAGCTGGAGGGTGAACCCTGGCACCTCCTGGACTTGCAAAACCTCTTCATTGAACCTGTCCATGTAGTGAGCCAGTGACTCCCTTGGCTCTTGCTTAATCTTGAAGAGTGCTTCTGCATCCTTATTTCTCTTCCTCGACGTCGAGAAGAGCAATTGAAAACCTCGACGCAGATCCCCGAAGGCCCAAATAGATCCCATAGGGAGTTGGTGGAACCAATCCCTTGCCTTCTCCTTCAGGGTGGTGGCGAAGAGTCGACACTAGAAGGCATCTGACATCAGATAGATCGAGACCATGTCCTCAAACCACAGCAAGTGCAGGACTGGGTCATCCTTGCCGGAGTAGTAAGACATCTCTGGCCCAATGAACCCCTCTGGAACCGGGACTGAGAGGATCAACTCACAAAGGGGACATCCCTTGCTCGCCCTACTTTGGGGCTGGGCGAGTGGGGGTTTGCCGCCTCCCCACTCGCCCCCTTAGGGCTGGGAGAGTGGGGGTATGGCACCTCCCCACTCGCCCCCTTGGTGCTGGGCGAGTGGGGGTATGGCACCTCCCCACACGCCCCTTGGGGCTTGGCGAGTGGGGGCATGGAACCTCCCCACTCGCCCCCTCCTTGGGGACAGGGAGAGTGGGGGCCGAATGCCTCCCCACTCCCCCCCACTGGTACCTCCTTCCTGGGCTGCTGGTCTAGAGTGCTCTCGCTCACTAACTGGGGCAGGACCTCCGGACCACCTCCTCTCCTGCCTTCGCATATCGGGGCGAAGGCTACCTGCAAGGTCTGCAAGACCTCCCGCTTGAAATTTTCAAACATCTCCAGTGTCACTCCAGCCACCAGGGGCTGCGAGTGGCCTGGGTCGGATCCTCCTCCACCTCCATCCATGGAGCTCAGCTTGAGATTTTCTTGTGTTGGTCACTCTCCACGCTCACTGCACCATAATGTTGAAACCAATAAGTTGGTCTCTGTGGAGTTCGGGCCCTCAACAAGTTGGGGGGGGGGGGGGACCTCACATTTACTTCTCCCAAGGGAGAGCTCTAGCCTAAGAGACTAAGGAACGAGGAATGAGACCAAGGGCTTAGCGAGGAGGTCCCACCACACACCCGGAAGATGTAGAGCGCTTCCCCTCCCAAGCCAATGCGAAACTTGGGCACCTTTGGAGGCACTCTCCACCCACCAAATAAACATGGGGAGAGAGTGTCCAAAAGAGAAGTGCCTCCAAATGGTGCCCCCTGGGTCCTATTTATAGATTTCTGGACTTGGTCTACCAATAGCCACATTCTGACCTGTGAGATTGCGAAAATGCCCCCGAATTTGGCCTGCCAACAGTCAAATCCCGCTATTCTGAGGCACTAAATGTAGACCCCCCCCCCTCTTGTGGCTGGGTGAGAGGGGGCGGGCTGTCTCCCTTACTGGAGCTGGGGCGAGAGGGGGCAGGACTCCCTCTCCTCTTGCCCCCCTTGCTGGGACGGGGGCGAGAGGGGGTAGGCCACCCCTCCTCCTCTCGCCCCCCTTGTTGGGGCAGGGGCGAGAAGGGGGCAGGCCGCCCCTCCTCCTCTCTCCCCCATTGCTGGGGAAGGGGGGAGAGGGGGGCAGGCCGCACCTCCTCCTCTCACCAACCTTATTGGGGTGGGGGTGAGAGGGTGGCAGGCCGCCACTCCTCCTATCGCCCCCTTACTAGGGCGGGGGCGAGAGGGGGGCAGGTCGCCCCTCCTCCTCCCGCCCCGCTCACTGGGGCGGGGGCGAGAGGGGTGCAGGCTGCCCCTCCTCCTCTCGCCCCCTTGATGGGGCGGGAGTGAGATGGGGGCTGACCACTCCTCCTCTCCCCCCCCCCCCCTTGCTGGGACGGGGGCGAGAGGAGGGCTGGCCGCCCCTCCTCCTCTCACCCCCCTGCTGGTTGGGCGAGCGGGAGGCTCCCGCCTCCACCGCTTGCCTCCTATATGAGCTGGGCGAGTGGGAGGCCTCCGCCTCCACTGCTCGCCTCCTACTCGAGCTGGGCGAGCAGGAGGCCCCCGCCTCCACCGCTCTCCCCCCTCTCTTCTTGGCCTGGACCATGCTGGAAAACAATGTCTTAAAAGACCCCTTGGGTCTCTGGGGCCAACTCGGTGAATACAAGGTTGTACAAAGAGGCTCAAGTATGAATCGATCAGTCAAGGGTAAAGAGAGTTGCACGCACCACTTGAGAGAGGATGGCATAAATATCCCGGATTGGAGTCAACTCCAATAGTGGGGTTCTTTGCATTAAGCGAGCCTTAGGTATTCGATTATAGAACAAGAGTTTGGTCACTTTTTCCTAAGCTTAGTTGGGCACTTCATCTAGAGAGGCGTGTTTAGGCTTCAGGAACCTCCACAGTCAAACTAATTTATTTAAAGAGAATTAGAGTTTTCTTTATTTACTTTTTGATTAGTCTCAAGCTGAGGTGATTCAAGATCGAGTACTAATCTCTTAATCATTATCTAAACCCTTCCCTAATTTTGCAATTTATTTCCTTTTTATTTAAGTAAAACAACTCACAAAAATTGGTTGATAAGATAATAGTCTTCTCCTCGAAGTAGAAGTAATCGACACGCCCCGGGAAATACAACCTTGATATTTCTTTTAAGTATCCTATTTTATAGATGATAAGGTACACTTGCCTTCATCAAATATAGAATTGGAAAACATCATCAACAACTGTTTCATATATCATTCGCTCTATTAAAATCTTATCATCTTTCTTAATGTGATCCTGATGAGTCCTGATCATATATACATTTATGGACTCATCCGGGCCGTTATTTTGTCAATATCACGCACTTTAGCCTTATTATAGTCTATATTTGATAACCCATGCTAGGTGCACATTTAGGCCCACTTTGGTGTGTTTTCGTGTGTATTATCTTTAGTAGTATTCATATGTTGTTAAGTGCCACTTTCAGTGGCTAGATCTGTGTTTGTGCTGGAATAGGAGGCGTGCAAGTGTTTCCGGTGCAATTCTGCACAGGAACACTGCGCACGATCACTTGTTCTAGTGCGCACGACCACCGATCGTGCGCCACTAATCGTGCGCACTTAACCCTTTTTCACGAGTTCTGTCTGGTGCAGTGCGCACGACCATCGACTCCAGTGCGCACGACCATCGGTCGTGCGCCACTGCTCGTGCGCATTGACCATTAAATTTCTGAGTTGTGTTTGCTGTAGTGCGCACGACCATCAACTCCAGTGCGCACAACCACCGGTCGTGCGCCACTGGTCGTGCGAACATTGTATTTTATAATTTCGTCTCTTGCAGGTTCTGTCCAGGCAGTGCGCACGATCGCAGAATTCCAGTGCGCACGACCACTGGTCGTGTGCCAATGATCATGCGCAGTATTCAATCCAGCGCCTATTTAAACGCCTGTTGCGATTTTAGGGCGAATCGATCATTCCGGGAGCGAGGTTCCTGTTCCGTACGCCGCCGACCACCGCCCTGGAACGCCCCTACTTCATCTTCCGCGCAAGGGGAAGCCTCCTCCATCCATTCCAAGCCTTCCTCCATCGTCCGTGAGTGTTCTCCATCGTCCGCAAGCCTCCAAGCAACCATTTTCGCTCTCCGCCCGGTGAGAAGAAGAAGAGACCTTGAGTCGAAGACGACGGAGTACGTAGGGAGATTGTGACAGCTCTCTACGCCGGAAGCATTGTCCGTCCGAGTCCGGAGGTAGCCGGACAACCTACCATTCCGGCCGTGAACGGCCGCTAATCTTCACCGCCGGTTATTTCTTTCTTCTTTCCCTTCATTGCACTCTTTGAACCATTTACCAGATGAATATTGTGATATTTACTTTGATGAAAATGAATATTTCTTTGTTTTTCTCCATGGTTTGCTCATGATTCATTCCGTTCTCACTCACTCACTCGCACACGCACGCAAGGTGTTTGCTCCGTGTTAGCAAGAGCTAACGACGGTTGTGAAGAGGTGTTTGCGACCCTCACCCTTTCGCACTTGAGTTCACTTCATCCGCCTCACGAAGCACGGCATCGCAGCCGTTGCATCCACCTCACTTTGCGAAGCGGTGTTCTCGACCCGCATCTCTGTTGTTGTTGTTAAAATTAGGAAAACCAACCAAAAACCCCTCTTTGTGTTTGTGAAACGCTTGTGTAACAATAATCACTACGCGGTTCGTTCACCCATCCTGCATTCCTCAAGAGACCGACATCCGGGGAATTTATTCTCCACAATTATTACTTGACAGCGACCGGTGCACTTGCCGACGCGCATCAAGTTTTTGGCACCGTTGCCGGGGAATGCAGACGTGTATCGTCTTGTGTAGTGATTTTCGTTATACGAGCTGTTGTCTTTGAACTTCCTTGTTTTCTTCTGTTTCTGACAGTGTATGCAGAGACAGACCGCCGGTGAACTCGCACCTTTTGACCCAGAAATCGAACGGACTGCTCGCGCGCGAAGGCGCGCTGCAACCGTACAAGCGGCCATGGGTGATCAAGTAAACCCGAACGATGATGATGCGAGAGTGCCCAACGAGGGGCAACATCTACCTGGCGACGAGCAGGAGGCGGCGAGGCCTCGACCCCGCACGATGAGAGACTACACCACCCCCACTGCTGGGAGTGTGTACCCGGGGTTTGGGCCCAACATCATGAATAATCAGTTTGAGATCAAGCCAGCGATCTTAAACATTATCCGCAACAATGCTCAGTTTTCAGGGCTGGCTAGCGAAGACCCGCATCTGCATCTGGCAGAATTTTTTGATATCTGCGGAACCTTCCGCTATGCCGGGATTGCTGATGACACAGTCAAGCTGAGACTGTTCCCCTTCTCTCTCCGGGACAAGACAAAAGTGTGGCTTCACTCCATTCCGCCCGGGACTGCTGCAACTTGGGATGCCCTTGCATCCAAGTTCCTCGCTAAATTCCATCCTGTGGACAAGATCGTGAGCTTGCAGCGGGAGATCGCCACATTTCGTCAACTGGACCAAGAGACCCTTGCTGAAGCATGGGAGCGCCTTAACGAGCTCCTTCGCCGTTGTCCTGGCCACGAGCTCCAGCCATGGAATGTGGTCGAGTTATTCTACTTTGCAATCGAGCCCCACTACAGGGCAATGATCGATGCCGCAGCGGGTGGTACCCTGATGAACCACACTCCGGACGAAGCCCTTCGGATTTTGCGTGACACTGCCTCCCACAGTACGTTCTGGACTGCAGGGAGAAATGCCCCGAGAAGCGGCCGAGGTCTTTTCATGGTCGACTCACTCCCCACTCCATCTGCGCCTGCTGCTATCATTACTTGTGAAGGATGTGGAGGCGGAGGCCATCATGCTTATGAATGTTCGGGGAACCACATGGCAGGTGATTTCGCACACTTGACCTTAAATGAATCTGTGAACTATGTAGGAAATCAACCCAAGGGGGCACCTTACAATAACGCCTATAATCCGGGAGCGAGAAGTCATCCAAACTTCTCTTGGAATCCCAACACGCCCGGCCAACGATGGTCACCGGGGCAGCATCAAAATGATGCTTACGCCTCCGGGAGCCAACCGAGGCCGCCGCACCCGGATTATAACCAAGCACCCCCCACCCAAAAGAAAAGTAATTTAGAAGAGATGATGGAGAAATTCCTGCTTGCAGCTAATTCAAACATGGTAAATCAAACCGCATCTATGCGAAACTTGGAGACGCAATTGGGCCAATTGGCTCAAGCGCTAACCGAGCGTTCGCAGGGAACCCTTCCCAGCAGCACGGAAAAGAACCCTATTGATCAAGGGAAAAGTCTGGGAGATGCGGTAGATGCCAAACCGAGTGAGCTGGTAATCTCGTGCTCCATCAATAAGGTTGAAACCAAAGCTTTATGCGATTCTGGTTCCTCCCGCAACGTTATTGCACTGCAAGATGTTGCGAAGTTACAGCTGGAGATGAACACGGAGGAAAGGAAATCGCTGATTCTCGCTAATGGCACGATTATCCAATCTGAGGGGGAAGTAAAGAATGTGGAGGTAACGGTTGAGGGGACAGCTGTAGTAGCTGATTTTCAGGTTCTGGGCCCGCGAGAAAACCAGTCCATTCCTATCTTGGGGGTGCCGTTCTTGAAAGAGAGCGGTGCTACCCTTGATTTTGCTACGGGGTGCATTTCCCTAACCAATGTGGTGCAGCAACCTACTTGCCCTGAAGCCACAACTGAAATATTCACTCCGCCCCCTCTCGTTATTTCTGATGAATTTCTAAGCGGTGCAGGAAAGATACATGTTCAAGAAACAGGTGAAGGAGGAATGGAAGAGTTCCAATCGGATGAGGAAGAAGAGGTCGACTTCCGGAAAGAGTTCGACTCCGAGATGGAGGAAGACGACAGTTCGAGAAACGTTGACTTGAATATAGTTAGGGATGATATTTATTTATCTCCGTGTGATGAATCATGTAATAAACTATGTAAGCGCTCCATCTCGTGGGCCGATCCGGTAGTCACCACGATGCCGGAAGTGACGCCACCTGATTCTAAGGCAGAAAAATCTGAGAACTCTCAGCGGTGGCAGTCTCCAACTGTCACCAAACTTAAAAAGGAAAAACTTCTGCGTGACGCTCGTGCTGCTACTCTCCGTGGCAAGGTGGCGGAGGTTAGGGGAGCATTGGGTAATACCAGTGCTGGCCCTAAAGCCTTCACCTCCCGCCTACGTGCTACGGGAGAAGCGCACCATAAGAGCGCTTTTAGTTGATGTGTGTTTTATTTGCTGTGATGAACTATTTTTGAGTATTTCTTTTTAATTCCTGCACTCTTTATAAACACTGTTAATACAGGTATTTGGTCCAGCTTAAGGACGTTAAATGAAAGCGCTACTGGGAGACAACCCAGATTTCCGTTTTCGTATTTCTTTTTTTAGTTCAGCTTTTATATTTGCTTTTGTTGCCTTGAGTTTGTGCTTGCAGGTTTCGTGTTCGATGGCGGATGCTGCGGACTATTCTTGATCGTAAACGCCAATCGTCTGGTATGCTCATTTCTGAGCATTGGGTAACACTTCCTCCCCTCTTTCAGCTTCAAATTTCTAGATATCGTGTTTAGCTTAAGTCTGGGGGAGCGGTTGTTATTATCCACTGTGCACGAGCTGCATTGCATACTAGAAGGTTGCTTTTTATTTTTCATTATCATTATCATTGTTGCATTCCTTACACACCACTTCACCCACTTGAGTGCGTGCTTGTCTTTTTGTGTTGTTCCGTTTAAAATTAGTTTGGTTGGAATGTGAAATAGTTTGTTAACATAGGAATTATTATTTGGAGCACGATGTCGACTCATGTAGTGTACTAGTCACGTCGCATGTTATGGTAGAATTTGAGTAGAACTAGATTTTCTTTATGCATCTAATTTATATTTAGTATTTCTGCGTAAATTTAGATTTAGTATACTCAAATGCTGAATTTGTATGAAATTGACGATAACCCGGTATTGTGTGTGCACGATTGCTAGTCGTGTGTTGCTCGAGTCGGGAGGAAGGTTTATCTTTCTCGTGGGCTAAGAACTTGCCCCAAGCGACTCTCGAAGCATTGGTGAGAGCGACTCGTCGAGTTAAAAATGACGTAGGCCACCATTTGGCTAGTTTGAGCTTTGTTGTTCCATGTCCATTTCATTCACCTCTGCGAGCCAAATTTGTGCCTACCAATCCTTTGTTCAGCTCCTCTTCATCCACCAAAGCCTGAAGCCTATCCTACACCCGCAACCAAATTGTTTTTAACTGCGCTCATAAGTCTCAATATGCGTGTCGTGTGGAATCATTTTGTTATGAAGGGAAAATATTGTCTATCCGCTGACTTTGAACCAACCGGAGGATACATAAAAGAAGAAGAAAATATGTAAAAGAAAAAAAAAAGTAGTTTGAAAAAAAAAAAAATCCTCCCGAGCTAAAAACAGAAAATCTGTTGGAATTTGTGAAGTAGGCCGTGCGCACACCTGGTTTTCATGATAAGTCTGGGGGTGTGTCACACGAGCGTAGTTTGTGGTTTTGTGGGGTGCAGCGTTCCGATAGCTCACTTGGGTTGCGCAGCCATCGTGTTTAACTTTGAATATCATACCGTAACCTAAGCCCCGTTTTAATCCTATAAGTCCTACTGATTTGATTTGTGAGTTTGCTAGCGCCGTGGTGAGAGTGTGACCGGGCAAGCGTATGGTTCACGACGTTGATGGATTTCAGCGGAGTTATTCCTAAGCCCCGATCTTGTGCAACACCCGCCTCAGTGTCTCGTCGCTTTCATACCGGGCATGATCGCCAAATTCATCATAATTTACCAACTGAGTATAATTAAATCTCTACTTACGCTTCAATACTTACGTAAATTAGTTAGCATAGTTAGAATCTCTTTCTACTAGAATTTCTACTCGCATGCGTATGTTACTTCGCACCGTACTCCTTTGTGTAATTCTCTATGTTAATTATTCGTTTTCACATTCCACCGGATTCGTTTGCTCGGGACGCGCAAACAGTTAAGTCTGGGGGTGTGATGAGTCCTGATCATATATACATTTATGGACTCATCCGGGCCGTTATTTTGTCAATATCACGCACTTTAGCCTTATTATAGTCTATATTTGATAACCCATGCTAGGTGCACATTTAGGCCACTTTGGTGTGTTTTCGTGTGTATTATCTTTAGTAGTATTCATATGTTGTTAAGTGCCACTTTCAGTGGCTAGATCTGTGTTTGTGCTGGAATAGGAGGCGTGCAAGTGTTTCCGGTGCAATTCTGCACAGGAACACTGCGCACGATCACTTGTTCTAGTGCGCACGACCACCGGTCGTGCGCCACTAATCGTGCGCACTTAACCCTTTTTCACGAGTTTTGTCTGGTGCAGTGCGCACGACCATCGACTCCAGTGCGCACGACCATCGGTCGTGCGCCACTGCTCGTGCGCATTGACCATTAAATTTCTGAGTTCTGTTTGCTGTAGTGCGCACGACCATCAACTCCAGTGCGCACGACCACCGGTCGTGCGCCACTGGTCGTGCGAACATTGTATTTTATAATTTCGTCTCTTGCAGGTTCTGTCCAGGCAGTGCGCACGATCGCAGAATTCCAGTGCGCACGACCACTGGTCGTGCGCCAATGATCGTGCGCAGTATTCAATCCAGCGCCTATTTAAATGCCTGTTGCGATTTTAGGGCGAATCGATCATTCCGGGAGCGAGGTTCCTGTTCCATACGCCGCCGACCACCGCCCTGGAACGCCCCTACTTCATCTTCCGCGCAAGGGGAAGCCTCCTCCATCCATTCCAAGCCTTCCTCCATCGTCCGTGAGTGTTCTCCATCGTCCGCAAGCCTCCAAGCAACCATTTTCGCTCTCCGCCCGGTGAGAAGAAGAAGAGACCTTGAGTCAAAGACGACGGAGTATGTAGGGAGATTGTGACAGCTCTCTACGCCGGAAGCATTGTCCGTCCGAGTCCGGAGGTAGCCCGACAACCTACCATTCCGGCCGTGAACGGCCGCTAATCTTCACCGCCGGTTATTTCTTTCTTCTTTCCCTTCATTGCACTCTTTGAACCATTTACCAGATGAATATTGTGATATTTACTTTGATGAAAATGAATATTTCTTTGTTTTTCTCCATGGTTTGCTCATGATTCATTCCGTTCTCACTCACTCACTCGCACACGCACGCAAGGTGTTTGCTCCGTGTTAGCAAGAGCTAACGACGGTTGTGAAGAGGTGTTTGCGACCCTCACCCTTTCGCACTTGAGTTCACTTCATCCGCCTCACGAAGCACGGCATCGCAGCCGTTGCATCCACCTCACTTTGCGAAGCGGTGTTCTCGACCCGCATCTCTGTTGTTGTTGTTAAAATTAGGAAAACCAACCAAAAACCCCTCTTTGTGTTTGTGAAACGCTTGTGTAACAATAATCACTGCGCGGTTCGTTCACCCATCCTGCATTCCTCAAGAGACCGACATCCGGGGAATTTATTCTCCACAATTATTACTTGACAGCGACCGGTGCACTTGCCGACGCGCATCAGATCCCTCATAAAGTGATGACGCACATCTATGTGTTTAGACCTTGAATGATGAACGGGATTGTTGGTTAGATTGATTGCATATTTGTTGTCACATTTTAATTCAATATTATTTAGATGAACCCCAAAGCATTCTAATGTTTGACTCATCATAAGGGCTTGTGCACTACAACTTCCTAGTGCTACATATTCAACCTTGGTGGTGGAGAGGGCAACATAATTCTATTTCCTACTCGACCATTATATAAGTGGCAGTTCTAGGATGTGACATGTGCCACTTGTACTGTTTCAATCTCGTGAACACCTCGCATAATCAGAGTCATAATAACCATGCAATATAGAGGAATCATTATAAGGATACCATAAGCCTAGACTAGATGGTCCGATTAAATATCTATGGATTCATTTAACCGCATTTAAATGAGATTCTTTGGGATTATCTTAAAATCTAGCATATAAGCAAATGGCAAACATAATATCGGGTCTAGAAGCACTTAGATACAATAATAAACCTATCATTCCTCTATATAATGTTTGATCAATAGAAATTTCGTATTCGTCTTTTCCTAATTTTAAAGACACACTCATAGGACTAGAGGCTTGTTTTAAGTTTTCAAATTCAAATATTTTAAACATATCATGAACATATTTAGATTGACTAATAAATATTCCATCATTTCTTTGTTTGATTTGAAAACTAGAAAATATGTGACTTCTCCTACCAAGCTCATTTAAAAAAAAATTGCATTACTAATACAACTTCATTACACAATTCTTCATTAGTGGCTCCAAAAATTATATTTCCTACATAAATTTGTAATATGATCAAATCATTATTAACATGCTTATTGAGGAGTGTGTTATCAGCACATCCCATTATATAGTCGTTCTTTAATAAAAATGAGTTTAATCTTTCATACAAAGCACGTGGCGCTTATTTTAAACCATAAAGCGCTTTATCTAGTTTGAATATATGATTTGGAAATTTTTCATTTATGAAACCAGGGGGTTGTTCAACACGAACCTCTTCTTTAATAATCCCATTTAAAAAGCACTTTTAACATCCATTAGAAATAATTTAACTCTTTTGAGACTCACAAATGCAAGAAAAATTCTAAGGGAGTAATGGGTGCAAATGTTTCATCAAAATCTACCCCCTCGATTTGAGAAAACCCTTGTGCTACCAAGAGAGCTTTGTTCCTAGTAATCTTAGATTCACCATCTAATTTATTTTTGAAAATCCATTTTACCCCTACTACCTGGTGATGGTCTTTCTACAAGATTCCAAACCTTATTTCGTTCAGATTGTTCTAATTCTTCATTCATAGCTAAATACCAAATTCATCATTTAAAGTGGTTGAAACATTTTTTTGTTCAATTTCAGAAATAAAGCAATGGTTTGAAAAAGAATCATGTAGGGGAGAATGAGTCGTTACCCCTTTCAATGGCTCTCCAATGACAAGCTCCCTTAGATGATGTTTTGTGAACTTTACCATGTTAGGAGGCACATACTCCTCTTGCTTGTCCTCCTCTTCCTTTTTCTCCTCTTCTAGTGACTTGTCATCCTCATGCTCTAATGGGGAGAGAGGTTCCCCTTCATTTCCTGCAATAATATTCTCTACACAAGGAACAGGCTCATCAAATTTAACATGAATAGATTCTTCAACTACTTTTGGTCTTTTGTTATATGCTCTATAGGCTCTACTAGATGAAGAATACCCAAGATTAATTCCTTCATCACATTTTTCATTAAATTTTCCTAATGAATCCTTTGTGTTTAATAAAAAGCATTTGCAACCAAATACATGAAAATAGGATACATTAGGCTTCTTTTGAAAATACAATTCATAAGCGGTTAATTTTATGAAAGGTCGAAGCATGGCACGATTAATAACATATCATGATATGCTAACGACTTCAGCCCAAAATGATCTAGGCAACACAAATTTAGAAAGCATAGTGAAAGTTAAATCTTTGAAGGGTTCTATTTTTCCTCTCTACAACACTATTTTGTTGTGGGGTGCGTGGAGCGGAAAATTCATGCTTAATTCCTAGATCACTACAAAAGTGGAAAATTTTTTATTTTCAAATTCTCCTCCATGAAACAAGTGAATGCATTAAATTTTTAGATCAAGTTCATTTTGAATACGTTTACGTAATTTTGAGAATTCACAAAAAGCATCGGATTTTGAGTTAAGAAAGATTGTCCAATAATATCTAGAAAAATCATCAATTAAAACATAAGTATATTTTCAACCACGTAGACTTGTGGTTCTCACAGGACCAAAAAGATCAATATGAATTAATTGTAAGGGTCTAGTAGTAGAAATTTTATTTTTACTTTTAAAAGATGTTCTAGAAAATTACCCTTTTTGGCAAGGTGGGCAAAGTGAAGATTAATTTCCATTTAGCTTTGGCTTATTTTAATATGAGTTTAGTGCTAGTGTGACCAAGACGCTTATGTCATAATTCTAATTCATCATTTTTGAAATAAGATATTTGACAGATGATTGTGAAATATCATGAAAAGCACTCATGTAAACCCTATGAGTTCTTGATGCGGTGAGTGCAACTTGATTTGTTTTGGGATTTATAATTTTGCAAAGGTGTATAGAAGATTCAAATTGGACATTTTGACCTTTATCCCAAAATTGACTAATTGATAATAGATTGTGTTTCAAACCTTCAACATATAAAACATTTGAAACAGAAAAAGAGTCGTTACCCACTATACCAATGCCCATGATCCTTCCCTTGCCATTGTCACCAAAAGTTATCAATCCTCCTTTCTTCATCATGAGGCTAAGGAACTTTGCTTTATCGTCCGTCATGCTTGAAGCTTCCCGAGTCTAAGTACCACATGTCTTCCTTGTCCTTAGTCTGCCAGCACACTTACAAAGAGGATGGGAGTAAAGATCTAGATACCCAAGAGGTGTTGGAACATGCTTTCCACATCTCTTGGTTTGAGAATAACAAATACCATTGTATTTCATTATACTTGTCATGTGTTTATAGTGTGCAGGAACTTCTACTTTCAAGCCTCTATGTCTACGAGAATGAAAGACGAAGCATTCCCTACCAGGTCAAAGCTCTGGTGCTAGCGTGGTGCGCTAACGCTACTACTGGCGGTAACGTGTGCAGATTTGGAAACATTGTCGAAAAAGAAACATTTGTCGAGAAAGGAAGGTCGTCGAGTCTGAATATGACAACTCTAACCGCAGAGCGTTAAGCCTAACGCCCGGTGGTAACTTATGGTAGTCCTGTGATCACGATGCTGATTGTGGAGCAGAAAAGGAAGGAGATTTGATGGCTGGGATTGGTATATACTAATGCGGCGCATTAGCATTATCGCGGCGCGGTAGGAGTGGATACCAATTCTGGAGCCAGAAGGTTGCAAAAAATTGCTCGATTCACGTGCCAGAATGTTGCCTAAAGAGGCTACCCCTCGACGTTAGCACTATCGCTGGCGCTAGGATTCGAGCCTATTTAAAGAGCGGTCCACCTCTATTTTGATTTGCCGATTTGAGAAGATGTTGAAGCCGCAACTCCTGTATTCGTGAGAAGCCTCCCATTTGCAAACCAAGAGAACTCCATCAATGTTTGTGAACGCTAAGGACTTGAAGAAAGATCAATCACACTAACATCATCTTCAAGTCCATCCTTTGAGGGAGTTTCTTTGATGTTTTAGTTTTTATTATTTGTAACCTTTATATTTTTATTGGTAGAGAAATTCGCCGCGTGGTTGGTGACTAGGGCCTTGCGAGTACTAGGGAGAATTCACCTCGTGGGTGTGACGACTAGGTCTAAGGTTAGATCAAGGGGGAAGTTCGAGGCCTCATCTAGGGAGAGATAGGCTAGAGATAACCAGTCCTTGGGAGAAGGGTTAGTAAAGAAAACCAAAAAGGTTTTTACGCATTCGCCTCAATCTCAAACAGCATTGGGATAAGTTTTTGTAATTTTTTTCAAACAATAATATTATCTGAATTTCTCTAATATTGTCTTGCAAATTCTGATCGTTGAAATCCAAACAAAAAATGGGTTTCCTGTCACTAACGCCACGCGGTAATGCTACCGCAGGCGGTAGCAACAGAGTTCACATCTGTCATGCCAAATACAACCCTCTTTCATTGAAAGCCTACTGCAGTATTTAAACTGAGATATTTTTTATGAACACTATCAACCTATTTAAATAAAATCAATTAAGTTAAAAAGTTCTTAAAACCCTTATTCACCCCCTCCCCCATAACCCCCCCCCCCCCCCCCCCCCCCTCTAAGTGTTGGAACACGGTCTTCCGCATCTCCTAGGTTTGAGAATAACAAATCCTATGTGTATTTGATCTTGTGTGTTCAAGTGTGTAAGTTAGCATAGTCCACATGACTCAAGGAGTACTCATGATGTCTGCCCCCAAAATTGAGGCCAAAATTCGAAGAAGCTCACTAGCGCCGGCGGTAGCGATAGCGTTGATTAGCACGATTCCGGCATCATTTTTAGAATGAGCTAGCGCCCGACGTTAGCTACTAGCGCTGGCGGTAGCATGGTGCACAAGAGGCATGGAGCAATATGTTGCCACGGATTGAAGATCCTGCCGCGCAAAACGTTTCCTAATCCGGGCTGGCGCCGGCGGTAGCGTAAAGGCTATAAATTAGATCCTTTGGCTCTGAATTCTTCATCCTCCTCCAACCCCAAACTCCAGAGCTTCGTGCCACAGCATAGAGAGGAAGATTCAGAGCGATACTCCCACAATTCCATAAAGCCTTAAGGAGATCCGTGGAGAAGATCTCAACACGCGTCATCATCGTGATGAAAGGCCGCATCGACTACGATCATACTCTGCGGGCCTTCCTCCACTTCTCCAAGATATCCACATAGAGGGAGTTTTTATATTATTGTCTTTTCATTTCATATCTTTTCTGTAAACGGTAGTGAAATCACCTCGTGTTGGCGACTAGGTCTGGGGTAGGACTTAGGGCTGAAATTCGCCTCGTGTTGGCGACTAAATCTAGGCTAGGTCTAGGGGGTGCTCGAGGCCTTTCTGGGGATAGATTGGCTAGAGCGGCTTGAGGCCGTATCTGGGGAGAGATCGGCTAAAGCCATCCGGTTCGTGGGGATACGAGTCGGTATAGAAAACGAAAAAGAATTTTTATTAGTCGCCCCCGATTTCTAGCGTCATAGAAATCAAGTTTTGAAAAACATTATTTGATATTAATAAAGCATATCTCTTTATTATTGTTTTACTTGATGTCTCTTTATTAATCTTGCAATATTCCAAAGTTTTTATAAAGATAATCTAAAGTTTTTGAAAACCCTTATTCACCCCCCTCTAAGGGCGCCGACCGATCCAACAAGTGGTATCAAAGCGGTTTTATTCCAATCGTCTTAACAACCAGGAATAATGGCGTCTCATGATCTCGCTTCTACTAGTGGGGGAGATTTTTGTGAAGAGGAAAAATCACTTGCACCACCTTTATTTGAAGGAACAAATTATAAAGGATGGAAAATTTTAATGGAAAAATTTATTAAAACTTTAGATATCGAAGTATGGAATTTAGCAATAGCAAGACCCGCAAATGAATCAAATAAAAAAGAACTTCAATTAAATGCAAAAGCTAAACACTATTTATTTTGCGATCTATCAAATGAAATTTTCAAATTAATATATTGTTTTTCAAGTGCATATAAAGTATGGCATTTTCTTGAAGAAATTTATGATTCTACAGGTATGGAACAATCGCAAGAACCGGAGAATACGCAAGCATGCACAACTCTTCAAGAATGCCCTCCTCATGAAGGATCAATGGAGCACACATCTAATAGAAGAGAAGAAGAAGTATTGTGTTCGGAAGAGGAGTGCCAAAAAGATGTCAAGGAAACGATATGTTCAAATCGTGCCTCTCCCGAAAGCAATGTAAGGAAAACAAATTCCATCTTTTGTACTTCCATCTCTTCATTACAATTGCTTCAAACTACAAAGCGCAAAATTAAGAAATTAAAAAAATGCTAATAAACATTTGCGCTTAGAAAATAAAAATTTAAAGACAAAAATTAATGAAAAATCAAATTTATCTAGTTCTACACATTGCTCCTTAGTAGAAAACACCACAACTTGTGTAGAATATAATGAATTAAAAGAAAAGCACAAGAAACTTGAAAAGGATTTTATTTTAGTAAAAGAACAAAATGAAAAATTATGTTTAGAAAATTCATCTTTGATAAATGATTGTGCTAAGTGTAAAGAATATAAAATTGAAATTAAAGAGATGGATGAAACATTTGATGAATATAGAAACAACTATCAAGATCATATTGATTCAATTGTTTCCATTCTTAAAAACAGCACAATCACTTATAATATAGCTAGACATAATTTAATGATTAAAAATAATGAATTAAAAACAAAAATCAACTTGCTTAAGGAAATCTTAAAGAAAAACTCTCAAAACACACAATCTCAAAATAATGCAAAATCCAAAAGCAGGTTGAATATGATTTCTTATAAGTTGAACAAGCCAAGCAATAGAAATAACAAACCTCAAAAGATTGAAAATGAAATTCCAAAATACAAGCATTACTATCATTTACAACATCAACCTTCTCCCAACATAAAATTAAATGCTCACAAATTTCCTATGAACAACACTTTTAATAATCATTACAATCATAATCATCAATATAAAGATAATCTCAATGGAAATTTGATGAATAAGAATAACATTAAACCAAGGTTTGAATGGAGGCCTAAAATTAAAAATGAAACATTCACTTCACATGAAAGAACTCATTCATCTTTGTCTTCACAAAAATCATCACGATGCATTTGGGTACCCAAAGGAACCATCACTCATGGTCCTCTTTGGATACCTAAATCTCTTATCCATTAGGTATCATCAATTGCATGAAGTAGAATCCTTTCAAAATGAAATATACAAAGTTCTACTTCATGATATGCTTTCATGTCTTTTAATTTTTCTTATTTTTCTTATTTCTTTTGAACTATCATGTCATGGTCATCCTACACAATTTTGAAAATATGATCTTATCTCTTACAAGATTAATATGGTTTTATAAAACAAATTGATCAAAATTCAAAATCATATTTTGATGATCTATCTTTTATTATTATATTCATTGCTTCTAAATATCTTATATTATCCATATGAATCAAAACTCTAAATTTGCTATAAGATATTTCAAATTAAATCCGGTTACTAGATTTTTAGCCTTCACCAACAAGTGGATAAAATTCTGAATTTGCTATGAGATATTTATCTAAATTAAAAAGAAAAACACATAAGACATATTGAAAGATTAATTGTCATAAATATTGATTCCATATGCACCACCATGATCTATTGATATCTTTTGCTAAAACTTTCTAAAATCATAATTCATATCAAGAACCATCTATCACATTTTATATAATGACAATTGGTATTATAATTGCTTACTATGGTTGGTATATTATGTGTGTATTATTTCTAGTTTAGACCTTTGAATCATTTTGATATCAAATCAAATAGAATTGTCACTCCATTCTAGATCTCTAAGTTGAAACACAATCAAAACTTGGTATAACATTTATCTCAAATTTATCATTCTAACATTGCCACCTAAAGAATATTTGTGTCTATGTTAGGCTTTATTTGTTTACCAAGATATACAGGTTGGGTATTCTCATCTAGGGCTTATCCATAGTATGATTGTGCATGAACATTATTGTTAATCTCTAAAATCATGCATATTTGATTTGTTCAAACATGATATCTTGGGTTTTCATTTCCTATTTTTTTAAGTTATAAGCACAAGTCTTTAGAAAAGTCAAAATGAAAACATAAGTAAATATATCTCATGCAATGATTATTTTGTCAAGTATATAAGAAATCGCTAACGTTTCATGCAATTTGGACCATCCAAAACATCTCCTAAAAATCTGCAACTTCAGCATGGAACTACTATTGGGACACCTAATCAAGTTCAAGCATCAAAATTTTCAAAACCCTAAAAAATCACTTACTGTTTCCCGCGCTAGCGCTAGCGCCGGCGCTAGCGCCGGCGCTAGCGTCGAGGTTCATTTTTCTATATTTTTTAAATTTCTAAAAATCCCTTAAAATATATAAATCTATATTTTCTACTTAGTTTTGCACTTCTGTGTTTCTTTATTTTTTGAAAAATCAAATACAAAACTACAAAAACCAAATTACAAAAAATATGTTTTGTTTTTTCGCTTGTGTTGTTTCCTTTATTTAAAGTTCATCTTCATGCAAAAATCAAATATAAAAATTACAAAAGCAAAAATTACAAAAATAGGCTTTTATTTGTAAAAATCAACTACAAAAATATAAAACAAAACAAAAACAAGTATCAAAATTATTCTTCTAAACTTAACTTTTCTATGTATCTTGCGAAAGGGTGATTTGGGCTATCATCCCATCATATCACCTAGTACCGGGCGAACCTCTCACAAGGTAGCCCTCAGGAAGTCCAAGATCAATTTTATAAGTTCAAACTTTAAATAAAAATTAGTTTTCAAAAATATCTGTATGGACTTTATTGTAAAAATCAAACATGATTCAATCTACTATTTCGAACTTCTATAATGTTGCAATTTATCTTTTCAAACTACATTGAACATTGCCTTCATCATGCTTTGATACATCTATTAATATGTGCATAAATTATATTGAAAAAGTTGTGTAGAACTATGCGTAGCATGCCTCTAAGTATGAGTAATGTTTTATGTTTGATAATGATCGCAATTCACTCACTTATTTTGGCATTGTCTACTTATGTGTTTAATCTAAGAATGTTTGTGTATGTTTTGTAATAGTACAATGAATTAAAATTGCACAAGTATCTTACCTACACAACCTTTATTTGCACTTTTAAAAGTTAAGAAAAGTGGTTATCTTTTTCATAAATTATATTGGTTTGCAAAACAAGTGTATTCGGAGAACTTTGTACAAAACAAAATCATAAAATAAAGAGACAAAGATAACTCCACCAAGCACTACTTGAACCTCCTGATAAGTCTTAATAAGCGTTGTGAGGTTGAGCACCTTGGAAAGAATAATAAAGTATCTTATGCAAACCATAACTTTCTTTCAAAATAACAACCACTTATTCTTAAGTACACCGGATCACAATAAAAAAAATCAATATTGAAGAATAAAATTATGTGATCCCCTAAGCACTACTTTGCACCCTGATAAGTCTTGATAAGCATTGTGTGTGCAAAGCACCTTGGTAGTTGTACATTTTTTTTTGTGCATTGAAGTGAGTGGATGTAAAATTATTTGTGTTTTATTGTGCTCTTTACTTTACATATTACTTGTATTTTTGATTAAAACATTTGTTTACTCTATTCAAAATACACTTTTATGCACATCATTATCTTCCATAACACTTCTTCTCATGAGTATTGGATCCTAATGCTAATTCTATACTACTCTTTATTTATGAAATGCACTAGATAACCTAGCATGCTTTCTACAATGTTTGGTATGTTTTGAAATTGTGAATTAAAGTAACATTGTAGTAATCTCTTTTTGATAAGATTATTTCATGCTTGGTTACTGTATTGTCAAAACAAAAATTTTAAATGCAAAATGATTTACAAAAACATCTTCTTTTTGAAATTGAACTCATATATCTTTTTATGAACCATCATTGATTACCATAAAGATGTTTTTTGTACTTCTATATGTCTTCCGCATCATAACCATATAATTGTTTTACCTTGCACTTTAATACTTATTTAAAATCTTTCATCTTGTGTGCATCATCACTTGAATCTTCAAATTCCTTTCTTGCAACAAGTGGTAGACTTGCTTGGTAAACTTTATATTGGTTGAATTTTTTTTGCGTATAACTCTGATCTATTTCTATTCTAAACACTCCTCCAACAAGTGAAATATTGCTTATAAAACATCTCGTTTTAACTTAAACTCTTATTTAGTATTATGATGTTTCTTTTTCGAAATCTTCCGCAATACTCAAACTCTGATTGATTCATGAATTTCAATATAGCTATGTGAGTTTTATTTCAAAAATTCAAATAAAAATATAAACCCATATGCTATGATATTTCCCATTAGATTTAAATGCTTAATGTTTCCAATAATTGTTATCCATGACTTCATTTCTCACCATAGCGGGGGCGTAGGGTTGTAGACATTAGATAACCTTATCTCTAGTCATGTCTTGTCCTTAACTGGGGAGGGTTCCAGTGGGGCCTTGCGAGGCACTGGGGGGAAAGAGTGCTAGGTTAAGTTTTTGTCTAGTGTTTGCATATGGGATTAACACCCCAACCTACGACATGTTTGCAGCTCCTCATGTCCATCCGCCACTTAGTATGGGGCTAGGGTGTTGACATATTGTCTAGGTAGATTGATTACATGGAAATCATGATTTTTTTGGCTTAAAACTCTTATTTAAAGGGAAAATCATTATTTTTTGCTTAAACTCTGATATATAAAAGGGGGAGAACTACAAACAAAAGGGATAAAATAAGTCATAACTCTAATCATTTTCAATGAAAGACAAGTCTAAAACTCCTTATCATTTACTTAAAAAGCTCGATCATGCCTTCTCTTTTATTTACACATTTTTTAGTGCTCTGTTTCCCTACCCACTTTTGGTAATAACAAAGGGGGAGAACTAACATGATAAAATGCAAAAGGGGGAGAACTAACAATGATAAATGTAACCCGCTATCACAAACCCAACATGACAAATCATGTTGATAGCATACATATTAGGGGAGCATTCACATAGGGGGAGCATATATTTAGGGGGAGCAATTCTAAAATGCTAAAATCAATAATCATCCTAAAGTCATCACTCTCACACACACACACAAGTATAGTCTCATCATGCTTATTTATTAATGCTTTGATTTATCATTAATGGATTTGTTATTATCAAAAGGGGGAGTTTGTTGGAACACGGTCTTCCGCATCTCCTAGGTTTGAGAATAACAAATATTATATGTATTTTATCTTGTGTGTTCAAGTGTGCAGGTTAGCATAGTCCGCATGACTCAAGGAGTAATCATTATGTCTGCCCCCAAAATTGAGGCTAAAATTCGAAGAAGCTCACTAGCACCGGCGGTAGCGATAGCGCCCGACGCTAGCGTTGATTAGCACGATTCCGACATCATTTTTAGAAGAAGCTAGCACCCGGCGTTAGCTACTAGCGCTGGCGGTAGCATGGCGCACAAGAGGCATGGAGCAGTATGTTTCCACGGATTAATGATCCTGCCGCGCAAAATGTTTCCTAATCCGGGCTAGCGCCGGCGGTAGCGTAAAGGCTATAAATTGAATCCTTTGGCTCCGAATTCTTCATCCTCCTCCAATCCCAAACTCCAGAGCTTCGTGCCACATCATAGAGAGGAAGATTCAGAGCGATACTCCCACAATTCCATAAATCCTTAAGGAGATCCGTGGAGAAGATCTCAACACGCGTCAACATCGTGATGAAAGGCCGCATCGACTACGATCATACTCTGCGGGCCTTCATCCACTTCTCCAAGAGATACACATAGAGGGAGTTTTATATTATTGTCTTTTCATTTCATATCTTTTCTATAAATGGTAGTAAAATCGCCTCGTGTTGGCGACTAGGTCTGGGGTAGGACTTAGGGCTGAAATTCGCCTCGTGTTGGCTATTAGATCTAGGCTAGGTCTAGGGGGTGCTCGAGGCCTTTCTGGGGATAGATTGGCTAGAGCGGCTTGAGGCCATATCTGGGGAGAGATCGGCTAAAGCCAACCGGTTCGTGGGGATACGAGTCGGTATAGAAAACGAAAAAGAATTTTTATTAGTCGCCCCCGATTTCTAGCGTCATAGAAATCAAGTTTTGAAAAACATTATTTGATATTAATAAAACATATCTCTTTATTATTGTTTTACTTGATGTCTCTTTATTAATCTTGCAATATTCCAAAGTTTTTATAAATATAATCTAAAGTTTTTGAAAAACCTTATTCACCCCCCCCCCCCCCCCTCTAAGGGCGCCGACCGATCCAACACTAAGGGCACCTACAGATCCAAGAAGTGGTATCAGAGGAAGGTTATTCTTAAACCGTCTAACAATCGGGAATAATGGCGCTCTATGATCTCACTTTTCATGATGCGCAAGGAATATCTAGACCTTCAATTTTCATAGGAAATGACTATAACTACTAGAGAACATGAATGCATTATTTTCTAATTAATTTAGATCTAGACGTCTGGGCTTGTATTGAGCTACTGTATACTACTCCTACATATGTTGTTGGAGAAGTAAGCATGGAAAAGCCTAGAGATAGGTGAGATGATGGAAAAACAATGTTAAAGCAATGAACGCCTTATTTTGTGCTTTAGATAGAACTAAATTTTATCGAGTTTGTGCTTGTGAAACTTCCTATGATATTTGGAATCTATTGGAAATAACGCATGTGGGTACTTCACATGTTAAAGACTCAAATCTATTCCAACTGGAATCACAGTTTGAAAGGTTCAGAATGGATACAAATGAGGACGTAGACTCAATGTACACTCGGTTCACCAAGATCATCAACGCCTCAAAGATACTTGCAAAAACCTTCTGAAATGGTGACTTGGTGAGGAAAATCGTTCGATCTCTCCCTCTGAAGTTCAATCCAAAGGTGACCGCCATTTCTGAATCACATGACCTAAGATGGCTCCAAATTGAGAGTCTCATTGGGAACCTCAAACCCCATGAGGTTGAACACAAAATACAAGAAGAAGAATACAACAAAGAGCCAAGAAGAAAGCCTTGGCACTGAAGTCAAGGAATGAGGATGGCAATGATGAGGAGGATGAGGAGAGCCTTTTTGTGAAAAATTTCACAAAGTTCATTAAGAAACCGGAAAGAAGGAACGCTTTCCATAAGTTTTCCCAAAAAGGTTCATCATCTAAAAGAGAGAAAAAGGAGAAATCATGCGACGACTACAAGCGGCCTCCCCCTGAGTGCTTCCATTGCAGGAAGAACAGGCATATATGAAGCCAGTGCCCAAAATACCTAAAAGACAAAAAGAAAAGCGGCGCAATGGTAATGAAAATAAGAAGGTTCTGAAGGCTGCAACATGGGATGACTCTTCATTTGAAAGCGCAAGCAGGTCTACTTCAAGAGACGCTGATGAGGCAAATTTTTGCCTCATGGAGAAGCAATGAATCTTCGGATCATGATTGCAGTGTCCAAAGCAACACGGAGGTACTTCCTACTACTTATGTTGATCTTTATATTGAATATATGAAAATATGCAAATAGTATAATAAGAGTCTAAAAGATCTTGATCTTTTAAAAACTAAAAATAATATCTTTTAAAACAAAATCAAAAGTTAAATAAGGAAGTGAAATCATTGGGAAAAGAGATAGCGTATTGCCAAGAAAATGATCATTACTTGGCAAGGGTAAAAGAACTAGAAAATGATCTTTCTAAGGCTCTCTCAAAAAATGAATCTCTTACAAAACAAAAGGGATACTTAGAAAGAAGTTTAAAATAGGTGTGGAAACCTAATAAATGAAAACACTCTCTTAAAAGCCCGAATCCATGATTTAAACATAGCCATAGAAAAATTTGGGGTTGGCCAAAAGACTCTTGATATGATTTTGGCAAACCAAAGGCATGGAAGTGCTAAATATGGGCTTGGTATGGAACTGGAAGCTACCGCCCGGCGGTACCTCTTACCGCTGGCGGTAGTAACAGATTAAATAAATCATTTAAAAAACCAATACAGTTTTCTTATGGATCCCCAATCCATCAAGAGTCTACATAAAATTTGAAAAAGGTCTCAACCCCTTTTGTGTTTGTGCTAAGTTCTTTCACTTTGGACACACCATGGACTCTTGTAGGATGAAGGGATGATGTGCATTCATGCAAATCTTGGTGCCTAAGGTTTCCACCTACACTATGGGAGGAACCTCTTAGATATCCGGATCTTTACTCTCATCTTCATTTTAGGTATGTTGGCCGGCTAAGGAAAAGGAGGACATGTGGTACTTGGACTCAGGATGCTCCAAACACATGACAGGTGATAAAGCAAGTTCCTTGGACTCACAAAGAAGAAAGGTGGAATGGTGACATTTGGTTATAATGGAATGGGAAGAATCTTAGGCATCGGTACAGTGGGTAACGATTCTTTCTCTATTACAAATGTCTTATATGTTGAATGCTTAAAACATAACTTAATCTCTATTAGTCAACTGTGTGATAAAGGTCTTAATGTTTTATTTGAGTCTTCCACAAATTTGTGTAGAATTATAGAAACTAAAACTAATGATATTGTACTCACTGCACCAAGAACTCACAATGTCTATTTGATTGCCTTTCATGATTTTTCACGTGCATCATTAAAATGTCTAATCTCAAAAAATGAAGAACTTGAATTATAGCATAGGCGTCTTGGTCACTCCAGCACCAAGTTGATTTTAAAACTGTCAAAAAATAAAATAATACGAGGTTTACCAGTGCTTAATGGAAACTTATCCTCATTATGCCCGCCATGCGAAAAAGGAAAATTTTCTAAAACTTCATTCAAAAATAAAACTGAAATTCCTACCACTGGACCTCTTCAAATAATTCACGTGGACCTATTTGGACCAATTAGCACGTGTAGTCTAGGAGGTAGAAAGTATACCTTTGTGTTGATTGATGATTATTCTAGATTTACATGGACTTCATTTATTACCTCCAAATCCGATGCATTTTCTGAATTTACAAAATTATGTAATCGCATTCAAAATAAGGTAGATTTAAAAATAAAATGCATCCGCTCGGATCATGGAGAGGAATTTGAAAATGAAAACTTCACTACTTTCTATAATAATCTAGGCATCAAACATGAATTTTCCACTCCACGCATCCCCCCCCCCCCCAACAAAATGGTGTGGTGGAGAGGAGAAATAGAACCCTTCAAGAACTTGTACGTAGTATGCTATTCGAGTATGGGTTGCCTAGATCTTTTGGGGCCGAAGCGGTAAATACTTCGAGTTATGTAATAAATTGAGCCACGCATTGCCTGATTCTGAAATTAATACCTTATGAACTATATTATCAAAAGAAACCAAATGTGTCTTACTATCATGTTTTTGGGTGTAAATATTATATCATAAACACCAAAGAGGCATTAGCAAAATTTGATGAAAATGTGATGAAGGAATTTTTCTTGGATACTCTTCCACTAGTAAAGCATATAGGAAATATAATAAAAAGCCTAAACAGGTGGAAGAGTCTGTTCATGTTAGATTTGATTAACTTGTTCTGTGTGTAGATTCTACTATTACATGAAAGAAGAGGAACCTCTTTTGCCCTTGGAGGATGAGGAAAATGATCCAGTTGGAGTTACTAAAGAAATAGAGGCGACGCAAGAAAATTTTGTACCTCCAAGCATGCTCAGATTTACAAAATATCATCCAAGGGAGCATATCATTGGAGAACTGTCAAGAGGGGTAACGCCACGCTCTTCAATTCATGAATCCTTTTCAAACATATGCTTTGTTTTTTAAATTGAACCCAAAAACATTTCTACCGTTTTAAATGATGAGTTTTGGTTTATTGTTATGAATGAAGAATTAAATCAATTTGGACAAAATTGGGTTTGGAAGTTAGTAGAAAGACCATCTAATCACCCAGTTATTGGTGTAAAATTGATATTTAAAAATAAATTAGATGGTGATTCTAGAATCACTGGGAACAAGACAAGACTTGTAGCACAAGGATACTCACAAATCAAGGGGTAGATTTTGATGAAACATTTCCAATCGTTGCTCGCCTAGAATCTATTTGAATCTTTCTTGCTTTTGTGAGTTATAAGAAGTTTCAATTATTTCAATTGGATATAAAAAGTCTTTTCTTAAACGGGATAATTAAAGAATAAGTCAATGTTGAACAACCCACCGGTTTTGTAGATGAAAAATTTCCTAATCATGTCTATAGGTTAGAAAAAGCGATTTATTGTTTAAAGGAAGCCCATCGTGCTTGGTATGAATGCTTAACATCTTTTTTATTAAAGCACAATTATAAAATGGGTAGTGTTAATAACACACACTTTATTAAGCATATAAATAGTGATTTAATCATTTTATAAATTTTATGTTGATGATATTATCTTCGGATCCACTAATGAAGAGTTGTGTAATGAAGTAGTACAAGTAATGCAAAATGAATTTGAGATGAGCTTAGTTGGATAACTCACATATTTCTTAGGTTTTCAAATCGTACAATGAAATGATGGAATCTTTATTTGTCAAACCAAGTATGTACATGATATGCTAAAACATTTTGGATTTGAAAATTTAAAACTAGCTAGCACAGCAATGAGCGCATCACTAAAATTAGGAAAAGTTGAAGCCGGAATATCAACTGATCAAACCTTGTACAGAGTAATGATTGGATCTTTATTGTACTTAAGTGCTTCTAGACCCGACATTACTTTTGTCATATGTTTATGCGCTAGATTTCAAGCTAATCCAAAAGAATCACATTTAAAAGTGGTAAAATGAATTTTAAAATATTTAATCGGAACATCTAGATTAGGACTATGGTATCCAAACATTGATTCTTTTATATTATATTGTTTTTCTGATTCTGATTATGCGGGATGTTCACTAAATAAGAAAAGCACTAGTGGCCCTTCACAAGTTGCATGGTCAAGTAGAAAATAAAATTTGGTTGCTCTCTCCACCACTGAGGCCGAATATATTGCACTAGGAAGTTGTTGTGCATAAGCATTATTGGTGAATCAAACCCTAGAACACTTTGGAATTCATCTAACCAATATTGAATTAAAATGTGACAACAAGAGTGCTATTGACCTAACAAACAATCCAATGCATCACTCAAGATCCAAACATATAGACGTAAGACATCATTTCATTAGAGATCACATAAAAAGGAACATGTTCATGTAAACTTTATTGGAATTAATCTCAACTTGCGGAAATTTTTACCAAGCCTCTACCTTATGCACGATTTGCTCAACTTTAACTAAAATTAGGGGTTTTGGACATCTTAACTTAAAAATGATAAAACTCGCATGTTGTGTGTATGTTTGTCTGATTTCTTAGCTCCTCTACATAGCCCTTACTCTAAACAAATATAATCTGGCAAAAAATTTCAAAAAATATACATTTTTCTAGAAAACACTACTTCTATTACTATCGCGCGATGTCAGATTGTTAGCACCGGCGGTAATATAAAATCCTATGTTTTATTAACTATTTTTCAAATTATTTATTTCTGTTTAATTTTCTATTACTCTTTAAATAATTAAAACAAAAAAATGCGTAAAACTAATCAAAATAAATAAATAAACAAGTTTTTTCTTTATTTTGACCATTTAAAAATCAAATACAAATTTCAAAGAACAAAAAAATGTTTTTCTTACTGTTTCTTTATGAGTCTTTACTATTTTGTATTTTTTATTTAAAAACAAATCAATCAAAAATTATAAAAACAGATTGTTATTCATTGAAATGTTGTAAGGATGATTAGATTTATCTTTTCAAGATTAAAATACAATGTTAAATTCTAATTTCAAGTATCTTAAAATATTGTTTTGTGTCATGCCTTGAACATTATCTTGTAATGTGCAATGAAATTGATTATAGGAATCATCTGTATAATTGATTAACATGCCTCTAAGTATGAGCATTATTTTATATTTGATAATGATTTACTCACTCACCTCTTTGATAATCTACATATGAATATAATCTTACTCTTACATGATTGTGTAGTGTAACAACTTAACATTATTAGATGTGTGATTAGTTTACCTACACCTCATAAAAATCTATTTTCATGCACACATTTTTTGAAGAAGTGTGTTTTTAATCAAAAAAACTCTATGTTTGCAACAAATACGTGAATTTGGAGAACTTTGTCACAAACTAAAATTCAAATGAATACATGACAATGATAACTCCACCAAGCACTACTCACCCTCCTTATATGTCTTAATGAGCATTGTGAGGTTGAGCACTTTGGAGAGAATTGTAAAGTGTCTTGTGCAAACTATTTTTATACCCTACTTCTTGTACACCGGATCACAAAGAAAAGATAAAATATATGTGATCCCCCAAGCACTACTTTGCACCCTAATAATTCTTAAGGAGCATTGTGTGTGTAGATCATCTTGGGAGTTGTACTACTTTTATGTGCATTGAATTAAAATATAGCTATATGGGTGAAAGCAATTCTAAAAATGCATTTCAATAATGTTGTGTTTATTTCATTATACATGTCATGTGTTTTGATTAAGTAATTTGTATACTCTTTTAAAAAACACTACTTGTACACATCATTATCTCTTATAAAACTTTTACTCATGAGTATTGGACCTTAAAGCATATTTATATGTATTTTCTACATTTTTTAGTAAATGCACTAGATAACTTTGCATGATTTCTACAACGTACAAGTGTACTTGAATTGTGAATTTAGAACATTGTAGTTTCCTAACTTGTCTTAATAGATTTAAGTCATGCTTGAATTATTTTTTATATCACAAGCACATCTTGGATTTCAAATTCAAAATATCTTATTTCAAAACCTAACACTCGTATTTATTATGCTTGCAAACTTCAAAAAGGATGTTTATTTTAAAAGTATTTGAACTTATCTTCCACTACGCCTTGTATGCACACTCTTGCCTATTTACTCTTTAAATAAGTGCTATTGTATTTTGATAACAAATGATATTTTGATCTTGGAGTTAAATTGCTAAAACATATATTTTCCACTAACACAAAACTCTTACTCATTTACTATGCTTCAAACTCCCATAAAGATGTTTATTTATCTTGAATCATGCTTTCCCTATCTATTGATACTCATTCTTACTCCAAACTTCCTACAAAAGGAGGAGAATATCTAAGTAATTCGAACTCCATCCTTTACTCATTCACCATGTAGTATCACTAATCCATACATCATTGTCATGCTCTATCCCTTCTCTCCAACCTCTTTTGATAACCCCAAAAGGGGGAGAATAACTTTGAAAGAAATTCACACTTAAGGGGAACAAAATACATAAGATGCTTTAATTTAGGGGGGGCACTCATATAGGGGAGCATCTATATAGGGCGAGCATATTAGTACTACCACACCTATCTTTTGCTATAAACACATTTCTTATTGTTAAATGCTTTCTTTCTAAAGAGGATTTGTTATTATCAAAAGGGAGAGTTTGTTAGAATATGCTTTCCACATCTCTTAGTTTGAGAATAACAAATCTCATTGTATTTGATTATACTTGCCATATATTTATAGTGTGCAGGAACTTCTACTTTCAAGCCTCTATGACTATGAGAAAAAAAAGACGATGAATTCCCTTCCAGGTCAAAGATATGGTGCTAGCGCGGTGCGCTAATGCTACCGCTGGCGGTAGCATGTGCAGATTTGGAAACTTTGTCAAAAAGGAAACATTCGTCGAGAAAGGAAGTTCGTCGAGACTGAATATGACAACTCTTACCGCGGAGCATTAAGGCTAACGTCCAGCGGTAACTTATGGTAGTCCTGCAATCACGATGATGATTGAGGAGCAGAAAAGGAAGAAGATCTGACGGCTAGGATTGATATATACTAATGCAGCGCATTAGCATTACTGTGGCTCGGTAGGAGGGGATCCAATTCTGGAGCCAAAAGGTTGACAAAAATGGCTCGATCTGCGTGGCAGAATATTGCCTAAAGAGGCAACCGCCTGGCGGTAGCACTACCGTTGGCGCTAGGATCTGAGCCTATTTAAAGAGCGGCTCACCTCCATTTTGATTTGCATATTTGAGAAGATATTGAAGCCAAAACTCCGGTATTCGTGAGAAGCCTCATCTTTGCAAGCCAAGAGAACTCCGTCAACATTCATGAACGCTAAGGACTTGAAGAAAGATCAATCACGCTGACTTTATATTCAAGTCCATCCTTTGAGGGAGTTTCTTTGATGTTTTAGTTTTTATTGTTTATAAACTTTATATGTTTATCGGTAGAGAAATTCACCGCATGGTTGGCGACTAAGGCCTTACGAGGACTAGGGAGAATTTTCTTTGTGGGTGTGACAACTAGATCTAGGGTTAGATCTAGGGGGCAGCTCGAGGCCTCATCTAGGGAGAGATAGGCTTGAGCTAACCGGTCATTGGGAGAAGGGTCGATATAGAAAACCAAAAAGCTTTTTACACATTCGCCTTAATCTCAAGCGTCATTGGGATAAGTTTTTGTAATGTTTTTTAAGTAATAATATTATCTGTATCTCTAATATTGTCTTGCAATTTCTGATCATTGAAATCTAAACAAAAAAAGGTTTCTCTGTCACTAACGCCACGCGATAACGCTACCATAGGTGGTAGCAACAGAGTTCACTTATATCATGCCAAATACATCCCACTTTCATAAAAAGCCTATTGTAGTATTTAAACTGAGATATTTTTTTATGAACATGATCAACCTATTTGAATAAAATCAATTAAGTTCAAAAGTTTCTAAAACCCTTATTCAACCCCCACCCCTCTAAATGCACCTAGAGATCCATCAATAGGTTCCTCCCATAGTATAAGTGGAGATCTTAGGTACCATAATTTACTTTAAAGTGCATTTTTCCTTCTTCCTGCAAGAGTCCGTGGTGTGACCAAATATCAAACAATTTGTGCACGTAATAAAAGGGGTTGAGACCTTTCTCTGAGAATTTTGTTGACTCTTGCTGGTAGACAGGGATGTAGTAGGGATGATAGATGAATTTTTAATGAAAAATTTTATTTTCTGTAAATGGGGCTAAGGCCAGCGTTAGGAGTTAACATTGGGCAGTAGCCTCCCGAACCATATTCCAGACCAAACTTTGCAGGACCATGGCACTGGTTGGCCAAAATCATGTCCAGTGATTTTTGGCCAACACCAAATTTTTCTATACCCATATTTAAACCATAAATTCTTGATTTTAATGAGTTGTTTTTGGTAACTAGCATCACACATCAATTTGCAGATGATTTCTTTCCACATTCTATTTGGAGAAGGGAGGTTTTTAACATTCTCTTTAAGTCCCCCTTTTTATTCACAAGAGATTTTTGTTCGGAGAGAGCCTTAGAGAGAGTTTCTTCAAGTTCTTGAATTTTTGTCAATGAAAGATCACTATCTTGCCAATCTTATTCCGCAAAGTTTTTAAAATAGTTAAAATCACCTATTCACCCCCCCCCCCCCTAGGTGAAGACACCAATGGACTTTCAGAGTGGAATCATCTTATGATTTTGACGTGGAAGAGATTCCTGAAGCAGATGTTGCAGTAGAGTCAAGTGGTCGAAGGAAGAAGATACCCCAAAAATCATCAACTATTGATATGATTGCAAAAGCGTTCACTCATATTGCGAATAATATGGATAATATAGTTGAAATTTGCCTTATCGAAGAACCTTCGAGGTAGAGGATTGAAACAATGTATCAAGCATTATCTGTTATGCCAAAAATTTTAGAGGATGATCTAATAAAAGCCATATATTTGCTCAGCATTGATACAACAAAGTGCAAGGTCTTCTTGGTTTTGACAGGGATTGCTAGGAGGAGATGGTTCCGCAATTATATATGTGATTAGTTTGGAGTTTGTATGTCTTATTTTGCATGTATCAGATTACTACTACTGCGTTATGATTTTTATCTTTGGATATACATTTATCTTTTTAAATAAATTCAATTACTCCTAATAATCTACTAATTTTTTCTAAACTTAATCATGATTTAACAAATTTTCAAACTTCTTGTGAAATAGAAGATGAAATGTCAAGCAACCTTTTGTCATTTGGATGTGTGATTTTAATGTATTCGATCCTCAGTGATTATATTTGTAAACTCAAATATTAATTCCTATCTCTGAATTCCATCATGTAACCGAACAGAAATATTAGCATATAGAATTCCTGTGACTGAAAACCTTCAGGAAAACGAACATAGAAATTGGAATTGGCCCAATTCCAAAACATCTATGTCGTTTATTTTTCGCACCAAACGAACGCACCCTTAGGGTTCTTAATTATTACAATCTAATTCAGACTGATACCATCTAATTTATATCCACATGCATTTCTGCCTATTTCCACCTCTTTATCGCTCCTCATATGCTAAGGCAGTTTGATCGAAGTATGCAGGAAGAATTCTAGTTCAAAACTTGTATGATTGACATGGACATGTCAATATTAAAAAATATATAAATCAGTTTTTTATTAGCGCAAAAAATCTGTCAATAGGTTGAAATGCATTTTACCAAAGGAAGAATGAATTGAGTGCAAAAGTTAAAGTGGGTTCTAGGCAACATTAAGATGAATCGATCAGGCTGTAATACTCATCAATTATAGGTGGTAGCAACATGAATAGGGACAGACCTCTTTTGCAGATGGAGGCATCAGGCGTGGAATTTAGGAGGCTGTGGTTGTGGCATGCATCAATGTCAACCAATAGAGAGATGAATCGGGTGAATGCTTTGGAGTGGAAGGCATTGTTAGGGATTCTGTGGAGATATTGCACTTGAGTGAGGGATTGGGGAAGCCATCGGGGTTAGAGTCATTTTGCGCATACAATAGGATTTAGGGAAGTAAATATGGTGCCCTAATGCATGAGATGCAATATGGGGCTTTGCTTGTGGTTGGGGTATAAGTAATGGATCAATTTGTAGGTGATTTTAATTATGTGGCTAAATTTAAAAGTTTGACGTATGTGTGTAGATTGATATATTGATTTGTGGTATTTAATTTACGTCTAATGTGATTTTTAATTTGTGTTATTCATCTTTTTGCATCATAAGTGATAGACTATATTTAGGTCACTAAATAGAATTATTTAGTGCTAAATAATTCCTTGGACACAAAAGAATAACTTTTTGTAACAAAAATTATTTGGGTCACTAAATAATAATATTTTTTGATTAAAAATTGTTTTGGCACTAAAAAAATATTTTTAGTGACTAAATATTTTTTTATTTACCAATTAAATGGAAATCATTATTTAGTGAGACTTCAAATTCCATCTCAAAAAGTGCATCTTTAGTGCTGAAATATATTTTGTCACAAATATTTCATCACTAAAAGCCAATTTTCATGCAGTACCTCTTTTATCTATCTTTGTCTCTCTCTCTCTCTAATATAATTGATCCCCTTTCTTCTAGGATATAGGAATCACCATTCTTCATGTGATAAATCTGCTTGATCTATGGTTTTTACTTGTAAAGATTAATGATCTCTCCCATCAAAAGATATTATTGTGGTTAGATCACCTGAACCAAGATCCATTATGGTGTAGTAGTTGGATCACCCAAACCAAGATCCACTAGGTTTCATCACTTATAGAGAAAAAGGATGACATTGGGTTGGATCCTCCAGTTAGAAAAGACTTGTCATCTCATTCATGAGATAGTTTATGCCCACATATTGTGGAAGAGATGACGTACCAAGTTGTTGGGGAACCTCTTTAAAATTATCTATGTCATCAAAATCTTTTCTATTCTTCTCTTTTTTCTGTGATTGTGTTATCTTAGATATATTTCTACCTCTGCTTATATGTTTAGTATATTCGTCAATATGACATCTTGTGAAACAGTAATATTCAAATTTATTCATTATTCCGCACTCTTTAAATAAGTTCAGAATTTAATCTCTTATTTTCCTCAAGAGATTTCTTAAGCACCTCCTCAAGAGCCTTCCTTTCTTCAAAATAGGAGCTACTTGTAGTGACCTCTATTAAAGGTTACATTTCAAGCTTTTCATGTAATGCCTGATTGCATTGGGCGAGTTCATTATTCAATTCAGTTAGGAGATTTATTTCCCTTTCAAACAATGTCTTCTCCTTGAAAAGATTATCAAAATTGTTTTTTTAAGTAGGAGAGTTAAAATTTATAGAGTATATTGAGTACCTTGTCAGAAGTAGATGTTTCTTCCTCTTCATGTGTCATAAGACACTTAACTTTAAACTCTTCTTTGACTTTATAGTCTGAGCATCCCTCTAAAGAGGAGGATAATTCACTCCAGCTTTGATCAATCACCCCCTTTTCCTTCTAGCGGGGCTCTTTTATTCTCTTCTTCTCTCCCTTTGCATCTTAATTGATATTTCATTTTCTTCCGGCAATTTGTGGAGATATGTCCTCCTTTCCTGCATTAATAGCAAATTATTTCATCAGATGTCTTAGGCGCATACATGATGTTCTTGGAGCTTCTCTAATTGCTTCTTTTTTGAATTTGAAGGAAAATTCTCCTTCTTACAGACATGTATCTTCATAGATAAGAAGATTAGCTCATCATTAGAGAAGGATAGATGAGATCTTCTAGATTTAGTGGCAGCCAAGGCTACTGTCTTCTCAGGAGTTTGAATGAAGGTAGTTATTAGTTCTTCCTCATCCTTTGTTTTTTGAAGTAACTAGCTCAACAGATTGCAATCTTCCATATGGAGATTCACGTGTGATTTCCCTGAGTTTCCTGGTCTTATTGATATCCTGGGGGTAGGGGAGGTATTCTTTGATGAGACACTTTACAATCTTATCAGATTGCTACTCATTAGAGATATCCCTTCCATAGGTCTTGAGACCATTAATGATGGTGGTATATCTTTTATACCATTCCACCACTGACTCTTCATGCTTCATTTTGAAGTTTTCAAATTTTTTGATTAGGTATACTTTGTTGTCCTTCCTTTCATCTTCACTTCCTTCATCCATGATTGCAATGGCATCCTATATTTCCTTGGCCGATGCATAGTTGATGATTATAAATTATTGGTCATCAAATAAAGTGTTGACAAAGATGTTCATAGCATGATTGTTGTAAGACGTCATCATCTTATCTTCCTCAGATCTTTTCTCTCTTGGCTTGAGGATTTCTCCATCATCGATGAAGCCTACCTTCTTTATGATGTAGGGGCCTGAGAGAATTGGTTCATATCTTTCTTCATCAATAGAGTCCATATATAATCTAATCCTAGACTTCCATATGGTAAACTAATCTAGGTTCCACATAGGAGGACTGGATGTAGTTTCCTATCCTTTTTGAGAAGATATGAAGAAGTATAGAAGCAACTTGAGAAATATTCAGAGTTGAGATCATAATTCATCAAGGTTAACCATTAGAGGTGAACCTATCTCTAATACCAGTTGAATGTGTGGAATAAGAAGTCATAATACTTCTCTGGAGGGGTGAATAGAAAAGACACCCAACATAGGTGGTATTTTAAAATCTTTTTGATTTCTTCCTTAGGTTAGATGGTATTACCTAGGTTAAAGAGGCAGTACATAAAAACATGTAACCAAGCATATAAATAAAAACATCTGGAAGACAAGAGTTTTATAAATGTTGCCCTAATCAATTGGGAGCATCCTCTCTTCCACTGATAAGTTCTCTTCCACTACCTCTCAAGTCTCAACCGAGACGATGAGTCCTTTCCTTTGGAGATTCCAACCCAACAGGATATTTTCCTTTGGATGTCCAATAACCCAAGTAGTTATTTTGAAGGTAAAGCATGATAAGTATTTATAGAGATTGGCTTGATCTTCGAATGTTGTAGCTCAAGAAGAGGTGTCTCTAGAGAAAAGAGCCTAGTTGAATCTCAGGAGAATGGAGATTCAGTTTATAAGAGATAGAGTGAGGAAAAAGATTGTCAATGTGATCTTTTCATTTTTTTGTACTGTGCTTCTCACCACTAGTGACTGCTATGGCATCCTTTTAGAATAATGTGATTATATACTTCCTATTCTTTCCATTTCTGTACAAGTTCCAACAAAATATGCGTGATATGAACGACCAAAAGGATTTGAGTCTTCAATTCTTAAAATAGCAGCGACACTATTTTGATTTGATGGAATTTTAAGTTTGATCAACGATTATTGAGCGAGTTAGTCAATGATCTTTGAGTGGAACTCTTCTTAGGTGAGGTAAGAGGTCAATGAGCTGTGATATGCCTTCACATTGAAGAGTCAGTAGTTGACGATCGTTGAGCAATGTTGGCAGGCTCCAGTCAATGATCGCTAATAGTTGAGCTACCTTCTTCAGATCTTCATGAGTTGTTGCTCGTCGATCAACGATCAACTGTCAAAGATCGTAGATCACTGACATTGCTTCATCAAATTGGGATCTATGAGATTCCTAGTCATCGAACACTAGTCGGTGATCAATGATCACTAATTGTTGATCTATACTTGAGTTCAACGATCGTTGAGGGCCACAATCACTGGTGAATGAATGTCGGTCAACTATCAAAGACTAAAGAGATTCCTTTGAGAGTTCTTCTCCTTATCTTTGCTTATCTTCAAAGAGTTAATTTATTTAGTGCTAATTATGTCCTCACATAACATTTTGTGGAACTATAATATATCAACTACTTAGCTTCCATACTTAACTTTATTCCATTAAATCCTAAGGGATTTTCCCAACAATATTGCATTTATATTTGTTTCTCTTTTATACTATTGAATTTTTTGTATTAATGAAGTCATGTGTGAATATCTTGCACATAAAAGGGTAAAAAAAATAGTTTAAGAACACCCGTATGTTTCTGTTTCTCTCATCATTTTCTTGATTTAAGATTATCTTTGCTCTGGAATTGCAAAGTTTAAGTTGGGGGTATTTGATGACTTCAAATATGTGACATTTATTCTCCTTATCTTCACCTGGGATACATTGAATTTTTGTATGTTTTAAGGTCATACAGATGAATTTTTACACATTATTTTGTATATCTTTGTAAGGATAAGTTTGGAGCATAATGGCATATACAAAGGCATGAGATCATCTTATGAAAATGTACGACCAACAACATGATCGTGCGCCCAAATACACATGTACAAGCATGAAGGTGCAAAAATTCAACTTGCTTGTGCATCCATACCCATGTTTGTGCACCCTCGGTACAAAACCAAACACAAACTCATGTGCTCTTATAAAGGCACGTTGGTGCGCCAACAAAAACTTTTGTGTGTTATTCCCAACTTTCCCAATTCCTTGGCAGTTACAACAAAACACATGATTGTGTGTTTATAAGCATGGCAATGCGTCTCTGATATTTACCTCCACCTCCTTAGCAGTTTCCGGTAGTTCCCTCCATTTTGTGGGGGGTTTGATGTGATTATGAAAATTGCATGCCCATGTGTTTGTCCAGTTATTATAAATACTTAAATTGCTTAGTTGAGAGAGCTTTCTAATTCCTTTAGTCTTAGGACCAAATTTCTTCACAAATCCCCCTCACCTTAGAGCTCTTTGTCTTATTGTATAAAGATTTTTTAAAGGAAAATCATTGAAGTTCAAATGAACAATATTGTGAAGTCCAAATTGGAATCTAACATGTGAATGTTCTATAAGATTGAAGACCTTTTGCATTTCAATTCTCTCTTTTGAGAACTTTATATCTGAAATCATGCAATTCTCTTTCTTTATCTTCAATCCATTTGTGGTTTGTCCAACAATGACAGACTAACTCTCTAGTTTGGGTGATTATGTAGTATCATAAATTAAGATTAGGATTTTTATGAGTGAATGAATTAAATTTTCATATTATTTTGTATGACTATTGTTCTATTCATGTGTCTAATATGTACTATAGTTTAGTTGGCTACTACTCTATCATGTGTATTCGTTGATACCATACTTGAATCAATTGATTTACAGATCCTGTGAATAACATCTAAGATTTAAATACTATGGGCCACTTAGTACTGGTCTATGTTGTGCACATATTTCAAAATATTGGGTGTAATTAGTATTTTTATAGTGCATTAAAGCTTTCAATATCATTTTAGACATGCCATCCTACGACGTGCCTTTTGCTAAAGAATTATAATTTATTCATCCGGACCAAAGAGTATTAACGTGCTTAGGAAATTTGGTCATCAATTATACAAAACTCTGTAACATTATATAATTTCACTCATGATTAATCATAATTGATGTTCATGTTATGAAATAATCACCATAAATCAAAATCTCAATATTTTTAATGTTAAATTCAATTGTTTGTTTATAGAATTTCATAATAGATAAATAGTTTTTTATTTTATCAATTTTCTTTTAAATAGAATTAAATCCAAATTAATCACTCCTTTTTATAAGTTTGGTTTAAATTCACTATAGTGTTGTCCAATACAAAATCCTTGTGGAGACGATAATTTCTCATCAATTTCTATTACTTACGTGACCAACGCACTTGCTGATATATATCATATGTGTTAAGCAATCACGGCATGGGGCCCATTAGTGCATGTCTAACCTAGTTGAGTTAGAGTAGGCACATTGGGCTCAATACCAGCCCTAGGTCAAGGCACAGTATAAGTCTTTACTGTCTTCCAATGCACCATAGTAGGGGCCAAGCTCTCTTAATTGGGTCAGCTAGGGTCTTAGTGACCTAATTAAGAAATCTATCGAATGCATGTGAACGGGCTCTGTATGTGCTTTTGTGAACTTGCAAATATATAAATTAAAAAGGAGGAGTAAGATTGGAATGATGAATGTTACAATAAATGCACATCTTCCCTAATAACATTAGTGTAATAGATTATGCTCATGTCCAACTCCTCTCAATTTTGAATGGCCTCCACCCGTCCATGGATGCTCTAGGTGTGCATGTTATTATCTTGTGTGCATCCAAAGTGGCGTTGCACTTGATTTTGCTTATACAATAATGTCTTACAAGTGCTATAATATTTAAATCAGAACCAAAATCGATGCGGAAAATGAAGACTCAATGAGGGTGTTGGGAAGCCAAATATTTCAGAAAATATATGGAGTTTTTTTGTTATTTTAATAATAATAGAGATTTAAATGCTTGAATTTAAAATTAAGTAATGAATTCAAATTTAAATAAGGAATTAAAATTAAAGAGATAATGAAATTGGATGAGTGAGAACATTTTGATGGTCTTTTAGAATTATGAGACTACACCAAAAAAACTTCTTTTAATGCAGTATGAGTCATAGCGCACCCCCCCCCCCCCCCCCCCCCCTCATGCAACCAATGATAGTGCCATGGTCGCGATAGTGCCCCAGCGTGATGACACTCCGGTCACTCGCAATTCCCCGAGCACATGATTGCACTCTCTAGGGCATTATGAGGGAGGGATTTACATTTAATTAAATATAAAATTAAGAGAGGGGGAGATGATTGAATGGAAGGCTAGGATTTCTATGATGGTCCACACCATTACACCATAAAGGGATTGTTTGGATGTTTTACCCAATTTTCATCCTTCTAAAGTTAAAAAAGGTGAGTTCTTGTAGGACGGGTTCTCGCATGCGCACCAACAGTATTCGCCGGATAGGCAGAAGTATGTATTCGCCAAAGAAGAGTTTTCTCAAGTCATTCAAGCATTGGAATATCTGTCTAGAATATTTTAGAAGGTGCTAAAGCCCGATATTATATGTCTAGAATGCCATGGAAGGAACTAGAATTAACTATACCCATCTAGAAACCCGATAGCCCAAGTAAAAGAGGATTGGCTGTAGGGCAGTCCCCGGGCCTAAAAATAGGACCAGAATTATAGCAGAAAGGACATTCGACAAAGAGCTCAGAAAAGGCCATAATGTACTCGTTCCCTCTCCAAAAAGAGCTCGCGAGTACCCTTAAACACTAACCAAATCACAAACAATAACTAAAAAGTACCAGAGACCCTGTTTTGCCATCTCTCGATTCGAGTAAATGATCACTTGGGGTAAAAAAGTAGCAACAGTTCAACACACAACCTTCAGATTATAGTTGATCAAAGAAAATAGTTGAAATGGCTAGAATGAACTCCGATGAAGGCCCACCTGAGGGTTCTCGCAATCCTGACAAACATGTTACCTAAGCAGAATTTGATCGCATAATGAGCATGCTTATCCACATCGCAAAAAAGGTCGAAGGGGTCAATGTAGGAACATCAACCCCAAATAATTGTCGCATGAATCTCGAGCCTACTCCAACAAGGATGGAGTAAGGCGAAAGTGCTTATGATAGATAAGAGAGATTTATAACAACGACGAATAGCAGTCCGTAGGAATTTGATTATGGGGTACCCACCGAGGCGAAAGAAAAGAACTCCTCCAAAGGAGGCGATAACGCTCTGAAAAGCCCGCTAATAGACAACTGCGATTACAAGACTATGGGGTACTCGCTGACATCAGATAGGAAGAGGATGAGTCCTCTCCTTTCACCGATGAAGTTCATTGGGCCTCAGTCCCAAATGGGTTCAGAGAACACCATTTTCCTCATTTCTCAGAATGGGAAGATCCTTCATGTCATTTGCAGGCCTTCTAGTCTGCAACTTCGATGAGAATCTTGACCGATGCGGTTCAGTTTAAGTTGTTGGTCACATCCTTAGATGGGAAAGCTACATAGTGGTTTTATAAACTCCCTTCCCGGTCAATCCACTCCTTAAGAGACCATCAGAGAGAGCTCCTGTTGAGGTTTGAAACCTCAAAGAAGAGAAAATGTAGCACGCCTGCTCTCTTCGATATCAAGCAAAGGTCATATGAATCCCTTAGAAGCTACGTTGATAGGTTCCAAAAAGAAATTCTCAGAATTCATAATGTGGAGCCCTCTTGGTACAAGGTCTCCTTGACATGTGTCATTCAAGAGGGTCTTTTCAAATTCAATGTTGAAAAGAACCCTCCAATCTCTTATAGAGATATGACTTATGAAGCTAACCACTTTATTGAGGGCGAAAAGAGTAACCGAGATTTGGACTCTGTTCAATTTTTTGAAGTGGAAGTGAAGTTTTCGGGCGGTCTAATATTGGAGGCCGCAGAGACTGCGTGAGCTCCTATGTGGCGATCTTGTTGGAGATCATGCGTTTTTGGTGTTGACGATCTATTTCTGCTCGTCGGTTTGCCCAAGTGTTCCTATTCGGGTTGCGACCGGGCGGTCTAGTACTTGTGGTCTCTTCGGCGGTCTTGTACTTCGGTCTACTTGAGATCGCTCTTGCGGTCTGCCAGTTTGGATAAAGCGTGTTGTTTTAATTGATATATTGCTTAAGTATAATAAAAGGTCCTATTGTGATCGCGCGGTCTAGTTCTGAATACCGAGTGCTTCAATAAGGAATGTGACCATATCCCTCTGTGGAGGTGACGACATCTATTCATTTGCCTATAAATAGAAGAGAAGGGGTAGCCATTCATATGCAAGAACTGTAAGAACCTAGTGTGGATTGATTGTATCGGTCTTGTTTTTGAGGTCCCGCTATCTGAAGATTGTTGACCATTTATCTTGTTCGCAGGTTAGGCTGCCAGCAAGTTCAGTCAGCATTCTTCCTATCTTTGCAGCTTTGAATTAACCAGCTCGCCAGCAGTCTGTATGGGTGAACTGTGTTTTGGAGGTTCTTGGTCTGTTTGCAGCGGACTCAGTTGATCAGGCGTCCTTAAGCTGTCAGGCGGTCTTGAGTGCGGTCTTGCATCAGTGAGCAGTCCTTCAAGTGTTCGTGGGATACCTCTATAATCTTGAGACCGAGCGGTCTGGGCGATCAAGAAGTTCGAATAGTTTGGTTTCAGCAGTTGCAATAAAGTGCAGTTCGTGCGGTTTGAGTTTTCATTGGTCTGACAGTACACAGGTCGGCGACCTGTCTTGTTCTCAGGATCTCAGGGAAGCCGGTGATCTTGCTATGTTTGGGCGGTCTCAGTTTTCTAGTCGCCTGATATTTGTGTTGCTTGTTCTCATCTATGTTTGCTCTTATAAATCATATCTCCCAATGTATGCAATACATTGTAATAAGATAGTAGTTAATCGGGATTCTCTTGCCTTCATTATCACTGGTTAATTGTTGTGAATTTGAATTGAAGTCTTTCGTTGTTGTCTTCGATCCATGTCCCAAATTTTAGCATGGTATCAGAGGTAGGTTTGAGTCAGTGATCAACCACAGAATCTTGCTTCAATCTCTGAAAGGTTGTTAACCAGTGTGATAGAAATGGAAGGAGGTTATACAAGATGTCTTGGAATTGAGCTCCTTACGCAGACTAACTTCAAGTAGTGGAAGTCATACATGGAGAGCTATCTTCTTGGCGATGATTTATGGGAGTTAGTCGGAGGAGATGCGAGACAAGCTATTGTAGCTATTGAAGGGAATGCTGAGCAAGTGAAGGCTTGGAAGAGAACGAATGCTAAGGCAAAGTTCACTCTCAAGCATGCTATCATTCCAGAGTTGTTTGACCACATAATTGGATATCGGTCAGCTGCTGAGATTTGGACAGCCTTGGATGGCTTATTCAACAAGAAGAATGTGTTGGACATGTGTGTCACATCCTTTTGTTTGAGAATGACAAATCCCAAATTTTATTTGATCTTTCTTGTCATGTGTTTATAGTGTGTAGGAACTATAGGTGCAATACTCCACAGGTAGAAAACATCTTGGAACCAACAAACTGAGCTTAAGCACTACCGCCAGCGCTAGTAGTTATTGCAAGCGCTAGCGCTACCGCCAGCCCTACCGCTACCGCCTGGCGCTAGCTCAAGTTTGTCAAAAACGCCACGCCGCTGATGGTTTCACAACCGCTCTACACGAACACTACCGCAGGCGCTAGGTGCTACCGCAGGCGCTAGCTCCAAGGTAAATAAAAAGAGCCAATTTCGATCATTTTCGCTATCCATCCCAAAGAGATTGCTTAGGCCACAATTCTACTGTTGCTATGCAGCCGAAGATGGATCTCCCACAAAAAGCTTAAGGAGAATTCTGGAGGAGGACTACGTCACGCAACATCCGAAGAATGATCGCTTCGACCTCGCTCATACTACAATGATCCTTCATCTCCAACTTCAGAAGATCTCATATAGGGAGTTTCAATTATTGTTTTCATTATTTTCATTTCATTCCATTTTGTAACCGTATAGAGAATTCACCTTGTGTTGGCGATTAGGTCCTTGCGCGGCTTAGGGGGTAATTCGCCGCGTGAGTTGGCGACTAGGTCTAGGAGATTAGATCTAGCTGGTGCTCGAGGCCATATTCGGGGAAGGATTGACTAAAGTGGCTTGAGGCCATATCTGGGGAATGATAGGCTAAAGCCAACCGGTTCGTGGGGATACGAGTCGGTATAGAAAAGGGAAAATTATTTACAAATTTGTCGCTTCCGATTTCTAGCGTTATTGAAATCAAGTATTTGTAAACACTTTTAAATATATATAATCATGTCTCTATTTGTGTTTACTTGATTTCTCTCTTTTGGCATATTCTCTATTATATTGGCTATAAAGCTTTCAATTCAAATCACTTTGTCTAAATTGTTTATTTTAATCTCTTTCATCATAAAACAATTTAACACTTGTCTCTAAATTCTAAAATTGCAATTTATAATATTCTCTTCTTTTAGCTAAATTATTATTTTGCCTTCTCCCATTATAAAACAATTTAGTAATTTTCATAAAAATATAAAAAGTATTTTATTCCCTTATTCACCGCCCCTCTAAGGGCGCCTATCAATCCTACAAGTGGTATCAGAGGATAGGTTATTCCAAACGGTTTAAAAACTAGGAATAATGGCGCTTCATGATCTCGCATCCACTAGAAGGGGAAGTTTTTATGAAAATGAAAAATCCTTATGTCCACCATTATTTATGGGTGAAAATTATAAAGGGTGGAAAATTCTTATGGAAAAATTTCTTAAATCTTTGGATATTGAAGTTTGGAATATTACAATTAAAATGCCCCCAAGTATTTTAGATAAAAATGAAATGTTTTTAAATGCCAAATCAATGAATAGTCTATATTGTGCACTAGATCAAAATAATTTCAAACTTATTTATACACTTCCTACTGCTTATGAAGTTTGGAAATTTCTTGAGAATTATTATAGTCTTCCTTCCACAGATGATGAACAAGAGCAATTCCTTATTGATCCAAGAGAAGAAACCGATGAGGACTTATGTTTGGAGGAAGATCTATCTAAGAAAGAAGAATGCAATGTCACAATATTGGACTTAAATGATGGCAACACATCAAGCAAAAGAGAAGACGAAAGTCAACCATGGAAGAGGAATGCGAAGAAGTTGTCAAAGGAACCCTTGGTTCAAATCTTGCCTCATACCATAACAATATAAGAAAATCTAAAACTTCTCTTTTTGTAACTAATTCTATTTCTACATCTCGTTTGCTTAAAATTGCTAAACGTCAAATTTTTAAATTGAAAATTGCTAATTCTAAATTACGTTTAGAAAATAAATCTTTAAAAGCAAATGATAAAGTAGAATCAAATATTGATGTGTTAAATTCTCTTTAATGTTCTTTAGTTAAAATTCTTACTCCTTGTTTAGATTGCAATCTTTTAAAAGAAAATTTATGGATATTGAAAAAGGTCTCTTAGTTTCTAAAGAACATAATGAAAAATTGATAGTTGAAAATGATGCTTTAACTTGTAAGTTAATACAATTAAAATCTTTTGTTGAAAAATTTCAAATGTCAAGTAATGATTTTCATCATAAGATTTTGAATAACAAGGATAAATTAACTTATAAAATCATTTATAAAAAGGACCATTTTCACACATTAACTCAAAAGGAGTTTAGTTTCAAAAATAATTATGATCCTCACAAAATTCTTAAGAGTCACTATTATAAGTCTCAATATATTTTCAATCATGACTCAAATTTAAAATCTTTTTTTCATGAAAATCAAACTATAAAATCTTTTCCTTCACATTATAAGAGTGTGTCTATAAGAAAGAGTGGAAATGAAAATCATCAAAATAAGAACCAATCATTTAACACTTATTATAACCCACTCTTTCAACAATCAATTCTAAAGAAAGACAATCACTCTTTTAAACTTTCAAAGAATCCATATAATAAAATTCATTATGATTATCAACCTCAAGCTATTTTGAAAAATAATTTGAATAAACATAAACCCCCATTGAATTATATTTCAAACAACTATCATCATATAAAGATGACACATAATCATTATATGGATTTAAGTGATAAACAACCAATATATGAATGGAGACCCATAAAGAAAAATGACATCATCTTTAATTAAAAAAGCTCATTCATCATTATTTTCCCAAAAGCCACCACGATGTATTTGGGTACCCAAAGGAACCATCCCACTTGGTCCCCTTTGGATATCTAAATCTCTTATTCATTAGTATCTTATCATTTGCGTGAAGTAGAATCAATTAAAAATGAAATATCAATAATCTACTTCATGATGTGCTTTATTTCTTTTACTCTTGTTTGTTTTGTATTTTTTGATCCAACATGTTTATGGTCTCTTTGTATTTCATAAGATATGACTTACAAATATTAAGCCTAATATTTTAACAAATCAATTTGAATTAAAATTGAACATAAAGTCATATGTTTTTAAAAGTGATCTATCTCTCATTTTTTAGGTTTTATCCTTTTTAAATCCATTGCCTATAAATGTCTTATATTATCATTATAAATTGAATGCTAAATTTGCTAAATGAAATTATCAAGACTAATGAAATTACTTTTAAAATTGGATTTAAATGGATTTTATGGGTCTTAGGCTAAAAATATTAAATGCACAACTTTTTGTATATTTGTCTAATTTCTTTGTTGCATATGATAGCCCCTATATTGAAAAATCATAATCAAGAAAAATCGGAATCAATGATATAAAAGAAACCATGTGTTTTTAAATCAAAAATTGTAACTCAAAATTGTAAATCAAAAACCATGAGTTGCTAACGCCAGGCGTTATCACTAACGCCGGCGGTAGCTTATTTTCCTAAAAAAAAATCTGATTTCTCTAATTATTATTTTTCTGAAAAATTATGTTAAGTATCATTATCTTCTACTTTCAGATACCTTGTATTAAAATCAAAAAGGATATTTACAAAACAATTCAAAATAACCAAAAAAATTTGTCCTTTATATATATGTAGTATAATATTAACTTTACAAGCAATCACTACATATTAAAAAGGATGAATATGAACCATATAATCACCACCATGATCTATTAATATCAAATGCTAAAATTCACTATAATCATATATCATAATTCATGATCAAACAAGAATTATCTTAAATCAACTAATACTATCAACCTTAGGAATTATGAAATATGTGATGGCTATTGGTATTATAGTTTCATATCTTGTTTTGTGTGTGATATGCATCTCTATTATTTGCATATATTTAGACCTTAGAATCATCTTGTATCATTAAGTTCAAATCAAAAGTTTAATCATTCCTTTCTAGGTCTAAAGAAAATTAATTTGAAATCATCTCATATTACATGCAACATTATCTCCATTAAATCATATATAATAACATTGCATTCAAACTCATCATCCTAGCATCACCTCTTAATTTATGCTTAAATTTATATGCTAGGTATAACATCTACAATGTTATTCAAATTTCTGATAACTATGTGATTTGAAATTATAATAGAATACTAAAATTCCAACAAACACATAGGTTATGGATTAATCATTAGATTATATATATTGAAATTATATATTATCATGCAAAACCAAAGATCAATAAATTCAATTATTAAACTCAATTTTGTTATAAATTTCAAAACGTTATATGATCTTTGTCTTTGATATGATTGCTTGATCATCATTTTTCTAGACTTACAAATCAAACATGCTCATTCAAAAGGAAATAACCAAATAATATTGTCATAAGTCTAGAAGAATTAGAATTCACATAAATCATGATGATCTAACATATATTCTATGCAAAATTCTCTATAATCATAAATCATAATTCATGTTCTATCAATAAATATCTCAAATCAATAATGTCTATCACCTAGGAATTATGAATCTTATGATAAAATTTTGAATTATGTTTTTCTTTCCATTATTTGGTGTATTGATATGCTTTGCTATTGATTGCATGTATCTCACATATATGTAGACTCTAGAATCAACTTTGTAATAATAAGAATAAATCATACTAAATCATCACTTTATTCTAGATCTATAATTTGAAACTCTATTTTGGAATACATACAATGTTAATGTTAATCTTATGACGTGACATTAAACCCAAAAGTCATCATACTAGCATTATCACTTATTGAATATTAGTAATTGTGCTAGTTATCTCATATCGTCATCTCATGAAAATAGAGAAACTATGCGACTTTATATTGTTCTTCACTTTAACAAAAACCATAGTTTATAAATCAACTCATAGTTTAAAAGCATAGGTTTTCCAAAGATTATTCACTTATGACTTCATATCTCACAATAGCGGGGGCGTAGGATTGGATGCATTAGAGACTTAACCTCTAAGTCATGTCTTGTCCTTAACCGGGGAGGGTTCTAGTGGGGCCTTACGAGGCACTGGGAGGAAAGAGTGCTAGGTTGAGCGCTCTCTAGTGTGTGCATATAGGACTAACACCCCAACCTACGACATGTGTACAGCTCCTCATGCCCATCTGTCACTTAGTATGGGGATATGGTGTAGACATTTTAGTCTGGGTAGTTTTTAATCTTAGGACATACTTATATTAAAAACTGCATGAACATTTTATTTACTTATCACCTTAATCATGCATATATTGGGTTGTTCAAAATATGTCCTCTTGTGTTTTGCATAATTTATTTATTTTTGTGCTTAAATGATTTTGTAAAACTCAAGTGTTTGAAAAAGTCAAAGTTTCATGCAAATTTGATCCACCTAGAGATCTCCAAAAATTCTAAATTTCTGCATGACACTACTCTAAGGACACTTAATCAAGATCAAAAAGTGAAAATTTAAAATTCTCAAAAAATCAAGTACGGTTTTCCGCGCTAGCACTAGCGTCGGCATTAGCGTGGGTGTCTGATTTTTATTTTTTTCAAAATTTCAAAAAAACCTTAAAAATGTGTTACTTTATATGTACTACTTAGTTTTTGCATTTTTGAATTTTATTATTTTTGTTTTATCTATATTTTGAAAAATCAACTACAAAACTTCAAAATTCAAAAATACAAAAATATGTTTTTGTGGTTTTCTATTTTTCTTTCATTAAAAATGTTCAAAACAACAAAAAAAATTGTATGATCTTTATTGCTAATATCAAGAATGAATATGAATCCTATCATTTAGAATTATTTACAATATTAAAACTTGTTTCTTCATTTTACTATGAACATTGTTTTGTTTATCATGCTTTGATATATCTAATTAAGTGCATCAATTGTATTAAAAAATATGTGTAGATCCAAGCTTAGCATGCCTCTAAGTATGAGTAAATGTATTATGATTGATAATAATACTTTTACACTCACTTATGTTTGGTAATGTACATGTGTGTTTAAATCTAAAATGCTTGCTTGAGTATTATAATTGTACCATGAATTAAAACTTGCATAAGTTTATTACCTACGCTACATTTGAATTGCAATTAAGAAATTAAGAAAAGTGGTTGAGTTCAAAAATTTTGTTTAGGTTTGCAAAATAAGTGTATTCGGAGAATTTTGTCTCACAAAAGTGAACAAAAAAATTATATAGACAAATATAACTCCACCAAGCACTACTTGAACCTCCTGATAAGTCTTCATAAGAATTGTGAGGTTGAACACCTTGGAAAGAATAGTAAAGTGTCTTGTGCAAACCTTTGTTATTACACCACATTTTCTAAAAATATTGTGCATTAAAAGTTTGTGAAAGTTGATATACTTGTGTTTAATTGTGCACTTTACTCTACATATGTCTTGTATTTTGTGATTTAAATCAATTGTTAACATTGCCCAAATTACACTTATGTGCACATCATTATCTTTCATAACACTTCTTTTCATGAGTATTGGATTCTAATGCGTTATCTATACTACTCCTTATATAAGAAATGCACTAGATAACCTTGTATGATCTCTACAATGTTTGGTATCTCTTAAACTTGAAATTAAGTAACATTGTAGTATAATCTCTCTTTGATATGTTCATTTCATGATTGGTATCTTTATGAAAACTTTGAGATTTCAAAAAGGTTAAAACATCTTTCAATTTTGAACTAAAACTCATATTTTTACTTATGCTTTTCATGCTTACAAAAAGATGTTTCTTATAATCTTCCGCTTGCTTATATCTCTTATCTTTTTATTCGAAATCTCTTATATATACTATGCTTAACCTCTTTATCATTATCTATATTACAAAAGCTCGATCATGCTTTATCATTTATAAGGAGTGCCTCTGTACTACCCTCGCCCCACCTTCTTTTGATAATTCCAAAAGGGGGAGATTAATTGAAGAAATCAAGAGGATAAATCTAGAAGATTAAGGGGAGACTAATTCTTGTAATTTAGGGGGAGTAAAATATAAATTGCATTTATGTAGGGGGAGCATTAAGATAGGTGGAGTATGCACTATTCTCATGCTTATCATATACTATAGTTGCACTTTTATCTCTCTTATCATTTACCATAAACACCTTTGTTGATTTCTTGCTAAGAGGATTTGTTATTATCAAAAGGGGGAGATTGTTGGACATGTGTGTCACATCCTTTTGTTTGAGAATAACAAATCCCAAATTGTATTTGATCTTACTTGTCGTGTGTTTATAGTGTGCATGAACTATAGGTGCAATACTACATAGGTAGAAAGTAGCTTGGAACCAACAAACTGAGCTTAAGCACTACCGCCAGCTCTAGTAGTTACCGCAGGTGCTAGTGCTACAGCAGGCGCTAGCGCTACCGCCTGGCGTTAGATCAAGTTCGTGCACAACGCTACGCCGCTGACGGTTTTGCAACCGCTCTACACGAACACTACCGCATGCGCTAGGTGTTACCGCAGACGCTAGCTCCAAGGTCAATAAAAAGAGCCAATTTCGATCATTTTGGCTATCCATCCCAAAGAGATTGCTTGTGCCACAATTCTACTGCTGTTATGCTACCGAAGATGGATCTCCCACAAAAAGCTTAAGGAGAATTTTGGAGGAGGACTACGTCACGCTACATCCGAAGGACGATCGCTTCGACCTCGCTCATACTACAGCGATCCTTCATCTCCAACTTCAGAATATCTCATATTGGGAGTTTTTATTGTTGTTTTCATTATTTTCATTTCGTTCCATTTTGTAACCGTATAGAGAATTCGCCTTGTGTTGGCGACTAGGTCCTTGCGCGTCTTAAGGGGTAATTGCCGCGTGAGTTGGCGACTAGGTCTAAGAGATTAGATCTAGGGGGTGCTTAAGGCCATATCCGGGGATGGATTGGCTAGAGTGGCTTGAGGCCATATCTGGGGAAGGATAGGCTAAAGCCAACCGGTTTGTGGGGATACGAGTCGGTATAGAAAAGGGAAAATTATTTACATATTTGTCGCCTCCGATTTCTAGCGTTATTGAAATCAAGTATTTGTAAACACTTTTAAATATATATAAACATGTCTCTCTTTGTGTTTACTTGATTTATCTCTTTTGGAATATTCTCTATTATATTGGTTACAAAGCTTTCAATTCAAATCACTTTGTCTAAGTTGTTTATTTTAATCTCTTTCATCATAAAACAATTTAACACTTGTCTCTAATTTCTAAAATTGCAATTTATAATATTCTCTTCCTTTAGCTAAATTGTTATTTTGCCTTCTCCCATTATAAAACAATTTAGTAATTTTCATAAAAATATAAAAAGGATTTTATTCCCTTATTCACCCCCCCCCCCTCTAAGGGCGCCTATCGATCCAACAGAATGCAGCTCAGCTACAGTTTCTTGAAAATGAGTTGGCGAAAGCAACTCAGGGAGATTTTTTCCATTTCAACTTTCTTCTTGAAGATGAAGAACCTCTGCGCGGAGATATCAGCTTTGGACCCAGATGAACCTATTTCAGAAGCAAGGTTGAAGAGGCACAAAATCCGCAGTTTGCGGAGGGAGTATGTGGCCTTTGTCACTTCTGTTTAAGGTTAGGCCAATCAGCCGACATTGCTAGAGCTAGAGAACTTGCTTGCTTCACAAGAGAGCTTGGCCAAGCAGATGGCTGGGATATCTGTCTCTGGGGGAGAGAGCGAAGTTCTATATTCAGGCAAGAAGAAAAGATGGGACAAGAAGAAGAAGTCATCTGGAGATGATGGTCCATATACTTCATATCAGCAGGAGAGGAGCCATGCTCCTAAGCATGATGGGAAGAAGAAGGAAGGACTAAGATGCTTCAGGTGCAATCAGCTTGGTCATTTTAAAATAGACTGTAGAGTCAATCTTCAGCTGGGGCATGCTGCAGGAAAAGAAGAAGTTATTTCCAGTGTAGGTGATAAATGAGGTGATGGAGCCTTTATGACGTGCATGTGTGTTCGGGCTTTGGCGTCTATCAACTATCAAGATAATTGGATTGTTGACTCGGGTTGTGGTCATCACATAACCGTAGATGAGTCAAAGTTTTCTTCTTTGCAGGCATACTCAGGTAATGATGTTATCATTACTGCTGATGATACTATACATACAGTTGAGAAGGAGGGTGTAGTTTCTTTAAACGGGGATAGAGGTCCACTCACATTGAAGAATGTCTATCATGTTCCGGGGATGAAGAAAAACCTCTTCTCAGTGACCAATGTTGTTGATGATGGCTATCACATTCTGTTTGGTCCAACATAAGTGAAGTTTCTTTGGAATGTGTCAGCTGTGAAGGCAGATGTCGCTCATGTTGGAAATAGGGTGAAGGAGTTGCTTGTGCTATCTACATGTTCCTATGTTGATAAGATGAGGACTAATGATAGCGCTGCTATCTGGCATGAAATACTTGGACATGTTGGGATGGATAAGTTGAAAGCTATGGAAGGAAGAGGCCTTGTAAAATGTCTGCCTAGCTTGTCTTCTTTTGGTGAATATCATGTTTGTGCAGGTTGTCAATCAGGTAAGGCTCAACGTCTTCCATTTGACAAATCATAAAGCAGGTGCGAAACACTATTGGAGTGTACTCATGGTGATCTTTTTGGACCTACCGCAACAGTCAGTCTTGGAGGTAGCAAGTATATGCTAGTCTTGATTGATGACTTCACTAGATATACTTGGGTATATTTTCTGAAAGAGAAGTCGGAAGCCTTTGAAAAGTTTGTGGAGTTCAAGGAGCTGGTGGAAGGTCGGCTTAACCTGCGGATCAAGAAGTTCAGAACCGGCAATGGAGGGGAGTTCACCTCAAATGCGTTCTTTAACATCTGCCAAAAGTGAAGGAGCCTTAGGCATTATTCACTTCATTCATGATGCACAGAACTATATCCGCAAATGATAACAGCAAGTGTACCATATCGAAAGTACTATAGGTTAAAAAAACCAAGTCGTATAAAAATCCGGGCGAGTTAAATACTCTTACTTTGAGAAAATCTCTATTATCTTATCAATATAACTTTGGGTTGGTTCTTGCTTGAAAAGCTAGGTGAATTAAAATGAGAATTAAAATAATAATAAGGAAGATTAGCACTCGGTATTGAATTACCTTAGAATAGAAACAACAACAATAAAATAAGACTCTAGTCCTCTTTCAAAGAAATGCTTAGACCGTGGAGGTTCCCAAATTCCGAGCACACCTTGGGTCGAGGATACGCCTAACTGAGTTTAGGTTGATCAATCAAACATTCGCACTAGAATCAAAACCCCTAAAACTCGCTTTACTGAGGTGAACCCCTCTATTGGATTTGACTCCAATCCGAGAGATTTATGTCATCCTCTGTCGAGGGTTGCATGCAACTCTCTTTATCCTTGAATGATTGATTCATTTTATGATCTAGTAAAATCAAGCGAGCTAGTTCGGCTTACTAAAGAACAAAAACAAGAATGAGAATCATATACCGATAAAATAATCTCATTATGTTAAAATCAAGGAAAAGTCATAAGTATTCTAAGGAGAGAAAAAGAAGAATCAAAACTTAATTCATGAAGTTTATTATTCCTTGGATCATCTCGATCGAGTACTAATAGAGATTTAGCTACTCATGGAGATGGTGGAATCGATGAAAATAAAAGAGTACATGATGAGATTGAGAATAGAGTAAGAAGGAGAAAAGAACTATTTTATTGATTTTGCAAAGAAGAGAATTACAAGCTATTGAATTTTAAATTATAACTATTGAATTGAAAGTACAATTGCAAGAATAAAGAAGGACTACAAGAACTACTAAAAACATGAAAAAAATACAAGAAAAGAAGATTTGATCTCCAAAAATTTGTCCCTTCAGTTCTGGTGGAGCTGGCTTTAAAGAGGCTGCAAAATGAGGTTACACGCCCTCGGTCATGCCCGTGACCAAGGGCGTATACTTGGAATGATCAAAGCTGGTGCGGGATAGATGCCTTCTGGCATCAATGAGAGCATTACATGCGTGCCACGCCCTAGGTCACACCCATGACCTAGGGCATGTAATATTTAAATAGTGCCTGACGGGAAGCTTTCGGCGGGAAGTGGCGCGAGAAGTGATCACGCATGTGGATGGATGCCACGCCCTCGGTCATGCCCGTGACTAGGGCGTGTAAATTTAAATGTTTTGGCGGCTGATCTGGCTGCTGGAGGCGGGTCTAGGCCATGACCTGGGTCACACCCTTGGTCACGCCCATGACCTGGGTCACGCCTGTGACCTGGGTCACTCCTGTGACCTGGGGCATATATTTGGCGAATCTTCATGTAATGAGCCTGGGGTGGCAGCAGCGGCTCTAGAACACATCTTAGTTTGTCACACCCTTGGCCACGCCCGTGACCTTGGGCGTGTACTTGCAAATTTTGCTCAACGTGTCCAGGAATCCTGAAAATATAAAATAAAATTAAGTTAATACATAAATATGAAAAGAAATGATTTTTCTAAGGTAATTCATATAAATTCTATAAATTGATGTTAAAACAATAATAAAATTATACTAAAATATGAGTATATAAACTACTCATCAAACACCCTCATAGATAAATTACAAGACATTTGACACTATTTCTAACTAACTAAAATTTCATTAAATCAAGAGTAAGTTAAAGACAAATTCTAGAAATTCAAGAATTAAGTCACATATTATGGTGTTAATTTAAAAAGAGAGACATGCTTAGCTAAGAAGACTTCTCAAGATAACTATTTAGCAACTGAAATTGTAAAAATTATCAAACAGAGTTGGATTGAAATTATAGAAACTCTAACAAAAAAGATTCTTATGGAAAAGACACCTACCAAAATGTTGCTCTCTTAATAATTTGATTTAGAACTAGAACTAACGAAATTTGCTTAGGATGGGTTTTAAACAAACTGGCAAAATGAAGAGATGTTAAAATAGAGGTGATGAATTTTATCCTCTCACCTTATTTGAATAAGAATTTGTATATGTGTAGAAAAATAATGAATTTTATCCTCTTATTTTTCAAGCTATATAATCTTTTTAAAATTTCTCTTCAAACAAAAACCCAAAATATATATGTTTAGAGGTAATGAATTTTATCCTCTAACTTCACGACATATAGTCTTTTAAATGATTTCGAGTGCATATGTTTAGGGGATAATAAATTTTATCCTCTTATTTCCATGACATATGATCGTTTACTATTTTTTTTATTTGCCAACAAAGGGTGGGGGGATAAAGAAATATTTCTAGTTTTTTCAATTAAACTATTTTGAGAGCAACTTTTTAGTGGAATGAAGTTTCCTAAGATCTTGAAAGTTTGTAGAGAATATAATAAAAATCCAAGGTTGTTTAGCCAATTTACTACAAAGTAGAACCATTTAAAATCAAAAAGAGAAGTAGTGTTAAATAAGATCTCTAATTGAATTAAAAATATAAAGTGTTTCTTAAAATTAAATTACTTCAAATTTAAATCTAACGAATTCTTATATTTAACTAGATTAAAAAAAGTAAAAAAAAACTAATATTTTACTTCTCAAACTAGATTTCTAGAGAATAGTAAAAACATAAAGTAAGGGGTGAATAACTATATATACATATATTCTCTTTTTTTCTTAGACTTCCCGAGATCTACCCGGTGAAGGGTTCGCAAGGTACTAGGAGGTGTGATGGGATGACAAACCCAAACCTCCCTTTCCAAGAAATTAGATTTTTATAATATTTTAAAAAAAATTGTTTCTTTTTATAAATTGAAGAGAAAGTCTAGAAAACTACACTGCACTCCCATACTTAAAGATAAACATTGTTCCCAATTTTTAAAACTAAGTATGAAGTATCATCAAGATAATAAAAAGAAATTGCAGTAAATGAATCAAAAAAATTGATGAGATGAGGGGAGAAGAGGGCTTCCCTGGTTGGTAGATTGGGTTGCCGGAATAAAAACCTGCAAAATAAGTTAAACAAACAAAGCAAAAGCAAGAAAGATAACGTTGGGGTGCCTCCCAAAAGTGGTTTGTTTACCGTCGCGTAGCTTGACTAATCAAAACGAGGGGTTAATCCCCCTTAACATTTAAATTTTTCCATGCAATTGCATGGCAGTGATTATTTAAAAATTTTATAAATTCAAAAATTTCTGAATCATTAAGCGTAGAACAAATAATCACAGGCAATTTTGAACTTTCTTCTAAAAAATTATAGTTGATATGATCCGGGAGTTGTTTTGATTCTAAACTTGGCGACACTTCATAGGATGGTTTAATTTTTAAATTATTTTCATTGATTTGTTCAAAATTGAGCGGATGAGTTATTTCCTTAAGATAAGAAGTAGTTTCAAATTCCAGATTTTCAAAAATAGGAGAAGTTATTTTAGCAAAGGTCGACAATTCTTTTTCAAAATTTGACTCTAAGGTGAAACAAGATTCATCGCTAGGAAGTGTATTTCTTACAGAGGAGTCAATACTAAAAGTAATTTCCTCATCCCCCACTCGTAGGAGAAGTCTTTTGTTATTCATGTCAATTATTGCTCGGGCGGTGGTTAGGAAGGGTCGTCAGAGTATGACGGGTACTTCGATGTCCTCTTCGATATCGAGGATGACAAAGTCTACCGGGAAGATAAACTTGTCAACCTTTACTAGAACATCCTCTATAACTCCTATTGGGTACTTAACTGACCGATCTGCTAGCTAGATGTTCATTTTTGTTGGGCTTGGATTGCCTAAACCAAGCTTTTTGAATAAAGAAAATGGCATCGATTTAATACTAGTGCCTAAATCGGCCAATGCGTCCTTGATTAATAAATTGTCGAAAAAACACGGGATGAAAAACCATCACGGATCATTTACATTTTGCGATAATTTATTTAACACAATCGTCGAACATTTTGCGTTAAGATAAACACGCGAAATATCTTCAAGTTTATTTTTATATGATAGCAAATCTTTGAGATATTTCTCGTATTTAGGCATTTAAGAGAGAGCCTCGCAGAATGGAAAGTTAATTTTTATTTGTTTTAAAATATTTATAAATTTTGTATATTGCTCTTCGTTGCGCTCATTTTGAATTTTAGAAGGATAAGGGATAGAAGGAGCTTGAATATTGCGCGGAGCTAAATCAGAAGAAATTGAATGCGGAGGTGGGGTTGTAATGTTTACCTCGGGCTCGACCAAATTTGAAAATTTTACCTCGTTTCTGCTACGGAGGGTTATTGCGTTGACGCTCTCCCGTGGATTGGGCTCAGTATTGCCCGGTATATCTCCTTGCTGGCGTTCAGAGAACAATTTGGCGAGCAGTCTAGTTTGATTTTCCAAGCTTTTTATAGATCCGGATAGATTTCAGATGTTGGACTCATTGGAGGAAACGTATTTAGTGAAGGTCTCTTCAAGTGGAGAGGGCTTGTGTGGTGGCGATGGAGCGAATCTGGGCGGATTCACTTGTGGTGGGTGTTGAGCATTATTCGGGTTGCTCCATGAAAAATTAGGGCGGTTCCTTAAACCCAGATTATAGCTATTATTGAAAGGAATATTATTATTCGGGTTATAAAGAGGGCGGTAGGAGTTCTCCATATAATCTACATGCTCTTGAATAAAATTATTATTATTATTATTAAAATTATTATTAAAATTATTATTATTATTATCCCAATTAGTGGTGGAGGAAGCAGGCATCTCCGCCACTTGCTTTGTGAGCATTTCTACTTGAAGTGCTAAATTCGGGGTGGCCTCGACTTCAAAGAGTCCGGTCGGCTTATTAGGGTGCGAATGTGGTGTATTCCACTGATAAGCATTCATGGCCATCTCCTCAAAAAGCTCTTGAACAGCCTCACGACTTTTGTTATTAAGGGTCCCCCCCCCCCCCCCACGGCTGCATCAATCATCTGTCTCATTTGGAGATTCAAACCATTGTAGAAAGTTTGAACTTGTTGCCACACAGGAAGGGCAAAATGAGGACATCTTTGCAAGAGTTCCTTGAAGCACTCTAATGTGTCCTAGAGAGACTCTGAGTCTATTTGCGTAAACGAGTGAATGTCCGTATGTAATTTAGCAGACTTCGCCGGTGGAAAATATTTCATTATAATTTTCTCCGTCATCTAGGCCCATGTAGTGATGGAACCTCTAGGAAGAGATCCCAGCCACTGCTTGGCCTTAGTCCGCAAAGAGAAAGGAAATAAACGCAAACGAATGGCGTCATCGATGATGCCATTTATTTTGAAAGTGTCGCAAATTTCCAAAAAATTTAACAAGTGTAAATTATGATCTTCATCTGGTAAGCCATCAAATATGATGGCATGTTGTACCATTTGAATGATACTCATTTTAATTTCAAAAATATTATTCGCCACCGCCGGGTGAATAATATTGGATTGTGCTCCCTCCCAATTTGGTCTCACATAATAGGATAAGGTCCGTAGCGGTGCCTCGTTATGGTCGGGATCTTCCATTTTACCCTCATTAGTTTCTCCGATTGACTCTTCGGAAATTATTAGTAGATCACTAAATCGGAGACATCACCGCAAGGTGCACTCAATTTCCAGATCAAAACACAATTCAAGATTAATTGAAGAGTTTCCTCGGATCATAAACTAAAAGAAAAGAAAGAAAAGAAAAAGAGAATTAGAGGCGAAAAAGAATAAAAATGGTGAAGAAGGAAAAATTAAAATTATTATAATATTTTTATAATATTATACTTAAATATATAGATATATAAAAAAAATTCAAAAAGTGGGTTAAGTTAGTCCCGGACTTCCCGAGGTCTACCCTGTGAAGAGTTCGCATGGTACTAGGAGATGCGATGGGATGACAAGCCCAAATCTCCCATTCTGAGAATTTAAATTGCGCCTTTTAAGATTAATAAAAAATTTAAGAGAAGTTTGGGAAGAAAGAGAATGATAATATTAATCGATATTCCTTTTTTTGAAATAACAACTCATGTCCCCGACAACGGCACCAAAAACTTGATGCACAGAACTATATCCGCAAATGATAATGGTAAGTGTACCATATCGAATGTAGTATAGGTTTAAAGAACCAAGGTCGTATAAAAATCCGGGCGAGTTGAATACTCTTACTTCTAGAAAGACTCTATTATCTTATCAATAGAACTTTGGGTTGGTTCTTGCTTGAAAAGCTTGGTGAATTAAAATGACAATTAATACAATAATAAGGAAGATTAGCACTCGGTCTTGAATCACTTTAGAATAAAAATAACAAGAATAAAATAAGACTCTAATCCTCTTTCAAATAAATGCTTAGACCGTGGAGGGTCCCAAATTCCGAGCGCACCTTGGGTCGAGGATACGCCCAGCTGAGTTTAGGTTGATCAATCAAACTTTCGCTCTATAATCAAAACCCCTAAAACTCACTTTACCAAGGTGAACCCCTCTATTGGATTTGAATCCAATCCGGGAGATTTATGTCATCCTCTCTCGAGGGTTAAATGCAACTCTCTTTATCCTTGAATGATTGATTCGCCTTACAAGTTGGTTCAGCTAACTAAAGAATGAAAACAAGAACGAGAATCATATATCGATAATATAATCTCATTATTTTAAAATGAAGGGTAAGTCGTAAGTATTCTAAGGAGAGAAAAAGAAGAATCTAAACTTAATTCATGAAGTTTATTATTCCTTGGATCATATCGACCGAGTACTAATAGAGATTTAGCTACTCATGGAGATGGAGGAATCGATGAAAATAAAAGAGCACATGATGAGATTGAGAAAAGAATAAGAAGGAGAAAAGAACTATTTTATTGATTTTGCAAAGAAGAGAATTACAAGCTATTAAATTTTAAATTATAACTATTGAATTGAAAGTACAATTGCAAGAATAAAGTAGGACTACAAGAACTACTACAAACATGAAAATAATACAAGAATAGAAGATTTGACCTCCAAAAATTCGTCCCTTCAGTTCTGGTGGGGCTGGCTTTAAATAGGCTGCAAAATGAGGTCACATGCCCTCGGTCACGCCCATGGCCAATAGCGTGTACTTGGCATGATCGAAGTTGGTGCTGGATAGATGCCTTCTGGCATCAGTGCGAGCATTACGTGCGCGTCACGCCCTCGGTCACGCCCATGACCTAGGGTGTGTAATCTTTAAAACATCGCCTGGCGGGAAGCTTTTGGCGGGAAGTGGCACGGGAAGTGATCACGCCCGTGGTTGGATGTCACGCCTTCAGTCATGCCTGTGACCGAGGGCGTGTAACTTTAAATGATGTTGCAGCTGATCTGGCTGCTGGAGGCGGGTCATGGCCGTGACCTGGTTCACGCCCGTGACCTGGGTCACGCCCGTGACCGAGGTCATGCCCTTGGTCAAGCCTGTGACCTGGGTCACTCCCGTGACCTAGGGCGTGTATTTGGCGAATCTTCACGGAATGAGCCCGGGGTGGTGATGGATAATTTTCTTTATATTGTTTTGCCGAAGCGCAATTCGAACAATAAACCAATAAGGCATGTATACCTATCATTTTAAAGTACACGATCAAGTGTCGTATTAGACTCGGGGCTGTCGAGTACTTGTTCTCACAAAGTAGAGCTATTATTTTATCTAACAGAAATTTTTGGTTTGAAAAGTGAAGTAAAAAGACGACTTGGACTAAAGAGAAAATTGATGATTAGAAAGCTAGCACTTGATCTGAATCCCTTTGGACTAAAATAAACTTCTTAAATGATTAGACTGCAAACTTCTAAATTATATACTTTGACCGTGGAGGTTCCCAAAGTATGATAGAACCTCTCTCGAGAGAACTATCAACTAACCTTAGGTTGATCGATTAAGACCTCTCGGCCAGTCGAAACCCCTAAGCTTGCTTTAGGCGTTGAACCCCTCTACTGGATTTGATTCCAGTCTGGAAGATTTATATCACCCTCTCTCGAGGAGTGCATGAAACTCTTTTTATCTTTGAGTGATCTCCTCGTTCGCATGGATCTCTCGATCACTAGCATACGGATCTGAGATCGAGAAACATATTCACGACATATGAATTCGAAGCAATTAGAATCGAAGATAAATCGAAGCGAAATAATATAGAGAGCTTGCTAATTTTTATAAGAGCAAAGCAAAGTTTATTTTATTCCAAAGTTCATCATGATCAAGTGCTAATTGGAATTTAGCTACTCATCATGATGGGGAAAATACATATGACAAATGAGAAAGACATGATTGGTAAATGAAAAGTACTTGAATTGAAAATACTTGAATGAGAATTATAACTTGAAACGAAATTCAAAAGCAACAACTAGAAATGAGAATTACAATAAGACAGTGCAGAATTACAGAAATTGGACTACAAAATCCTCCCCCCTGGCATCTGGACATGGCAGCAATTTATAGTTAAAAATGTTGGGGAGACACGCCCCTAGGTCACGCCCGTGACCTAGGGCGTATAATGTACAGAAACGGTTGCTTGATTACCCAGGAACGTTCGGGAGAAAAACCGACAAACTTCATAAATCTGTTGTTCACGCCCCTAGGTCACGCCCGTTACCTAGGCGTGTTTTCGCTTGATCTGCAAACGGCGGGAAACAGCTTGAGCTGGAGTTAATTTGGTGGTTTAGATGAGGTCACGCCCCATGGTCACGCCCGTGGCAGTGGGGCATGTAATAATAATCCAGCATGGCATGATTCCAGCACGGTAGAAGAGTCACGACCTGTGATATAAGCCACGCCCCCTCGTCACGCCCGTGACTAGGAAGCGTGTAATATTAAATTGACATGGCCTTGGTTCTGGCGTTCTCAACGGTCACAGCCCCTGTCACGCCCGTGACTAGGGAACGTATAATAATGACAAAAAAGTGCAAGCTCGTGAGGGGGACTGTCCGGAGATGGAAAAGAGAAACACGCCCCAGGGTCTCGCCCGTGACTCTGGGGCATGTAACTGGACGGAATCCGAGGATCTTATCTTGCGGAATGGGACCCGCCAAAGGTCACGCCCGTGTTTTGTGGTGTGTAAAAATCTCCTCCAAACCTGCAAAAATCTCAAAATAGAATAATAAAAATAATAACATATTTTTGTATATGTTTTTTTTAAAACAAAAATAAAAATACTTAAATAAAAAAAAAGTTTTTTAACGAAAGAAAAATAAATAAAATAAAAACATGGGTTGCCTCCCAAGAGCGTTGTGGTTACGATCGTTGAGCTCAACCATGGTGGCACGTCGGTGTAGGTTTTCGAAAGGAGAATCTCTTCTCGGTGCTCATGAAGATTATCACCGGAGAAAAATAATTTTAACCGGTGCCCATTTACTTTAAATTCACCTTTTTCGGGATGCATTATTGAAACGGTCCTGTAGGGCCAAACCTCTTTGACGATAAAGGGGCCGGACCAACGGGACTTAAGTTTTCCCGGAAAAAGACGTAAATGCGAGTTATAAAGGAGAACTTGGTCTCCCGGTCGAAAAACATTAGGATGCCTAAGTTTCTTATCATGATAAAATTTAGTGCGCTCCTAGTATAATTAATTACTTTCGTAGGAAAAGGAGCGCCACTCATCGAGCTCGTTAAGTTGGAACTTGCGGAGCTCGGAAGAAATATTGTTATCTAGATTAAGAAATTTAAGCGCCCAAAAGGCGTGATGCTCAAGCTCGACCGGTAAATGACATGCTTTCCCATAAAACAATCGATACGGCGTACAACTGATGGAGGTCTTGTATGCGGTCCGATAGGCCCATAAAGCATCATCGAGTTTAAGCGACCACTCCTTCCTATTGGTGGAAACCATTTTTTCTAAAATTAATTTTAATTCACGGTTAACCACTTCTACTTGGCCACTTATTTGAGGGTGATAGGGGGTGGCCATCCTATGTGTAACGCCATATTTAGTTAAAACATTAGTGAATTGGACGTTACAAATTGAGTTCCCCTATCGCTAATTATCGCCCGCGGTGCTCCAAATCGTGAAAGGAGTTTTTTGAGAAATTTGGTCACGACTCGGGCATCATTGGTGGGAAGGGCATGCACCTCCGCCAACCTAGACATGTAATCGACCGCTACCAAAATATATCAATTTCCAAAAGAAACTGGTAGCGGGCCAACAAAATCGATCCCCCATAAATCAAAAACCTATATTTCTAAAGTAGATTTTAAAGGCATTTCATCAAGGCGAGAGATATTACCTGAGCGTTGGCATTCTTCATAATAACTTACATGTGCGTGAGCGTCTTTGAAGATGCTCGGCCAATAGAAGCCCGCTTCAAGTACCTTCTGTGCCATCCGATTTGCTTTATAATGTCCACCGGCGGGTCCCTCATGGAAATGCTTTAGAATTTGAGCGCCCTCCTCATGAGATACACACCTCCGCACCACTTGGTCCGCACAAACTCGAAAAAGGAATGGATCCTCCCAAAAATAATTTTTCAAATCGGAAAAGAATTTCTTCTTTTCTTGATAAGAAAAATCTTTTGGGAGAAATCTCGCAACAAGGTAGTTTGCGAAATTGGCGAACCAAAGGGTGGGGAGATCTATTACCTTATGAATAACGAGGAGGCGTTCCTCAGGAAAAGTATCATTAATTTCCCCCTCTATGAGCTCCTCCGAATTGGGATTCTCCAACCGAGAAAGATGATCCGCAGCCAAACTTTCCGCTCCCCTTTTGTCCCGGATCTCCAAATCAAATTCTTGTAAGAGTAAGATCCACCTAATCAACCTTGGCTTGGCATCAGTTTTTGTTAGCAAATAATGTAAAGCTGAGTGATCAGTAAAAACAATTACTTTAGAGAAAGTAAGATAGGAACAAAATTTATCAAAAGCAAAAATTACAGCTAAGAGCTCTTTCTCGGTTGTTGTGTAATCTTGTGCGTCGGTAAGTGTCTGCTCGCGTAATATATAGGATGAAATTTTTTATTTATGTGTTGTCCCAAGACTGCACCAACGACAAAACTACTAGCGTCGCACATGATCTCAAAAGGAAGATCCCAATTGGGGGCTATCATAATCAGCGCTTTTATTAATTTTTCTTTAATAATAGAAAAAGAATGCAAACAATTTTCATCAAAAATAAATGGCGCATCTTTTTCTAATAAGTGAGTGAGTGGCTTTGTTATTTTAGAAAAATATTTTATAAACTGGTGATAGAAACCAGCATGCCCAAGAAAACTACGTACGACCTTAACATTTGAAGGGGGGGTAATTTTTCTATTGTTTCAATTTTAGCTTTATCCACCTCTATACCCTTACTTGATATTTTATGGACTAAAACCAAACATTCCTGTACCATAAAATGGCACTTCTCCCAATTTATCACTAAATTTGTGTCCTCAAATCTTTGGAGAATGCGGGAAAGGTTAGTCAAACATAAATCAAATGAATCTTCAAAAACGGAGAAATCATCCATAAAAACTTCCATAATATCCTCCACTAGTTAGTCAAAAATTGCTAGCATAGACCTTTGGAATATAGCCGGCGCATTGCATAGTCCAAATGGCATCCTTCGATAGGCGAAGGTGCCAAACAGACAAGTGAAGGTTGTTTTCTCTTGGTCTTCGGGCGCAATTGGGATTTGGAAATATCCCGAGAGACCGTCAAGAAAACAATAAAATGAGTGTCGAGATAATTGTTCAAGGATTTGGTCGATGAATGCCAAAGGAAAATGATCCTTATGGGTCGCATCATTTAATTTGCGATAATCCATACAAACCCGCCATCCGGTAACAGTTCTAGTTGGGATTAATTCATTTTTATCGTTTGGCACTACCGTTAATCCTCCTTTCTTTTGCACCACTTGGACCGGACTGACCCAAGAGCTATCCGAAATCGGATAGATGATGCCCGCATCTAATAATTTGATTACCTACGCCTTAACCACCTCCTTCATATTAGGATTTAGGCTGTGTTGAGGTTAAATAGATTTACGTGAATTTTCTTCTAATAAAATCTTATGCGTACAAAAGGAGGGATTAATCCCTTTTAAATCCGAAATTTTCCACGCAATTGCGCGGCGATGAGGTTTTAAAACATTTAATAATTTTAATTTTACTTCATCGGACAGAAATGCCGAAACAATTACGGGAAGCTTAGAATCCTCCGCTAGAGATAAATATTCTAAATGATCAGGCAATTGTTTTAATTCTAGCACGGGAGGTTCTTCATAAGAAGTTTTTAATCGATCACTACCTAATTCTAAAATTTCAAAAATAGTTGCGTGAGTGATCGTGCCATAAATAATTTCATGAGAAATATGATCGAGATTTTCAAAGTCTTCATCATAAGAAAATGACGGTGAAATATATTCAGAAAATAAAACGGAGTCTTCATCAGGTGAACCTCCAAGAAAAAACAAGAGTCGTCATTTCAGAGCGTATTTTTCATAGAAGAATTGATAGTAAAGGTAACTTCTTCATCTCCGACTCTAAGGAGAAGTTTACCGTTACCAACATCAATTATGGCGTGCGAGGTGGCAAGGAAAGGGCGCCCAAGAATGAGGGGTACCTCGGTGTCCTCTTCGATGTCAAGGATGACAAAATCTATCAGAAAGATAAATTTATCAACCTTGACAAGCACGTCCTCGATAAAACCCATTGGGTATTTTATGGATCGATCAGCCAATTAGATGCTCATTCTCGCAGGATTAGGCTCTCCTAACCCCAATTTTTGGAAAAGAGAATAAGGCATCAAATTTATAGAGGCGCCTAGATCGGCCAAAGCATGTTTTACTAAGAAATCGCCAAATAAACATGGAATTGAGAAACTACCTGGATCGGTTAATTTCTTAGGCAATTTATTAAGCAAAACTGCCGAGCACTCCGCGTTCAATTGAACGGTAGAAATATTCTCAAGTTTCCTTTTATTGGATAAAAGACCCTTGAGGTATTTAGCATACTTCGGCATTTGTGCGATGACTTCGCAAAATGGTAGATTAATATGAATATGTTTAAGCATGTCTAAAAAATTTTCGTAATGCTCTTCCATTCGATCTTTCTTTAATTTAGACGGATATGGAAGTGGTGGTTGAAATTCCTTAATTTTATTTTGCTTTAGAATTTGAGGAGGAGGAGAAGATGGAGAAATTGTTACCTATGGTTCAACCTATTTTGTAGGAGTAGTTACCTCCTTCCCGTTCCGTAACGTGATAGCCTTTGCTTGCTCCTTTGGTTTGGGCTCCGTATTGCCCGGTAGTGCTCCCTATTGTCTATCGGAGAGCATCTTTGCAATTTGCCCAATTTGATTCTCCAAATTGCGAACAGATCTGGTAAGATTCCAGATATTTGCGACGTTAGATGCTATATATTTGGTGAACACTTCCTCAATAGAGGGAGCTTTTGGAGCTAGTGGTGGAGGAAAGCCATTCAGAATTGTGCTGGGTGGTTGTGCCGCATTCCCTGGATTACTCCAAGAGAAATTTGGGTGGTTCCTAAAACCCGGGTGGTATGTGTTACCATAATGAGTGTTTCCCGAATTAAAGGTTGCCCGATTCAGATTACCCATGTAATCCACATGTTCGGCAATGGTGGAGGGGGGTCCCCAGGTAGTTGTAGAAGAGGTAGCAGTCATCTCTTATATTTTTCTATTTAAAAGCTCAACCTGGACAGATAAATTTGAAATCGTATCAACTTCATATATCCCAACCGGTTTATTTGGGCGCGACCGAGGTGTACTCCATTAATACGTATTCATGGCCATACCCTCTAAAAGCTCTTGCGCGCCCGCCGGTGTTTTGTTATTCAAGGTACCACCAGTGGCGGCGTCAATCATTTGACGCATTTGGGGATTTAGGCCATTATAGAATGTCTGAATTTGCAACCAATTGGGGATTGCATGATGCGGGCATCGGCGCAAATATTCCTTAAACCGCTCCCAAGTATCATAAAGCGTTTCTGATTCAACTTGGGAGAAAGAAATGATATCCTTACGCAATTAGGCCAATTTAGCGGGTGGAAAATATTTCGTAAGAAATTGTTCTGTCATTTCAGCCCATGTAGTGATAGATCCTCTTGGAAGAGAATTGAGTCATTGCTTACCTTATTGCGCAAGGTGAAAGTAAAAAGTCGAAGCCTTATTGCATCATCGGATACCCCATTAATTTTGAAAGTATCGCATATTTCTAGAAAACTAAAAATATGCGCATTGGGATCCTCATATTGAAGCCCATCAAATTGTACATATTGTTGTAGCATTCGAATGATGCTCGGCTTCAATTCAAAATTATTGTTCGCTATAGCAGGTCGAACAATACTAGAAGTGGTATCCTCCAGATTAGGCCTGGCATAATAGGACATAGTCCGTTGCCCGGCCGCATCCGGATTTGGATCACCCATATTAGAAGAAGTAGAAGAGGAGGGAGAAGAAGAAGAAGAAGAAGAAAGAGTATTCGGAAAGGAAGTGTCACCTACAGATTCCTCAATCGGATCTTGAGAATTTGGTTGTTGGTATCTTAAGTGTCGTCGAATGGTTTGCTCAATTTCTGGATCCAATTCAAGAAGATCTGACGGATTCCTTCGGGTCATACACCAAAAAGGAAAAGAAAAATCATAAAAATTTTATAATTAAAAATTTATAAAATAAAATTTCCCAGATTTCCCAAGGTCTACCCAATGACGGGCTCGCAAGGTACTAGGCGGTCTTGTGGGATAAGAACCCAGCACGGCCCTTTTGTAAGAAATTTTAATTATAAAAATTTAAAGTAAAATTTTAAGCAATAAAATAGAAATAAAAATGATAAAATTAACAGAACTTTGCTTTCAAAATATCGACATAAAATAGTCCCCGGCAACAGCGCCAAAAACTTGATGGACAATTTTCTTTATATTATTTTGTTGAAGCGCAATTCCAACAATAAACCGATAAGGCAAGTATACCTATCGTTTTAAAGTATAGGATCAAGTGTCGTATTAGACTCAGGGCTGTCGAGTACTACTACTCACAAAGTAGAGCTGTTATTTTATCTAATGGAAATTTTTGGTTTGAAAAGTGAAGTAAAAAAGAAGACTTGGACTAAAGAGAAAATTGATGATTAGAAAGCTAGCACTTGATCTAGAATCCCTTTGGACTAAAATAAACTTCTAAAGTGATTAGACTGCAAACTTCTAAATTATATACTTCGACCATGGAGGTTCCCAAAGTATGATAGAACCTCTCTCAAGAGAACTATCAACTAACCTTAGGTTGATCGATTAAGAGCTCTCGGCTAGTCGAAACCCCTAAACTTGCTTTAAGCGGTGAACCCCTCTACTGGATTTGATTCAAGTCCGGAAGATTTATATCACCCTCTCTCGAGGAGTGCATGAAACTCTTTTTATCTTTGAGTGATCTCCTCGTTCGCATGGATCTCTCGATCACCAGCATACAGATCTTAGATCGAGAAACATATTCGTGATATATGAATTCAAAGCAATTAGAATCAAAAATAAATCGAAGCGAAATAATTTATAGAGCTTGCTCATTTTTATAAGAACAAAGCAAAGTTTATTTTATTCCAAAGTTCATCATGATCAAGTGCTAATTGGAATTTAGCTACTCATCATGATGGGGAAAATACATATGACAAATGAGAGAGACATGATTGGTAAAAGAAAACTACTTGAATTGAAAATACTTGAACGAGAATTATAACTTGAAACGAAATTCAAAAGCAACAACTAGAAATGAGAATTACAATAAGACAGTGTAGAATTACAGAAATTGGACTCCAAAATCCTCCCCCTGGCATTTGGACATGGCAACAATTTATATTCGAAAATGTTGGGGAGACACGCCCCTAGGTCACGCCCGTGACCTAGGGTGTGTAATGTACGGAAAAGGTGGCTTGATTACCCAGGAACGTTCGGGAGAAAAACCGGCAAACATCATAAATCTGTTGGTCATGCCCCTAGGAAAGCCCGTGACCTAGGCATGTCTTGGCTTGATCTGCAAACGGCGGGAAATGGCTTGAGCTTGAGTTAATTTGGCGGTTTAGATGAGGTCACGCCCCATGGTCACGCCCGTGGCAGTGGGGTGTGTATTAATAATCCAACGTGGCATGATTCCAGCACGGTAGAAGAGTCACGGCCCGTGACATAAGCCGCGCCCTCTCGTCACGCCCGTAACTATGGGGCGTGAAATATTAAAATGATGTGGACTTGGTTCTAGCATTCTCAACGGTCACGGCCCAAGGCCCCAAACTTACCATCGGGACAACGTCCACCGACAGCCTCACCTAGCGACCGTTACCAGGCTGCAGCCCAAGCACCCCCAACCCCTCTCTAGCCCACAGGCGGGTTGTTGGTGGCCACAACCTCCCTTTGGTGAGAAGTGATCCAGTTAAGCGCCTCTACAGGGCCTTCCCAGGAGGTCACCAATCCCAGTACTACTCCAGCCCGAGCACGCTTAACTATATAGTTCTTTCACTTCTCATCACCAATTGAGCTCCAAAGCATGTAACCTTCTTATTGGTCTCCCCTGATTCGTCTAACTTCCTCCTATATACTTAACTATTAAATTACTGTCAAGAAAATCATCTGTTTTTACTCAAAATTTTGTTTTTTTGCTGCTTCTCGAGAAATCCTGACTGCTTCTCAAGAAATCCTGACTACTTCTCGAGAAATCCTGACTACTTCTCGAGAAATCCTTACTGCTTCTCGAGAAATCCTGACTGCTTCTCGAGAAATCCTGACTGCTTCTCGAGAAATCCTGACTGCTTCTCGAGAAATCCTGACTGCTTCTCGAGAAATCCTAGCTACTTCTTGAGAAATCTTGATTGCTTCTCGAGAAATCCCGACTGCTTCTCGAGAAATCCTGACTGCTTCTCGAGAAATCCTGACTGCTTCTCGAGAAATCCTGGCTTCTTCTCGAGAAATCCTGACTGCTTCTCGAGAAATCCTGACTGCTTCTCGAGAAATCCTGACTGCTTCACGAGAAATCATTACTGCTTCTAAGGAAATACAGACTTCTTCTCAGGAAATACATACATCTTCTCAGGAAATACAGACTTCTTCTCAGGAAATACAGACTTCTTCTCAGGAAATACAGACTTCTTCTCAAAAATACAGACTTCTTCTCAGGAAATATAGACTTCTTCTAAGGAAATACAGACTTTTACTCGAGAAATCCTTGAACCTTCTGATCAATGTTTTGGGCCGTTTTCTTCATTTATGACCCTGTTCTTAGGGTTTTCCGGTGTTGTTTCTCGGGCTAAGTCTCGTGTGATAATTAAAATTAATTAATAAGATCTACTGGCTTTAGCCTTGCACGGTGGCCATTATAAAGTACATGAACAGCAGGCATGGCCTATGGTCCTGTGGGCCGTGTTTAGGGGGCAGTGGGTAATTATTTGATCCTTGCACGATGGCCATTTTAAGGGATATGAACAGCATGCTTGGCATGTTGTCCTGTGAGCCAGTTTTTGGGTAGGCAGAGGATAAAGGACCGCCACCCATTTACTTTGAGCTGATCAGTCTCATAAATAGAAGTAACAAGATAAATGAACTTTACATGTATCTCAAAAATGGTATTGGTGCTCTTGGTCCGTTGTTTAGCTCTATGCTTTGGAGCTTCTTTTCTGTAAGTTTGGCTTGGGTTGGTACCCCTTAAGCCTTTTATTTTCCTTGTTTCGTAAAACTTTTATGTTCTTCTGCCACTTGTGCTTTCCTTTCTGAGGCGTACTTTGTTTGTATGGAATGCCTCAGGTGCTGATTTGTAGCAGCTAGAGGTGTATTTCGGAGACCTTGGGAGTTGTAGCTGCTGTCTTACCCCGCTGCTGCGAGGTTGTAGTAGTTAGTTTTCTTCTTGTGTTCAGACATGCTAGTTTGAAGCCAATGGGTTGGTGTCAGTTTGTTGATGCCCATTATGCCTCTCTTTGTTGCATTGTAGTTTACTTGCTAGTTATTTCCACTACTTTTCGATCTCGTATATCTTGCTCTCTGGGAAAGATTTTATGCCTAGGTGCATTATAGTTATAAAAAATGATTTTCTACCATCCTCATCGCATATTTGATTGAAAAAATCCTTATATTTAAGTCACATACAAGTATCTTCGTACCAAAATCTAAATCAAAATATGTGCATATCATTTCCTTTGCGTCCCGACATCACGTGCATATAGGACCTTAATTGAACCAAACCAAGTACTTTTTCCGCTGCAAATTTTACATATATATTTTCTTCTGTGGACTAGTTGATCCACGAACTGAGAGACACAATCCTTAACCCAGACCTAATAAATGATTTCAAAAAATGAATCATCATGAAAACCCATCTTGTAATGAATAAGAATTAGGTTTCCGCCTGAGCATCTATAGTTTTCTCCTGCATGATGTGGCATCATGACCCGTATTCTCTCTACTCTGATATTTCTAATTGCTGAGAAAGTGCGGGTTGTGACAGTTGGTATCAGGTCTAGGTTAATTTGACAAGTCGATCGAGTGACTAATTCTTATATAGTTTAGTTGTTTGGTCTCATTGCATACACACACTGAAGTGTCGTCTGTACGTCTTGGCTGAAGCATGAACACTACACTCATAAGCGTGATAAGAAGTATACATGGCATATTATGTAGTATGGGATGCATAATATGTGTTTGTATATGGATCCTCATAGGTGACAACATGTGACCATTATGTAGTATGGGATGCATAACACCAGTCCCATGGATGTCCATTAGCTCGATTTTTATTTTTCGTTGCATGTGATATTTTGTATTATGGGGTGCATAATATTTCATGTGTACGCCGCTTATAACATGCATTAAGGCTTTTCTTAGAATGCATAGCACCACATGCAAATCATAACATCGCATAAAGCACCTGTGCAAAGCTAAAGATTTATATGATGACACACGTACACCCATGATTTCAAAGCAAACACAAGAAAATTCGGGCATTCATGAACTTTGCATGAGTCAAGAGGGATGATGTAGTATCATCCCAGGTTTTAGCATGACATCATAAAATCCCAGAGCAAGGTAGTAGCAATAGCAAGTATCTGTGCATGTATGTTCTGAACCAAGCAGAGTAGTCTTAGTGTAAGGATGAGTTTTGATTGTAGGTTCATGCGTTTTAGCAGAAATGGTGCGTAAGGGAGTCGCGACTAGATCAACTCCTCAGTCGGAGGGCGATTCATCCGGAGTGCAGAGTGAAGCATTGATCAAGAGTCTGCACCATAGCAATGAGGCTCTAACGAGGAAAATGGTTGTGATGCAGTCGCAAGTTGAGGCGTTGTTGTCTGCCGGTGCAAGGAAGCAAACCACAATGCAGGCCCCCATAGTAGAGCAGACCTTACCTACCCTTCCTACTCCCTTGGTACCCCCAGTAGCGATACCGCCGAAAATGAACTTCATTTCGCACTTTTAGAGGTTGGGACCTACATCGTATGATGGACGAGCTGACTTCGTGGGCTTGGAAGATTGGCTTATAACCATGGAGTGTGAAATTTTCCGTAGATCTAGGAGCGAGCAGGAATTGTATAACTAAAAGTTCAATCCAATCAACCAGAAGCACATGAAACGAACGCAATCTTTATTGATCAACCAAAGTTCTTCATCACAGGGCGAGGTATATATGGCAAGACAAGATTTCGCGAGTACACAAAAATAGAAGAGAAAAACAGCTGAATGGAAAACCAGCGGTCTGCCAAACTGAGACCGCCTAACAGCTCGACCTGACAGTCCGCCCGGCTAGAAAACAAGACCGCCCGAACTGCCTGCCTGCGCCTTGAACAACACCAACTGAGAACCTCGCGAACTCCCGAACTCCACTGATCCTCCCGAACTCCAGCAACCTGCACTGCAAGCCGCGAGACCGCCTGAACACCTTCAGAAGATGAGGTGACCGTTGCTACCCGCATAATCCGCAAAAGCTGCACAAAACAAGTTCGATCAGCTAACCGGCCGGTCACAGAAAACAGACCGCAAGAATAGAACGCGAGCTCAGCTTACACTTGGTGCGATATTTTGCTGCTACAGTGGCTCCTATTTATAGGCGTGAGATCTGATCCAGTCACCACCCTATGAGATAGGTTCACCACCCCTTGATCGCGCGACCAGACCGGTCAACCCGCGCGATCAGCAAAAGATCCTCCTGCTTAGTGAGCTCGCCGACTTCAACAGAAGCTGCGCGATCATGACAACTCGCCAGGTAATGACGCTCACCACCTGTGTTCACCACTCGACCTCCTCCAGAGACCGCGAACACACCAGACCGACTAGGGCAACAGCCCGCCAAGTCGATCAAACACCTGTGACCGCATATGCCAGCAAATTGCCGAAAGACCAGCCATGCGAACACAAAACCGGAGACCGCGTGACTAAGAAGACCTTAGTCCACACACACCACAAAGAAACCGGACAGCCACCAGACCGGGCTGCCCCCACCACACGATCATAAGAACCAGATCGCACGGTCACGCTGAACAGAAGACAGCTCACCACGCGGTCACGCGACCAAACCGCGCGGCCTCACCTCGGCACCCTTGGACAGAAGAATGGCGGTCACGCCGAGAAGCCTGCAGCTAGACAAGAATGGTCAGACCGCCAGAGGAGACTACAAGACCGAGCGGTCAGACCAGACCACGCGGTCTCCCCCCAGACCGCCAACTTCACAAACTTCCACTTCAACATTTTCATCACTCCCCCTTGAAGTGGGAAGTTGAAAACAGCCCAAGTAAACTCCTTAGCCGAGTGAACGGCCCCTTCGCCAGTGCCTTTGTGAAAATGTCAGCAATGTTTTCCTGACTCTGAACATGCTTGACTGAAAGAGACCCCTCCAGCACCTTCTCACGAATGAAATGATGCTCAATCTCGATATGCTTGGTCCTCGCGTGACAAACAGGATTATTAACCAATTTGAGAGCACTCTCATTGTCGCCGCGGAGCAGAGTCGGACCCCGAACCTCCTTATGGACATCTCCCACTAACCTCCTAAGCCAGAGGCCTTCTTGAGCTGCCAAGGCCGAAGCCTTGTATTCCGCTTCCGTGGTGGAGAACGACACGGAATCCTGCTTCTTGCTGCACCATGATATAGTCGTGGGGCCCGCCATTAAGACGTATCCAGACGTCGACTTCCGATCATCCGAATCTCCCAAGTAATCAGCATCCATGTACCCATGCACCTCGAAGCCCGCATCCCTCCTGTAAAGAAGACCCATATCCGAGATCTCCTTGACATACTTCAATATATTCTTGGGCGCCAGAAGATGAGGCATCCGTTGTTCTGCCATATAACGGCTCACCCTGCCAACTGCATATGCAATATCCGGCCTGGTAATCGTCAGATAGATCAAGCTCCCAACCAGAGCCCGAAACACCAACGGATCTTCCAGAATCCTCCCCTCATCCTTGCGAAGTTTCATGGCCTTCTCCAGAGGTGTGGAAATGCACTTCCCTTCCTTCATGCCAAACCGCTCCACGATTCGCTCCGCATATCCAGCCTGGGACACCAGCACTCCACTTCCCTTCCTCTGCACATCGAGTCCAAGGAAATGGTGAAGTTCACCTAAGTCCTTCATCTCAAACCTGATAGATAGCTCAGCCCGAAGCCTTGCTACTTCCTCCTATGAATTCCCTGTCACGATCATATCGTCGACGTAAAGCAGCACGGTGACTTGAAGCTCCCCGCTCTTCTTGACGAACAAGCTTGAATCTGAGTCTGAAGCACCAAACCCGCAGAATAGGAGATATTCTGCAATCTTTCCATACCATGCCCTCGGCGCTTGCTTCAACCCAAATAGGGCCTTCTTCAACTTACAGACATGGTCAGGAAAATCTTCAGATACTAAGCCTGGCGGCTGAACCATGAAGATGTCCTTGTTAATCTCATTGTATAAGTACGCATTCTTTACGTCGAGCTGCCAAATCTCCCACCCCCAACATGCCGCCAAGGCAATCACAACCCGAACTGAAGTCATTTTTGCCACCGGACTGAATGTATCTTCATAGTCTTCACTGTATTGCTGCGAGAACCCACGAGCTATAAGGCGAGCCTTGTATCGCTCGATACTGCCATCTACCTTCTTCTTGAGCTTGTAGACCCACTTGCATGTCAAAGGGGTGATACCCTTGGGCTTGGGCACCAGAGACCAAGTCTCATTATTTTCAAGAGCACTCATCTCTTCCTGCATAGCTGAATCCCACTGTTCCATGCCATTGGCCTTCTCGAAGCTCGACGACTCCCTCTCATCCAAGGGACCAGCAAAGAAACATGAGATGAAGCTCACCATGTTTCCTCCTGCATAGCGATCAGGGGCAGTGATTGTTCGCTTCGATCTCCTCAGCTCCTTCCCCTGACACGCAACATCTTCAGCTGCTTCTTCCCTAGCTCCCCTCTAGACGTACTCGGGGCATCGCTCCCCCTGCTTCCTAATCCAGAAGCCTCTGCCTCAGAACTAGATATTGATGGACCACCTGGTGACACAGGAAGCTCCACCTAAAGATTTTCCACAGCTTTCTCCGGCTCCTCCACCCTGCTTTCTGGTAGCTCAACAACAGAACTTCCCTTGTAAGACGTCTCCTCATCGAACACGATGTCGCGAGATACAACAAATCTCCACGTCTCCGGGTCCAAGCACTTCCAGCCTTTCTTCCGATCATCATAACCCACAAAGACTAGCTTCCTTGCTTTCGCATCTAGCTTCGTCCGAAGCGCATCTAGAACGTGCACATAGCAGGTAGAACCAAACAGCCGAAGGTGTGCCACGATTGCCTTTTCCTTGAACATAATCTCATGCAGAGTCAACATGTTAATGGGACTGAGAGGCATCCTGTTGATGACGTAGGCAGCACAAGACATTACCTCCGCCCAGAAGGACTTTGGGATACTCTTGGCATGCAGCCAACACTTGCAGGTCTCCGTCAAATGACGGATCTTCCGCTCTGCAACTCCGTTTTGTTGTGGAGTATGTGCAAAAGTAAACTCACCAGAGTTGAACTCCCCTCCGTTGTCAGTCCTCAGCTTCTTAACCCACAGGCCAAGCCGACCATCCACAAGCTCCTTGAACTCCACGAACTTGGCAAATGCCCCCGCCTTCTCCTTCAAGAAATATACCCAGACATATCTGGTGTAGTCATCGATTAGCACCAGCATATACCTGCTGCCTCCGAGGCTTGGGGTAGCAGTTGGTCTCATCAAGTCACCATGGATGCACTCCAACGGCACACTACTCCTTGTCTGCAACTAGTCAAACGATAGTCGATGAGACTTGTCAAACTGGCATCCCCCGCAAACGTGACCATCTCCGTAGGAAGATAGACTAGGCAGGCCCTTGACCAGACCTTTCACCGCCATAGCCTTCAGCTTATCCATCCCTACATGCCCCAACCTCTCGTGCCATATGACAGCACTATCATTCGTCCGCATCTTGTCAACATAAGAACTTGTCGATAAAATGAACAAGTCTTTAGCTCTCCTCCCGACATGAACGACCTCGGCCTTCACCGCCTCAACATTCCAAAGAAACCTCACTTTTGTTAGGCCAAACAGAACGTGATACCCAGCGTCTACAGCGTTAGTCACGGAGAAGAGGTTTTTCCTCATACCAACAACCCCCACCTTCTCGACACTATGCACGGTATTATCAGCAGTAATAATGACATCATTACATGAGTAGGGCTGCGCTGAAGTAAGCTTCGACTCATCCCCGATGAGGTGATGACCACACCCCGAGTCCACGATCCAGTCCTCCTGATATTTGATAGGAGCCGCAGCTCCAACAGAAGCCGAGAAGGCTCCTCCCCATCCTCCATCAATCTGCCTGGTATCAGCTTCCTCCTTTCCTGCAGCAGCATGCCCGGGCTGAAGATTCACCCAGCACTCCTTCCTGATGTGACCATGCTTCCCGAACCTGAAGCACTTAGGACCTTCTCCCTTATTCCTCCCTTCAGCCTTAGGAGCATAGCCCCTCTCCTGCTGTCCAGATGTTGAAGGCCCATTGCCTCCTCCAGCGGTCTTCTTCTTATCCCACTTCTTCTTCTTCCCTATGAAGAGAACTTCGCCATCTCCCCCAGACACTGACACCCCCACCATCTGCCTTGCCAGACTCTCCTGCGAAGCAAGCATATTTTCCAACTCTAGCAGAGATGGCTGATATGCCCAACCCTGCACCAACGTCACAAAGGCAACATATTCCTTCCACAAGCCACGGATGATGTGCCTCTTCAGCTTCGCCTCAGAAATTGGCTCATCAGGATCCAGTGCTGAAATCTCGGCGCACAAGTTCTTCATCTTCAAGAAGAACGTAGAGATAGAAAGATCACCTTGAGCCGATCTGGCCAGCTCATTCTCGAGAAACTGTAGCCTCACTACATTCTTCTTGTTAAACAGCCCATCCAGGGCTCTCCAGATCTCTGCAGCTGATCCACACCCCAAGATGTGATCAAATGGGTTAGGTGATATTGCCCTCTTCAGGGCGAACTCTGCTTTGGCATTAATCCACCTCTAGTTCCTCACCTCATGATCGTTATCCCCAAGCAGAATAACTTCCTCTGTGCTTTCTCCTCCAACAACCTCCCAGAGGTCCTCACCCAGAAGATAACTCTGCATACAAGACCTCCACTTCTTAAAGTTGGTCGAGTTGAGCATCTGAATTCCAAGACCCCTTGCTTCCATGGCTCTACCACTGGTTCCTTCTTCACAAAGGCGATGGCAACTTATAGTTATTCACTGCTCTAACCACTCCAACCTCCCTCTGATACCATGTGAAATTTTCCGTAGATCTAGGAGCGAGCAGGAATTGTATAACTAAATATAACATCCTGATTCGCGCCGCTCTGTTCATTCGAAAGTGGAAGGGGAGAAAGTGCACATTTGGCTTGTCACCTGGACAAAATATTGATAACTAGCCATTAAATATAAAGGTAAAAAAAGATATATATGCTAAGATGTCCCTGGTTTATATGCAAGGTTCATTGGGCTAGTTCCTAATCATATCAGTTGGCTAATCTTGCATATTTTATGAGCAGAGATCTGGATGGATAATATATATATATATATATATATATATATGTATGATTATTCTGTGAATTTCATTAGTTCTCTGGATAGATAAAATATTTATATATATATATATATGTATGATTACTCTGTGCATTTCATTAGCAAATTCCTGGATGGATATAATTGGTATGTTAATTTCTGCATTATTAGAAATCTCCGTTCGTTCGACGAAATATGTTTAAGCTGCGATCGACGAAAGTTCTACATTTCGTCGATCGCAGGAATTTAGCCGCAGAAAGTTTGCCGCCGTTCGACTAAGGTGATGCGCTCGACGAAATTAATTTAGCCAGCGGTTGACGAACCTGAAATAGGCAGAGTTCGACGAAATATTCCGTTCGACGAAATATGTTTAAGTTGCAATCGACGAAAGTTCTACATTTCGTCGATCGCAGGAATTTAGCCGCAGAAAGTTTGCCGCCGTTCGACTAAGGTGATGCTCTCGACGAAATTAATTTAGCTAGCGGTCGATGAATCTGAAATAGTCAGAGTTCGACTAAATATTCCGTTCGACGAAATATGTTTAACCTGCGATCGACGAAAGTTCTATATTTCGTCGATCGCAGGAATTTAGCCGCAGAAAGTTTACCGCCATTCGACTAAGGTGATGCATTCGACGAAATTTTTATGCTGTTTTCTGAATGCTTATCTTTTAGGCTTGAAGTGGATGCCAAATCTTGGGGTTCCAACTCATGGCATTGGAAGTTGGGTTATCATTAATGCTTGTCAAATCTAATCCCACTACTCTCTCTTCTCTCTTAATAAAAGAGCTGCTGGTCTGATTACCCGATAGGTCTTCTTCTTTTTATCTTCATCTTCATCTTCCTCTCCTCCTTCTTCTTCCTCTCACTTCAGGGAAATTAGTTGGGGGAAACTTTGAAGGAGCAAAGCTAGGAGGGAGATTTGGAGCTTGGCCGACCACCACCCGGCTGCCATGAAGATGAGCTCCATCCATGCCGAAAAATAAGGTGACTTCCTCTCCTCTCTCTTGGTGCTAGCCTCTTATATCACAATAGGAGAGGTGAAGGCTTAAGAGAGCTTCTCGTGTGAGCTTTAATGGAGTTTCTTTAGGAAGACCAAGTCAGAACCTCAAATTTAGTGCACCGTTCGCCGCGAGGTTCTTGGAATCATTTCTTCTCTTCAAGAAAAAAAGATAGGATTTGATTTGGGGCAAACCCATGGTCGTTGAGGGAGGGTGAGGGGAATGATATTTAGGGATTTTAAAGGTGAATGCTGGAGGAGAGAAGGTGAAATGACCTAACTCATGTTTGGGGAAGATGATGAATAATACTCTGTTAAATAGGTTTTTCTTTTATTGTATAATATGTAATAAAGTTGATAATAGCTCCTGGATAAGGACAGTATTTAATTTACAACATTTCACTTGGTAAATAGGGGGTGAAACTATGCGCAGCTGGGTTCAAGACATTTTTTAGGCTTGATCCCACTGGAATTAGACTTCGGGCTCAACATGAAAGTTGTAGCCCTCGGAAAGAGCTTTCCGACGATAGGTTACCCGTTTTCTGAAGTGACCTGTAGCTCCCTAAAAGTCCAGTTGAGTGGACTGTCCAGAAAGCTGGGAGGTGGTCAATGCTTGCTGTTTTGCTGTCCAGATTTCTGCAGTTGACTTCAGAGCAGATTTTTGATAGGACTCACTTGGACCTGGGTTTAGGACTCAACATGAATGTTGTATCCCTTGATGGTAGCTTTCCAAATTGGGGTGGATCATAATTTTTGGACAACTGTAGCACCCAGAAATCCAATTTTAGTAAACTGTGTCATAACACTTCTGATCTCAGTATTTTGTGGATTTCTCTTATTATATTGGTTGGATGCTCATGAAAATAGGTGGAGACATAGGTGATAGCAATATGGACATCCCTGTTGAAATTCATAATTTATGATTAAGTAGTATTAAAGTTATTGCCGTGTTATTTCATAACTTGAAGGGGATATTAATGTTGATTGTGAAGCCTGTTTGGGCCGAAATTTTGTATGAATCATGTATATGCTAGCATTGGCTTGTGATAATGATTTACGATTTATTTCTGTTAAGATGACCCCTTGATTGAACCTTCAATTGTAGATGTATGTGGAATCGTAAAATGGACATGTATGAATTGCGATAATTTTTGGGATATCTTTTATAATACTTGTCTGATGCTCTTAACAATTGGTAGGAATCAAATTGATGATATTGTGCTGACCTCTGTTGAATTTCATGAGTTTTGGGAGGATATTTGTTGTCAGTTTGCCAGTCATAGTTCATTCTCGCATTACACCGTAAATAATAATTGGGAATGCCGGTGGGGCTAATATTTGGTGAGAATGGCCATAATAAGCTAGCGGAACTACGGTAGAAGTTTCAGCAAGGCTCGATTTGTTCTGGGTTCTTAATTAAATATATTGTCGTAAAATATTATGCTGCTAAACTCTGTTAAAGATTGAAAATCAATAACCAAGTTGGGCTTGGAAGAACTAAGTGTTATCTTTAAATAGAAGGACTTGGATTAGAAGTCCTGGTGTACGTAGATACACGGATTGTATAGAAGGACTTGGATTAGAAGTCCTGGTGTACATAGATACACGGATTGTATAGAAGGACTTGGATTAGAAGTCCTGGTGTACGTAGATACACGAATTGTATAGAAGGACTTGGATTATAAGTCCTGGTGTACCTAGATACACGGATTGTATAGAAGGACTTGGATTAGAAGTCCTGGTGTACGTAGATACACGGATTGTATAGAGTGACTTGGATTAGAAGTCCTGGTATACGTAAATACACGGATTGCATAGAAGGACTTGGATTAGAAGTCCTGGTGTACGTGGATACACGGATTGTATAGAAGGACTTGGATTAGAAGTCCTGGTGTACGTAGATACACGGATTGTATAGAAGGACTTGGATTAGAAGTCCCGGTGTACGTAGATACACGGATTGCATAGAAGGACTTGGATTAGAAGTCTTGGTGTACGTAGATACATGGATTTTATAGAAGGACTTGGATTAGAAGTCCTGGTGTACGTAGATACACGGATTGTATAGAAGGACTTGGATTAGAAGTCCTGGTGTATGTTGATACACAGATACAAATGGAACCCGCTGGGGAGGATTACATGTGGCGGGTCTACGGGATTGCTGGTCGTGATACCGACAGAAGCCGATGGGTAGACTCTAGACCGGTTGGGTTGGACTCTTGGTGCTCACCTACCTAAGTCCCCTTCTGTGTCCTTGAAGGCTTCGCTATGAGTTCTTAGCGTCGAGCAGTATGCAGGGTCTCCGATGTGTGTTCTTAGTGTCGAGGCGTACAGAGGCCTAGGACTGGTAGTGTTCATACACTCCTAGTAGTGGAGGAACTCGTTCCACTGTCTCCGTCTGGCCACGACGGGAGATGCCTGAGTGGTTAGCTACCCCTCAAAAAGCGAGAACTAAAGGTCTATGTCGACATAGCAACTTTGCATGGGTGAGTCCTCATATCAAAATCATTGCATTACATTCATCCTTCATAATCATTGCATTGCACTGCATTGGATCCTCATCATATAAACTTGTATGGGCACCTTTATATGATGAGTTACCTTCATGTTCAGATCCTTAACTTATAAGCTTGTATGAGCATCCTTATAAGTTAAGTTCAATTCGGTTTATTGATACTCTGCTCATGCTTTCTTGTTACTAGTACTTGCTTAAATAACCATTGTTATTTATGTACCTGTTAGTTAGAGTTATTGCAAGTACTTGGGTACTTATACAACTGACATATATGAACAACCATTCTTGTCACCTGCTTTGTATATTATTGCTTATATTGTAGCTTTTTTCCTTTCATACCACCCGGTGCCTTGGAGTCGCCAAGGGAGCGAATGGGAAGCCACTTAGTCTTTATGACTAACGGTTGCTACGTCCCTCTTTTTAGGAGCGCACCCTGGGTCAGCAGCGCACGGCGCCGGAGGAGGATAGCCAGGTCAGGACGGCAGGGTCGGGCTGCGATACCTTCGCTACCATCGGTGGCAGATGTGAGCACAGTTTAAGATGTAGCCCTTTGGGCATTTAGCTTAATACTCTGATACTGTTGTAGGAGCTCTCGGAGCTTCTTGTTCTTTTGTACTTTTTTGGACTCTTACTTATGTGAATATCATATATGGCTTCTTGCTATTACATTATTGATGGGTTGGCGCTGTTCAGTTGGTTTGGTCGGCAGGATAGGCGTCTTGTGGAGGAGGCTAGCTCGTGTGCTGGCGCTTCCGCAAGGCGGCTGTCCTGGGCATAAGACTCCCCTCGGTCGTGTCGTGTGTTCCGGGAGGGGGGTCTTACAAATGGTATCAGCTTGCAACGATCTTGAGATAAAGAAGTCCATTAACCCACTAGGCCACACCAGCTAGCTAAATCAGTTTGAGGACAAACTGATGCAGCGGAAGCGGTGGTGTGCCCATGTGCGATTCACATTAAGTATGTCCTCTTTTTCCTATAGAAAGTGCCAACCTAAGCCAAACTCGTACCCTTACATACAAATGCTGGCTCACTCCGAGACAGTAATTGGTATTCCCATTCCAACCATTAGAGTTGGTTTGGCATAAGATTGATGCCAACCTAACTAGGATACCATTTTTGGTCGACTTAGCAGGATATGTCGTGACATACCCTAACCTTATACTGATCTTGGGGATGATTGGTTCAAGCAATAAGTGACCTTGATTGACTAAGGGAAGAGTTTAACGTGAGTGTAGATGCTAGAGACTCACACCCTTAGATTTCTATCCTAGATATGGAGTAATATTATCACCTTACCCAAAATATTAGTGCAATCTCAATGAGATTGGTGCCTGAAATCTATCATCAGCTTAGTAAGAGGCCACCAAGCATGTCTTTAATTTATACTGTATGTGGATACCTCTCACTTCTATTTATGTAGAAGGTTTTATATGGAGAAGTTACGATAAGAATTTGGATCCAGAGAAGGCTCATTTTGGGACGAATGTGTTATATTGGTGGCAGAAGAAACTCAGTCGAAGAGATATGGGGGCTTATCCCTTCGTTTATTGGGCTAGTTATGTACCATTTTGGATCCCTTGAGGAGTTAGAATCTTTGTAATTTTTGACATTGGAAGTTTTGATCCTTGAGAGTTAATTCACCTTAAGCAAAGCAACTGCTAAGGCCGTGTTTGGGTTGATATGAATTTTATTAGCGGAATAAGAGAGGAAAAGCATTTTTGAAGATGATCATTTTCTTTATATTGTTCTAAGATTATGTGGATAAGTAACGAGGAAAGTAGTAAATCTACACTTTGGGGATATGCAGCTATGTTGTAATAACGTTATAGCTCGGAAGTTAATGAAATTTTGTGCATGCATTGCGGGTATGATAATACACAACCTCTGAGTTTGGAAATTCTTGGTGAACATTCCCTTAGTATTGTAATTACTTGACGTTGGGAAATTAATAAGAGTTAGGCGGTGGAGTCAACAAGATTAATACGACTTGATTGATGTTCTAAAATTCTAAAAGGTTTTATAAAATAAGCATGTATGCCATGGATGATCGTTGGCAGGAATGGTAGGGCGCTTGGAATGGATTTAATTTAGTTTATCATATTGTGAAGTATGCCCTACTTTTGGTAGTCTGCATAACTCGTGTCGAAGGAAAATCATCTCGATCCTTGCACCTTGGTTCATGTTAAGTTCAAACATATATAAATGTACCGGGTGATTGGATGTTATTGGTGCATGCTCTCATTACAATGAGATGTAGCTTGGTCGTCGCTGAAAATTTTAAATTTCTACATCACGGCTGATATATAAGTGCGTCGATACGGGGATCTATAGGGTAAGAACTCTAGTCGAGGAGGATATGCCCCTAAGGTTTGTGCTCCTACGTGAGATGAATGTACCATATGGGCGGTGGCAGAAATTTAGTCCAAAAACATACGGGGGCTTGTCCCTTCGTTTATTGGCCTATTTACGTGCCGACTTCATTTTCCCGTAGATCCCGTTTGTTAGAATAGTACGTGAACGATGATGATTGGATTCGTGATAACCTCTCAATACGGGTGAGAGCGTCAATGGTGTTGAGACACGCCATGAATTGAACACGTTAATTGAATATTGAGGATAAGTTGAATTTACTTATTTAAGGAGATATGAATATGTCTCTATACGTACAGGTAGGTGCTCGTGTGATTGTATTGCCTCGACAAGGCAGTCCTCTAAAGGCTCTGTACTGAAACCCAACCCTTGGATAAGGTTTATGTTCACGGTTTAGGAGCCCTTAAATGAAATGAATTAAATCACGAGATAAAAGTAGCACCAATTTTTGAATCCGGTGCAAATCTAAGTAGAACTAGGAGTAGACAAAAGTAACAATTGACTCGAAGTCATGTGTTATTAGAAGGGAATGACGTGTTTATAACCCATGCGAGATGACATTGATAGAAGCAATTGATAATGAAATAGATGATGATGGTTGTACGAGAAGATGAGATTGAGGCTTGCTTCTACATTTTTTTAATACATAAGAGAGATGATCTTGCGGGTACAATAACTGTTTGGGTATTTGAGGTTGGACCCAAGGATATGACATCGTGAATTTTATGGTTGATCACCCTTTTGACTTTGAGGCCATCCTCGTTTAACGCAAAATTTTGGGATGCATAGAAGTGATGATATTGAAAGTGCTACACATTATTTGTATAACGATGCTTGGGGTTGGAGGAATCAATTCATTTTTGCAAATCTAAAGCACATGACTCCTTTGGTGGAGGATTCTAAATTTTATCTAGAGGCACGAGTAGTAACCTCATGTGTATCGGGGTCACCGATCTTAAGGGGTTTAGATCAAAGGTGCAATGAAAGTTGGCTTATTAAAGTAAGGAAACACTTCTCCTTCCCCCTCTTCCTCCTTCTCTCCCTTCCATTTGGATTAAATTTCAGGAAAAATTCTTTTTCCCATTAGTGGCTGTTGGGCTTGTTACTCCAGGAATTTTGTTATTTTGGAACTTCCTTGTTTGTTAGAAATTATTCTCTTATTTTAGCAGCTGTTTATGCTAGCTGTTGGGGGTTAAACTTCAGAAATTATGTTTATAATACCTTACTCATTCTCGGAAATCTCTTCCTTGATTTGTGTTAGTAGTTACTTGGTATTTCCTTGGTTTCATGACTAGCAGCTATCTTGGCTTCCCTTGATTTAAATGGTATAATTTCTGTCCAGAATATGTGCCCTGCTCTGCTCGTTTTTCTTCCAGGATTATATATTCGCATCCGCCCATTTCCTTCCAGATTATAAGCTTCACATTGCCTACCTGTTTTAGTATTTGGAATTTATTTGGAAATTCAGGGCTAGTGGCTGCTTGGTTTCTCCTTCCAGGATTGATAAATTTATTTTTGACTCATGCTAACGGTTATTGATTTAGTGGGGAGTTTGGTGATTTCCTTGGTTTCATGCTAGCAGCTATTTGATTTCTTTGGTTTGGTTGGCAGCTAGTATGTCCCTTGGGTTAGGATAATAACTGCTTTGAAATTCTTGTTCTAGGCTAGCTGCTACTTGGTATATTTCCTTGGTTACATGATTGGTAGTTAATTGATTTTCCTTCCAGTCTCATATTTAGCAACCATGTTGATTATGCTGGGAGTTATAGAGAACTTCCCTAGTTTCATGCTAAAATAAATTTCCTGATTAATGAAATTTTGGATTCTTATGCTAGGAAATTTCTGGAGTATATGCAAAAGTGTACACCAATGACTTTTGTGATCTAAACTTAAACCCCCTAGCCTCAACTTAAATTTCGGGGACGAAATTGTTTCTTCGTTTATTGGATTTGTAACATCCCGATTCGCGCCGCTCTGTTCGTTCGAATGTGGAAGGGGAGAAAGTGCACATTTGGCTTGTCACCTGGACAAAATATTGATAACTAGCCATTAAATATAAAGGTAAAAAGATAGATATGCTAAGATGTCCCTGGTTTATATGCTTGGTTCATTGGGCTAGTTCATAATCATTTCAGTTGGCTAATCTTGCATATTTTAGGAGCAGAGATCTGGATGGATAATATATATATATATATATATATATATATATATATATATATATATATATATATATGTATGATTATTCTGTGAATTTCATTAGTGATCTGGATAGATAAAATATATATATATGTATGATTACTCAGTGCATTTCATTAGCAAATTCCTGGATGGATATAATAGGTATATTAATTTGTGCATTATTAGAAATCTCCGTTCGTTCGACGAAATATGTTTAAGCTGCGATCGACGAAAGTTCTACATTTCGTCTATCGCAGGAATTTAGCCGCAGAAAGTTTGTCGCCGTTCGACTAAGGTGATGCGGTCGACGAAATTAATTTAGCCAGCGGTCGACGAATCTGAAATAGGCAGAGTTCGACGAAATATTCAGTTCGACGAAATATCTTTAAGCTGCGATCGACGAAAGTTCTACATTTCGTCGATCGCAGGAATTTAGCCGCAGAATGTTTGCCGCCGTTCAACTAAGGTGATGCGTTCGATGAAATTTTTATGCTGTTTTCCGAATGCTTATCTTTTAGGCTTAAAGTGGATGCCAAATCTTTGGGTTCCAACTCATGGCATTGGAAGTTGGGTTATCATTAATGCTTGTCAAATCTAATCCCACTACTCTCTCTTCTCTCTTAACAAAAGAGTTACTGGTCTGATTACCCGATAGGTCTTCTTCTTCTTATCTTCTTCTTCTTCTTCCTCTCCTCCTTCTTCTTCCTCTCACTTCAGGGAAATTAGTTGGGGGAAACTTTGAAGGAGCAAAGCTAGGAGGGAGATTTGGAGCTTGGCCGACCAGCACCCGGCTGCTATGAAGATGAGCTCCATCCATGCCAAAAAATAAGGTGACGTCCTCTCCTCTCCCTAGGTGCTAGCCTCTTAGATCACAATAGGAGAGATGAAGGCTCAAGAGAGCTTCTCGTGTGAGCTTTAATGGAGTTGCCTTAGGAAGACCAAGTCGGAACCTCAAATTTAGGGCACCGTTCGCCGCGAGGTTCTTGGAATCATTTCTTCTCTTCAAGAGGAAGAGATGGGATTTGATTTGGGGCAAACTCATGGTCGTTGAGGGAGGGTGAGGGGAATGATATTTAGGGATTTTAAAGGTGAATGCTGGAGGAGAGAAGGTGAAATGACCTAACTCATGTTTGGGGAAGATGATGAATAATACTCTGTTAAATAGGTTTTTCTTTTATTGTATAATATGTAATAAAGTTGATAATATCTGCTGGCTAAGGACAGTTTTTAATTTACAACATTTCACTTGGTAAATAGGGGGTGAAACTGTGCGCAGCTGGGTTCAAGACAATTTTTAGGCTTGATCCCACTGGAATTAGACTTCAGGCTCAACATGAAAGTTGTAGCCCTCGGAAAGAGCTTTCCGACGATATGTTATCCGTTTTCTGAAGTGACCTGTAGCTCCCTAAAAGCCCTGTCGAGTGGACTGTCCAGAAAGCTGGGAGGTGGTCAATGCATGATGTTTTGTTGTCCAGATTTCTGCAGTTGACTTCAGAGCAGATTTTTGATAGGACCCACTTGGATCTGGGTTTAGGACTCAACATGAATTTTGTATCCCTTGATGTTAGCTTACCAAATTGGGGTGGATCATAATTTTTGGACAACTGTAGTACCCAGAAATCCAGTTTTAGTAAACTGTGTCACAACACTTCCGATCTCAATATTTTGTGGATTTCTCTTCTTATATTGGTTGGATGTTCATGAAAATTGGCGGAGAAATAGGTGATAGCAATATGGACATCCCTGTTGAAATTCATAATTTATGATTAAGTAGTATTAAAGTTATTGCCGTGTTATTTCATAACTTGAAGGGGATATAAATGCTGATTGTGAAGCCTGTTTGGGCCGGAATTTTGTATGAATCATGTATATGCTAGCATTGGCTTGTGATAATGATTTCAGATTTATTTCTGTTAAGATGACCCCTTGATTGAACCTTCAATTGTAGATGTATGTGGAATCATAAAAAGTACATGTATGAATTGCGATAATTTTTGGGATATCTTTTATAATACTTGTCTGATGCTCTTAACATTTGGTAGGAATCTAATTGATGATATTGTGCTGAACTCTGTTGAATTTCATGAGTTTTGGGAGGATATTTGTTGTCATTTTGCCAGTCATAGTTCATTCTCGCATTACACCGTAAATAATAATTGGGAATGCCGGTGGGGCTAATATTTGGTGAGAATGGCCATAACAAGCTAGCGGAACAACGGTAGATGTTTCAGCAAGGCTCGATTTGATATGGGTTCTTAATTAAATATATAGTCATAAAATATTATGCTGCTGAACTCCGTTAGAGACTGAAAATGAATAACCAAGTTGGTCTTGGAAGAACTAAGTGTTATCTTTAAATAGCAGGACTTGGATTAGAAGTCCTGGTGTACGTAGATACACTGATTGTATAGAAGGACTTGGATTAGAAGTCCTGGTGTACGTAGATACACGGATTGTATAGAAGGACTTGGATTAGAAGTCCTGGTGTACGTAGATACACGGATTGTATAGAAGGACTTGGATTAGAAGTCCTGGTGTACGTAGATACACGGATTGTATAGAAGGACTTGGATTAGAAGTCCGGGTGTACGTAGATACACGGATTGTATAGAAGGACTTGGATTAAAAGTCCTGGTGTATGTAGATACACGGATTGTACAGAAGGACTTGGATTAGATGTTCTGGTGTATATAGATACACGGATTGTATAGAAGGACTTGGATTAAAAGTCCTGGTGTACGTAGATACACGGATTGTATAGAAGAATTGGATTAGAAGTCCTGGTGTACCTTGATACACAGATTGTATAGAAGGACTTGGATTAGAAGTCCTTGTGTACATAGATACATGGATTTTATAGAAGGACTTGGATTAGAAGTCCTGGTGTACGTACATACACAGATTGTATAAAAGGACTTAGATTAGAAGTCCCTGTGTATGTTGATACACGGATACAAATGGACCCCACTGTGGAGGATTACTTGTGGCGGGTCTACAGGCTTTCTGGTCGTGACACCGACAGAAGCCGACGGGTCGGTTGGGTTGGACTCTTGGTGCTCACCTCCCAAGTCCCTTTCTGTGTCCTTGAAGGCTCCTCTTTGAGTTCTTAGCGTCGAGCAGTACGCAGGGTCTCCGTTGTGTGTTCTTAGCGTGGAGGTGTACAGAGGCCTAGGACTGGTAGTGTTCATACCCTCCTAGTAGTGGAGGAGCTCATTCCACTATCTCCATCTGGCCACGACGGGAGATGCCTGAGCGGTTAGCTACCCCTCAAAAAGCAAGAACTAAAGGTCTATGTCGATATAACAACTTTGCATGGGTGAGTCCTCATATCATAATCATTGCATTGCATTGATCCTTCATAATCATTGCATTGCACCGCATTGGATCCTCATCATATAAACCTGTATAGACACCATTATATGATGAGTTACCTTCATGTTCAGATCCTTAACTTATAAGCTCGTATGGGCATCCTTATAAGTTAAGTTCAATTCGGTTTATTGATACTCTGCTCATGCTTTCTTGCTACTAGTACTTGCTTAAATAACCACTGTTATTTATGTACCTGTTAGTTAGAGTTATTGCAAGTACTTGGGTACTTATGTAACTGACATATATGAACAACCATTCCTGTCACCTGCTTTGTATATTATTGCTTATATTGCAGCTTTTCTTCCTTTCATACCACCCGATGCCTTGGAGTCGTCTGGGGAGCGGATGGGAAGCCACTTAGTCTTTATGACTAATGGTTGCTACGTCCCTCTTTTTAGGAGCGCACCCTGGGTCAGCAGCGCACGGCGCCGGAGGAGGATTGCCAGGTCAGGATGGCAGGGTCGGGCTGCGATACCTTTGCTACCATCGGTGGCAGACGTGAGCACAGTTCGATATGTAGCCCTTGGGGCATTTAGCTTGATACTCTGATACTATTGCAGGAGCTCTCGGAGCTTCTTGTTCTTTTGTACTTATTTGGACTCTTACTTATGTGAATATCTTATATGGCTTCTTGCTTTTACATTTTTGATGGGTTCGCGCTGTTCAGTTGGTTTGGCCGGCAGGATAGGTGTAAGACCCCCCTCCCGGAACACAAGACATAGCCGAGGGGAGTCTTATGCCCAGGACAGCCGCCTTCTGGAAGCGCTAGCACACGAGCTAGCCTCCCCCACAAGACGCCTATCCTGCAGGCCAAACCAACTAAACAGCGCCAACCCATCAATACAAGAAAGCATTAAAAGCCATAGATTCACAATAAGTAATAATGTCCAAACCGTGTACAAAGAAAAACAGAAAGGTACACAAGCTCCTGCAAATCATCAGAGTATCAAGCTAAATGCCCCAGGGGCTACATCTCAAAACACTCACTCGCCTCTGTCACTGACGGTAGCCAAGGTATCATGGTCTCCGAACCTGTCACCCTGACCTGAATATCCACCTCCAGCACCGTGCACTGCTGCTCTAAGGTACACTCCTAAAAAGAGGGACGTAGCAACCGTTTGTCAAAAAGACTAAGTGGCTTCACATCTGCTCCCCTGGCGACTCCAAGGCACCGGGTGGAAGGAAAGGAATAAAAGCTGCAATATAAGCAATAATATATACAAGCAGGTGACATGAATGGTTGTTCATATATGTCTATTGTTTAAGTACCCAAGTACTTGCAATGGAACTGACTAAGCTGTTCAAAGTATATAAGTAGTAATCGTTATAAATGCAAGTATTAGTAACAGGTATAATAAGCACCGCTAACAAGTAATAAGGCAATGACATAATGTAAGCAGTTCATAGCGTACCTTAACTTATATGAATGCCCATACAAACTTATAAGTAAAGGTTTCCAATTTGAGACCCATCATATAAAAGAGACCATACTAATTTATATGATGGACCTGATGCGGTGCAATGCTATGATTATGAAGGATGAATGCAATGCAATGATTATGATATGATGAACTCACCCATGCATTTTGCTATGTCGACATAGTCCTTTAGTTCTCACTTTTTGAGGGGTAGCTAACCGCTCAGGCATCTCCCATCGTGGCCAGACGGAGACAGTGGAACGAGATCCTACACTACTAGGAGGGTATGAACACTACCAGTCCTAGGCCTCTGTACGCCTCGACGCTAAGAACACACAGTGGAGACCCTGTGTACTACTCGACGCTAAGAACACACAGCGGAGCCTTCAAGGACACAAAAGGGGACTTGGGTAGGAGAGCACCAAGAGTCCGACCCAACCGGTCTAGAGTGTAACCACCAGCTTCTGTCTGTGTCACGACCAGCAAGCCCGTAGACCCGCCACTAGTAATCCTCCCCAGCGGGGTCCATTTGTATCAGTGTATCAACATACACCAGGACTTCTAATCCAAGTCCTACTATACAATCCGTGTGTTTACGTACACCAAGACTTATAATCCAAGTCCTTCTATACAATCTGTGTATCTACGTACACCAGGACTTCTAATCCAAGTCCTTCTATACAATCTGTGTATATACGTACACCAGGGACTCATCAAAGGAGTCTTCTCCTTTTTATATCATACAAGTCAACTGATGCTAACTAGCATCCAAGGCCCCCATCAACCGGGTCCTTAACGTTTCACCACAATATATAACAATATCTTATAATCCACACCAATCCATCAATGCTAACCATACCGAGTTATCATAACTCTTTTGCGGTGGCGAGTGTATAACATAGAAATTACTCTACGAAAATCTGTAGGTCTACTTGTGTACAGTGTCATATTCATATTTTACAAAACATGTAATCCCCTGCATATCACCAATATTCAATCGTCTTACGTACAAATCACAACATGTTTCAACACGATTAAAGCTATCAACCTTATGGAGAGGTTATCACCAATCTACACCATTCAATAGATTATCAAGCGATATGAACATTAACTCATACATGTCCTTTTTACGATTCCACATACATATACAATTAAAGGTTCATTCAAGGGGTCATCTTAACAGAAATAAATCTGAAATCATTATCACAAGCCAATGTTAGCATATACATGATTCATACAAAATTCCGGCCAAAACAGGCTTCACATTCAGCATTTATATCCCCTTCAAGTTATGAAATAACACGACAATAACTTTAATACTACTTAATCATAAACTATGAATTTCAACAGGTATGTACATATTGTTATCACCTATGTCTCCACCAATTTTCATGAGCATCCAACCAATATAATAAGAAAAATCCACAAAATACTGAGATCGGAAGTGTTATGACACAGTTTACTAAAACTGGATTTCTGGGTGCTACAGTTGTCCAAAAATTTTGATCCACCCCAATTTGGAAAGCTAACATCAAAGGCTACAACATTCATGTTGAGTCCTAAACCCATATCCAAGTGGGTCCTAACAAAAATCTGCTATGAAGTCAACTGCAGAAATTTGGACAGCAAAAACAGCATGCACTAATCCCATTCCAGCTTTCTGGACAGTCCACTCGACTGGACCTTTAGGGAGCTACAGGTCACTTCAGAAAATGGGTAAGCCCGAAGTCTAAATCCAATGGGATCAAGCCTAAAAATTGGCTTGACCCCAGCTGCGCAGATATTTCCTTAATAACCAAGTGCAAAATTATAAATTGAAGACTTCTCTAGCAAGGGGGGCTATCATCACATTTATCACACAATTATTTAATTAACAACCCAAAATAAACAGAGGGCTATTCATCATCTTTCCCAAACAGGGGTCAGGTTAAATCCCTAAATGTCATTCCCCTCACTCTCCCTCAACGACCATGGGTTTGCACCAAATCAAATCCCATCTCTTCTTCTTGAAGAGAAGAAATGATTCCTAAAACCTCGCGGCGAACGATGCCCTAAATTTGAGGTTCCGGCTTGGTCTTCCTAAGGAAACTCCATTAAAGCTCACACGAGAAGCTCTCGTGAGCCTTCATCTCTCCTATTGTGATCTAGGACGCTAGCACCAAGGGAGAGGGGGTGGAAGTCACCTAATTTTACTGCCACGGCTCGCGGTTGCCTCCTCGGCGGCATGGCGGCAGTTGGCCAAGCTCAAATTCTTCTCCAAGCTTTGCTCCTTCAGAGCTCCATGGATAAAACCCATAAGTTAAAACCATCAGGTGGGAGGGAAGGAGATGAAGAAGAAGAAGAAGATCCATCGGGTAATCTGACCTGCATTTTTTTTTTGTTAAGAGAGAAGAGAGAGAGAGAGAACATTAATGAGCATTTAATGCAATCTCCAAGTTTCAAGACTTGTGCCAGCCATCTATTGACTTTTTAATTCCCACTTCTAGCCTAAAATAAGCATTCAGGCTTTATCGGGCGACGGAAAGAAGACGCGTAGAATTTAACAAATATAGATCGACGTTCGACAAATTTAAGCAAATTCGTCGAACGACGAACAGCTACAGGTTCGTCGACCTCTGGCTAAATTAATTTCGTCGAGCTCTGAATAAACATATTTCATCGACCGCTGATCGGCTGTAAATTCGTCTACCGCTGAAAGAATATATATCGTCGAACGCCATTGGACGATATTTCGTTGAACGTCGTTCGACAGGCAAACTTCTTCGATCGCAGCTCTGCAATATTTTCGTCGAACGCTGCCCCTTATAATTTAGTCGAACGCAGGAATTAGATAATTCGTCTAACGCCGATCCCCTTTGACTTTCGTCGAATGGGACTGCCCTTCGACGTTCGTCGAACGAAGCTGTCCTTCGACGTTCGTCGAACGAAATCCTAAAAAATATAACATTGTTATTACAGCAATATTGTTATTCCATTCCCAAATTTCCTACAGCAATATTGCTATTCCATTCCCAAATTCCCTATAGCAATATTGTTATTCCTCTCCCCCAATTAATCCAAATCCGAGCACGCACTAGAAAGCCCAAAACTAGGATGTCAAAACGTCTCCGAGGGGTCTAGCGCAAAACGGGATGTTACAAATCCAATAAACGAAGAAACAATTTTGTCCCCGAAATTTAAGTTGAGGTTAGGGGGGTTTAGATTCACAAGATTATCCAACATGTAATCAACCAACATTACCCAAACTAAAATGATAATAGAAACTAGGAACACTGCTAGCACACCCCAAAATAATACTATAACAGCAGCCCCTCCACTGAACCATATGAAGCAGCCACAATTACAATTCTAATAGGTCTAGGATCATAAATTAAGCAGCCTGTGATCGGGTATAACAGAAATGAAGTTATCCAAATTTCTAATGTGTTCCATTTCCCATGTACATAAGCTTAACAGCATATATGGCAGTGAATAGGAATAAAGATAAGAATATGAACTCATGTATGATAGAAGCACCAAAACAAGAAAAGGAGAAACATATATATATAGCAGCCACCATAGCCCAACATGATGAGATTTTTAATGAAAGAAATTTCCTGGAGCTAATAAATGAAATTTCCTGGAGCTTAACCTAAACAACCAATAATGAAATTGCTAATAAACAAAATTTCCAAACAGCCACTATAAGGAGATTTCCATGAATAAATTTCCAGGAGCATAACCCAAACAGCTACTTTGAGGAGGATGAAATTTCCTGAATAGATTTTCCTAGAGCATACCCAAACAGCCAATATATAAGGAGGAGAGTGCAATATTTCATAATCGAGAGTTTAGTTTAGGAAGAAACAAGAGGGATTCACATAGCTGCTAATATACAACCAAGGAAGCTCACCAAACTCTCACTAAATCAATAACTGTTAGCATGAGTCAAAAATAAATTATCAAACCTGGAAGGAGAAACCAAGTAGCCACTAGCCCTGAATTTCCAAATAAATTCCAAATACTAAAACATGTAGGCAATGTGAAGCTTATAATCTGGAAGGAAATGGGGCGGATGCGAATATATAATCCTGGAAGAAAAGCGGGCAGAGCAGGGCACATATTCTGGACAGAAATTATAACATATAAATCAAGGGATGCCAAGATAGCTGCTAGTCATGAAACCAAGGAAATACCAAGTAACTGCTAACACAAATCAAGGAAGAGATTTCCGAGACTGAGTAAGGGGTTATAAACAAAATTTCTGAAGTTTAACCCCCAACAGCTAGCATAAATAGCTGCTAAAATGAGAGGAAAATAATTGCTGACAAACAAGGAAGTTCCAAAATAACAAATTTCCTGGAGTAACAAGCCCAACAACCACTAATGGGAAAAGAAATATCCTGAAATGTAACCCAGATGGAAGGGAGAGAAGGAGGAAGAGGGGGAAAGAGAAGTGTTTCCTTACTTTAATAAGCCAACTTTCATTGCACCTTTGATCTTAACCCCTTAAGATCGGTGACCCCGATACACATGAGGTTACTACTCGTGCCTCCAGATAAAATTTAGAATCCTCCACCAAAGGAGTCATGTGCTTTAGATTTGCAAAAATGAATTGATTCCTCCAACCCCAAGCATCGTTATACAAATAACGTGTAGCACTTTCAATATCATCACCTCTGTGCACCCAAAAATTTTGCGTTAAAGGAGGATGGCCTCAAAGTAAGGTGAATCCATGATTCTACACCTCGCATGGGTTATAATCACATCATTCCCTTCTAAGAACACATGACCTCGAGTCAATTGTTACTTTTGTCTACTCCCAGTTCTACTTAGATTTGCTCCGGATTCAAAAATTGGTGCTACTTTTATCTCGTGATTTAATTCATTTCATTTAAGGGCTCCTAAACCGTGAACATAAACCTTATCCAAGGGTTGGGTTTCGGCACAGGGCCTTTAGAGGACTTCCTTGTCGAGGTAATACAATTACACGTGCACCTACCTGTACGTATAGAGACATCTTCAAATCTTCTTAAATAAGTAAATTCAACTTATCCTCAATATTCAATTCACGTGTTCAATTCACGGCGTGTCCTAACACCCTTGACGCATTATCACGAATCCAATCATCATCGTTCACGTACTATTCGAACAAACATGATCTACGGGAAAATGAAGTCGGCACGTAAATAGGCCAATAAATGAAGGGACAAGCCCCCGTACATTTTTGGACTAAATTTCTTCCACAGCCCCTACGGTACATTCATCTTACAAATGAGCACAACATTAGGGGCATATCTTCCTCGACTTAGAGTTCTTACCCTATAGATCCCCGAATCGACGCACTTATATATCAGCCGTGATGTAAAATTCAAATTTCACGGCGATGACCAAGTTGCATCTCATTGTAATGAGTGCATGTGCAAATAACATCCAATTACCCGGTACATTTATATATGCTTGAACATAACATGAACCAAGGTGCACGGCTCGGGATTATTTCCCTTCGACACTAGATATGCAGACTACCAAAAGTAGGGCATACTTCACAATGTGATAAACTAAATCAAATCCATCACAAGCACCCTACCATTCCTGTCAACGATCATCCATGGCATGCATGTTTATTTTATAAAACCTTTAAGAATTGAAGAACATCAATCAAGTCATATTAATCTTGTTGACTCCACCGCCCAACTCTTATTAATTTCCCAATGTCAAGTAAATACAACACTAAGGGAATGTTCACCAAGAATTTCCAAACTCAGGGGTAGTGTATTATCATACCCGCAATGCATGCACAAAATTTCATTAACTTCCAAGCTATAACATTATTACAACATAGCTGCATATCCCCAATAAACGAAGAGATAAGCCCCCATATCTCTTCGACTGAGTTTCTTCTACCACCACTATAACACATTCATCCCAAAATGAGACTTCTCTGGATCCGAATTCTTATCGTAACTTCTCCATATGAAACCTTCTACATAAATAGAAGTGAGAGGTATCCACATGCAGTATAAAAGACATGCTTGGTGGCCTCTTACTAAGCTGATGATAGATTTCAAGCACCAATCTCATTGAGATTGCCCTAATATTTTGGGTAAGGTGATAATATTACTCCATATCTAGGATAGAAATCTCAGGGTGTGAGTCTCTAGCATCTACACTCACGTTAAACTCTTCCCTTAGTCAATCAAGGTCACTTATTTCTTGGTTCAATCATCCCCAAGATCAGAATAAGGTTAGGGTATGTCACGACATATCCTGCTAAGTCGACCAAAAATGGTATCCTAGTTAGGTTGGCATCAATCTTATGCCAAACCAACTCTAATGGTTGGAATGGGAATACCAATTACTGTCTCGGAGTGAGCCAGCATTTGTATGTAAGGGTATGAGTTTGGCTTAGGTTGGCACTTTCTATAGGGAAAAGAGGACATACTTAATGTAAATCACACATGGGCACACCACCGCTTCCGCTGCATCAGTTTGTCCTCAAACTGATTTAGCTAGCAGGTGTGGCCTAGTGGGTTAATGGACTTCTTTATCTCAGGATCATTGCAAGCTGATACCATTTGTAAGACCCCCCCTCCCGGAACACAAGACACGGCCGAGGTGAGTCTTATGCCCAAAAAAATCGCCTTGCGAAAGCGCCAGCACACGAGCTAGCCTCCCCGACAAAACGCCTATCCTGCCGGCCAAACTAACTAAACAGCGGCAACCCATCAATACAAGAAAGCATTAAAAGCCATAGATTCACAATAAGTAATAATGTCCAAACCGTGTACAAAGAAAAAACAAAAAGCTACACAAGCTCCTGCAAATCATCAGAGTATCAAGCTAAATGCCCCAGGGGCTACATCTCAAAATAATCACTCGCCTCTGTCACTGACGGTAGCCAAGGTATCATGGTCTCCGGCCCTGTCACCCTGACCTGACTATCCACCTCCAGCACCGTGCACTGCTGCTCTAAGGTACACTCCTAAAAAGAGGGACGTAGCAACCATTAGTCATAAAGACTAAGTGGCTTCACATCCGCTCCCCCGACGACTCCAAGGCACCGGGTGGAAGGAAAGGAAGAAAAGATGCAATATAAGCAATAATATATACAAGCAGGTGACAGGAATGGTTGTTCATATATGTTGGTTGTTTAAGTACCCAAGTACTTGCAATGGCACTGACTAAGCTGTTCAAAGTATATAAGTAGCAATGGTTATAAATGCAAGTATTAGTAACAGGTATAATAAGCACCGCTAACAAGTAATAAGGCAATGACAGAATGTAAGCAGTTCATATCGTACCTTAACTTATATGAATGCCCATACAAACTTATAAGTTAAGGTTTCCAATTTGAGGCCCATCATATAAAAGAGCCCATACTAATTTATATTTTGCACCCGATGCGGTGCAATGCTATGATTCTGAAGGATGAATGCAATGCAATGATTATGATATGATGAACTCACCCATGCATTTTGCTATGTCGTCATAGACCTTTAGTTCTCGCTTTTTGAGGGGTAGCTAACCGCTCAGGCATCTCCTGTCGTGGCCAGACGGAGACAGTGGAACGAGCTCCTCCACTACTAGGAGTGTATGAACACTACCAGTCCTAGGCCTCTGTACGCTTCGAGGCTAAGAACACAGAGCGGAGCCTTCAAGGACACAGAAGGGGACTTGGGCAGGCGAGCACCAAGAGTCTGACCCAACCGGTCTAGAGTCTAACCGCCGGCTTCTGTCGGTGTCACGACCAGCATGCCGGTAGACCCGCCACAAGTAATCCTCCCCAGCGGGGTCCATTTGTATCAGTGTATCAACATACACCATGACTTCTAATCCAAGTCCTACTATACAATCCGTGTGTCTACGTACACCAAGACTTCTAATCCAAGTCCTTCTATACAATCCGTGTATCTACGTACACCAGGACTTCTAATCCAAGTCCTTCTATGCAATCTGTGTATCTACGTACACCAGGGACTCATCAAACGAGTCTTCTCCTTTTTACATCATACAAGTCAATTGATGCTAACTAGCATCCAAGGCCCCCATCAACCGGGTCCTTAACGCTTCACCACAAGATATAACAATATCTTATAATCCACACCAAGCCATCAATGCTAACCATACCGAGTTATCATAACTCTTTTGCGGTGGTGAGTGTATATCATGGAAATTACTCTACGAAAATCTGTAGGATAACTTGTGTACGGTGTCATATTCATATTTTACTAAACATGTAATCCCCCGCATATCACCAATATTCAATCGTCTTACGTACTAATCACAACATGTTTCGACACGATTAAAGCTATCAACCTTTTGGAGAGGTTATCACCAATCTACACCATCCAATAGATTATCAAGCGATATGAACATTAACTCAAACATGTCCTTTTTACGATTCCACATACATCTACAATTGAAGGTTCATACAAGGGGTCATCTTAACAGAAATAAATTTGAAATCATTATCACAAGCCAATGCTAGCATATACATGATTCATACAAAATTCTGGCCCAAACAGGCTACACATTCAGCATTTATATCCCCTTCAAGTTATGAAATAACACGACAATAACTTTAATACTACTTAATCATAAACTATGAATTTCAACAGGGATGTACATATTGTTATCACCTATGTCTCCACCAATTTTCATGAGCATCCAACCAATATAATAAGAAAAATCAACAAAATACTGAGATCGGAAGTGTTATGACACAGTTTACTAAAACTGGATTTCTGGGTGCTAAAGTTGTCCAAAAATTATGATCCACCCCAATTTGGAAAGCTAACATCAAAGGCTACAACATTCATGTTGAGTCCTAAACCCAGATCCAAGTGGGTCCTACCAAAAATCTGTTATGAAGTCAACTGCAAAAATCTCGACAGCAAAAACAGCATGCACTAAACCATTCTAGCTTTCTGGACAGTCCACTCGATTGGACCTTTAGGGAGCTACAGGTCACTTCATACAACGGGTAACCTATCGTTGGAAAGCTCTTTCCGAGGGCTATACCTATCCAAAAAGACCGGCGGGCCCGAGCCGAGACCGGGCCTACCGGGCTCGGGCTTTTTTCCAACCTGGCCGTGACCTTGGCCGTGTACTGTGACCTTGGCCTAGCCTTAACCGGGCCGGGCTGGGCTCGGGCTTTCCCTCCAAATGGGGGCCTGTCAAGGCCCCCAGGGCCGAGCCAGGCTGGGCCGGGCCCTGGCCGGGCCCTGGTCGGGCCTGGCCTTATGGCTTCCATGGTAGCAAGATGCCATGGCAGCTTAGGGGGCCAAACCGGGCTTTTCAAGAGCCCAGTAAACCGGGCTTTGCCCGGCCCGAGCATTTGCCTAAAATGGGGGCCCTGTTAGGCCCCCTAAGCAAGGCCCGGGCCCAGGCGGGCTTTGCGCGGGCCCGGGCCTCTCCAGGCTTTTTCTGGGCCGGGCCCGGGCCGGCCCCAGGGGCCCAGTTTTTTTCTGCACGTATACTGAGGGCTACAACTTTCATGTTGAGCCCGAAGTATAAATCTAGTGGGATCAAGCCTAAAAATTGGCTTGACCCCAGCTGCGCACAGATTTCCATAATAACCAAGTGCAAAATTATAAATTGAAGACTTCTCTAGCAAGGGGGGCTATCATCACATTTATCACACAATTATTTAATTAACAACCTGATGCGCAAAACTATGCTTGCAAATGACAACGGCAAGTGTACCGTATTGAATGTAGTATAGGTTATAAAAACCAAGGTCGTATTAGAATCGGGGCGGTTGAGTACTCTTACTTCAAGCAAATCTCTATTATTTTATCAAATAGAACTTAGGAGTGATTTTGCAAAGGAAAATAAAAACAAGATTAAAACGACGAGTAAAAAGGGCTAGCACTCGATCTTTGAATCACCTTGGAATAAAAGGATAGAAGAAACAAGAAAATCTAGATCTCTTAGAAAATTTGCTTTGACCGTGGAGGTTCCCGAATTATGAACGCACCTCTCTCGAGGATACGCCCAACTAAGATTAGGTGGATCAACCGAACTCTCGTTCTATAATTGAACCTAATACTTGCTTTATCGTAATGAACCCCTCTATTAGATTTGACTCCAATCCGGGAGATTTATGTCATCCTTACTAAAGGGTTGCATTCAACTCTCTTTATCCTTGAATGATCGATTCGTCTTACGAGTTTGTTCGGCTAACTAAAGAACGAAAACAAAAACGAGAATTATATATCGAAAATATAATCTCATTTCATTAAAATCAAGGATAAATCAAAAGTATTTCCAAGAAGAGAAAAAGATGTTCTAAATTACTTCATGATAATTATTTTTCCTCGGATCATCTCGATCGAGTACTAAATGAAATCTAAGTACTCATGGAGATAGAGGAATTTAAGAAGGTAAAAGAACACATGAAGAGGGGAGGAGAAATAAGAGAATAGAACTATTTTATTAATTGCAGTTGAAAAGAAATACAAGCTAGAAATTGAAAATTACAACTATTGAAATAAAAGAACAACTACAAGACTACTAAAACATGAAAATAAAACAAGAAATGGAGATATGAACTCCCAAAATTCGTCCTTAAACATCTGCTGGAGCTGGCTTTATATAGCTGAAAAAATGAGGTTACATGCCCTTGGTCACGCCCATGACCAAGGGCGTGTAAGGGGCGTGATCGAAGCAGCAGCGGAAAGGGCGCCTTCTGGAGTAATTGCGAGCATTTCGGCCGTGTCACGTCCTAGGTCAAGCCCGTGACCTGGGGCGTGTAATCTTGAAATAGTGCTGCTGGCGGGAAACTCTGGCGGGAAGAAGTTCGGGGTGAGTCACGCCCGTGACTGGAGGTCACGCCCTCGGTCACGCCCTTGACCGAGGGCGTGTAACTTTAAATGACGCGGCGGCTCGATCTGGATGATGGTGGCGTGGTCCCGGCCGTGACTTGGATGTCACGCCCTTGGTCACGCCCGTGACCTGGGGCGTGTACTTGGCAAATCTTCACGGAATGGGCCCAAAGTGGCGGCAGCAGGTCTGGAACACATCTTAGGCTGACACGCCCTTGGTCACGCCGTGACCTTGGCCGTGTACTTGACAGTTTTACTCAAAGTGCCCAGAAAACCTGCAAAACATAAAATAAGCTTAAATTAGTTGAAGAAATTAAAAAGGAACAGATTAAATAAGAAAATACATATAATTTATATAAATTTAATTTAAAACTATATTAAGATAATACTAAAAGATGAGTACAAAAAGTACTCATCAAACACCCCCATACTTGAGATTTTGCTTTTCCATAGCAAAAGAGTGAGGAAAGAATTACAAGACATCGATATTATTTCTAATTAACTAAAATTTTATTAAACCATGAATAAGTCAAAGCAAATTTTAGGAATTCAAGAAATAAGTCATAAGTTATGTTGATAATTTAAAAAGAGAAATTTGTTTAGCTAACTACTTCTCAAGATAACTATTTAGCAATCAAAATTATAGAAATTTTCAAACAAAATTAGATTGAAATTATAAACACTCTAACATAAAAGAAGCTTAAGGAAAAGACACCTACTAAAATACTGCTCTCTTAATAATTTAGTTTAGGACTAGAAACAATGAAATTGGCTAGGGATGGGTTTGAACAAAATGGCAAATGAAGAGTTCTTGAATAGAGGTGATGAATTTTATCCTCTCGCCTCATTTGAATACGAAATTGTATATGTTTAGGAAAATAATGAATTTTATCCTCTTATTTTCCATGCCATATAATCTTTTAACAATTCTCTTCAATCAAAAACCCAAAATGTATATGTTTTAGATGTAATGAATTTTATCCTCTTACATCATGACATATAATCTTTTAAATGATTTTGGGTGCATATGTTTTAGGAAATAATGAATTTTATCCTCTTATTTCCATGACATATGATCTTTTTCTACATTTTTTTTTATTTGCCAACAAAGGGTGAGGGGGAAGAAATACTTCTAATTTATAAATTAAATTATTTTGAGAGCAAATTTTGTTAGTGGAATGAAATTTCCTAAGTTCTTAAAGTTAAAAGAGAATATAATAGAAATCTAGATATGTTTAGCCAATTTGTCATAAAATGAAGCTATTTAAAATTAAACGGAGAAGTAGTGTTAAATAAATTCTCTAATTGAATTAAAAACATAAAGTGTTTCTTAAAACTAAATTACTTCAAATTTAGATTTAACAAATTTTGATCAAATAAAATATTTAGCTAATTTAAAAATGTAGGAAAACTTATAATCATACCTCAAACTAAATTTCTAGAACATTAAAAACAACAAGGCTAGGCGTATTTATTATTATTTTTTATTATTTCTTGGACTTCCCAAGGGCTACCCGGTGAACGGTTCGCAAGGTACTAGGAGCTGTGATGGGAATTCAAGCACAAAGCGCCCTTTCCAAGAAATTAGATTTTATAAGTTATATATATATATATTTAAATAAAAATACAAGAAAAGCTAAGCTACACCCCCATACTTAAAATTAAACATTGTCCCCAATGTTTAAAACTAAGTATGAAGAACACTTGAAAATAATTTTTTGTAAAACTGAAATTAAAGATAAGAAAGGGGTGCATCCCAAGAGCGCTTTCTTTTTCCCGTCTTTAAGCTAGACGGTTATTGTTAGGAAAAAGGAAATTTAAAAGAGAGGTGGACAGGCAACTCCCTTAATTTGCGCTGAGGCGAATGTGCCGGCGTCAGTCGCCCAGCTACTCCTCCGTTTATCTTGTGATTCTCCTTTTGTCCTTGAACTTGAATATGTAAATCCAAATCACCTATACATACCTGAGGTGATTTGAATTTATAAAGATGGGCGGCATATGGATCATCAATTAATTGGGGTAGCAACGGCTCATCTCCAACCTGGAAATTATTAGTATAAAGAGAATCACAATTAAACTTGTCAGATAATATTTCGCAAGGAGGAGGCGCTTGCGAAAATAAATGATTAAGCTCCGGTTGTTCCTTTTCTATAATAATTATTTCTTTAGAAAAATCTAGTGTATTATCAAGCGGAATTAAATTTTCGGACAATAAATTTTCATGAATTTTTGGTTGGATAGAAGAAATTCGCGAGTATTCATGACAAAGAAAATAAAATCCGGGTGAAGTAGGGGAAGAAACTTGTTCTTCTTCTATTTCATCCGGGGTGCCCATAACTTTAAGAAATTCTTGGTAAAGTAATTTTTCTTCATCTTCGGTAAAAGAAGTTATGGGATTACATGAAACCACATGTTCCTCCATAACTAAATCATCCAAAGGTGGAGAAAAAATACTAGTAGAAAAAAAATTTTCCTCTAAAATTTGGGGGGTAGTATCTATTTGAATCGGCAGACATTCCCCAAAATTAGAGTACGAAGGTTGCGGCGCAAAAGAAGAAGAACAAGAATTCGGATCTAAAGATTTATCTTCATCGCCCCGTAAACTATCCGGGTGACCTTGCCACCAAGAATAATCTATATCGAGGCTAGAAGAAAAATTATTAGAAGCCGAAAAATTATTCTCGTGAAAATTAGAGAAAACACTAGACGAAATAAAATTTTCCTCTAAAATTTGGGGGGAAGTATCTATTTGGATCTGCGAAATTTCCCCCAAATTAGAGAACGAAGACAGCGGTGTATAAGAAGAAAAACAAAAACTCGGATCTAAAGATTTATCTTCGTTGCTCCGGGAACTATCCGGGTGAGCTTGCCACGAGGAATAATCAACTTCGGAGCTAGAAGAACAATTATTAAATGCCGAAAAATTATTCTTATTAAAATTAGAAAAAATATTTTCATCAAAGTTTGAAAAATTATTTTCATTAAAAGATGAAAAATTATGATCGTAATTATTATCAAAATTATTTGCATAATATTGAGGGTAATTATTTCCATAATAATTATTTTGAGAATATGAATGTAAATAACATTCCTCACTTTGATGAGGCGCACCACAATAATAACAACTAAACTGGCGCCATCGAGCGGCTTGTAAAAGTTCAATTTGGTTTCGAAGCACAGTAATTTTAACGACCGCTTCTACTAATTTCATGATAAAAAGGAAACAACTTTCACTTAAATAATTGGAATTTTTTAAAAATATTTTAATTAATTTTTTTTTTCAAAAAGCGGGTTAAATTAGTCCCGGACTTTCCAAGATCTACCCGGTGAAGGGTTTGCAAGGTACTAGAGGCTATGATGGGAATTCAAGCCCAAAGCGTCCTTTCCGAGAATTTAGATTGCGCTTTTTAAGATTTTTTTTTATATATATATAAAAAAAATTAAAGAGAAGGGGGAGAAGAAAGAGAACGATAAAATTAATAAATATTTCTTTTTTCGAAATATCAGCCGTGTCCCCGGCAACGGCGCCAAAAACTTGATGCGCAAAACTATGCTTGCAAACGACAACGGCAAGTGTACCGTATCGAATGTAGTATAGGTTATAAAAACCAAGGTCATATTAGACTCCGGGCGGTTGAGTACTCTTACTTCAAGAAAATCTCTATTATTTTATCAAATAGAACTTGGGAGTGATTTTGCAAAGGAAAATAAAAACAAGATTAAAACGACGAGTAAAAAGGGCTAGCACTCGATCTTTGAATCACCTTGGAATAAAAGGATAGAAGAAACAAGAAAATCTAGACCTCTTAGGAAATTTTCTTTGACCGTGGAGGTTCCCGAATTATGAACGTACCTCTCTCGAGGATACGCCCAACTAAGATTAGGTGGATCAACCGAACTCTCGTTCTATAATTGAACCTAATACTTGCTTTATCGTAATGAACCCCTCTATTTGATTTGACTCCAATCCGGGAGATTTATGTCATCCTTACTAAAGGGTTGCATTCAACTCTCTTTATCCTTGAATGATCGATTCGTCTTACGAGCTTGTTCGGCTAACTAAAGAACGAAAACAAAAACGGGAATTATATATCGAAAATATAATCTCATTTCATTAAAATCAAGGATAAATCAAAAGTATTTCCAAGAAGAGAAAAAGATGTTCTAAATTACTTCATGATAATTATTTTTCCTCGGATCATCACGATCGAGTACTAAAAGAAATCTAAGTACTCATGGAGATAGAGGAATTTAAGAAGGTAAAAGAACCCATGAAGAGGGGAGGAGAAATAAGAGAATAGAACTATTTTATTAATTGCAATTGAAAAGAAATACAAGCTAGAAATTGAAAATTACAACTATTGAAATAAAAGAACAACTACAAGACTACTAAAACATGAAAATAAAACAAGAAATGGAGATTTGAACTCCCAAAATTCGACCTTAAACATCTGCTGGAGCTGGCTTTATATAGCTGAAAAAATGAGGTTACACGCCCTTGGTCACGCCCGTGACCAAGGGCGTGTAAGGGGCGTGATCGAAGCAGCAGCGGAGAGGGCGCCTTCTGGAGTAATTGCGAGCATTTCGGCCGTGTCACGCCCTAGGTCACGCCCGTGACCTGGGGCGTGTAATCTTGAAATAGTGCTGCTGGCGGGAAACTCTGGCGGGAAGAAGTTCGGGGCGAGTCACGCCCGTGACCGAGGGCGTGTAACTTTAAATGACGCGGCGGCTCGATCTGGATGCTGGTGGCGTGGTCCCGGCCGTGACTTGGATGTCACGCCCTTGGTCATGCCCGTAACCTGGGGCGTGTACTTGGCGAATCTTCACGGAATGGGCCCGAAGTGGCGACAGCAGGTCTGGAACACATCTTAGGCTGACACGCCCTTGGTCATGCCGTGACCTTGGCCGTGTACTTGACATTTTTACTCAAAGTGCCCAGAAAACCTGCAAAACATAAAATAAGCTTAAATTAGTTGAAGAAATTAAAAAGGAACAGATTAAATAAGAAAATACATATAGTTTATATAAATTCAATTTAAAACTATATTAAAATAATACTAAAAGATGAGTACAAAAAGTACTCATCACAACCCTAATAAATAGAGGGCTATTCATCATCTTTCCCAAACAGGGGTTAGGTTAAATCCCTAAATGTCATTCCCCTCACTCTCCCTCAACGACCATGGGTTTGCACCAAATCAAATCCCATCTCTTCTTCTTGAAGAGAAGAAATGATTCCTAAAACCTCGCGGCGAACGATGCCCTAAATTTGAGGTTCCGGCTTGGTCTTCCTAAGGAAACTCCTTTAAATCTCACACGAGAAGCTCTCTTGAGCCTTCATCTCTCCTATTGTGATCTAGGATGCTAGCACCAAGGGAGAGGGGGCGGAAGTCACCTTATTTTACGGCCACGGCTCGCGGTTTCCTCCTCGGCGGCATGGCGGCAGTTGGCCAAACTCAAATTCTTCTCCAAGCTTTGCTCCTTCAGAGCTCCATGGATAAAACCCTTAAGTTAAAACCATCAGGTGGGAGGGAAGGAGATGAAGAAGAAGAAGAAGATCCATCTGGTAATCTGACCTGCAGCTTTTTTTTTGTTAAGAGAGAAGAGAGAGAGAGAGAGAGAGAGAGAGAGAGAGAGAGAGAGAGAACATTAATGAGCATTTAATGCAATCTCCAAGTTCCAAGACTTGTGCCAGCCATCTATTGACTTTTTAATTCCCACTTCTAGACTAAAATAAGCATTCAGGCTTTATCGGGCGACAGAAAGAAGACGCGCAGAATTTAACAAATATAGATCGACGTTCGACAAATTTAAGCAAATTCGTCGAACGACGAACAGCTACAGGTTCGTCGTCCACTGGCTAAATTAATTTCGCCGAGCGCTGAATAAACATATTTCGTCGACCGCTGATCGGCTGTAAATTCTTCTACCGCTGAAAGAATATATATCGTCGAACGCCGTTCGAAAATATTTCGTCGAACGTCGTTCGACGATATTTCGTCGAACGCCGTTCGACAGGCAAACTTCTTCGATCGCAGCTCTGCAATATTTTCGTAGAACGCTGCCCCTTATAATTTAGTCGAACGCAGGAATTAGATATTTCGTCTAACGCCGCTCCCCTTCGACTTTTGTCGAATGGGACTGCCCTTCGACGTTCATCGAACAAAGCTGTCCTTCAACGTTCGTCGAACGAAATACTAAAAAATATAACATTGTTATTACCGCAATATTGTTATTCCATTCCCAAATTTCCTACAGCAATATTGCTATTCCATTCCCAAATTTCCTACAGCAATATTGTTATTCCTCTCCCCCAATTAATCCAAATCCGAGCACGCACTGGAAAGCCCAAAACTGGGATGTCAAAACGTCTCCGAGGGGTCTAGCGCAAAATGGGATGTTACAATAGGCATCTTGTGGGGGAGGCTAGCTCGTGTGCTGGCGCTTCTGCAAGGCAGCTGTCCTGGGCTTAAGACTCCCCTCGGCCGTGTCGTGTGTTCCGGGAGGGGGGTCTTACACTAAAAGTTCAAGCCAATCAACCAGAAGCACATGATACAAACACAATCTTTATTGATCAACCAAAGTTCTTCATTACAGGGCGAGATATACATGGCGAGACATGATTTTGCCAGTACACAAAAATAGATGTGAAAAATTGCTTAAAGGAAAACAAGCGGTCTGCCAAACTGAGACCGCCTGACCGCTTGACCTGACAGTCCGCACGGCTAGAAAACAAGACCGCCCGAACTGCCTGCCTGCGCCTTGAACAACACCAACTGAGAACCTCGCAAACTCCCGAACTCCACTGATCCTCCTGAACTCCAGCAACCCGCACTGCAAGCCGCGAGACAGCCCGAACACCTTCAAAAGAGGAGGTGACCGTTGCTACCCGCACAATCCGCAGAAGCTGCACAAAACAAGTTCGATCAGCTAACCGGCCGGTCACAGAAAACAGACCGCAAGAACAGAACGCGAGCTCAGCTTACACTTGGTGTGATATTTTTGCTGCTACAGTGGCTCCTATTTATAGGCGTGAGACGTGATCCAGTCACCACCCTATGAGATAGGATCACCACCTCTTGATCGCGCGACCAGACCGGTTAACCTGCGCGATCAGCAAAAGATCCTCCTGCTTAGTAAGCTCGCCGACTTCAACAGAAGCCGCGCAATCTTGACAACTCGCCCGGTCATGACACTCACCACCTGTGTTCGCCACTCAGCCTCCTCCAGAGACCGCGAACTCACCAAACCGACTAGGGCAACAGCCGGCCAAGTCGATCAAACACCTGTGACCGCATATGCCAGCTGATCGCCGAAAGACCAGCCATGCGAACACAAAACTAGAGACCGCGCGACTAAGAAGACCTTAGTCCACGCGCACCACAAAGAAACCGGACAGCCACCAGACCGGGCTTCCCCCACCATGCGATCATAAGCACCAGATCGCACGGTCACGCTGAACAGAAGATAGCTCGCCACGCAGTCACGCGACCAGACCGCGTGGCCTCACCTCGGCACCCTTGGACAGAAGAATGGCGGTCACGCCTAGAAGCCTGCGGCTACACCAGAAAGGTCAGACCGCCAGAGGAGACCGCAAGACCGAGCGGTTAGACCAGACCGCGTGGTCTCCCCCCAGACCGCCAACTTCACAAACTTCCACTTCAACATTTTCAACATGGAGGAGATGTTCTCGTATTCAGGGATCGCCGCGGACCATAGGGTGATGATTTCCGCATACCAGCTAAAGGGCCTCGCAAAGAGCTGGTGGTTGAGGGAGAAGGAAGACCTTACTGGAGGATGTAAGTGGGAAACATTCAAAGGGATGCTGATAAGGAAGTTCCTGCCATCAGTAGAACGGGACCGGTTAATGAATGACTTCCTGCATCTGAAGCAGGGGAAGCTCTCGGTAAGTTAGTACAAAATTGAGTTTTGCAAGCTGAGTAGGTTTGCCCCAGCCCTGGTAGCCTCGGAAGAAGGTAGGGTGAAGAGATTTTTGGGTGGTCTCCGCAGCGACATCCAGCAGCTGGCCAGCGCGTACAGGTCGGAGAAGTACGCCGAGGTAGTTGAGGCAGCGCTGAAGGTGGAGGCAATTGATAATGCCAAGAACCGAGGATCGGTAGTGAAGAAGGGAAAGAGGAAGGCTGGAGAAAAAGGGAGTTCTGATGCACCTGGCACGGCTCCGAAGAAAGGAAGCGGAGAAGCATGCAGTTTATGTGGCCGCCCTGGCCATCCAGTTGAGAAATATTTTAAGAGAAAGGGAGTTCAGAAGCAACAGCGAGTGCTGGCAATCCAGAGTGCTTCGAAAGGAGAGGTGCTTTGCCCATTATGCAAGTAGAAGGGGCATGTTGAGGCCCAGTGTTTGACCAAGGAAAAATTCTGCTTCCAGTGCGGACATAAAGGGCACATGAAGTTTTGATGCCCGCAAATCCAACCCCCGTTGCAGCCAGTTCCACTTCGAGCCTTGCTGGCGCCAGAGCATCAAGAGAAAGGGAGAGGAAAGCTGAACATGATAACCGAGGAGAAAGCACAGTCCTCAACCCATGTGATCTCAGGTTAGACTTCAATCTAGCTATTAAGTTTCGGTTTAGTTTCATTGTGTTAGATTAGTTTCTTTTTCGCATTTATAGGGAGATTTAAGGTAAAGAGTCGTTGGGCTAGTGTTCTATTTGATTCTGGTGCCACCCATTCGTTTGTGGCTAGGAAATTCATTGAGCGCCATCGTTTGACCCCTGAGTTGGGCAAGGATTCGTTCCTCGTTAAGTTTCCTTATGGTGATTTGGTATCCTCGAACCAGCACATCCGGATATGCCCCGTCCTCTTAGGATATTTCTTTGTGTTTGCTGATCTCAAGGTGCTGGACCTAGAAGACTTTGATGTGATATTGGGTATGGACTGTGTTGAATCCGAAATTGCACCTCCGAAGGAAATCGGAGTCTGCGGGCTGTCGGTTATTTTTGGTTAGAGAGAGTGAGACCGCTAGCAGCGGTCAAGGCCAGACTTTGCCCATCACGGCGAATGCCACTCCTGTGACGGGCTTTCCTTTGATTGAAATAAAGAGATTACAGCGGGTTGCAAGAGCAGAAAAGACAAAGCCAGCCAGTCAGACAGGTCATAAGATGGGAAACTCGAGACTTCGCCCATCACGTCGTCGCCCCCTATTTATAGGCTTGGGGGCCTGCCCGAATGGACAGGAATAAAATAACTGCCTGCCCGGGTACAGGAGAATCGGGCAGGCGGTGATGGGATACAAAGAGGAGAAAAAGAAAGAAGCCGCGCGGCTTGGAGGCTTGCGCTTCCGATCCGTCTTGGCCTGGGACTGAAGTTACTGCGATCAAGGCAATGATGCAACCTGAACGGTCTCCGACTTGAGACCGCGGCTTGTCTTCTGGGTTTTTACCTTGAATCTTCATGGCGCAACCCGGGCGGTCTCCGACTTGAGACTACGTCTTGTCTTCTGGGTTTGAACCTTGGTGATCTTCAATCCTTGGAGATGATCTGAATTCTATCAGACCGCCCGGTTTGTATTGGTTGGTGTTGATAGACCCTGTTGAGTCTGAATCGGGCGACTTGTATTTTAAGACTGCCCGGTTTGTGAGGAATGCAACTCAGATGCGGTATTCTGGGTAAACATAATCCCCGCATATTTTCAAATCCCGAAGAGATTTCGAAAATATTAGTTCTAGCCGGAGACCCCGCCAATCTTGCCTCGTGGGTTATAAATGTTCTGGAAGCTTCTTTTTCCGCATAACTGAAGTTTTATCACGGATCGCTACTCGCCTCTCGCGGTCAGAACCCTCCAGCTAATAAGCCCAATCAAGATGGTGAATGTTATGGCTGAGCTCAAAAGCCGTCTGAAGTCGACCAAAGACCGTGTGGGAGACCGCGAAAAAGAGAGGAAGAAGAAAAAGAAGAAGACCCATCAACCCGAAAAGGTTGCTCTGTCCGTCACTATTGCTTCTACGGGCAAGCTGACCGACATGCCCCCTGTGTTAACAGTTGATTTGACCAAAGACGAAGCGGGTGGTTCCAACCCGCCCCCAGCCGACTTGCTTCCCCCTCCTAATAAGGAGACCAATCCGTCGGTTCTTGTAGACAAGATGAAATCCGAAGACGCGCTTTCAAAAACCGACAGCGGCGATTCTTTCAATAGCGAGATCACCCCTTCTGGGGGTTTTAATCTGAAGATAAGGGATGATGGAGAGACGGTTGATTCACCCAAGCCAAACGAACAGCAGAGCCTAGTGCCGCCTGTGAATATCGAAGATAGCCATGTCCGCTCGCAGCAAGCCGAGTAAGAGTCGGCAAAGATGCGGAAGAGAGCAGAGACAACCACAGAGAGGCTTTTGAGGAAAGCCAAGAGTTTGAAGGTGAGGAATAGAGCGGCCTCAAAAGCCAGGAACGGGTAGTCTTAGGGGCAAGGCACGCGAAAGGGAAGTTTCTGAGGGCCTAACAACTCCCTCCCCCAAGCCGGGAGACCAGGTCCCTACTGATGCGTATAGCTCATCTATAAGCGATATTATCAGGGACTTTGACTCCCTCAAGAAGCAGGACGAATTACTGGGGACTTTTGCCGACCTGAATACGGCCGACTTCCTTGGAGAGGATGCGACCAGAGTTAAGAAAGATGCCCTGGCTGAAGATGCGGCCAGAATTAAGGAGGCCGCCCTGGCTGAGGATGCGGCCAGAATTAAGGAGGCCGCCCTGGCTGAGGATGCGGCCAGAATTAAGGAGGCAGCCCTGGCTGAGGATGCGAACAGAATCGAGAAGGCCGCACCGGCTCCGGAGGATTCTGTGATGACCGGGCTGCGGTTTATAAAAGTGAAGGCGGAGAAAGTGAGAGATCAGCTGAACAAACCGCCGCCACCGCCGCCCAATCTTTGTTTGCAAGGTAAAGGGGTCGCGGATTACCGCCATGTTCGTTTTTTCAAAACGCGGTCTCGAAACAAGTCTCACGACTTGTTGCTGAACCCGTCACAAAGTTTATTTCCCTCCGCTGCTCAATTTTCTGTTGCCAAGCAGAGGCAAAATGAGAGGTTGTGGAGAGAGCACCGTCGAAAGATCGATTCCGAGCAAGCAAGGCGACCTATCCGCCCGAACTTTACCCAAACTGCTGCAACTTGTAAGCAAGGAGAATTTGGAAAGAGCGGTCTTCTTTTGACGATACCCCTGTTGTATAAAGTTACATTCGCCCGACCTTTCTGACTGTCTTTTTATTGTAGACGATCATGACTCTATTCCGAAGCCGGGCGAACTGGTGACTTATCTTCCTCCGTTAGATTCATCCCTTCCGAGTTCCTCAGTGAACCCGGATACCCGGATCGAGGAGGAGATGGCCGGTCTCCAAGAGAATTTTGAAAACCTCAAGAAGGAGTTGAAGACCCTCGAAGAGCGGGAGAAAGCTGCCCAGGACGAAAAGGATGCGATGCGGGCTGAGATGGAAGCTGAGCGGAAGGAAAGTCGGGATGCGATGGAGGTTGAGCGGAAGGAACGGCGGGAGAAGGAGAAGGAGCAGCAAGACCAGGTGGCTGCGCTGACCGCCCGACTTGATAGGGGAAAGAAGGAAATCCACAAACTCGACGAGGACTGTGCTTACTATAGAGAAAAGTATCTCCATCTGACAAGGGAGGTCGGCGGAAGCCGGCGTCCTATTAATGCTGTTGATGAAGGTCGGCGTGGATCACACCGCCCGGTTGTTGGGAGGAGCTCAACTCTTCCAGCGGTTGGGATGATCCACCCTGCTGCTAATGTAAATGAGGCCGCAGCAGCCCTACCTGCTCGCGTGATCCTGACAGCGTGAGTAGAGTGGAATGCCGCGCAGCTGCATAGCATGATCAACCACCTTAATCATAGTATTAATCAGATGCAAGGAAATGTTCTTCAAATCGGCGACCATGTCGCGCGACTTCATAGAGAGGATGCGCCGAGTGATGCACGCTAGTGATGAGCGGTTGTAAGACAATCATTTGTAATATTTTATTCGGTCCTTCGGACAACTTAACTGCTTGAGCTTAATTTTATGATAGTCGGTTTGTTTTGTAGACCATGCGGTCTGTTTATTTGATGTGTTTATTTTCTTCCTTTGTATATTGATTGATGCCTGTGAATTGTTTTTCAAGCCGAGCGACTTGTTTCTGTTATTCTTTAAACCACTTGCTTGGATTTTACTTCCTGTGGTTTGCTGCTAATGAACTAGCTCTGTACGAAAATTTGTCCGCGCGGGTTGATTAGGCTAGCCGCGATTTGACCCTTGCTAAATGCAGATCACTTACTCTTATAAGTAGCGCTTTTCTGAAGACCCTAACTACTGAATCTCAAGATGGGAGTGAAGCGTCCGCCGAAGCAACCTGCGAAGGTGTCCGCTGCCTGATCTGAAGCCGCTTTAGCATTCCATTGGAAGATCATGAGGAGTGCCGACTGACCAAAGCAGAGTTGGACGAATTTGTTGAGAAGCACATGGTAGGGAGTCCGCTGCTCGCGTGGCTTCCACTTGGTGACGAGCGAATAAATTCCTCTGCACCAAACCAGATTGCTATCCCAATCAATCACTTAGATTACGGTTTCAAAATTCCAATATCCTTCGAACTCGCCATGGTCTTTGACCATTACGGGGTTGTTCCCGGTCAAATTTCCCCCAATTCGATGGCAGGCATATGCAGCTTCATTGCTTATCTGCGGTCTGAAAGAGTCCGCTTCTCGATGGACCTCTTTAGAAGAATCTTCTCGGTGCGGGCTATCCCGGATTCCGAGTCGAATGTATTTAAAGGCCACTTGTATTTCGGTTGCAGGGGATTGAAAGTGGTTAACCTTGTGAACAAGGTCACGGCCTGGTCGGAAAGATATCTGATATTTGAAGGCCGCCTTGGCCTGTTAAACCTAACCCGCAGGTTCGGCCAGAGGAGGCCTTTCAACAGGTCGCCGTCAATTAGGTTGAGATGAAGACCTGCAAACTTCTTGAGGATGAGCGGCTTAATGTAAGCCATTACATTCTGCTGCTTGCTGAGCTGGAGAATGTCCGGCCTGAGGAAAGTAAGTTTCCTTCAACCCGCTTCCTGTTTTGATATTTGATCGTGCGGCCTCTTGTTCTGATACTCTTACTTCTCTTTTTTTATCCGAGGCTATTGTTCCCCAGGAACAAGCCGTTCAGTCCAGCCGGCCTGGTTCTGACTCAGAGGGAAAAAAGGCAGAGGAGAGAAAAGCCGCCGACGTCTGACGGCAAGGATTCGGCCTCCTCCGGCGACTTCTCTTCTCTTCAATCCTTCAGCAAAGTGGAGGATTTTAAAGGCCGCATGGTCTTATCCTGGCACCCCGGACAGCGATGGTGTGCTGGTCTCAACTCCAGCCGCCAGCATCGCCATGTATGGTCGGCGCAACTTCAGGCGGTTAAGGAGGATTCCTGAAGAAGAGCTCGCCCGACAAGCCGCGCGGGTTGGTGCTGAAAGTTTTATTACCAACCACTTCATGGGCATGACCTTCAAAAGGTTAATCAATCGAATGATCATTTAGAAAAGAAGGTCGATGCATTGGAAAAGGAAGTCGAACGACTAAAGGAGGCAGAGTTTGTAAGTTATCACCTTGTTAGCCGATTTTCTTTCTTACCAGATCGTGCGGTCTTACCTTTATTTCTTTTTGCAGAAAAAGTATGATGAGACCGACCCGGTCTATCAGGAAGAGCTCTTCCCCCATATGGCTGAGGGGATCGATGGAGCTTTTGACCGCCTGGGGGAGCTTGGCGTGTTGGCGCCCGGCTTTCAGAACTTCACCTTTTCGGATGCCTATCCGATCTTGCAAAAGAAGCTAGACAAGCTTAGGCGGAAAGCAAAAGGGAAGAATAAGGTCGACTGTTGTTGGGAAAATGATTTTTCTTAACCCCTTGAATTAAGTTGAATATGAATTCTAAGAAAGAAAAACAAGGTTAAGTAAATATGCGTCGAATAGTATTCGACGCAACGTCGAGCTGTAGTCGACATTCCCTTCAGATTAAGTCGAAGTAACTTTAGGAAGATTTCGACGTATGTATTGTCGACGCTACTCTGATTTCTAGTCGACGCATATAGAGAAGTCGACGTACCTTAGTCGACGCACCTTCCTTATTCTTCTCTCGACGTCCAGCCAGGATGAATTCGATGCTTACGTCGAATAGTAATCGACGCACGTCGATTACTATGACAGAATTCAAATATGCGCCAGATCTCTTTCCTTCTTTCAATAGATCTGATTTATATGGAATAATATTAATATTTTATAGCTGTTCTGAATCATTCTTTTCCTTCTATTTGATTCTTGGCTAATCTGATAAAACTCATTATGGATATTAATTCGAATTTGGAATGAATTCTTTCCTTCTATTGGTATGCTAATTATGGAAATATTTCTATTCTTCCAATTCTCTGACTGCTAATTAATTATCCTCCTATAGCATTATTTTTTACACGGAGCTATAAATAAAGAGGAGGTCGACAGAAAATGACAGTTGAGTGATCCACCACATACATTTGAAATAGAGGAAAAGCTCCCAAGAGAATAGAGAGAAAAACTGAGAAAAGAGATAGTGTGCTGCAGAGAAAAAGCTTTCATCTTCTCCTTCTTCTTCAGAAGCCATTCTACTGCAAACTCTGAAAGTTCTCTCAAAGAGAGAAAAGTTTTTACAATCTCCTTCTCACTATAGAAGAGAGATTTTCATTCACTAATTCTTGTGCTTCCAATCTTCTTGCTAGGAAGAAGATTCATTCTTGTTCTTATTTCTTTCTTTCTTTCTTTCTTACTTATAACATTGTAAAGAGTTTTTAGAATCTCTCTTCAAAAAAAAATTCAGTGTACTGGTTCTAAGAGTCTCCTTGTCAAAAGACTCAGTTGGTTCTAAGAGTCTCCTTGTCAAAGACTCAGGGTAGTTCTAAGAGTCTCCTTATCAAAAGACTCGTACAAGATAGTGAATTCCTACCAAGGGGGTAGAAGAGTGGATTACCCAAAGTTTGGGGAACCACTATATTTTCTTGTGTTGTGCTGTGATTTCTTTTCTTGTTTACTTTCTTTACTTGTTTAATTCTTGTTCATGTGTGGGAAGCTATAATTTGTGATCATACACATATATATAAACTTTGCACAAAATAATTTTTAATCTCTATTCACCCCCCCTCTAGAGAATTCTAGTGAGGTAAACTGTGCACTTTCATTGGTATCAAAGCGAGGTTGATCTAAAAAGGATAACTCCTTGATCAAAAAGATCTTACCTCTATATATATATATTTTCAAAACTATTTTATCATATGGCACAAATCAAAGATTATGCTTCCACCAGACCTCCAATGTGCAATCTTGAAAAGTTTGCAATTTGGAAAACAAGAATTAGAATTTATATGAATTCCATTGATGCTGACTTGTTTGATATTACTATGACAGGTCCCCCAAAGCCTTATAGAAAGGATACAAATGGCAATGTCACACAAACACTTGTTCCAAGATCTAAGTGGACAGAGATGAAAAGAAGGGAAGAACATATGATCTAAAGGCCATGAACATACTTGTCTCAACTCTCTCAGATGACATTTTTCAAAAGGTTGTTGACTGTGAATCATCCAAAGAAATTTGGGATGCTCTCACAAAGATGGTGGAAGGAAGTGCTGATGAAAAGAAGAATAAAAAGGCTCTATTGATCTCTCAATATGAGAACTTCCAAAAGAAGGCTGAAGAAAGCATCTCTGAATGTATGACAGATTCAGTCTGATCATCAATCAACTAAGAGACTTGGATAGAGAAATCTCTCTCACTGAGATTAATGACAAATTGCTAATGAGTCTCCCTAGTTCATGGGACTCAAGAATTTGGGCAATAAGAGACACAAGAGGACAAAAAGAGATCTCAACAGATGCTCTCTTAGGAAAATCAGATCCTATGAGCAGTTGCTGAAAACTAGAGAGGAGAAGGAAAGAAGAGAAAACACTCAAACTTCCTCAAAAAGCAGGAACATTGCTCTAAAGGCAACAGAAGAGGAACCCCTGTCACTGAAGAAGAATTATTCAGTTTCTTGGCCAGAAGATTTAAGAAATGGGTCAAGATAGACGGATCAAAAAGGAGGGAGTCAAAACCAAGGTGTGACAAAACCCCCACTAAAGAATTATTTGCTATTCTTGCAGGAAACCTGGACACATTGCCCCAGAATGTCCAGAGAATGCTGAAACAGAAAAGGATCTGAAAAGAAAGATCTGAAGAAAAGGGGAAGAAGAAAGAAAGATGCTTCATTGCAGAAGTCTGGAGTGAAACAAACTCTGAGGATAGTTCATCCTCTAAGAGTGACAATGAAGAATCTAGGCAAGAAGACCTATGCTTGATGGCCTTTGAAGACTCAAAGAATGATAATAAATCATGGAGTGAAACGGGATCAGAAGAAAGCATATCTTCTGATGATGAAAAAGAAAAGAACCTCATTCTCATTGAGGAATCTGAGGATGAGGATGAGGTAAGCATGTTTGATGCAATAGATTTTCAAAGTGATAATTTTAGAAATGATTTTATGGAATGTACCTAGATCAACTAAAAAAAAACAAGAAATTAAAGATCTAAAAGAACAAATCAATGTAGCTAAAAACCAGAGAAACACAGAAATTAAATCCTCTAAAGATTATGAATCAATAGCTAGCAGAATAGAAAAGGAAATAGAAAGGGCTAGAATAGAAAATCAGTTCCTTAAGGATAAAGTAACCCAGGCAAAAGCCTTTGAAGAATCAATAAAAATGAGAAGCCAAACTCTTAAGGAAATCACTGAAAAACAAACAATAAGACACAACCATCTTGGGTTAGGGGCTGATCCCTCAATCAGCCTAATTCCATCCAACAAACCTGCTTGGATGAGCCCTGTAAAATTCACTAAACCTGTCAAAATGACAAACCAAGAAAAACCCAAAAGATAAGGAAGAAACTCCTTCAAAGAAATAAGGGAATTTGATGAAACATCTTATTATTCAGCTGATGACTCACAAACTTCATCTGAAGAAACAATCAAACCAAGAAAACAAGACATAAAGGAGTAAAAACAGAGAAAGTCAAAATGAAATTTATGAAGATACAGTTGCGTCGACTTTATATCGACGCATGCACATAGTGCGTCGACTTCTACTCACGCAATCTCTCAGATGCTTCGACCTCTTCTAGATGGATGAACAAAAGCACGTTGACTTCCAATCGACGCAACTTTTTCTATGCGTCGAAATCAGATCGACCCATCTGGAGAAAGCGCCGAATACAAATCAACGTGACTATCAACATGCGTCGAATGGATATCGACGCACAAAAATTCAGAACAATTTAAACATCTTTCCTCCAAAAGTC